>JAKEEE010000067.1:0-747134 GCA_021498325.1 Bactrocera minax | reverse complement strand
CTATTCAATAGTTGCCCATCGGCACAGCTTCGTCAATTATTCGGAAGCTTGTTACAACTTCTTACCAACTTACTTACTTCTTACTTCTTCTCAACTGCTTTTCTATTTATAGTCTAATAAGTATTTACCACGCCATACCATATTTAGATATTTCTATGACCTTCTCTATGGGTTTATTGAAATTTCTCTTTCTATGCGGTGTGTACCTTGATGTTATCCGACAAATATAAGGAATTATAAGTTTTGAGCCAACTCTGAAAGGATAATGAATTTGATGAGAAATTTTCTCATAGAAGAAATACTCACGAAGGCGACCACCGTAAAAATAATTCCGATATTTACCACTTTCTTGTGCCTAATTATAGCCCATCGATACAATATGCTTGTCTTCTTATCTTATACTTAGATTGAGTCTTTTTATGAAAATAGTCTCGGAAGAAGTGCGATATTGTTTTTTTGTAGCGACCCGATTTAGTGAACCCTGTTGAACTTAATAGACCATGCTATGAACCACACTATGCACACACTGCTATGAACCATTTATTAACAAAATTTACAACCAATTTATCCAATTTTATGCAAGTTGTGGTGTATCATGGAAGCCGTCTGTATAGTAAGAGTTCCGAAATTCACCAAACTGCCACATATCATCCTCGTCCATGCACGTTGACGAGTCCATCATTACGTAATATTGTTGTAGTTTCCGAAGCAAACCCGATGGCATATCCTCCAATGAAACGCCATTTAACATATCCATAATGTTTGGTTCGACTTCGGATAATTGCTGCCATAATATATTCGAAAACGAAGCCTCATCAAACTCATAATCCTCATCGGCGATGTCATCGTCATAGTCGAACCGAGTCAAGCCATTCTAGAAGCCGGAACGTAATAGACATTTTATACAATTTTAAAATTGTATTAAGTTCTTTATTTGCTAAAGAATTTGCTAAAGACATTATTACATACCCGATTTTTAATTACGAAATCGTCAAATCTGGCTTCGGTTACTACAATCATTAAGTATATCACTACAAGATTATGTAAATTCATTGGAAGTTTTGTCAAAATAACTCACAAAAATCTGTGAGGTTACAATAAAATCGGGCCTAATATAGAAGTGCTCTCGGTGATATTTTCCATTATAATCCAGAAACTTTTCACTTCTGTGTGAAAATGTGCACTCAGGCGTGATTAGCTATGCCCCATTAAACTGTAAGCGGTAACTGTAATGATAGTATCGCCGTGCTCATCGAAATTACCAGCAATACAATTTAATGATATTCCATACTGATTCGAACTCCAGGAAAGGCAAACGGTTTTAATTGTACTATGGTGAGTTTTAAACCCCGTAGCCTCCACTCTTTCAGCAGAACTACTTCAAAATTGGGAGAAAATTTCATATAGTTGGGAGAACAAATTGCCAGCCACAATTCTATGGGACACTAAGCTAGTAACTGATAAATTAATAACTTACTGGGATTGTTCTCGGTATATTATTGCTTAATCCTTGCAGTTTATAATGAGTAGATCCATCTTGCACTAATATTCATAGACCAATAAAAAAGCCGAAACCCGATCGCGGCAAAATTCAAATTTTTTATGCACTCTATATTCATAAAACCTGTTGCCGTGCTAGGGGTCTCTATGAGATTGGTTTTTATACGAAGGCCAGGTTTTGGGAAGGTACAACATTCCTTTGAAGAAAATCAGTGATCAGCACTTTATCTGTCAAGATAGATTATTTCAGCAAAACCAAGAAAGGAATGAACATAGAAGTTACTGTTATTGAAGCTCACTTTCGTGGTTTAACCTATGATCTCATAAATAAGTTTTCCCCTCAAAAGATTCACAGAAAATAATTTTAAATGTGATCACTGTTGACAGAAAAGAGTGAAAACGAAAAGTTAAAAAAAAAGAGATGAAATGTAAAATTTTATTGATGATATAAAATGATAAAATCTGATTGATCTCAAATGTCGTTTTTTGAAAAGGTTTATGACTAACACATGCTAAGAATATCCGGACGGTTAGACCTTCAGATCAAATATTTAGGGTCAGGTTTGGGGTAAGTATTAGACGTGATCAATTGTATTCAGACTTACCTCGCTATTATAGAATGTCTAATATCCTTTCCGAGTTTATAGATCGAATCTCTTAGAAGCTCTGAGTGAAAGAGTATGGAGAGTATGGAGAGTATTAACTACAGTTGAAACTAATAAAACCATTCGTATGTTAGAAACTTAGAAGTGGAAAAGTAGAGAACCTTCTCCTAAAAATTTTATTGAGAGAAACATTTTATTGGAATTACCCCTAAGTATCAATAAGTATTGCTATTGTTTAATTTAAATAACCTATTAATACTAAAATTATTTCACTTGTATTTGGCCTTTAAATTTATTCATAAGAACAAGTGCATATGCAAAGGGGCACAAGAACACGAATATTAAGACAAACTCGAGAACTGCCTAAAGACAAAACTCGTACGTAATAAAAAGTTATTGTATATCTAAATTTATAATTTCATAAAGTTCTTTCGCCGCTCCCCGCACAGCATGCGGCTGCTTTAGTCTTCCGCGAAACTTTATCCAATTGGCAATGGCACGTGCGGCAGTGGATTACACTGTGCCGCAAAGCCCTTTGCCACATTACAGTGCTCCTCGTTCTTCCACATCTTGGCGGGGCAGTGCAGGAAGGTCTCGGCGTTTACACAACTGTACATCATGCTGGCTAAAGGTGAGCAACCCATCGGCAGTTTGGCATATGTTTTAATGCCCACAGCAGCCATGTGACCCTTGACTGTTAGGCAACCGAACAGCAAGACGAAGAAGAAGATCAAAGAAGGGTGAATGTAAGAATGGAAGGGTGTGTAATAAAAAAAGTCTCTTAAGTGAGGAGTGGGAAGTAAACATTTGCCTTTGCTCGTCTTGGATGAGTGCGCGTGGGTGTGTATATATATGCATTTAAGTAAATGAGTGCAAATATCTCTAATATTGTCATAGATGAAAATCGAATATTAAAATCTACTTCCGTTGAATTTGTCTTGACATTTGTCATCTTATCGAGTATTTTTCTCTTTCTTTTCTACAATTTCCGGCTTTGATTCAATTTCGTTTGTATTGTACTTTTTTATGTGAGTGTGTGTGTGTGTTTGTGCAGCGTATTTGCTTTAGCTTTTGTTTGTGTGCGTGCGATACATACTATTATCCAGGCAACTCTGGAAAGAGCGCGTAATCTGCGGTATAATATCCTTGTCGCGTTTGTTGACACTTTTGTTTAGAAATTTTTTGACGTTCTCTATGTTAAATTCATTTTCGACCAGGGAGCCTGTCTCACGGTAAATACACTCCGGATAGCACTGCAACAACACCGAGAAATGCAACATTTCAAATTCAAATTCATTCTCAGTGGGTACTTGACTCAAAAGCAAATAGCCGCTATTGTACGACAAGAATGCCATCCCTATGGCGAATATTTAGAAGTGGGTGGGTATAAAGGAACTCACAATGTGTGCGTAAGCTGGATACTCTACTCCTGCATTATTCCGATTATTATTGTTGTTGGTGTAGTTTTTGTTATTTTCATTTGGCTTGCCGCTGCCCATGCCGTTCATCATATTTCTCGCCTGTGTATTGAGCGCTTTTATATAGGCGGCGCATTTTGCTGGTGTTTCGTTCAAGTCGATTTCTGGCATGCGGCAGCAACTGTGAATATCCTGAAATACACCGAACATTCGGTTACACATTTGAATTTAAGGTATTTCCTGCTAAAGCCAGGTCATTGTGGTCGAGCTACTTACAAAGTGCCCCAAATTTGGCGGTTCCGAGCAATTGAACGCCGCCGCTTGGATCTGAGCCTGAAAATAAAGGAGAACGAAAGAAATAGAGACACTTTTAAATAGTTCAAACCTCAGACTTCAGTGGAACCTTTTGGTCTAATAAGGTTAATAGTTAGCTAAGATCAAGTTAGATTAAGTAATGAAAGAAACTGCAGTTGTCAATTCTCCATTTGTATAGATTATTTTTGAACATTCTTATAATGAAAATGATATCACAGACTGAAATGGCATGGTGCTTTTTCGCATTGGAAATACTGAAGCAGTAAGATGAAGCAGTCACTCATTTGATTATTAATTCATGATTCATAACTAATTCATGATTACGAAGACATATCGAAAGCAAATCCGCGATATGTTCTCGTTTGTCAAGAGACTTAACAGTAAACATTGTAGACTACTTGCCTCACTGTACTAAAGAAACAAGCATATCTTCTCAGGAACTGAGTTTCCATAAAAATTATAACTCAGTGAAGTCACTCACTACTTTTTAAAATTTGATTAAGCTCTTGAGGGTTACACTTTGTGGAAGGAATGTCTGAGTTGACAGCAGGATTTCAATATATTTCCTTTAAATAATTGCGAAGTTTTTTCACAAATTCAGTACCACACATCTTCTTTGTTTTTGGGAGCGAAATTTTAATTTATCCGCTAATATTCAATATACAGATGTTTGTCAGTCAATATTCATAATTATCTAAAAAAATAAATAATTTTAATTTCACTTACAAGTAAACAAGCGGACAGTGCAATTAAAGGGTAAGCGAACGTCATGTCAGTCAAGTAAATTTATAAAAGTACTGTTATTTGTATGAAATCAAGTTTGGATGTTCCACTCGCAAAACGCTTTCAACTTAGGTTGAAGCAAAAACTGAAATTTATTTTTTGCCGACTGCTTTATATTACAAAAATTTTCGCAGAAATTTCAAAAATGGAAATTCCTGAGAGTTACATATACAAAAATATTTTGATACAAATGTGCCTACATATGATTGCACGTTAGGGTGTGCCTTAATCTTCGACATTGACAATCTTGTTTTTATCGTAAGTTGTTTTTTTTTGTATATTTATGACATAGATAATTATATGTATATAGATATAGATAATTATAAATTCCCGAGTTTGGTTTTAGTGTTAAGAAACATTGATTCGCTGTATTTTTCAAAGTGCACTCAGCAAAGCTAATTGTAGAAAGCCGTGAATAATAAATGTTTCAGAGTGCTGTCCATGTGGAGTCATTTTAAAATCACCCGAAAGATGGAAAAAAATTTTAAAAGCTTTTGGTTATTTGGAAATTTGAAAATGTATTTTGGAAAATAGCCTTCACGACGTGAGTAAAACAACTGACATCGTCAATGACAACATCATATCATACATACATATTTCTATTCACATGGGATTTTACGAATAGTTGCTCTTGAAAACATGTATAGTGAGATTTCCATCGCTTTTGTGTTATTATGTGCTATTTATGGGACACCCTAATGGTTATACAATATGATAGTACGGGAAGTACAAAGTTAATTGTTATGCTTTATTGAAAATAATATTTTATTCTAATTACTCCACACAGACATCAATGTTTGGCTAAATGCTATTGTTGACATTGCGACTTTGAAGCTCACTTTAGTGCAGATGCTTGCTTTAATATGTATTTATGTACCCGCATGCGCTTTTTGAAGCAAAAAATACTTTTTGGACCAAGGTTAATATTGTCCGACAATACATACATACAAACAGAGACTATATTTCGGCACGCAACATTCCACAACCGAACCGAAAATAAAATATTTACCTACTATGGAACACAAGAGCTTCGCTGCTTAGGTTATTTGTTATGGTAATGGTGTTAATTCATTCCACTTCCTATAGTTCTATATAGTACCAACAAAGTCCGAACTAAAATGTTAAATGGCCCGTGTCTGTTGCTTGGTGCATTGCCCTACATATTCACGCAGCAATTGGCAATTGGTTGCTATCGAAATGTTAGCCGCTGTTTGCTTGGTTTCACATTGCCGCTCGTTAACACGGCGGGCGAGAAAGTACTGTTTACATTTTAATTGTTTTTCAATCGCCTACTCTCAGTGTTAGCCAATCGGTAGCGTTGGCACTTGAAATACTTCAACGATTTTGCGTAATTAAATGATTAAATGAGGGAAAATAATATTTGCTCTATTTGCAGAAGGAAAACTTTAAAATTTTTTGAATTCCTGTTTTCTTACACTCTGAGCGAGATTAAATTTTGCTTCTTTTATATGAAATTTTCACAAAATTCTTTTGAGGATAAAGCTCTTACTCTCTCATCTTTCAAACATCTCATTTTAAGCAGTTGAATAATTCCTTTCTCTTCCAGACATTTGAATTTAATAGTAAGGTTAACCTTAATTAAGTAATTTTGGAAATGGAACTGTGAAAATTTAAAGTCAACAAGAAGGGTTAAGAGTAATTAAGCAATAAGCTTTTATGCTCTCTCAGTGACATCCAATATTTGTTTTAAATAGATTTCCGATTTAATCAGGAAGCATTCTGCCGTAAGTGCCTCTGAACTGATTTAGATAGTCATCGAAGATCGAAGAATTTTTAACCACTTCAGCGTTTCGTTTTCTTATGAGACGCTTAACTTAATGGTGAATGAGATCTCAGGCCACATTTTATATTATTTGTAGACATTGTCGGACACCCTCCTCTTTAAAAATCATCAACACACTACCACGCTGTCACTAAGGTTTGATATAAGACACGAAGTCTCATAAATGTCAGTGCTCGCCTTTATGATCTAGAACTCTAAACAAAAGTGGTTTGTCAAATATCTGTGCTGTAAAATTTTAAACAATTAAATCTTCCGTGATGGCAAACGGATATGTTCATTTATACCCCAACTTTTTTGTAGCAGTGTATGTGTGGTTGTTTCTGTTTAACTTTAATATCTTTCGTCTCTCTCTTTCCACTTACTTATTATGCGTTGACTTCAAACTGCTGCTCATCATTTTTATATCAATGGGGCTACGGGCATCGCAACTTCTGCCTGCAACAGGGCATATCAACCTCATTAAGGGTGTTGGGGAGGAAAGATGTGCTAGTGACATTACAAGCGACTGTCGTGTACTTCACCGCAGAGCTTTTTAGCTTCTTAAATTAGCTGAATTGCTGTTGACGGCAATGGATGTTAGTCAATTATTGAGACATTGCCAAGGAGAATACGGAGCAGCTTGGTAATGTACCGTGAAAACTTGAAAATGTATTTCATCTTAAACACTCTCTTGAATGCCTGAGAAACGTGAAAGATTTTGTAATATAGAACCACTTTAGATTGCTTAACAGGTACAGGAACTCGCTATTAAAATTGTATAAAATTTTAGTGTTTTAAAATAAGAACATCAATTTGCAGTAATGAAGTGGTGGAGCACGTGCCTATTTTTCCAGTAGATGGATGGATGATGGATTGATAGACGGAGTAAAAGATTTTCACTGGATTTGTTTTATTTATTTAATGATTATATTTTTGCAGCCATTAAATATTGTTGTTTTACATTCGGAGATAATGCCCATAATTACTGAAAATACTCATCAGGGATTATTATACTATATGGATCAGATACACCTCTAACTCGTTTTTATTTCTTAGCAAATTTTTTAGTACAAAACACTAACTGGATTGGAAAAGTGATCTTTGTTTTTTTTTTTAAATACGGACCCTCATGCTAAAATAAAGCCGAGATAAGTTGATATACACAATGTATCGATAAGACCGAAGTGATCTTAACTCTCATAAACAGAAAGGTCAAAATGTGAAGCACATCTCGGATTTTTGTGATTTTTAAGAACAATACTATTGGAACACTTCGTTAACTGTAGAAAAATGTCATTCGATGACTAAATGTGTGCTGCTAAATATGTAGGTGAAATATTAAAAAAGTCTCTTAATAGTGTAATTAGTGTTATAAGGAAGTATTATATGAGTCCAGTAGGTTTAATTGCTCCAATATTTATAATATGTTCAATGATCAGCTGAATTCAAGCGAAATTCTAAAAAGCCTAGGAAAAGTGAAAGAAATAAACAAGTCCTCAAAAAAAAAAAGCAATTCAGCTAAAAAGTGGATGTCTTAAAATTCAGCTATTCACCTTTTCTGAATAAGATCTTCTCTGGAATAGATAATTATGTTGCTGACGTAAAAAGTCCAACCCTTAGACATAATGAGTTTGATAAAGGCAAGGAGGAAAGACAAAAGCTGAGAGCAAGGCAGGAATCTCTAACTACCATATGTATGTAGGTGTGTGCAGTTATCGCTATAAGAAAATCATTAGTGCCCCACATCGCTATGCAAAATCACGGAATGTTTGGGATTGTTTGGTAACGAGACACGAGTATTGCATGACAAACAGATTTACCTTATAATAACAGTAGAGTATATATACACAGTACATATATACAGTATATATATACAGTATATATACTTCTACATTACATCAGCACATCAAATATCCAAATTTCAGTGTATAGTGATGTCTGTTTGATTGTGGTGTGTACAAAAGATATGACATATTGAAGGGACAAGCGAGCTGAGGAGCTGTGGAAATCGCAAATGAGCCGAGAAAATTAAATTACTGTTACTTCGATGAAATTGATAAGGAATGTCGAATTGGGAGAGGAAAGCGGGGCGCCGAAATAAGCAAAAAAATTTATTTTATGATATTTGACGCTGAGACATTAATGAGTGACACTCCTAATGGCGACAACGGAAATCGGAAATAAAGCTGATATGCAAGCACACACCCACACATAGATACACATGTGCGTTTACATCTTTCCTTGTATATACCTAAGTAAGCTGAAATAAATGATTTGAAAGGGAACCCGTGGCCTTGGGGAATTTAAATTAATTTACTTATCGAAAATTTCTCTAGCAAATATTCGCCTCCTTGGGAAATCTATAAGTGCGCACAATGAGAACAATGCTTGTATAGAAAATCCACAATAGATTAGTTATAAACAGAAGCGCTTCCGCTGAAATCTTCGTGCTTCCATGCACATCTGGAATGCAATTTCACTTACACACTTCCAGTTGCATACTTTTAGGCGAACTTATAAATTTTAATTGAGTTTAGGTGATACTTGAAAGCAGATAAGCATACCCTAGTGTGGATGTGTGTATGCGGAATGTCTATATGCTCATGCGGACAAGTGCATATGCAAACTAAATAAGCAAGTTCATGGTTTCATGCAGTTTCGTGCTTTTGCATTTTTTGAACTTGATAAATTGAAAAACTTTTCTCAATTTGCGCTTTTCATGTTTCTCACCACCAGGAAAATAGAAAGAAAACATGGTAGGAAAATGGTAACATACACCAATGACCGCTTGTATATGGATATTGTAGGGGTGGATGGACCCTGAAGGGAATATTTGAATTAGTCAATAAATGGTAATTTCGCAAATGCTGCGCAATGACCAGATTTGTACTAACCTAGCTAACGTGTCCAGAATCATAAAATGACATAACGAGAAAATGGAATAAAAATATTATTTTCTAAGTCTCTCTCTTTTCAAAACTATAACCATTTCGTAACTAGTCTGAAACTAGCTAATAACGGATAAAAACACCCCTCTATGCTGGATATATATTTTCCCTTTATTTTCCTCCTTTACTCTCCCGATCTCACAACAAAATGTTTTTTTCGCCAATCGCCGAGTGTGCTATTTTGTCCATTGTTATTTCGTTTCTTACGGTCGATGACATAGACTAGCGGCGCTTATTCCATTCTTCCGAACGCCCAAATTTTTTATTCTTTTTTTCACGTTGTTTTCAAGTTCTTGTTTTAACTTATTTCCTGTGCCATATTTTTCAGTATATTGAGCTTTCGTTTGGTTTTTATTCTGCCATTGTTGTCGTTTCTTGCGATTTCTTTGCGTTCAATCACCTTTTGGCAAGAAATTCGCCTGAATGTTTTCCCAATGTGTCTTCAAGCAGCAAAAATTCCAGATAAACATAAACAAATAATAAATAAGGGCTGTGGATACGTACACAACACACATTTACATATGTATATATACGTGTATATATATGTAAAAGTATTATATGTATATATAATGCATATATGTAAAAGTATTACATATTCATAAAGAATAAGGAAGAAAAACATTGAGAGAAATGAATTGTGAGAAACCAGACGAGTCTGTATGTATAAATGCTCAAGCTATTAAATAAATGAACATTCTCGAATTCTCTTAAAAGTGCGGAATGGAAAACGATATTTTGGTTCTTGAGATTTCAATCCCCTATAACTCATCATACCTGTAACATTCTGTAACATTATTTCAGCTTATTCCAGCATTTCAAGCTCTGTATGTATTTTAAAAATTAGCAATGGTGTACAGACTAGGTGGACGAATATTCCATTGAAATAAACGGTAAATCTCAGCTTTCAGCCGTTAACATAGACTTTAGGGTTCTTTATCCAAATATGACGACGTTGGAATAGGAAATGGATCGAGTCCGTTTTTTTACTTCTAACAATGCAATACAATCTTCTTTAAGTATGCCTTTGCATATCGAATTAACCTAAGTTGGAGTAGAATAGATTAAACTAAAATAGAGTGGGGTGAGTAAAGCAAAGAAGAATGGAGTGGAGTGGACCGGAGTGTAGTTGAGTATAGTAAAGTAGAGTAAAGTATAGTCGAAAAGAGAAGAGTAGAATAGAGTAATAAATGTGAGAGAAAAGCTTTTTTATCTAGACTTTCAGACTATTCAGATATATCTGTAACTTTAAGAGTTTGAAAAGGCAAGCATAAAAAGATGTGATACAGTAAGTATCAGGTAATAGACCTTCAGTCGAAATTCGAATGAAGTAAAATTATAATATTGCGTGCGGATAATTATGTCATGCGCTCGCTCTAAAAACTAGTTACTAAAATTAAAGAATATCGATAAGTTTACTAGTACCAAATAACAAAAGGGAGCAGATTCAAATAGATTTCCCATTGCACGTAAAAAGCATAAAACTCTTTATGTTCGAATGTAAACACAAACCTTGTGTATATATGCATTTTTTTAAGGGAATAAATGTGTCCTTTTATGTGTACTGTACCTACATTCGATTGAAATGTTACTCATACGCACCGACAGGCAAGAGATTTAAGATAACCGTGTTGCATGTTGCATTAACACACAGTGGAAAAGTTTCTATATATGGGATATTAAAGCGTGTGGGATTCTGTGATTGCTTTATGCGCCCTACAGTCTGCTTACAACTCTACTAACTGCTCATTTTAAGCAGCATACTGTAGCGCAAAGGTGAGTTTTCCCTCAAATACTGTCTGATCTTGTGACTGAGCATTTGTTTACATAAACATTTATACCTACCAACATGCATATGCTTACGGTTCTGTGTATATTTATGCCCGTAAACCACTACGAGCTACGAGTTAAATATTGACATTTTAATTATTTCTGTTGGACATGTACATATTCGCAGGAGAAAGTGTCTGGCTTTCTCTCCACTTCTTGATAAACATATTCACATACATACATACATACATATACATAGATACATATATACTATACAAACACGAAATTGCAACAGACACTTGACTTTAATTTAATTTATATTACTGTTCTTTCTCTTTACAACTACAATAGAAATGAAAGAGAGAAAGTCGAATTACTCAGTATGAATATGTATGCTTGTATGCTTGGTAAGTGGATAAAATATAAATTGATTTTAACTATTGATTGACTAAATGAAATCCGTGCCTTCTGGCAGTGACATTATTAGACCTGTTTTTCTTGTATTTTTCTTGTATTTTTGTGTATAATTTATGCATTTAAAGAAGTGAAAGGAATTTCGTTAATTTGAAGTTTCTAGAATCGTGTGTGCATAATTCTCCTGCTAACCTTTATTATATCCTAATGACGTTTGCATGGAAAGTTGTTTTTGTTTGCTATGAAATGAAATTTGCGATTATATTTTAGAATAAAAATCACAATTTATTTAAAGTAAAAATCCAATTAGAGGAAATAGAGAAAAAATAAAAAATATGATAAAGGTTGATAGATATTGATTTATTAATTTAAAAATAATTTCAGTTGATCGTTACAATATTGAATAAACAACACCAGAGTTGTTAAGAATAGGTGATGCGATCCCTACTATTGGTACCGAAATCAAAGAAGTCGAGGAGGGAAACCTTTCTGCGAAAATCGCATTTATTTTTGCAAAATCAAACATGACTTCTTCAAAAAGGAAATTTATTTTAAGAAATAGCTGCTGATGGTAATTCTAATCCGTTTGCATTAATTTCGAATTACATTGACCTCACTGAGTTAGCAGTAATTCAATTCCAGAACCTGAAGATGATACTAAGAATTTACTGGTAATGACTTTCTACTGTAAATTCCATAATAAAACTCAAAAACTGTTATTGCTTTTTTTTGCCTACATTTGGGAGCAAAGATAAAATGAATTAGCAACCTAGGTGTTTATAATTTGCACATAATAAGAAAATATACATTATAAAAATGTTTCACACAATACACAGTTTTAAGCAACACTAATCTTACGAAACAGTGTAGAATTGAATAAATTGTATGATTCTACAAAAGTGTAAAAAAAAGGAAAACGCCAGTTAAATTGGATTGAATGCCAGTACAGTTTACTGATGCATTAACATACATACATGCACTATTTGGAATTCTTTCTTGCACTTTCGCAGTTAATGTCGGTCGCACCTTCATATCCACAACCTGCGTTGTTACCGTTATGCGACAGAAATGTTCCTCTTTACTACTAGCACTCTACCTCCCTAATGTAAATTTGTAGATGGTGCTAGAGCTTGTGTAAATAGCAATCAAAAGAAATACTCGTAATATACATATGCGTACATATGCATATCTACTTGTGCGTATGTGTGTGTGCGTGTGAGTGTGTGCTTGTGTTTGTATATTGAGTATACATCCGTTGTGTAATCATTTTGCATGTGTAATGATGCTAACACTTCGACTAGGTAAACAAGTGACTTTGCCGCTGACACCTAACAATTGCCAGCGGCGATGAGAGCACTTAAGTACCTCCTGTAGGACATAAGGAGGGTACGGCGTAAAAGAAGTAAGGTGTGAGTAATACCCATGCGTTACCCTTCTGTCAATAACACTGAATGATAGTCGTTTTGCGCTCGTTTATTCTTCCCCAACAACAACAACAATTTACGATTGGAGTGTGCCCGCGTAGGGGTGAAATGGTAAAAGGCAATAGGAGCCGCACTTAAACTCTCAATCAAATGCAAGTTTGTTTAGCTCCCAGAGTTATTGTTGCTGCAGAAAATATTTTTACTACTTTATCGCTTTAGGGCAAGCGCATTTAGTGATACAGTGGCGGCCTTCCCTACTTCCGTAGTTTGGATTTATTTCTTTTCCGCTATAATGGGCCTCGCTGTTTTCAACAACAACAACAGTAGAAGTTAAGCGAAATAATTTCTTATGCAAACAACTGTAAAGAACGTACACACACACTCCTCAACACCAGATGCCAACAGAAAAATTAAAATAATCACAGCAAATAGGCAAACCAGTGACTGACCTGTTTTCCTTCCATTTCACTCACTGATGTGGGTCGGGCGGGTCATCCTCAAATATTTATACTTCAATTGAAGTGGAATATGAATAGCCGGACGGACAAAGGTTGGTATTTGTTGTGCTCCACAGTTCCAAATATCAACTCTATTGGTTGTATGTGTGTGTGTATGTGTCTTTGCCTGTTTTTTTTTTTTCAATGTAAACATGATTTCAAATGTGCTCTAATCGATCTACTGCCCATTGAAGTTCACTGCAGACGCCAATAGTTTCTATTTTCCCATTTCCTTTTGAAATCCAACGAGTGTTCCGCTTTGGGCGCTTAAATAATCCTTCAAATATTTGTAAACCCATGGAAGCTTTCACCTTGCTTTCTTTGTGCCCCCAAATATAAACACATACAAATTGAAGAAAGTAAGGACATAAGGGTTGTTTGCTTATTTCATTTATGAATTCGAAATAAAAAATGAAAATGCCAAAAAGTGATTTAAATAACAATGCAAGTGTGATTATGTCATATGAGCTTCCAAATGCGAAATTCGTTTTCAAGCATTTTTAGTTTTCAAAGGTGGAATTAACTTGCTTCTGTTGCTGGTTTTTGTCAACATAGCAATAAAATCATCACAGTTAATAAGTATTTTCAAACTGTCAGCAACAAGCCACGGATTAACACAAAAGCACACACCCACACATATATGCATGTATGGCATGTTGACACACAATCCAGTTCAAGATAATAAGCTTAATTGAGCTTAATTTTCCACGCACATACTCATAATCAAGTGTTTGAATTTTATAACTGCAAATATGTATGCATAAATTTGCATTAAGCAAATTGCTGGTAGCACCTGTTGATATTACACGCTTCATCGCATTCATCGCCTTCATCGGCTTCATTTCACATTCGCACGGTATCCAGAGAGTCCACTCCGAAAAATTGTGGATGCTACTGTTGTACGCCTAAAAGTCTGTTCAACAATTGCACATGCTTGCTGCACTCTCACATAGTAACTGCTCTGCTTTTAACAGTTATCCACCTCTCAGTTGCTGTTAGAATGCATGCTTATTTAAGATAATTATGTAAAAGTATTGAACAACATGCGATGTTTATTTCAATGCTATACACTTGCTAATAAAATAATTACAATACCGCTATGCGTAGTAAAGGTTATTACATTTTTAATCTTTGCTGCATGTATTAACAGTGGGAAATCGACAAAAAATAACTAACAGAATTACGGTATTTTACTTAAACCACTTTTGTTTAAAAGGATTCACGTTTATGTACCCTTCTATTGTCAAAGTATAAAGTATAATATATTAAGTGTAATTAAATTCCACCTCTCTTCAAGAAGTTTGTGGATAAAATAAATCTAAATAGTAAGCTGTTAGCGTTTTAAGCACTACGGCACATTTGCCTATATATATATGTCAAAGTCTAGACGAAAATTTTTAGAAACAGCCATGTTGCAGATACTCTGTAATATTAACAGAGAATTTTTACTGTGCGCTACAGTGCTTTTAAGGCATTTTCGGTTACTCGGTTAATACAGTTATAATGAAGTTTCAGTTAACGCTGACGTTCAAAAGTGTTCGGTGCGCGCAAACCTCAAGTGGCGGGAACTGGCTAAGTTTTTTAGCCGGTAAATTAAAGAGACAAAAACAAAAAATAAAATAATTAAATACAAATTTCTTAATTCACCGACTTTATTTACATTCTTGATAAACTTCAATTACATGGTAAGAGTGTAAGAGAGGATCTTTAAATACAAATCAGTTCATATGACTTTCAGTTCCCCGAGAGTAACGCTAAAACGTTTTTGTGAAAATAATTAGGTCTTAACAATAAAAAAAGAGGTTAGCTATAAAAACAGATACAGAAGTATTTGCGTATATTTGTTTCGAGAAGTATATTCTTGACATTTAGCTTAAAGAAGCCGATAAAAAGGAAAATTGTTCTGCGGGAATTCAAATGGATAACCACAAAAGCGACCTCTATTTTATGTTAAATTATGATTATTTTACAATTGCATGATAATCCGTGTTAAAAATGAAATTTCCTCAAATATTTATTGTAAAATATTTGCGACATATATATCACTTCTTATTAAAATTCTAATGAGTGAATATCAAATTGAATCGCAATTAATGCCCCATTGCTTACAATTAAAAAATTTAATTGCAGCATTTGTGCAAGTTGAGTGTAAATAAATGTGACAGCCATAAAAAATGCATATGTATGGGTGCAGTAATTGCAAACGCAAGTATAAATAAAAAGTGTCATAAAAAATTTCAAAATTCTCATTCCAAAAGTGGCACGCATTGCAAAGCTGCCAAATAACATTATAATGCTGAAGCATTTCGTAGTCTTTCGCCAGCACCGTAAAAAAAATATAAAACCAATCAAGGAATATCAAATTAAAGTCATTTTATGCCACAATTTGCATGGAATTTCGCGCTCATAAAAATAGTCAAATAGATTTGTGTTTGAAAATGATGACTGAAATGGGTGATAAATGAGGCAAATTGGAAATTGGCGATAAAGTTAAAGCAAAAAAAGCAACCACTGGAATTGAGCAATTGATGTTGGCAGCTCCCTCTCTCCATCGTTGCAGTCTGAGTTATTATTAATTACACCGATGTCATAAAATACATGAACCTACATATGTACCGGTATCTCTTTTTTAGAAGGTTGACATTATTAGATTATTAGATTATTAGACATTATTATCCAAAACGCTTTTATACACTTATACAGTGTGGAAATAGCTTGCATATCCTCTCAGCATGTTTCACATAATATAATACTTTTATCCATCACGGTTGTTGTTAGCCCCTAATAGGGTACATATGTATATCAAAATACTTAGTATTATGAGAGGAGTTGTTTTCCAGATGTCCGTCATCTGTCAGAGGAGATGTCTGTCCATCCATGCAGGTAAGCGAAGACTTGAGTAAACATTGAAATAGCTTGATGAAGATATCTAGTCTCATTTACCGAATATGAGAATCTTCTCCCCGCGGCGAATTTTATTTCAAATATATCGATTCACATGTGAGATAACATCAACTGGACATGTTTCGGTGATCCAGCACAGCCTTATGCCAAAATGGATCTTATGCCAAATCGGTCTACGCGTCGATCTCTTCTCTCCTCTTTTACCTAATATAATGGAGTTCCTTCTTGCATTTATCTTTATATCATATAAGGTATATAGGGAAATGCTTGAGCATATCCAATGCTAAAAATGGTTAAATTTTGTTTAGGCCTATCCCTGGTCTCGTAAACTCATTACTGCGGCCGCTATTAAGGAAGATATCTTCATAAAATTTGATGAGAATAATTCATTGATCATGATGGCAGCTCTTGATAAAAATTTTCGAACTTGGTCCACATTTACTGGAAAGGGGCCGATATAGTTTATCTTATAGTGCCCCTATTCCCTGGTTAGAGGGGTAACTGAATAAAATTATGCCAGAATATTGACTACATTCATATCGATTAGTGAGTTGGATTTCAAAATAGGTACTTCGGATATTAAGCAACATATCTTAATTAAAGTATATTGTGAGAGTATGTATGTCTCACTGAGTCCAAACTTAGCGATCCCTTAATTAACATTTATTTCGTGAAACGGATTTACGAAGTTTCGGTTAGTATTGAAAGTTTCGGATATTATTTTTCGCTTTTCAAAACGCTTATTTTCGTTGCAACCTTAGTTTTACTTTTAGCCTTTTGAAATAATTTCTCTCTAGAGGAATAGTTAATTCTGAAATCTATTTAAGTTCTCTGTTATTCATTAGTTGAAATTAATTTCTGATAGCTGGATATTCGGATATAATATTTCCATCCTGTTCCGAAGAAAAGCGAGCAGTAAAATATTTAAGTCCATAGATCAATTCATGAATCCACTTTCATCAAAACTGTACATTTCGCAAACGAAAAATCTGATGTTGTGATTTGGAACACTTATTCTTCAACTATCTCACTTCACTTTCACGCACTAAATGCTGTAACATTTAACAAAAGGTAATTAAGTAAAATTAAGCCACCGCAACAACGGCCTTATGAGACGAGTACATGGATATGTAGATGGCTAAACATAATCATCAAGCTCTGCGTAACGGTGTGTTGTTGTTGTAATACCTGTATAATCACTAGCACTAGACAGCTAGCCAATTCACGTTGTGCCCAAACCCACAATATGTTCTTATTACCCATATCATTCTATATACCAAAGCGAAGTCCCCGACAGTTGGCGCCCACGTTTCACCATAATTGCCGTCACGTATACGCCATGTACAACGCCATTCTCCAGCGAAATGACCAGCCAAGCAACAAAGCAACCATTCCTCCAACAAATCAAGAAGAACCAAGTGTAGGCGGCGGAAGATGATCAATTGTGGTCACAAATTGAAATCTTTGGAAACGCACTAAAGCGTAAACGAATAATTTCCTGTAGCCGCATTTATCAACATTGACTTTGACTTGGACTTTGATGTGCAGAAATTAAATGATGCCGAAAATTTGTATGAGAAATAGGCTTTCACATTTTCAAATACATACATACAAATATATGTAGCACTTCTATAAATATATAACACCAGCCAAGGGAATTCGCAAATAAAATTGCTTGCCTGTGGGCCAACTCAAAAGCCATAAAATTGTTTCTGAGTAATTACATACGAAAGCTAGGCCTCTTAAGTTAAACCACAGCTGCTTAGTATAGAGCACAGGGCACTTACATACTCATAGAACGGTACACGGGACGGTGTGTATCTAAGTGAAGGTACTAGGGAATTCTACGCTCGAATAATGCACATAATTGCAGCGGTGGCACCTGTGGCACGGTGGAAAGTGATTGTGGCAGTTGAACTGGCTGAAATTACGGCGAATGGTTGAATACGTTTTTCACTATTATACTATTGTATATATATTATTAATATAAAGTTAGGAGCGTTAATAAAATATAGCTTTGATTTGGGTTATAAATTAAGGCTCAATCGGTAGAATTCGAAATCAAATAACAAAACTTAATTTTCAAATGTGAAAGATTGCCAAATATGAAAATGAAAAATTGAGTAAAAAATAAAAAAACCAAATCAAATTTAAGTGCTGAAAATATTGTTTAAACTAAATTGATAAAGAGCTTGTACATAAACTAGTGAAAGTAAACTTTCTAACAGGCGTTATGAGAAACCCTCTAAAAACCTTTAAAGTAACATTTCCGCAAAAAAAAAATTAAATAATTATATAAATATGTGTATGCAGTAAAATACGGTTTCAATAAATTTTTATTTGGGAATTCTATTCATTTCTCTATATGATTTGCTTGCTTTTATAGAAATTCGTAAAATAATTCGTAGCGAATTCACCCATAAAACCCATTTCAGTGTATGAAAATACAAAATGCCAAAATAAACCAAAAGAAAGTAAGAGGAAAGAAAATTAAGTGAGCAATTCCACAAATACCAGAGACACTGTGGAAAGAAAGTTGGTGGAAAAGTGATTACCCTAATTATTCCCAAGTTGAAAAAGTGTGTGCGTGTGTGTATATCCCGTTATAGTAAGATAGCCAATAAGCTCACGAAAAGGCAATAAATTGCCGTGTTGTTCGTATAAATTGATCAGAGCCAAGCAAACGAAATCAAAATTTCCTTCGTGTTAAAAATGTACGTCCCATTTTGGTTGCAAGCACAACCACAAAAGCAGCGGAGGCTCATCGCCAGCCGCCAGACATGGACAGTGTAAAAAGTGAATAACAAAAACAAAAAACAACAACAATGAAAATAAAAGTCCAAAAAATTTGACGAAAATAGTCAAAAATAGCCGGTGAATAGGCCACACCCACATACACATACGCGAACGAACAGCAACTTCTCAGACAGCAGGCCAAGTTGGTAAACAAAAAACTAAAAACAAAAAAGAAACTAAAAATAAAATAAAAATAAATAAAAGTACGAACAAAATAAAATCCCAGTGACAGCGTGTGTGCGCCATGACCTATTGTAAGCAAGGCAGGCAAATAAATAATTGGTGCTAATCTCCACAAGTTATGTTGGGTGCGAGAATGTCTGAGCCGAGTGCCCGAAAAATATCAAATCATGGCGGATAATATTTTACATTAAGTGAATATGAATTTGCTCGTTAACAAGTATATTTAAACATTTAAAATATTTTCTTAAAAAGGGATAAGCTTTCATCCAAGAGCAGATAAATAAAAGAAAGTTGTTCGCGAATCGAGTCGCCAACAGTGCATATATATTAACACACATCTGTCCTGACATGTGATCAAAAAGGATAAAACGCGCTTGCCATTTTCATTTCAGCAGTCGAAGGTAGGCGCACAAATTCTTTATAAAAGCACGATATAACGATATAACCACCCAGTTCACTAACTCAGTTGTTTGTATGTATTATGTATTGTACTTGAGGTGTTTCGTTAAATGCTGACACCGATGCGCAGTATGAGACATATACTTGTTTATATGGTTTCGATATTGCTTTTGGTGGGGATCTGGGAAAAAGATGCACCTAAGTGGCTCAGACTATTTTTTGGTGTTTTGGATATGTTTAATTGTTGATTTCATTCAGCAGGTTGAAGGCATAGTCTTAAAATCAGATAAAATAGAATATGGAATGTTTAAATGCAAACCTGTTATATTCTGGTAGAAATTTCTTAGTAACCCTCTCAAAGTCCGAACGTTATCCCACTTTGATCAATTTCTCTTCAGATTTCTCAGTCAATTATTAATTAAAATCAGTTTCGTACTTTTGTTTTACTGAGAAATGCACACACTGTCGCAAATTTCTAATAGAAATGATTCAATAAAATCGGCAAAGTCTTTAATAGAGAATAGAAAGTAAAATACTATTACCTCACGAAGCGCATTACTCGACATTTTGTTGGACCAAACTTTAAAAAAATAATGAAACTTGTTTATAAATGGTTTTCGGTACTTCTTCTCTTTGTTGTGAAAACAAGTTCAGCGGTGTTTCTGTGTACTAGTTTCTGTGCGAACGAACTGTTTACAAAATATGCTTACATAATTACTTGATTCAATCAAAATCGATATTAAAGACCCAGCTGCATATATGTGTGTATTAATAGTGTTAATTAAACCGCCAACCGTTATGTGAATAATTAATACGATTCGTTTACCGAACATCAGCTTTTCTAGGAAATTCGTGAGCTCATAAACCGCGTCATATTCTATAACACTTCAAAATACCCACAATAAAGCAAAGATTTATATGCATATATATAGCGTGTGTGTGTGTATGTATTTAGTATGTATTAAGTATGCAAATGTGGCTGTTATTTTATGCTGGCGCCGTTGTAGAAAGCCAAAATTTTTATATTTTTTTTTGACTTGAAAATGCCCTGAGTAAACAAATTTGTTACGCGCACTCTTAATACGCTCCTTGTATAATAAATAAAGAAATTGACGGCAAAGAAGACAGAATTCGATGGTCTTACGCAGCTTCTAGAAGAGCTAAATTGGCTGAGGTCTTGCAAATACTTTCAAGACATATAATTTGCATATGTATATTCACATACTAACAAATATATGTATATACATATCTGTTTGTCCGAAATAGCTTGCTGAAAACTTATTGTGTGAGTGAGTTTGTGTTCTACTGTGAGTTTTTTTTTATGTCTTTAGTTTGCGAATCCCTTCAATGGACTTCAGAACCTACTCCTACTCTAGAACCTAGAATCTAACTCTAGAATATAGAACCTACTCTAGAGAGACGTTTAGTATCCATTTTTTGGATTTGGATTTTTTTCTCTAAAGAACCAGTAGAAACTTATTACCATATAATAAATATATATATAGGAAGATAAAGGCAGCATTTATGAATAGATTAAGGTCTAATTGAAAACCTAATGTTACTTGGGTGATGACGCTTGATTAAAAATAAAAGTTGTTTTAATGGTTTGACTTTGCTCCTCATTTCACTTGCATTATACTGCTCGAAAATAAATGGAAGAGACAAATAAATGTATCATGCTTAAGGAAAGGTGCATTTGCCTTCCTTCATACAGAGAACTCAAATACGATAAGTGTCAATAAGTTTTCTAAAATATTTTAGAATCCTCTACTTCATTTTGAAATATTTCTTCTGATCCATCTGTCATGTTAAAGGCCTTCAGCAAAAAAAAAAATATTTTAATTCATCATCTCTATTTTACCAAACAAATTTTTCGGACACCATATTTTCCAGGATTCTTGTCTACCCTGAATTTAAATCAAAAATCAACTTTAAGGCACGTATTATCGCATTGTGTAAATATATTTGAGAAATACAATAATAATTTTAATTCATTGCTTTCTTCTTATGTTTCTATATAGTTTTTGATTTTAAATGACTTTGAGAACAAAGTTTTCACTGAAATTTGCTATACGTGTTGACTTTATTCTAGAGAAACGTGCACCAACTGCAGTGCAACTAAAACTACACCCGCAGCCATATATGTGAGAATGAACTTAGGTTCATATATATGTATGTATGTGTGTTTTAGCCACAATTGGTGGCGAAGCAACCACCAATTCTTATTCACTTAAGGTTTAGCTTCTTGCCAAACAGTAAATGTGACGTAAGCGAAAAAGTTAATCGCTACGTGTGCGCACTTCGCTTTCTGTCCACTGAGTGTGCATGTGTAAGGTCAAGAGGCATGTCGTTGTTATAAGTAATGTCTAAGCTTATAAAGGAGGAGTCCATTCAGTGGTGCGTATACATAGTAGATACTCTTATAACATATTTCTCCAATGCCCGACACATATTCACCCTTTGTACCCTTTTATGATAATGGTTTCTTAGCATGTTTCGACACACACTCTCTCTCTCTCTCTCTCTGTCTTTTTATATTGGTTTTTATATAACAGGATTTAATTTTTAAGTACTTTTATAGTAATTTGTATCGAAATTGCCAAACTTTGACCCAAAAAACACTGCCAGGGTTTTAATGTCCATATATTTTTGAGCTCAAAATTGTGGTGAACTTTTGAATGACCGGCAAAATTACTCCTATCAATAATGTGCTGAATCGATTTTGTATTGGAAACTCATTTTTACCAAATTTGGAGTTATGTCATTATTTCGGTTAACTTAGATAATTTTCAAAAATTTTCAATTCTTTTACGCTTACAGCTTTCTCGACAACTTGTCACAAAGAATTTTAAATTTAGTTCGGCTTTTAAAATATCAGGATAACTGCAGTCGCTTGTTGAATTCAAAGAAGTCTGACAGAAATTACAAAATCGGTTGACAAATATTAATTTATTAATGGCTTTTAAATTAAAATTCGCAATAATACATATTTACATATGTTCATAAATATATTTTGGGATATGTTTTTTGTGAATTTGTGTTTATAAAACATTGATAACTAAATTACATTTTTGTGCAGTTTGTTATTCGACAGTTAGTATAATTCAATTGTGCTACAGTTTTTTTAATTTCGTCTGAGATTCTCAAACGATTTCTTCTCACGCCTCAGGTCAATGGAGAAACATTTCATAGTATAATGACTGGATTTAACACTGGACGCTAAACAGGTTCACAAAGCATAAAATCTCAGTCGGTTAAGAGGCAAATTAATACGTAATTCTTCAATAAAAAGCCACCGAAAATGTCGCATTTTGTTTTTGGTGTGGTCCGACAGCAACAAGTGTTCTGCTGTTTAGGCTCCATTCGTTTTTATTTGCGGCTATTATATGCCACATGTCGTATAAAGTGGTCTTTTGTAAATTCCACCAACACTTAACTGCTTCTGGAAGTGCTTTCACTTTTGATGGCTGCCGTTATGAATACAGCTTTGTGACTTTCATACTTTGTTGCCACTTCCGTCACTGGTTTCAATGAACGCCACCTTTTTGTACGTGTTACACGGTATGGCTTTTGTTAGCCTCAATGGCACACTAATGAAAATTCTGAATTTTCTTAGATGATTCATAATAATAAAAGGAGTGAATATCACATGGAAAAGGCACAGTGTTCATGGAAAGTCATTTATGCATCGAAATTATACGCTTGTGGTTATTGTGTTATGCTGGGAACTTTGGAGTTTTAACAATACAATGCTTTATGTATGGAAAATTGAAGTAGCGTCAACCGTATTATCTGCATTATCTCAGAGAATTACATATGTGACTGCATTGAAAATTATTCGCAACATTTATTGAACTACATTCTAGCATTTAACCTTTTTGAAGAAATCTCTAAAGCATTATGTGTGACAGCCGATGTAAAACCAGTGAAAATTATGGTCTTTTCGTTCTTATACCAGCTTATGACAAATTTGTTGACAACCTAGTGAGGTGGGGAGGAGGAAAATATTGAATATTATCTTTATATAGTGGAAACACATATACTATTACGAACGAGAGAAAAGGTACACACTTATTCCTTATTGAAGCCTTTCCAATCAGTTTGAAATTAGTGAATACATAAGACAATCTTCGTTTTTCTTTGCCAGACCTACTGGCTATTATAAAAGCACCGCATTTAGATTGAGGGCAAAATGCTTGAACAATTTATTTTCCACGCCCCATTTTATGGTTGAATGAGGCTTTTATCGTTGAATGTATTGTTCCGCTTGGCTTGCCCGACAGGTTGCGAGTGGTTTTCGGAATTGGTAGGCGGCTGTAGCTGGGTAATGTACATACATATCTAACCATTGGGTGCCTTATCTATTTATGCCTTATCTTATTGTTGCGTTGATATGTTGGAAAGTATTCATTGAGATATCATTAAAGCTTGCTGGTTTAAGTTGAGTGCTCAGCCACTACACCAGTCTATAAGTGTGTATGCGTTTGAGCTTAAATGTTTACATACCAATACAGCACAGCTAGAGTGAGATGAAAACAGCTGACGGGGAAAGCGCAGGAAAGCCACTGATATTTGCCAATTTCGCGGCAAACTCGTGAGGTTTGCTGGCACGTCAAATATTTAACGCTTAATTAAAAGCGATTACAATTATCTGCACTTGGATTAATCGAAGGCGTTAGTATTGCGGTTTGCAAACAAAATGGTACTTACTTTAAGCACATCGACCAAAGCCTCCCACTCACCACTTTAGCTAGTGCTTTGCACTCCGTTTTGCTGCCAATAAGTTCGAAAGCTCACATATTATTTTTAGTTAAGTGGCATGATAGCTATAGCAAAAAGTTTGAAAACACTTACATTAAGCAAATGTCAGTAAAACCATTGACCACATATGACACTAATAAGTGGTGGAATTATTTTTACACTCTATAACGGATTAATTACGCGTAATAGCAGCTCGACAAGCATTTTCAGTTTACAAAACTGCTTTGCTATATGCAAAGCATGGATTATATTGGAAAATTTTTATTAATATATTGACAGGTTTCATTTAGAGTTCATTTTCTTTACCCCAACTCAATTGTATTAAAAATGTCTCTTCCCGAGTTAATAGGCGGTTTCTGTCATTAACGATTTTGTAAATGCAAGCTTTTTCTATTACTAAAAAATACTTTTTGTTGGAATTCGAAACTTTTTTGTAATTTTGATCCTTCAGACTAACCGAATATGTAAGCCACTTTTCGGTATGCAAATCAGTTAAAATAAAAGATATGGACCAGTTATATATCAGCCTATAATCAGTCGCATAATCAAGTAAGACCACACTGAAGGCGTGAAGACTTTGGCAAAAGTCAAATATCTTATACCCATTTGCTGTGTAGAATATATGAAAAGTACCTCAGTTAGTAAAGATATCAGTTATGAATTTGAACTAATTTATATACATAATATTTAAAAATATTTCCTTTTAAAATAAAAAACAAGAAATATCGATTGGTCAATCGGAGACACACACCTTTACCCATATCTCAATTTCAGATGATGTTCGCATAAACCGTTCCTTAGAATCGCTTTTTATAATTTCCTTGCAGTTCAAAAACCATTCACAGTTCATTTCTTTAGCGATTTTATATCTGCAGCAGTTAGTGTTTAATTATGGTAATATATTAAAATAATTATAAACTAAATCTAAGATAACTTGTCTATTAGGTACAGATATCAACAATCCTCCATAATATGTCCGGAAAGTTTGAGTGCGCCCGCCTTGATTGCTTGTCCAGAGTTTGTTTGTAAATTTGTATTACCTAATTAAGTCCCTAATTTCCATTTAAACAACTAATTTCTCAAGGGGTGGTGAACTTAAGCAGTACTATGTAAATGGACGCTGTCGTCGTACGTATGTCACTCATACGCCGTGTATCTTATTTAAAGACGGCGCATATTTGATAAAAGATTGGGTAATCAGCGTACTCACAATCAACTCTATGAGGAGCTTTGCAAGATTACGAAAAGTAAAAGGAGAAAGAGAGCAATTGAAATTTGATTTGGGGAACTAAGAAATTATTTAACCACTTTAGGTTTAAGGGTAATTTGTAAAACTCATGTAAAATTTGGTTTCATTTATTTCAATCTTTGCATTTCATAAATTTTCTTACACTCACATCAACCAATATATTATAAATTACACATTTTTCTAAAATATTCATAAAAATTCAATAGGTAATTTATGTAAGGCTCTAATATGAATTGGAGATTAGTATGCTGAAACTAAATTATTGCCCTCTTTATGAGTTTTCTTTTTATATAATTTTGAGTCCGAAACAAATGAATCTTCATTCCACAGACGTAAATCGAAAAAAGATACGGAAACGCTATCATATTTCTAATTACAGTACAATACAATACAATACAATAGAATAAGTAATGTTATGATTTCGACATATATTTACGGCTAAAGAAGAAAAGAGGAATCTTTTCTACCGGAGACCAATATATGTAATTATATAATTTCAAAAAAGACAAATACCGCAGTCATTAAGATGCCTTCGAATTATTCGTCGTAGATAAACTAAAGTATAATGTAAAAAATTCGTTGATAAATGTAAAAGTCGGAAATATTGTGATCTATAGCATTGAAAAAATAAATAAATATAATTAGTTATAATAATAACAACATTTTTTAAAACAAATTGAAATATAATAATTTGTCTAATCTGTTAATTCAAGAGTACAAAGTAATGAAACACTCTCC
The DNA here is from genome assembly GCA_021498325.1 of Bactrocera minax. Lineage (NCBI taxonomy): Eukaryota > Metazoa > Arthropoda > Insecta > Diptera > Tephritidae > Bactrocera > Bactrocera minax. The sequence goes on along the minus strand of JAKEEE010000067.1, from coordinate 720,650 downwards.
AATGTTGTTCTGATTATTCCAAGCAGTTATATGCATCGTTTTCCTTTCAATTTAATGTTCTGTTGATGACCACCACAGCTCCAAATTTCATAATATTCCGGGGCTTATGTAAATTACTTTACACAATTATTTTAATGACAAGTCAAAGTATTGCCTGAATTAGCATATTTGACTTCATTTGTGTTTACATTTAATTGAGCAGTTGAACGAGTCATCGTTCAAGCAAGGAAATAGATGAGGCATGCATATTTGGCAATACAATCCCATTATAACAACGTAAGGATAACTAACGAAAACGTATTTCAAAGCTTTTGTGAGATTAGTGCGATTTGGTGGCACCGTTCTGCTCAAAAAAAGTGATATGGATTTTTTCTCAAAGCAAATGAGATTCGTAGTAACTGACTTTATGAAAGAAATTAATCGACTCGTAGCGCGATAACCGATATTTGAAATTAGTTGGCATCATATCTCACTACCTGAATCACCACGTGCAATTTCTCTTCACTAAAATAAGAAAAATCAAAACTGTCGAACTTTTAACGAAAAAATTCTCATAATTCTTGTGTTGACTGTCATCAGTCAAGTAAACGCAGTTAAATATATATATATGTCTTACTACTCCCAATAAATAAAGCACACATATTTCCACATATATTACACACTGATCCGAATGGAACTATAAGAAACGGTGCAGATGAGGGATTAGCACGACGAGGGATGACAGTTGTGTGAAATGGAATAAAACCTGGACACAATGTAGATACATACATAAATAAATAAAATAAATAATTGATGAAGCTCTATTTCGTGTCGAAAAATCCGTCGTAATTGCTATTCACGAAACGGGTGAGTGCCTTTTAATGCACCGTGACTTGTACCGTTAAAATGTTTCGAAAGCAGAAATTGTTAAAGCCAAAAAAGTAAGAATTGCAGCGATTGATGAGTTCAGGCAGTCATCTGCTAATGCAAGCGCCTTTAAACGTCCGCACGAAATGAAAACGCGCCCTCACTTTAACACTTGTAAGTAGCGCGTGCAGAAAATGGCAAAACCATACTTTAGGCGCAAATCCAATTATTTATTCACTTGTTGTTTTTTAATGAAAGGATTATGCTTGTGCTTTTGCGACTTTTAAATAATCAAGGATTTCGCAATAAATGCAGAGATTGATATTTGTGTGTATGTGTGTGTGAATATTTACGAACATATGTGTATATATAGGTACACGAAAGAAGTGAGTAAATAAAAAATTGTGTTGATGTAAGAGACTGAAATTGTTCATATAAAATACGACTTAAATGCAAAAGCAATAAGCGAGTAACTATATATATATTGAAATAATTGCTGAGCATTTTGGCTAGAAACATAAATATTTGCCAGTTTACTTTTCAACAAAAATATTTCATGTGGTTTTTAAGTCTTCCGAACTGTCTAAATTTTTCATTAATTGAAAGCTTGCAAATGTAGTAACGCCAACGAAATTGGCTAAGCGATATTTTCACAGCAAATTTCTGTTAACGGTTTCAGTTTCTATATGTATTCGCCATATTGTTTACACTCTGTAGTTTACACGATTCTCTTTAACGCTTGAACGCATAATAATGGCCAAGGAATCAGCTAACGACCGAATAGCCAAACAAGCAAACAAATTCCACACAACGATTGTTCAATGACAATGATGCCGTTACAACCGCATCATTTTCACATACAACACTTTCCACATACTAATACCTTTTCGAGTTGTGTGGCAGTCACGAGTTCAGGCGTTCGTCGTTCCACAACCACACACCCAACTAGCAAGGTACCAACCTTTTCTGACCTCACTCGTTGAACTCATCTGATTGAATTTCCTTTTCATTGGTTGCTGCGGCGCATCTGTCTCTTCGGGTCAGTCTGGATCGCTTCGTTTTCCATTGCCAATTTTTCAGATGCCAGGAATCGTAAACCATGAAAGGGCGCTGGTGTTGCTGTTCAATCAGTAGAAAGTGGCAGTGTGCTTGCTAAAGTGTTGAGGTGATTCGAAGAGGAATATCTCACGTGAATGCATAATTCAATGCATAAAAAGTCAGAGGCATTTCCGTGAGAAGTTGAAATTGGAAACAAATCCATATGTTTTCTAATTAGAATGAAGCTTCAAAAGATGAATGCATAAATTTTACAGTTGTTGTACAATTGGATCCTGAGATATAGCATTTTCAATGAAGTTTTAGTAATTTGTAAAAACAAAAAAAATTTATGAAAAGGAAAGGAGCGTACAAAGGCTGGAAGATACAAGTGATGTGTCGGCCGCGTTTTCAAATATCTTGCTTGCAATTATCGCATTTTGTCAGACATGTGCACTTAGTCAATGATTGGAGTAGATTTGAAATAGGTAATTTAAGGTTACCTGTTTTCGCTACAAATTCAATAATAGACAGTGTGGAGGAGGAATCGTTTGATATGCATTCAAGGATGATCTCAAAAAGGGGCTAGCTCTAGAATTTAGCTTGAACTAAAAATTGGCCATTGAAGACTATAATACTTTCATATGCTCATAACAGCTTTTATTCTCCCAAGAAGGACAGATTTTTAGAAGAATTTATTTTAGCTACTTACCTAGATTTAAAATTGAAAGAACTAACTCTGGAACAGACCAGAAGCTCCTTACATATTTATCCAGTTCTGTATATCACGCAACATCATCAAGTATTCTCCCTTTCTATATAATTAATATTACGTGATACGTACATGTTCGTGCAAATATTTCCTCTAAATATATTGCAATATATTGCATAAGTATAAAAAAAATGTTACGCATTTACCGAAAGTACACACATACCGGAAAACAACTTACAAAACTTACAAAAATGTTGCAAATTTGGCGCTTTAAATATGTACAATTATAGAAGTATTTTTACGCTTCCCGCTTCCAGGTCTTCACAGGCACTTGCAAAGTACATATTTCTTCACAACGACAATGAACACCCGCAACAACTCAATCATCGGCGTCGATACGAAAAGCAACAACAATAGTAGCATTACAATACTGAGCTTTGTGCCGGTGGCGGCGACAGCAACAACACTACAAGAAGCGCCCAAAGCAACAGTAATACTATTCGAAGCATCAGTGGTAGCAACATTGCGAATCCAGCTTACGGCAGCAGCAAAAACATCGACAGCAACAGCGCTGACACAAGTAACGCATTGGTGAGTCTTCGCTTGCATTGAATCCGCTCAACATGTCGAGCTCGCGCGAATTGTCGGGAGCGGGTGCGGGTGTGGCCGCAGGAACGAGTGTAGATGTTGATGTGGGCGCTGACGAGACACCGCTCGAGTCCTACGACAACCTCGACGCAATTAATGAGAGCACCGAACTGCAGTGCCTGCTGCAGCAGCACGTTGATACAACGACCTACGGCAATGGCAGCGCCTACTGCCTCACCCACTTCGATTCAATCCTTTGTTGGCCGCGCACGCCGCGTGGCACTCTGGCGGCACTGCCGTGTCTGCACGAGTTCCAGGGCATACAGTACGACAGCTCGCGTAAGTACCGTTAGTAAATTGAAAATATATATCTGAGTACAGGTGTGGGAGTTCATGTGCGCCGGGACTATTCCTAGTTACGTGTGTGACGAGCGAATGAAAATGAACAAAAGGATGCGGCAGTCCATGCTCTCACTTTGGGGACTCCATGCATACCTAACCTAACCTAACCTAACCTAACCTAATACTATACCTAACAGCCGTATGTGCACACATTTGTATATACTTAGAAGTGTATATATATACAAATATCAATGTAATTGCAAAATTATGCGGTTGGCTTGTGCCACAAATTAATGTCAACGCGGCTGCACTCTTAAGACTTCTGGAATATTTTAGACGAGGTGGTGAGGTGTGCGCCTATGCCCTCTGTTGCAGCTCCACATATGTTTTAACTTTCTAGTAATATCAATTTCATAACTACAAGAATGGCAAAAACGGCAAGAGAGGCAAGAGTGGCAACCTTTGAAAAGCACAATGCACAATGCACAAGCGAGGCAACAGATCTGCCCAGGGTTTTATGGGGCTTTGCATGTGGTTATGTCGAATCTCCCAATAAGCAACACTCATCGCACTTATTTGGATGAGCTGAGAGTGCTGGGCACAAGTACCAACGGGATTGTTAGTTAATTAAAAGCGAAAATATTTAATTTGATTTGTTTTAAGTGAAATCTCAGTGGTCCGTTATTTAAATGTTATAAAAACATATTTAAGATACCTTACAACTAGTAAAATCGACATAGAGGGCGGACAGCAATGAATAGTGGTGCTAAAAATTTTAGAGCTAAACTTCTTCGGACTGAATATAACCGAATAGGTTCAAACACTTTCTCACTCGTGCTTTGCTTCCCCTCGATTTATTTGGGATAAGGTGTGATGAAATTCGCACATGATTTTTTAGAATGTCTTCACAGAATATTTGATGGTTCATATATAGAACGTCTCAGTTGGAACGTTTCGGGAGTTTCGAGAGTTCTTTGGGAAATAGCATCATATTAACTTGGCGCAAAGCTGTCAAATGGATATCAGATTGCAGCTGGAAGATGGACGATAGATCACAGATGTTAGACTGAGGCCAGGTGGAATTTATAAAAAGGTTGTAAGATTAAAACCATTTCTCACAGAAAGGAGCCCTTATAGCATCTTAATACTAGCTTGAACGAAAAATGTTATACATCATTGAAAAAAGACGAAAAGGAGATTACGCACATATTTATATTTTTTGTTATTTATGTACTATAACTAATAATAATTTTTCACAGAGACCATTTTCGTAATTGGAACGTATATGTTTTGATTTGGGAGGTTAACTTAGGAAAACAAAGAATTTATTTTTCACCTGAGACTCAATCTCTCTAAAAGAATTGGTTTGGACAGATACCCAAAAGGCGATATAGTGTCATATAGTGTAATTAATCTTTATAATATTTTCATAAAAAATTTTGTCAACTCTTTTTGCAGAGAATGCTACGCGCTTTTGTCACGTCAATGGCACATGGGAGAAATATACAAATTATGATTTATGCATGCACCTTCCCGCGCCCTCGACTGTGCCTGAATTCGAACCAATTATTGAGTTGCCAACGATAATTTACTATATTGGCTACACAATCAGCTTAGTTTCATTGACGTTGGCGATTATTGTTTTCGCATATTTCAAGTGAGTATTGTTTATATAAATAAGTTTGTTTGTATTAACGAAATTAAAAATTGTTAAGTGATAGATAAAATCTATTTTCCATATATATTTTGAATAGATTTTAATATAAAATATTATTCACTTGGAAATTTTATCAACACGAATTTTTTTTATTTTTTATTTCTCAGACGTAAAGTACTTTTTTTACTCAATTTTGTTCAGCGCCTGGTCTTGTATTAATGAAGGTGTTTTCTTTCTTCTTTTGAGGTTCCCTTTGTGATAAAACTTATGTCAGTGTGTAAATATGCTCACGTTAATTAATAAAAGATTATACGTTGCAACTTTTCGGTAAATCCGGTTTTTTAACTAAGTAGAAGAGAGTTTACACAATAAATTCAATTACAGAAAGTTGAAATACTTTCGAATGCAGGCGATTTTATTTTGCAACAAATATTTTTTTTTATAGTCACACATGTACCTACAAAACTCAAACTTATTTGGCTTGTTTACACAAAGTTAATAACTTGGAAGCAATAATGCAATGTAATAACTTCGAAGCAGACACAAATGTACACTACTTTGTACATTTGCTTTCAAACATAAATTTGAAAAGATTTTTCAGAACTCATTGTTACTACTAGCCATGGTAACCTTTATGCATTACCGTACACTTGTTACTTTTTTTGTTTTTTCGTAAAAAAATTGAAAAATCCGAGCTCTCGCCAATGCTCCTTTGCATGCCGTCACATATACACAACAACATAAACACACACATGCATTTATAGGGACGTACAAACATACATTTCTCTTATAATTCTACATATCTCCTTTATTTCTTCTCTGTCCCGCGCGACATCGTTGCTGCTGCCTTCACCAACATCAAATTCAACGTCGATTGCATTGCTGCTGCTGCTGCCGCCGTCGGTTGTACTATTATTATAACATTTTGTTGCGCGTATCTCTGCTGATGCTATTGATGTCCTTTATTTCCTTAAATTTGCCACAACTCACACCGTGCGCTTGCAAACGAAAACGAAAACGAACTGAAACGAATCGAAACCAAATGAAAAACGGATGCAGGGAATTACGCTGTTTACGCAATTCAATTCACGCCAATTTATTCTTCACATATATAATGTCGGCGTTGCTGTGGATACTGACTTTGTCCGTACATGTAAGTGCGCTCACATCAATATACTGTAGCTTTTTCTTATTTCGAGCAAAATCATCATACGGAAGCACATATCTACATTTGACTAATCATTCTAATAACTCTAAATAACACATGAGATAAATACAGTTATCTTTATATGCTTACTGTAAACAGATTTCCATACGAACGGGCTTAGGAGGTTGTGTTGTTCTCGTCACCCTCTTCCATTTCTTCACTTTAACCAATTTCTTCTGGATGCTTGTTGAAGGTAAGTCTACAAGTGCAAGGCAAGTGTATATACTTATAGATGTGTGTATAATAATTTGTTACTGCAAAAACGTTTGTTCTGTGCATGCAATTAAGAATGAATGAAATCAAAAAAATTCTTGACATAAATCATCATTTCTATAATTTCATATGTTGTGAAACATGTTGGAACCCCTGTCCGAATATATCACATATCACCATATAAAAGTTATCTCCTATGATACCAAAACGGTATTTGTGTAAAAGCAGTTCGGCTATGATCAATATGCGGATTTCTTCCATTAAATATTAATAAGTTCAAACTTCAATAAGTGTGCCCAACACATTTTCATCAATCGCTGTTTGTTGATCAATTAAATGAGTAATAAATTTCGATTATTTGAATGTTACTAAATCTTTCTTGCCATCTTCCTAGCATTAAATGCAAAGCGCCAACATTAATCTAATTATTACCCATATTAACGCACATATGTACATAAGAAGCAAAGTCATAAGAAGCAAAGTCTTAATTTCGGCTTTCGCAGGGATATCTCCGAATTCCGGAATGTGTTATATTAAGATGAAAACATGCAGCGCGATTAGCAATAAGCTCATAATCGGTAATGTATTAATATAAATAAATGAAAAAACATGTATGAGCTACCAAAGATCAACAAATATTCGATGATATGTGCACATTCACCATTTGGGTATGTGGTACCTCGTGATGTATCTCGATAAAACAGATGTGTACGTGTGTGTATGAGCATGTATGAGCGAACAACAAACAAATCAAATCAAATTGAATTATTGTAAATAACTGATTACTTTTGCAAATGTGATTAACAGTTAGCAGTAAATGCACAAATAACAATACTAAAAGAATACGAATGCAAACAAATACAAAATGAAGACACATATGTATTTATGTATGCATAAGTACAAGAGTCCAGTGAAAGCTAAAATTTGAGCTCATTGGGGGAATGTTTCCACTAAGCAATAGAATGCCCTCTTCCCTACAGCTCTGATCTATGTATGCACACACACATAAGTAGACTGCATTGTGCAACAGCGCGTTTACCTCCAACCAATGACCTTTGGTCAGCCGCACTTTATAATCAAAGCAACACCCCATGTGCAGTATATTAACAGTTATTTCCGACTATTTGTATTTGGCCACAGACATGTATATATGAATGAGGTCGAATAAATATGCGCATTTGTATGTATTGGAATTATATCAACTGAAGTAACCATTTATACTTTTTTGATTCAATTTCATTTATTTCTTTTCTACTTACCCTCTATTACAGGTCTTTATTTATATATGCTGGTTGTGAAGACTTTCTCCGGCGATAATATACGATTTAATATATACGCAATAATCGGTTGGGGTAAGCATTTATTATACCAACATACAACTTTCGCAAGTATTTTTGTGTGTGTATTTGTGTAACAAATGTGCTTAGAAGTGTGTATAGGCAAAGATAACTGTATTTTGCTGAATCGACACGAAGTAGGTATATACAGTATGTATGTTATTGCGCCGCGTAGTTGTGTGGGTGTGAGATAAATTCTTTTTCTGTGGGACAAATGTGCCGTAAATTATCACGAAAATAAAACCGTTGAAAAGCAGAACTCATGTGTGAATAAACGAAACTCACCCTTGCCACACTAACTAGTTTGGGGCGTGACCAGCAGGTATACGTGTACTTTACTTCACACAAACATTAGTTATTACGCAATTCTTATGAACAAAAGTCCCTCAATTTAATTCTTTTAATAACCACATAAGCATTGAAAACCAACTGTTTAATCTTAAAGTAATATTGGAATAAAATTTTGCAAATTTCTAATTTCTATATGCACAACAGAACAAAGCAAAGCACACTGAATAACTTGGTGTTAAGCTATATTGTACTTCTTCAGCATTTTGTGCCAAAATGCCTTCACACAACTTAATTCAATTGAATTGTGAAATTAGCTCAGCAAAATAGGTCAATGTTAGTACATTTCATTCCAATTACTTCTTTTTTAAGCATAACTTTAGGCGTTCTGCCTATTAAACTATTAAAATTAACTATTAAGCTATTAAAATATCTTTGTATAGAAGAGTTGTGTTTAAAGCTTAAATTGACAATTCGGAGATTTTCTGTATGTAAATTAAAATATCCGTAAAAGAATATTTGAGTATAGAAGAGACAAAAAAATAATTGTTCATGGAACTTGGGAATCGTTCACAGCTCACATCCGAAAATTGATTTTCAAAAGTATTGTAACGAAAAGCGACGGTTCGGTCCAGTTTGTTCGCAGAATTGGATCAAAAGTAATTAAAATTGGAATTTAGCGAATTGCGAATTCGTATACTAAATGAACATTCTCGCCCGCTATCTAAGAGCAATAGCATTCAAAATATTTCATTCAAAATGCTGTGACTTCTACCGCCTCCCATTATTATTATTATTATTTAATAATTAAGAGAACTATTTTAGAATTAATATTTGATAAAAGAAATCATACGGACAACGTATATAAATGTCTTATGTCTTTTGTTATTTAGGTGGACCAGCAGGTTTCGTTGTAATTTGGGCAATCGCCAAGGGATTAACGATATCCTACGATGTGGAGAAGGTGAGAAGCACATTATCCTTTTCTTAGGAATTTTTAATCCAAATTTTTGTTGCTTTAAAATCTAATTAATCATAATTTTACAATATTTAAAATTAAAGTTTAAATTTTTAATTTCTACACAGTTCGATATCGGATGTCCTTGGATGCGAGAAACTCACGTGGATTGGATTTTTCAGGGCCCAGTCTGCGCCGTGTTGATTATGAATTTAATTTTTCTGCTGAGAATTATGTGGGTAAGTGTTAAACCCCTTGTTTACAAAACTAAACGCGTGCTTATATATACATATATATATATACGTCTTGTGGTTGTGTGCTTCAGCATGTACTTGAGTGCCTTCAAGTATCCAAAATAGATAGCACTTTGTGACGTAACGCTATTGTTATTGAGATCGTCTCCGCCATGAAGTAAACAATGACAGCTCATTTCTCGGATAAAAAGTTATGGTCATTTTATTTTAAGTGCTCTTTCTTGAAGCGAATAGTAACAAACTTCTAAGCATATATATATATATATATATATATATATACATATATATTACATTTATATATTTATATATCTGTGTTACTGGTAGCATACATACAAAATACATCCTTTGACTGCTCTTAATGTGATATTCATTCAAGGATATTTGAAAAGAGAACAATTTAGAAAGCTAACATGTCTCTTAAGAAAACGAATTTGTATGTTCATACATATGAGTAACTTTCTGTGTGTGTGTAATGATTCAAAAGTATAATGAAGACGTTTACAAATAGATGCAGAAGTATACGATATGGCATATGTATAGCGTGCTGTGAAATCTGGTCGAAATTTTAAAGCAAGCGTTTTATAGGATAAAGGATATCTTCTCCTTTCTGTGTTCTTGTACACACAAGTACAAAGACACCACTACAAACGCGAATAATACGTAAATTTGCTACTTCATCATACATTTCATTCTTATTTATAAAACATATAGTCTGTTCTGCTCGTAGTGGAGAGGAGGTACATTAATTTGTTTACTATAACTCATTCACGTTATTTACTTGGGTTGGAAACACATTCTCTTTTTATTTAAGAATTTGTTGAGAAAATTATATTTTAAAGCTACAAACAATTTGGAAATTTGTAATAAGAAAATAGTGAGGAAATGAATGCCGGAAGGGAAGCAACCGAAGTTTAGTATGTGGACTTATATGGCCATTTAAGCACGAAAAAATATCCACCAGATCATTAAATCATTGGCAAAAAAGATAACCGTACAGCTTTCATAAATAAGTACTAACCTTCTTGAAGAAAAAAGAAAATTCTTAATTTCAAAACTTCTTAATTTAATTTCAAGTTGAAACGTACCCTTATCCCCTATATATGTAGATACTGATAGGATGTTATATAATATCTGTGTTATATCTTAATACTGTGGACTACTTACTTTTCTTTTTCCCCTTATAATTATTTCTCGAGAATCTGAAGCGAATCAAGTTTCTTTCTCAAACCGTTTAAACAATTACATTTCATTCAGTTCATTAAATACATATTTTAATATCAACTAAATCTATTTGCTTGCGTCTATTTGTAGGTGTTGATAACGAAACTACGATCCGCCAACACAGTGGAAACGCGCCAATATCGTAAAGCAGCCAAAGCTTTGCTGGTACTTATTCCACTCTTTGGCATCACCTACTTGGTGGTATTGGCGGGGCCCAGTGAGAGTGGGGTCATGAGTCACATGTTCGCCGTCGTGCGGGCGCTGCTGCTCAGTACGCAGGTAATGAAACCGCACACAAGAGGGTTGGTCGGTAGTGTAAAAGCGAACAAAGAACCCCATATTGTAGCAACTGTATAAAGTTTCACCGAAAGATAATATGAATCGAACATGAAAGCGCATGAAAGGATTGCGGTTTTTCTTGTGCATTTCCCACGAATTCGCTGGCCGTCAAACTTGCTTTAATTCGCTTCGATTTTGTCTTTGTTCCACAGGGTTTCGCAGTGTCATTGTTCTATTGTTTTCTAAACTCCGAAGTGAGAAACACACTGAGGCATCACATTTCAACGTGGCGTGACGAGCGGAATATTCAACTTAATCAAAGCAGAAGGTGAGCAAACAGGTGATTAATACATATAAACGTTTGTATGTATTTGCATATTTTGAAGCGAGTAATGGCAAACTTTTGTTTTTAATGAGCAACTGAAGTAAACTAATAACTAAAGTTGAAACACAACACTTTCAAATGCCCCAGCAGACACATTTATCCTCTCAATATCGTTTCAGTTCAGCACTATTTTTAATATGATTGCATTTACTGATTTTAAATTCTTGCATGTATTATAACATATTCATGCCGTTTATTATACAATATAGCATATTCGAACACATCCTTTCAATTCCTAGATAGCTTTCCGTTCTGTTCTGATAGTGAGGCTGGTAAAAATTATTGGACTGCGTTTTACAGAGTCAAGTACTCGAACCCCGATTAAAATAAAATCAGAATAAAAATCTTAAATCATGATTTCTGCCAAAAATGTGTGTTGCGAAATAATTTTATGACAAATCTGTCCTAAAAATTGGATAAATAGATTCAATTATTTCTTAGCAACATTTAACGGACACTTCTTTTTGTCAAGTTCCTGCCTTTTTCACATATTTTATCACCTTATTTAATATTTAACAAATGCACCCATACCTTTAAAAATGTGCACGTCACAATTGGCGAAAAAAAAATTATGTCCATGTTGCAAAAATATATATAAAGTTTGTAAAATTTCCTGCTATGAAAGAATGAAGAAAAAAACACTTTTTTTTATTTTTATTTTATATTAAATAAAGCTTTTATGGTAATTGGGCTTTGTGCGCTTTTAAAAGTGGCATCAAATGCAAATTTTGTGATTTTAGAATTCCCATTCCGACCTTTAAATGGCTGCCTGAAATAAATTTTTTTTAAATTGATTTTGAATTGGATCCGTGTCTTGTTAATCTTTCTTAGTATGTACGCATTGTACTTCGAAAATGCACCCACGAGGTGTCAAGTAGCCACAAAAGTGCTTTCGATTAAATCAAATTGAACAAGCCGCATTAAGCAAGCAACATGCTTTGTCGCACGTTTGCTATTCATGATATGCAGAACCACAATACAAGGCGGGGAAGGTTAATGTGGATGTCGGCGCACCTGCCAGCGAAAATGCTGACTGCAAACATGGTTCTGAAATCATCAATAGTGGGTTCAGGCACACCAAATCCATTGAACATATAGTACAGTTAAAACTAACACGATATTAGTTATTACTGTGGAAAATCGGTTGCATGCTTGACACCTACGACTTTTGCTAGGTCTTATTTTTGGTCTGACGGTTTATTGTAAACATATGCCAAATTTACTAATGACAACTTGGGATGCCAATACAAGAAATGATCGAAACCAGAAATATGAATAGAAATCTGCGTTTCTGATTTCTTAACAATTACAGCTATGTTCAATATACACGAACGGCTTTTTAGAGACTTTCAATTAATCAAGGGAATCATAATGATATAATGATGTATAGTACACATCTTTGTTTCGACTAAACATGATTTAGCTAAGCTAGACAGCCTACAAATCGTGCTTTTATGTGTTTTATTATGAACATTTCAAATATGTTAGGGAATGGCGAGAAACCCGCCATAAAAAATCTGTGTTGCTACTACGGTATCCTTATAATGTATATCAAAATCGATGAATGGAGTATGTAAGCTAAGCTTGCAGAGAATATTACAAACAACGTAATGAATTATAACACAGACTCACCACAGGGTGTAATTTTACCACCCTGCCACTTGAACTGAGTTAATGTGCTGTCAATGCATTAGAAGAAGAAGTCTTAGAGTAGTACCATTATATAAAGTCAGGATAGTAGCTCAGCTTTATGACATAATGGAAACATTAAATACCTAGAAAGAACTGCGATTTATCGTTGTCGCTGTTCGTTAAAATTTCGAAATATTTTCTTTTTATACTATCGCAACGTGTTGCCACAGAGTATTTTAGTTTTGTTCACCTATTCCGTTCCGTTCCGGTTCCGTCCGTTCGTTCATGCAAGCGATAAATTGAGAAAAAATTCAAATATCTTAATGAATCTTGGTACACGTGTTCCTTGTCACCGTAAGGCGGTTGGTATTGAGGATGGGCACTACTGCTCCGCCCACAAAATGCTATCAATCAACAACCTAGAAAGTGCTATAACTAAACAACAAATTAAGATATAAACGTGAAGTTTGCTACAGAGAATCGTAGTGGGCACGGGCTGTGGTTGAAAATTTTTTTAAAAGTGTTTAGTCTAAACGCATTTTGATGCCATACTTCATAACTTTATCCCGAAAAAAGCTTCTTTGATTTGATTTTTCAAAATTGTGCAAGGTTATTGACTTCGTCAAAGTTTGTGGACCTTGCTAAAAGTAAGCAAAGATGTGTGAACTTGGTCTTGATCTTGGTCTTGGTGTGAACCTGGTGGGTGCGTGGTGAACCTCGCTAAATGTAAACCAACACAAAGAAAAACAAAGGTGGTGGACTTTGCTAAAGGTAATCAAAGAGGTCATTGACTTCGAGAGAGGTAGATAGGTAGGATTACGCTAAGTTTTACAATACAGCATTGTCTTTTCAATTCCCCATATACCGAATAAGTGGATCTCGATGCTCGTGGCTGACTTTTTACCGAAAATATCGACCACTGTGTTGGATACATTAGTGAAATTCGTAATGATGTGTCCTGGTGTGGAAAATAACGGTCAATATGTAAGATGTCTCAGCAAAATCAAATTAACGTATAATCTCGAATATACTGCAATTTGGTGGTAAAAATTGTACTTTGCAAGGGTATAAAATGTTCGCTTAAATCCGAACTTAGGCCTTCCTTACTTGTTAAGGATAAGTTACGCTCATTTTTAACGTACTAATAGAACTGAAAACGATGTATTTTATCTAATGTCTTTATTTCCCATTCCACCTCTTACTCAACGATTTCACTTTATTATATTTGGTATTCTTTCTTCTTCTTTGCAGATACACAACAAAAAGCTTCTCAAAGGATTGTTCGCCTAGAACCGAGAGCACACGGTATGCTAATATTAATATTGAAATTATCACCACATACATTGCTTATTATTACTATTATCTTTATTATTACGATCATTCTATATTGAGAAATTGAAACAGGATGATTCATTCTAAAGCCTTTATGTCACCCATATTTTAGATGTACGACTTTTTTATCATAGTAACACAGAAATTGACTTTTTTATCGTAGTAACACACATTTGCCATGTTTTCGCTTTCTTGCAATTTTGTTTCTTACTTCCTTACTTTCTTCCTCTGTTTCTTAATTTCAGTTTTTCATTTGCCATCGCATAATATTTGTGTTGCGTTTGTTTTGCTTTATTCCTTGCAGGCCACTCACAGCTTACTATGGCAGAGGCAAACGCGAATCCAGCGTCTCATCGTCCACCACCACCACCCTGCTGGCCCACAACCAGAACCTGAGTGCGAACGCGAACGCGAACATCAGTGCTGCGATGGCGTTGCAGCACAGCTCTAACGGCACTTTGTACACGATGCCCACCATGACGGCGCTGACCGTTATGCCGCGCGCGATTAGTCCGCTGATGAAGGTGCATTTCCACTTCCATTTCTCACACACACACACGCTCTTTATTTCATTTACCGTTAGTTGGGGAGCACTGAAGAGTTGATAGCCAGGTAACTTGCAACCTCAACGGTTTTCATAGTCCGTGAGTTTATTGCCCTGTTCAATTTGCATTTTGCAATATTCCTACAGCTATCCGCGCGTGCGCATTGGTTGCGTTGGGATTTTCATTTCATTGCTATGCCACCTCGTTTGTGTTAGTGTTAGTGCGTGTTGCTGCACGCGCACGGTGAACAAATATGCATGAGTGTAAATACAAATAAGACACCGGCGACGAGATGCATAGATTATACGCGTGTATAAAGCGAGGATATGCCGGCGAAGTGTGGTTGTTGTTGGCGCATTTCCAGGGAATTTGGCGAAAGTTCGCAAGCGACTCTTTCCAATTTATACTTAGCACCCTGAGTGCGCACGTCTCCCATTGCAATGTTGCAATTGTGCAACTTCCTCTCAGCTCAAATAAAGTGCTGTGGGCTTGAATAATAATGTCTAATAATTTCTTTTTAATTTTTGGACATTTTTCTAAAGAAGGAAACTATGAGGCGGTTGTGCAAGGTGAAAGTCAGATGACAAAGATTGCTTTCATTGTTGGGAAAATTGTAAGTTAAAAAAGAATTTGCAGAATTTGAGATGTATCTGCGAAATCCTTGACATTCAATATAATTCATCAAATAACAGTAATTCAATTTGTGCTTTGAAGAGACACCCCTTTCTTTATCCCATAAAATTAATTGTAGTTTCGATAACTGAGCAATCTTTTGGAATGCGTTAAATATTTTTCATGTAATAAAACTTTTTTCTCTTAACATAATGCATCGAGATTGAAATTTAGCGTATTCAGTAAAGGCAATTTGTATAAAAAATGTATAAATTTTTTGCCAAGGAGTCACTCAGAAATGCGAGGCAAAAATTAACCATTGGCACTGGGGCAAATACTCAATGATGATGATCTTATGCATCCTCTTACATAAAGCTCCATGGTCTGACCTCATCTCACCAATTAAAGTGGAATACATTTTTCGGCAAATATACCGAGTCTTTTTGAGTTTTTTCTCCTTCTCGAGGTCAACTTCTAGTGCGATCATTTGTTTAAAATTAATTTAAATTATTGCTGAAGTTTCTCTTTGGGAAAACTTTAACTGATTTTTCAATTATTCTATTTACTTTCTCTAATTCTCTGCAGCAAGGACTCGAGGAAAATTCCGTATAAGGGATCACAAGTTATAAAGAAGTAACATCTATGAATAGTATTAATCAATATAAATGTTAGTATGTTAAGTTGGTGTATATTTGTAAGAAGGAAATTATTAAACGCAAACTAACGAATTTATTATAAGAACCAAAACTTTTTTAACACACTGTATACTAGGCACTACTTAAATGTAAATACTATTTGAATTGCTGTAACTGTAATAAGCAAGTTGTAAATAATTGATCTTCATGTGTAATTACTGCATTTATTTGTATGTTTGTATGTTTGCAGTTATAGCTATAGGAACTTGAACATAAATACTGAACTTCAGCGTCTAATGTTGGGAGATAATGACTTGATATTTGCATATGATTCCTTTCGATAGTTGTTGCATTTATGTAAATATCCTTGTGTATATGCAAGTATATAATTAAAACGAAAAAGTAGAACATTAAATTGTGGTAAATGTGATGAAGTGTGTGTGTGTGTACACTAGGTATACGTAAAGTTACTTAAATAACGTTCTTTCATTTGAATTTCATCAATTATTATTTTCCTGAAGGTTATGCTATTTTCATTCTTCACTATAGTGCTCAGCATTAACAGTTATTTTTAATATTAATGTCTTTATTAAAGTAAGTTCTTTGTAAGCTAAGTAAGCTTTTCTGCGTAAATTTATATATTTACACATATTTATATTATATATACATCTTTATATGTTATATATATTTTTCAGAAAGCATTTTAAAAGAATGCTTTGCTAGTGTATTTGATATTGCTGCAAAATAAAAGAATTTTCTGAATTTTTCATGATACTCTTTAATAGAAAATTATATGCAGCTTTGTGAGATAATTAGCTTTTAATGTATGGGAATAATATTAATGTATTATTGTTGCAAATATATGTAATTTTTAAATCGTGTAAATAAAAATTAAGAAATATATATGTACTCGCAATTGAAGTTACAAAAAGATTTGTGGTTGCTTTCTGGTGTCTGGTGTTGGTTTCTGGTGGTGTTCAGTTTTCAAAAAACAAAAACAAAACAGCTTAAGGCGAAAGTAAACTGTACAGTGTCCGAATATACAACGCATCAGTTTGCACTGTTGTTTGGCGTTGGATACCAAGGATGTATAAATACTGTAGTCAAACTGTGTGAATGCTTTGCAGTGGTATGTTTTTGAACCCGCCCTCTTTCAACTATTTTTAACTTTTCAATCAACTGAAGCTCATCTGAGGTATGCTACAATTATGGTTTTAGTTTGCCGAATACACTCAAAATCAAAGCTAAATTCACTGAAATGTCGTCAGCAGCTTTACGTAGCTGCGCAATATTTTATCACGACCCACAATTTACGAGTTATACACCCAGTTGCGTATACGCCATGGGGCCCATGAAGACAACGACATCGAGTGAGCACAAACGGACACGCTAACAGATCTAATTAAGCATAAAATAAGAAATAGCATAAGGATCACAAGAAATTGTGACCGAAATCTGAGTAACACAGAACCTTGTGTGAAATGACATTGGCAGCTTATGACCAAAATGTATGGAAACCTCAATATTATACTCAAATAATTATATGACACAGCTTCCCCAATAGTACTCGCTTTTGTGGGAGGAAAAGGCTTAATTATTTGAATTGTAAATTTCACTCACCCAATTCCTTTTACCTCAGTTTCGCTAATCAACAGCGCCGAAATTTGGGTTACAACAATCCTACCCCTAAATCCTACCCCCATATAAAGTGCAGAAGGCAAACCAAACATTATGTGCTTGGGTCAGTTGAGCAATAAATGAAAATGGTGGAAATGTGATTACTTAAATTATGGCAGAAAAATGAGAATACTGCACGGAGTCCATATAAAATTTCAAAGTCAACCTAAGTCAAATCGGTCAAACAGTCAAACAGTCAAATTAATCCCACAGAGGAGTATTGTTCAACGATTGAAAAGAATTCGCACAAAAGAGAAATAAAATAGAACACGGCCTTTTACAAAATTTAAAACAATAAATTTAACTTATTTCCAATAATTTAGCAAAGTTAATAAACGATATATGAATGAAATGAGAAGTGGTGTGAATTCGGTGAAAGTGAAAATAATGGCAGACAAATGATTACCATAATCATCGCCTTTTTGCACACTCACACAAACACATGTGAGGTGCATGTGTGACTGTGTGAATGTACGGACTCGCTTCGGCGAGCCAGCAGCCTGATGATGACCAATGGTCAGACGAAAAGCAATAAATCGTCCTTTATACCTTTGTTGCCATTAGCAGCGAGTATGTGCACCATTAATGGTGTGTATGCTGGCTCATGCTATTGTATTTATGTAGCATTGTGGTCGAATTTTATTTTCAGTTGTACAACAAAGTGTGGCATGAAAGGTCAAATTTAACACGAGAACCATAGACTCGAAGGATATTTAAGCAGACAGGTCGTAGCAACAAAGAAAGTGGGCAACACTTGACTGAACGCCTTTATAGCGTACACACACATATATATATATATATATAAGTATACGCTAATTTTATTATTGTCTACGCAGCGAGAGTCATAACAAGTAGTAAGCGTATGACTTGCAGGTGAGATGACTTTACGAGTATGACTTTCACTTTGTGTTTGTATGTATATGCGTGTGTATAAATAAATGATTTAGCGCTAAATGGAAATTAATTAATTAAAGAGAAATAAAAGTTATACAATCCGGCTAGCTGCATATAAAAAGGTGGGGTTTGTTTGTTATATACATGCATATATACTCTTATAGGAGTATTTACGGGGGATTGACGTGAGAGGCAAAATATTTGCTAATTAATTTTAAAAACTTGTAAAGCATAGGTAAAGCATAACGGATGTGGTGGAATCCTTTCAAATACTTTGATATTCATAACTTCAATGTACACCGGTAAGGTATAGAAATTTTTATTGCGTAGTTCCTTGTTGAATGAAACGGACAATCGATTGCATTCGAATTTTCAAGTTTTTAGCAACATAAAGAAAGAAGATTTAATTTCAACTGGAAATTTTTTTTGTTTATTTTTTTTTTTGTTTTTAATTCAACCACCTATTTTTAAGTGGCACTAATAAGAGATAGATAGATAATTAGATTCTCCCACCTAATATAAGAATAATTACGAAGGGAGGGTGTTTAAGGTAATTAAATATATGAGGTTAATGAAAAATTTACCTTTAATATAATAATATATACACAGATATTTTCATATCCATATAGATAAGAAGAAGTTTTTGCTAATATTTTGTGTTTCTGTAGGAAATTAAATATGACTAAGTCCCTACTGTGGTTAACCTACATAGAAATTAGCATGTTATATTCATGTTTTATTAGAAAATTTTATCAAAGGAGTTTAGCAACGTCGAAAAGAATTAGTTGGAAAAATCTAAAAGTTAATCTGTGTGTGGACTGATGAAGCAAAATCAAATATAATGTGAAAAGGATTTCCAAAACTTATGTAAATTGCTTAACAAAGATCTTTGTACTACAATATCTATACAATAGTTCTACATAATTAGGAATAATTTTATAAAATATATTTTTATTTCAAAATCCTTTTCATACTTATCATACTTACCACCATTTTAAAATGAACACTAGGGACCGCCATGGCGTATGAGTAACCGAAGAATATATGCTTCCGACCAAAGTTTTTTCAGTCATGCTTTAACGGACTCCTGTTCGTTCATGTAGCCGAAATATTACTTGTTTCCTAACTGCATATTAAATGTGAACTCAACCGCTTATTTAAAAGGGCAAAATAGAGCGCTTTTTCTGCAGCTTCTCTAATTGAGGAGTTAATCTATTCGAAAATGCTGGTTGAAACTTTCCTTGAACAATTTCAATTCAAAATTGAAATATCTTCTTTTTCGCATACATATTATACACAAACATGCATGGACATGTCTGCTTAACGGTGGTTGGTGGGGTTCGTGCTTGAACATACAATATCCGCTTTATGACGATTTATGTACGCAGAAAGCTCGCTGTGGTAAAACAAATGCATGCTATGCGTGTGTGTGAGTGTGTTTAAGTATGGGTACATGGTGTTATAGTATCTGGGAACCTGCAAGACGCCAACAAAATATAATTCTTTTACACACTTTCATATTAATGCGTTATAATATTACGATGAAAGGAATATGAGTAATCCCATGCTTTGCATAGTGAGACTATAAAAGCTGCAATGATATTAACTGACATTTTTGTGTGTACGCTCGATTTAAGTCATGCTCTAGTGATTCGTAAATACATATGTCAGCCTGTCTGCAACATCTGTCTTTAATGCCGTTGAAAATACTTGCAAATTCTCGAATCACACGTTTACTTGCAGTATTTATGAACACATAATTTTTCAGATATATGTATATGTATACATTTATAATCATAAACTGAAGTAAGGAAATATTTAGTGGTAAACGAATAATCAATAAGGATAATTTTATTGAATTTTAAGTGAACATTTTTAGTTTTTTAAAATATTATTAATTTTTACGGAAATAAAAACTCAAACTTATCTACTGGTGAAAACAAATTTATTTACGAAAGCTATATTTTTGCACGGGTTATATACTATTCCCCTTTTAGAGCATTCTAGGTTAATCCAATTCCGTTAAAAAAAATGTAATAAAAAATTTCATAGAAACACAAAATTTCCATTAAGGAGTTCCTAAATTAGGTTATATTCGCTAGATAACGCACTAATGACTCTTATAATATTTATTTTCACGTATTGCATACCTGATTCGTCCATATTTTACAAAAGAAAATTAAATTCGGTCAACATAATGCCCTTCATTTGTCCTGTCTTTAATTGAAAGCAGTCGAAAGCTAGCAGTCCGAGCAAGCAGATACTTTACCCACAATCTCTATACTTATGCAAGTGAGTGAGTCAACATGTACTCAAATTTAAACAAACCTGCTCTGATTCTTCCCCTAATTGGCAAATTTCCCCTTAATTGATAACTACCCATGAGAAGTGTTTAGACTGCACGCCATTAATGAATTCCAATCATATTTTGTGTAGTGTGCTTCGAATCTGCAACGCAGCAGGACGCAGCTGCCACATAGTGGTGCATTAACATTTTGCCGTAAAATATTGCCGTGAATATTTGATGAGTGCAAACGCTCCTTGCAATTGCTGAACGTTAAACGAAAACTATTACAGTTCCAGATGAATTAAAATTCTTTTCATGGTACGCATATGATGGAAAGAAAACAACGAAGAAAGGCAATGGCTTTTGCGCTTTTGTTGATTTTAAATTTCGTAGGTTGGTTTAAGGAACGCCATTGCAAGGCCAATGCTCCAACTGAAGCAAAAATGTTTACATCAGCACTCAACGTGGCCCAGATTTTCAATAATCGAAGAGAAGTCTGTTTAAGAAATATTTTGAGCAAAGATGACCCGAAATTCGCACACTTTGGGTAATTGAGAAGAACCGAATAGACTACGAGCCTTGGTACTTTTTCAAAATGGATATCGTACAAATCATTCCTGTAAAAACTTTCGTTTAATCTTAATTTCCTACATTATCTTCACACCTTCCTAGATGTTTTCACAACCAATACATTGTTTTCATTATGACAAATTTAATGACGAAAAAATCAGCAATATTGATAATAGTACACCACATCTTTAAAAAGTTATTCTAAAAATGGTAATACATTGTCAATTTCATTTGTGATAACATTTCGCACCAACTTGTCAGCCATATTCGATAATGAGATCGAGTTCTTTTACCAGGTTGCCAATTAAGTTCGAAAAGTATTGTCAAAAATGTTACACAAATAAAATGACAAATATTCTTAACGTATCGACTATGACTGTCATTGAAATGGCAATAGTGTAAATCGCATATAAGAAACTGCTGCGCTAAGCAAACATCTTTTATAAACATTTAAGCTTCAGATGTTTAAAATTATTAAGAAATTTAAAATTATTCTATAAATTCGACCTGAGTGTCAAATTACCACTTCCTCATTTATTCGAACAACTGTAATTTTCAACCATTTCTTCTACCACATGCAGCATTGAACTGGAATGCATTGATTTCCATTGCCTTTGGAGAAAATTTATACCTACAATATATGATATGTAAACTTTTATAATAATCGCCCTTTTCCAATATATTACGCGTATTACTTTTAATGGATACGTTAAAGGCCTTTTAGCTGCGATTTAATGACAGTTCTTACATACTTACGCACAACATTTGCTTCTAAATAATTTCTGTTAGATACAAACATGTGTGCATATGGTAGTAGATAGATATGTAAGGGCATATGCCATTTTGTGTGACAAGACAAAATGTCACAAGATCACATACAACTACTCAAAGTCAAAGTATTAAAGGCACTTTAACTTTTATGACAAAATCTTGGTATTTATAATTTATGGCTTCGAAAATTCTTCACAAATTTCTTTAATACTTTGTCGCATCCGAACGGACTTGTGTAGTGAATGATTCGCACTAAGCTGCGTGAGGCACAGTGGTATAATCAATCGATCACAACGAAATTGTGTAGCGCAACTGAATTCCGTCACGCTTACAATATGCAGAGGGCCATTCTCGTGTAGATTGAACCGACTTGAATATCTGTTTCCTTGGTATTGTTGGATGGTTTTGAAACACAAAACAAATGTATCTAAGGTTCCCATATATTGAAAATATTCAGTAAAAACAGACTTTTTTTTAATTCTTCTTTATATATAATACTTTTTTTCTTCTATTAAGAAGCACTGTAATATGGGAGTAAAACTGCATAGCTACAGGTTGGCTTACATTTCAAATCACTTTTGTAACAGTGTTACCACTTCTTTCAAAATTTTAATTCAACAAAATTTATAAGGAATTATACTCGTAGTATTATAGTATTGTTAGTATTGTAGTAATTACACTATTGTTACTATAAGAATATTAAAGCAAAGTATTCAAATTATTTTTATTATTTGCCACCTGTTCAATATTTTTCAATTCGATCAATTGTTAAAAAATAAATGCCACATTATTGGTAAAAAAAGCAAGGTATTTAAGAAATCTTTAATGTATGAAGGAATATTTCAATTATATTTATCGCATTAGTGTCAACTAAAACTACTAAAATGAAACCAGTTATCAGAAAATTTCCTTGCTGAGAATTTTAAAAATAAATTTGAGTACTTTCAAAAATGGCTAGACTGTTTGTTTCCAATGTTTTTCGTTTATGAACTTTATTATCTATAACCGAACATTTATTAAAGAATAAGTGGCAGCAATCTTAAATAAATATGACGAAGGAAATATAACTGCATCGACGACTTCCTGTACAAGTGAATGTAAGCTAAATACATTTTATCTGCACTCAGCCATATGTACGCACACATATGCACACCTATGACGTACTAGGTATGTATGTGCATAATATTTGATAAAGCACTCCTAAAAACCTAAAAGTACGTTAAATGTGGGAAAAGTTGTTGAAAATAAAATTAATTGCTGCCATTCATCTTCTCACCCTTATCTACGTCCACTATCAGCAGAAATGCCGAAAAAAGACATTAATAAGGTCTATTATGCAGCTGCAACAGCAACCAAACTGAAATCAATCATTCATGGGAAACAAATGAAACGGCATACATACCAACAAATTTGTATATTTAAACTGCTCACTGGTGTTTATAAATAATAACAAAAATTGGGAAAAATGCCACAATTTCTCGCTCGATTACATCGAAATTTGAAAATTTATTGGCTGCAAAAACAATGAGTACACTCGTAAAATTCTATTTTGTATTCAATGAATGTTTGTGGAGTAGCAAAGTTTTTCTACAAAAAGGCTCACCGACCTTTTGCTTTGTATGTCAATGTGCAAAAAATCTATTGGAAACAGTAGCAGTAACCCAGATGATGAAAGCTCGAGGAAAAATTTTTACATTCCACCGATAATTGATACACATGCAAAACCCGATGGAGGCGGTGTTATTCGAACTCAACAAATGGTTGAAAAACTTTTAAGTTAGAGGTTTAAGAAACCTATTCAGAGGGCTCATATTTCATATCATATTTCGAATAATTTTCGATTTATTATTTTATTCGATTAAAAATAAATTTTTTAATATTTAAGAAAACAAATCCAGCTGGTTCATTGAAGAAGACCGGTTCGATACATTTTGTTAACATTATGGCTAAGTATAATGTAATGCAAACTAATAAATACGCAAGCTAGTAAATACGGGTTTCCTTCAGTAAATCGATCTTCTCATACCTCAATCTTTTCATACCAAAGTTTTTATTGCCAATTCTAAACTTTATGTTTTAGTTCCAACACTAACTTCTACATTCCCTTTCACTTAGTTAATGCCAATGTTGAACGTCATCAATATCATCATGTCTGAGTTAACAGCCATCAGCCACGCGAAAAACTTTTCTTTATCTTGGTGTATACTTGTGTTCGTACTTATATTCATGTATATATATAATATGTAAATGTGTCTTGAAGTTTCTTTCATTGACTTACTTTCGCCTTCAATCAGTGTGAAAATCAAGACCTTTCGCTCTTTGTGTGCTCCTGCACACGTGATTTTGTTTGCCTTCGTCTTGATTGCCATGTGAGTACAGTCAAGGATGAAACAGCAGTGTCACTCTATTACCTATATGTCAACCGGTGACCGGGTTGGTTTAAAATCTGAGAAAGCACGAAACATTGAATCTTCGAATTTACGTTAATACCAGGGTTACCACATAATAAAAATGGCACTAATCTAGAACGGACAATTTAGGAGCGGAAATTCGCTGTAATCTCATACATTTTTGCACACAATATTTATTAAATCGCACTGGTTTTTGAACCACTCTACGCACAACATTTTGACGTGCATTCAAGCCGTAAATCGGGTGACTCTCACATTCGTCTGCGCGACTAATAAGAAGCGGCTGCTTAAGGTCTCAAAGGATGTTGCCAAACAAACAAAAATCGAATAAAGTGAATATGAAATGATGAAGTTTTACTGCTGCCTCTGGCGAAGGCGAGTATTTGAAGTGAGGAACTTTATTATTCTGTCTGTTGCAGTGCATCTGACGGCAACTTTAATATTATATATTTCATAAATACTAAATATAAAGCGCAAGGGAATGATATGAACACACATCAGTACATCAGCAGAGTTATTAAGCCCACAATATTCTTATTTATTAGCATGTGAGTATCATTATGTATGCATACTTCTATTATCTCAAGTTGATGAGCAAGATGCTGCGTACAGAAAGTATCAACATTTTAAGAATGGCCGAAAGTGCCTTAAAATATAAATATCCCGTTTAATATATACTTGATTTCTCTCTTTTGCATTGCATTTCATTATAGCACACTCCATTTTTCTTTTGTTTCTCATTCCCTCAATTAACACTGAATACGCGTAATTATTAAGTTGGTCAAAAGCTTCCCGACTATAAAGCATTTCCTTTCCTTTATTACTTAATTCATCAGCAACTAGTTTTATTGGCTTATTATTTTCATTGGTTTATGTAATTCTTTGTTCACACATTATTCTTTCCGCCGTTCACATTCACACACACATGAGTACAAACCCTGCCGGAAAATGCAACAAAATCGCACTGGTTCGGCTCAGATGGAGACGCCCTTTCCATAGTTATGGTAAAAGGGAGTTGTAGCAATTATCTTCGGTCTCAAACTTTTAATGCTATTTATCGAAATCCTTCTAGCTCTGACTGCAATTCTGCCTTAACGCTTCAGTTTCCTTACGGTGCACGTATGTAGGTAAGTATTTTTATGTGTAATACAAATTGCTAAATACATATGCTAAAGTATCCACACTGCCACACAATTTTGTCTTATCACATACATATAGCAGGCTCTGTGGTCTTCGAGAATCAGCGGAGCGATGAAAAGGTATAAATATTGACGCACATATTCTCACTCGTTTGTGCTGTCTTCATTTCATTGTGTAAATAATTCTATTTACTATACAATTTTGATTGCCAAGAAAATATGGCTGATATAAAAGCATTCCAAAACAGCGCCATTAATTGAGTTTTAAACGTCGGCAGACTAGAATTTGCTTTGTTTTTACTTGAAGTAAAGATTGTTTGATATCATGCTCGTATATAAATTTGAAGCAGGCTTTTAGGATTGTAGCACATTTTGCTGAGTAAAACCGCTTCTATTTTGTATACAAAAAGGTAACAAGCAAGTCATGGCATTTTAATTAAAAAATGTGATTGATTACTTACACTAATTATAGTATCTAGTTGTTCATATATCAAAGTTAAGTAAGAGGAAAATTCTTCAGTTTAACACAAGACAAGAGAGTATGTGGATACCTCATCAAAATGTTGAAATCATATTATATTCAATCACCGATTGTCCGGTGAATCGAAGTAAACCATACTCACATACCTTCAGAGATCATGAGAAGTTAATTTTGTGCTTACATTTGGTACATGATTTAAATTCAAAACCACTTAGCCATCAATTACAATCCCCAACCAGGAAAATCACTGCAAGCATTACCAAAAACCATTTCCCCGAAGCCAGCAGAATGCATTTATTTACGCATTCAGATATGCACAGATATGCCGTATCCCGCCAAGTGGAGAGCTTTGAGTTTTACAAATATCTTTACCCACTTAGCATTATGTCCGGCAAATAGCCAAGCCTGCCACCTTGCTTCGTCCGCACACATTTGGCTTGCAAGCTGACTGCCGAAAGTTGCCAAAACGAAAGTGACCTCAGAAGATCGCAAATGGTCAAGTGGAGTAGTATATGTATGGTTATATTATATAATAATATACATCTTATCGGTTGTTGCAACGGTAAATAACTAACTAAAGCTTTACAAGTGAGGAATGTGGAATATTTTCGAATTAGTATAGGAATATATATGTGTACAAATAATGATATGCGAAAACTATCAGTAGCGACTTTTCGAAATTCATTGATTAAACTAAAAACAAAGAAGCCCCCCAGAAGATGTACGACATTTATATATACATACCTTGTATTCGAGAATAAGAGACCCCATCACTTACTCGACATTTTGCTATTTCAGGATTAGCTCCTCCTCATGCTCAAGCTCATGCTTCAGAAATTCTCAACTATTGTTACCGAAAGCAATAATTCATGTTTGGCGGAGGAAGCGTATTCTCCACAACTCGAAATGACTGGCCACGCCCAGGCAAACACAGTACCCGAAGCACTTTGGTGAAATTAAATACAAATGCCTTGCGTGGCTTAAAAGCATTGCAGCGCAACATACTACGTTCCTTATACTCCAGCGGTTTTTCGGTATAATGGCGGAAATTTCACACAATCTTGCAAACTAAACAAAACAATTTCGCAGCTGGCATCGCTGAAGCTGAGGAACGCATGGGAATGATAGCGCCAAATTTAAAGGAAACAATGGTGTTAACAAGTGTAGAAGGAGTCGGAATATTGTACACATAATATACATGTGTGCAAGATTCCAGTCAAGTAAGTAAAGCGCAAGGAATTCGAAATGAGCCCATCCACATATCTCACATAGTAAGGAGTAAAGTGTTGAAAAATTAAAAATCTTTCGCGATCGATATTTAAATCGCTCACAGTTCTCAAAATTCTATTCCTTTTGCTTCAAAATGTAGATAAAATATGTCGATTGGATTTTGTTTTGAGTTTTAGTCTAGAGGCACTTAGTGCATTGGGCCTTGAAACTTGTTGGTATCCTGAAGGTATATAATCTAATCGAGGTGAGATATCGAGGTGAATTATGTATATGTCCATCAGTCCGTTCGTCGGTCCGTGCAAGCGATAACTTGAGTAAAAATTAAGATATCTTGATGGATCAAATAGGCTTAATCGGATTATTGCCACGCCCACAAATTTCAGTCCACTAAGGCTAACTTTATACCGAAAATACCAGTCAATATATTAGAATATTTGAAAATTGGGAAAGTACGAAATGTTGAGTTACACCAGAATTTGAAGGAAGTGAGCACTCCTTGTTCTTAATCTTACTTCATGCGTCTATTTAGAGCATTGTCATAAAATAAAATTGCTTGACGTTTGAAACTGAAGGCATCTCAACTCTTGGCCGCATTATCTCTGAGTACTTTGCAGCATTCCTTCATCACTCCCTTTTTGAGGAATATCCGTTCTAAGTGTTTGTTGTTTCATCCACAGATATTTAAAACTTTTTACTTTCGCCAACAGCGCGTAACACATTTCTCATAATAACTTCAAAATTGCTTGTCTGTTGACTAAAAGCTGTCCATCATAAAGAACGTCTGCTCTAATCAGCAGTAAATTACTCAATTAGAGCAAAATATTCACAAGCTCTATTTGAGCGGTACATTGGCCCACTCATTAAATAAATTACCGTAATTATTCGCGCATTTTATTACCTTCGCTGCTCTCTGTCTGGGCAAGTTAATCTGATTAACTTGATCTTTCTGCTTAACATTTTTTTCTTTGACTTAATTGCGCTCAAATTTCACTCCATTGGAGAGTTTGACATTTTCCTTTTCACAATTTTGTTCATTTTGATGGAGTAAAATTCCATAGAGTGCCAAAGGGCAGAAGTGCCAGACACTAGGCAGCAATCAGCAATCAGTAAACATTAAAATTAGTAGTAGAAAAGAGTGATTTTCGGTGATTAATTAAGTCCTAGTTGTCCCCATTTCGGTGCGATTTACTGCAGTTGTTGCATTTTATAACAATCAGCTCCGATACTGAGACCTCAATATTAATGAATAATGTCCGGTTTAGCTTGATCAATTATTATTATGGATGTTGGTGAATATATTTAGAGCAATGGAGCTTAGATATAATTATTTTTTTTATTTTGTTATTATGTATGGGTATTATATGTGTTATTTACAGAACATTCGAATTTCTCAAATTTCTTTTACCTTATGTCAATATATTGTATTTTTGTTAGTCGTTTGTTTGATTCAACGTGATTGAATAGCTCGATTCAATTATTACCAACATATTATTCTTGAATGGTATATAAGGTCAGACAATATGAAAACCTTAGTTATAGTATAAACGTGTGTTAAGCCTTATTTTAGCTTAAAATTAGGTAATTATATTTATGTAAAAAACAGAAGGAGATATTAAAATAAAACTAAATATTTCCACACAAATTCGACATTTCAAGCTTTTAGCATAACAAAATTGAATGGCAGTTGTTTAAAACACCAAAAAGTGATGTAAAAAAACACAGGTAAAATATATTACATAACTAATTTAAGTGTACTCAAGTGATTATAGCCAACTAATTATGCCCGAGATACAAATGCACATAAAAATTCGTGAAAATAAAAATTAATGTATGTGTGTCCATACAAATTCCGACCATTTAGAAAAATGTTTGCATTCCTTTGCTTTTAACACAATTTTTCTCTTACTCACGTACTTGAACTTACTCTCATTCACTTGGCCTTTCTCGCATTTCCGGTGCTCGACATCCGGTTGAGGCTGCTGCCATTGTTTGCAGTTACTTTTGGGATTCGGACACCTGAAGGGACTTTTTAATATGTGGAATTTTAAACAGTCACTCACACACACACACACAGACGAGTGTGTGTAAATGAAACTGAGAGAGGTACAATTGAATAACAAAGCATTGTTCCCTTTTATCTTTAACTATAACAAAGAACAACTTGGGTTTTGACTGAAGGCAGGTGAGCAATGTATGAAAGCGAGTTGATGGCATGACCAAGATGGGTTGTAGGTCGAAACGATAGCTGAGTGTACATTTGGTGGCTAGCACCAAGAGGAAAAACACAAACAGGAGGAGAGTTAAGCACAGCAACGATATAACCACCAAATCATGTTTACTAAGTTTTATGGTTTATTTATTCATGTGGATTCTTTAAAACTACATTATTTAAGGGCTTTTCTGTGAAATAAAGTAGTAAATACCTATACAAAAAGTTTGTTTGCCGGACATTGAGCTTTAATACGAAACTGTGAGAATTTCTTTGCTGCTTCAATAATTTTGGGATCTCTTCGTCTACTTCTTTATTCAGCTGATATATTTTGTACTCTCAAATCCTTTGGAAATAATTCTAAGAAACTAACTGAGAAAGCTATAAATATTGCTATACGTGGAAAACGGTTTGTGACCTTCAGAATTCATAAATCCTTTGCTTTTGTTTTTGTGTTGGTCTTATTGTATTATGTTTTCCTTCGATTCCATTGGTAAGATAAATGGGCGAAAAATTTTTACGAGGAACAAATCCAAACTAAAAAGTGATAGCAATTCTAGTTTGTATTTCACTTATATTATCAGTCATAAAATCTTTCGAAAGAATCGTAAATTCCTACTATTTAGTTGTAATTTTTTCTTTATTGGAATAGGTTGACCAAAGCCTAGCTTAACATAAGACCTACATTCTGCACTAATACCCGAATTACTTAAGAGATTGTGGGAAGTGCTTAAAGTGTTTTTATATCAGTTGTAATTACTGTCATCTTTTAATATCCAAATGATTAGAACGTCATTTTAGTATTTTATTTTTGAGCAGTTTCTTGGGAGATGGAATAGTTTTGAGCAAAGAATTGAAAATAAAAAATTTAACTATGGAAGCATATGCGAAAATGTTATTGAAAAACCAAATGTATTTTAGCAGAAGATTCTTTCATTCTATAGAATCAAATACGTGAAAATTCCCACAGCTTATCAAAACCGGAATTTGTCTGCCAAAATATAAAAATTGGGTTTCCATCTCGCTTCGATGGCAAGAGCGCTCTCTTTGATAAATATTAAGTGTGTGCTAAGTGTGTAAATACATAGGTACATATATTGAATGAGAATAAATCAAAAATTTACATACGCGATGGTGCCTCGAGGAATGTGAAAGCGTGTTATGCGAAAAGCGGCTTGCGCTTACAAATGCTTGCGGGGAACAGAAAAACTACAACTGTATCCTTGAAGCCTTAAAAAGGTGCATAACTGGTGTTAACGTACAGAAAGCGAAAAGTGAAAGCAAGCCTAAGAAGTTGAAATGCAAATGAGGCGAAAACAAAAAAGACACCCCAAAAGGTTCAAATATCAAGCAAATTATAAATTTTAAGGATTTGCGCAATAAGAACAATTTCACACCTGTGGCGCCTATCTGCTGCATTGTTTCTTCCCAGGAATTGATACGCTCAAAACGATACGCTCAGCAAGCAAAGAGGTAGCCAACGAGCGAAAGAACTCACAAGTCTGCGCATAATAAATACTTTGTTTTCCATTTGATTTAATTTCACTTCCATTGGAGGAATTATACATCAGTGCGCCACTCAAGTGTCGGCTATCGAAATTTGGCCCTTACGACAATAATCGTAAGTGTAGAAGTTTTGGTGTTTGTGGCTGCTATTTATCGAAGTGAAACATCTTTAGAGACGCTATTAAAAGCCGCCCTATTGGTGGAATACTTGGATCAGTTCAACAAAAAATTTAGAAGGTTGCCACCAGCTGCCTAAAAACAGTGTAATTAATGTATCGCACTTATTCGCATTCATTGTTAATAAAAATAATAATTATTATTGAGATAGCCAGCAGTCATAATTTTCGTTATTTAAATTATTCGAAAATAGACACGAATGGTAATTAATCTAATATTATTTGCTTAAATAGGCTAATAAACGTTGTTAAAGCACTCATTTATTCTCTCACAGACACAATTTTTTTAGTAATTCAACTTTGTCTTGGAAAAAGTTAGCTAATCCTATAATTTACCTCCAAAAGAAGTGATAAAGCCCGTTTTAGGTATATGAATAAGCCGTAAAACGCTTACCTCAATAAGTGTTTCCGATTGATTCAATTTAACTTAATCACTATTTCACTTACAAATATGTATGCATGGATGTATATTAACTACATTGTGTGTGTTTTTTTTCCTTGTTCCCATATTTATTTTTCCCCTACCAATTTTTAATACTCTTACATATGTATATTGACACATTAAACCAGAAGGGAGGAAGGTAGGGTAGAAAATTAAAGCAATTATTGTACACAAAGATAATATGCGGGAAACATTTTACGGTTATGATAGTACGATTGGATTGAATGGGAAGAATAATAAATGTAAATTGTAAACTGAGTAGCATATACACATATGTACATACATATGTAATTCATATTGAATTATAATATTAAATATAATGAAAGGTGTTTCAAAATAAAATTATTATTATATTATAATAAAAATAAATTTTTAATAAAATGTTCATGTGAGAAATCTTTTTTAACCAATTATTTAGGGAGGGGGCAACGTTCTCAAATATGTCTTCCTCTTCAGTTTTGGAATATGGGTGGCAATAATTTCCTTCCTACCAAGGGCAGGGTGACAAGGGTTTAAGAATTAATTTTATACCGAAAAGACCGTTCACTTTGTTAGATATCTTAGCGAATTTAAAAACGAATTATATTTACAACTTTTTCTGATCAGAATGTAGCCTGATGCTAAAAATGTTGCCTTAGCCTTCATGTAACTAATAAACATTAAGGTGGAAAGTGGTATTTTGAAAACAATATACATTAATATTATGTTACCTGGGTTAACCAGAAACCGTTAAGGTTAAACTTAAAACTTGTGCATATTCGCTTAAACTTTTTCAGAGTTTCTCGCAAAACTTATTTAGCTTAGGTCAACATTTTCATTTTCAAGCGTCATTAGAGATGTACTGGACAATAATGTTATCACGAATTCGGACCTCGCTTTTATTAGTAATACATTTTCCGTGAATTTTTTCCGTCAAGGGTTTTCAGCACATTCTGTGAACGAAATAGGAAAGGTAAGTCCACAGAGAGAATTCATACATATTGACTTTAGAGACAGACTGACTAAGCATAAGCCAAAAGTCGAGTCGAGTATTATAATTGTTAAATCGTTGATCTGAATGCTTAAAATTCCGTTTACGAAAATATGTTTGGTAGTCTGGACGTTTGTTGGACTTGTGCCATCTGACCCCCTCATACAATGCTATTTTATAGTTCCCACCCCTATTATAATTTTTAATCTACCTACAAATATTTTGCCTTAAAATCCTAGGCGTATTTTAACCTGGAGTATTCGTGTTCTAGGTAGCGTAGCAGCAGTGAGGTGTAAGGTACAGCGCTGGTGTATAATATATTATTCTTATACATACGTGTATATATTGTAATGACAAATGGTTTAGAAAATTAACATATAAACTTCTTCTTCTGTAAATTCTGAAAAAAACTTTGAACTGTTTCTGCATTGGTGGAATCCAATCAATTAAATCGATGAATTCAACAACAAATACGGAAACTGACTTTTGACTCACCCTAATACAAAATTTCATAACATTTTTACCGTTTTATTTCATCCTCGATTACATTTCACAGCCTGCCGGCCAACATAATTTGTAGTTATTTGGAATTGGGCAGAAACTTCTAAACTAACATGATAAAACATGTTAAAACACACAGCAGACGCTGTGTGCTCGAGCGCTTAATTAACGCAGCTGTTGCAATCAATGAACCGTGCTGCAAGCAACCGAAGCATTTATCGTGTTTCGAGTACCGTTGAATTACATTTCAACTTGTTACAGCTTTAAAAATATCCCGCTATTAATTTATATAAGCTAAAGAAATAGCTAATTAGGTCACAATGGTATGCTCTATTCATATTATGTAATTTAATTACCGTTTGGTCTAACTTTCTTCCGAAAAAATATTGTAATCAACTTTGAAACCACCTTAATGCCATTTTAATGAAATTCACCGAGAATAAAGTCAAATTATGATTACCCCTAATCAATACACTACTTAAACCCTAATTAAAAAAAAATTCACTTCCAACGTGAATTTCTCTGAAGTTTGCTGTGTTGACACTCAAATGAGGAATTAAGCAAATTTAAGCGGATTCTGCACTTAATTGAGTTTCTACAATAAAAAAAGGTTGTTTTGTCTTTTATGTTCACCGTAGGTTTGCTTTCAATATTCGTTGCTGCTCCTTAATTTACAACATGACTTTGTTCTATGCTTGGGAAAAGGCGCTTTTGTTTCTTTTATTTGTTAAAAAGTTGAAAAAAAGAAAAACCCGTTTTCAACATAAACAAAATAAATTGCAACTGGACAATATCCTTGTATGCATACACATATGTATGTAAAGTGTGTTCAGTTGAACATTTAATAACCCAGTTATTCAGAGCCCTATAAGGTCTTCACATTGTTGTTATCTTTGACTTACATTCAAATTGTGAGTAATCAGCGAGTAGTGGAAAAATATCATTCAGTCATTTACATACCTACTATACGTATGTATGGATGTATCTATAATAAAGTTTTATTTACACGGCGGATTAGAACCGCCAGTCCTTCCCTTCTCCGGCCAGTTGAATTGGTCATTGGCGACGCATTTCGTCAATGACATTTCGCGTTTTTCTCTTTTCCTTTGCTTATCTATGTACATATATACATATATATATTCTATCTCTAATCCTATGTCTTTTGTTGTTGGTTCCGTTTGTTTGCTGCGCAAAAAGTGGTTAAATATGTTGATAAAGTAATCTGCCTGATCTCCCTTGACGTTTTCCGCTCGTGCTTGTTTTGTTATTCCTTTCGCTTTTGTTGTATTTATTGTTGTGTTTCTTATTGTGTTCTGTAAATATGGCTTTAAATGGTTAAAGTGCCTAGAAGTGCCTTGGCGTGGGTGTGACTGTTGTAATGGGAGCTACATGTTTGTTTATTTAAATATATACATAAGTATACATGTATAAATTTACCATTTAGTAAACAAACGTGTCCCAATTATTAGTCCCTCTGATGATAACACCATTCTGTACTGCGTTTTATCCCTTGGTTTGAATGCTTTCTAGACAGTCCTTTCTTAAACACATAATACATATACATGTATGTATGTAAGTATGTAAGTATATTCGCGTGCCGTTCACAGTTGCTTGAGAGCCTTATTCTCCACCACAGAGATACATATATTTGAGAGATAATCCAATGTTTAATTGTAAGATTGATGTAATTTTATGCCCAGTAAGGTTTCGGGTTTGACCATTTTCTTCGACCACTGTATGATTATTTTTCAAAACAAGCTCCGAGAACGGCAATATCTATTATAAATTACCTTTAGAAAAATCTTTTACAAGACATCGGCCATTCTGATGGAAGTTGGCCTCAGTTGATTTCCCTTCCACTTGTGTGTCTTAAATTAAGTCATATTAATTTAACTAATAAACTAAATATTGCTGTAGTAGATAATGATGCTTCAATATGTTTCTTTACTTTTACGCATCAGAAAGCAGAGGAGACATAAAATTATCCAAAACACCTTCGAGTTTAAATTTCTCCTAATTCTTGCTCTACACTGAACATTGATCTAAAAAATATTCAATTCTCTTGAATTTCAGACTGATTTGGATAGGAACTCTGATTGTATTTTACTTTACTTTTGTATTTATTCTACCAATTCTATCCAATTCCACCTCTATTCTACACCAGTTCAAATTTACATCCGCGCAATTAGTTGACTGTTGAAAGCAATGTAAAGACTGATAAATATACATACATACATATGTCCTTTAAAATGTACATACATACATTCATACATACTGCACCTCAACGTATAATTACATGAGCGGACTTTAACTTAGCGAAGCACTTAGTAGCAAATATTTGATGGCCTCTTTTTGGGAATACTCATATCAGTCGAATGCGAATGTATACGCGTACATGCATATGCGCCTGCTTACATGTACATACATACATAAATATGTAAATATGAATATAGTGGTGTGTGAACTGTGTGGAGTGTTTTAAGGACTAGAAGTCTAGCATTGCTCGCAGGGATTTCGGTAAATAGATGAACGCAAAGACAGCAATTTTATTTCTTAACATTCAAAATGGAAAATTCAAAGAAAACAAGTGCGTTCAGTATATCAAATACATTATTTAATAAATTTTTAACTTTAAAAGATAATATTAATGAAAAGTTGCAAGCTTTCTTAAGACGCCCTCAACGGCGTCGCGCTGATTGACCGCTTGGTAGTTTGCTTGCACAAGGTTAAAGTTCAGCTGAGCAATAATAAAATTAAAGTCATATTTCATGAAGCGAGAGGGAATTTACGGAAGCAATAAAATGCTTTATACACGTCTGCATAAGCTCGTGTCCTCCGTAGGATCCGTTTCATCACTCGTTATATTGCTTTCACAATTTAATGCAACTTCTGCTGCTGCTGTTGACAGCAATGATTCAAGTCAAGCGAAAGTCATGCATTCTTGTAATGAAACTTGCAACATCCATTGCTTAATATATACACACATATATATACACACATGCATACGCACTCGCATGCGGGTGTCTGATGGCATCTGTTTGCTCATGTCGCTTGCAATCTTCAGCATTTTGGTGTGAGTGTGCTTGGGTATGTCCTGTTGCATGATTAGATGGCTACAATATCACGCACAATCAAGCAAACAGAATGTGTAAAGCTTGGAGGATACACATACATACACTTGCAACATGCTATGAGATTATGCACTTTTGCGAGAATTTCATCGGTTTGAAAGGAATGTGGCAATTTCCCTACTAATGCTGCTGCATTTATTTGTGCGCATATATTGTCCACTTTGTTAATCAAGTGTCAAAACTGTAATCTTTTATTGTGTCATTTGATTACTTCTTTGCATTCATGTAAGAGCTTTTAAGAGTGAGAAAACGGAAATAAATTTTAATGGAGCAAACCAAAGTATTTTCATTTAAATGTCGCTCGAATGTATTGATTTGTGGGAATACTGTCCCATGAGTAACTCAACTCAATTATTTTCGCCTTTTCTTCAGAAATAAAATGTTACGCAATTAAGAATGGCCCTTAGTTATTTATGTTCTGAGAATTAATATTGTTAACAAATTTTATTAACTCTTCGTACTCTACAAGAGCTCGCTAGATACTGAGATCAGGAGAGAACCCAATTTGTAATTCAACAACAATCAGGGAAAGAGCCGGGAATGAGATTTCAAAATTGCTAACCGAAGAATTTGTTAGGCAGTAGCACATTGGAAGGCCCGCCTATCTCTGCAGTCTGCTGCAGTAGCCACATGTATAATAGTACGTAAATAATATTTTCTTGTTGTTGTAGCAGTATTAAACTTTCTCTAAATATTTTCTGACGTGGTTTCTGAAGGAAGAATCTTTAAATAAATACAAGCACGAGTACGCTCCTGGTCTCTTGATTCAACCACTGTGAATGATCAGGGATCGTATTCCCATTTGATGCTAACTGATTGAAAGCACTGGCAAGTGGCTGCGAAACTAGCTTTACTATCTCCAAAAGGTATTCTATATATCTCTCTGGCGCAAATTAATATATGAATTCTGAATAAAATTTCATTATAATTTTGAATTTAGTAACTGTTACTTGTCTACCATATTAAATGCTACTCTCTTGGATTTTCTATACATTGTTGAATATTATTTATTTATCTTGTTGAATTTTACCTTCATCCTTAATCAGAGTAACCTAATTTTGAGATAAAAGAATAAAACCGAAAATATTCATTCATTCAACCTATTCCCTTCTAATGACTTTAAAACCTATAGCACTGAACTCAATTCTTGGTTCGAGTTTTTATTAGGAAACATAAAAGCAAACAAAAACGTGTCTGCTCGGTAAAACAATACACGCACCACTGTTCCAAGTCGAAGCACAATTCAAACACTTCGAGGTATATACATATGTATTTATATGAACAGCAACATTCATATCCTTCTGTTGTACTCTCATGAAACTTTATTTCTTCAATTGCCATTTTCTTTCGATCCATACAAATTTCAAATCAAACAAATGGAGAACTGGCAAATTTGAATATTTTCCATTTGGCTGCACAAATAAATTAAATGTCCACTGGTCAGCGCACATCCACTGAGGGACAATCAAAAACATACATATGTATCGCAATTATATACTTGCGATTTGTCTGCAACTTGCTGCTGCTGCTGCTGCTGCTGCTTCTCATTGATAAGTGGATAAATCATTAATCGTTCTGGTATATTGAAATAATGAAGCAATGAAACTTGCTGTTCAACAGCTAGCAATCAAGTAGAAGATACAAGATAGACAACAAAATTTGCAAACACAACTTTTCATAAAGCGTTATTTATGTAAGCGCGATTATTCTGTTCTATTACTGGGTAAACGCCAAAGGATCCGTCAGTTTACATTTATAACACAAAGTTAATAAAATTTTTTACGAACAAAAGGTATTGCATGCATTTGTTAGCAACGAAATCGTTTGATCGATTAAAAAATGAAATAATTTTGCTTTATGTAAGGGCACATTTATCAAAAATTTTTTTAAAAGTGGTTTACATAATGTGCAAATGTTTCCCCGAAAAGGCATCTAACTGGGCTTTAATTGCTTTGAAGATGTTTCTATTTTAGAAACCAGGTAATGGTTGCGAGAAGTCTGTTCAAAACCGATATTACTCAAACCCCATGGACAACTCTATTTTTGGTATATTTACATACATATGTTTGGTTGCTCATTTTCATGGTCGTGGGAGTACTAATTTTAATGTAATTATATTCAAGATATTGCATTCCATTTGTGTGTCTGTATGTAGGCACACGATTTTGAGAAAATTGCGAAATAATCTCTAAAATTCTGTCAAAACCAAGAAGAGCGCAGCGTGTGTGTTGTAGTTATTTTCGGCCGCCTCCTACGTAACTGGAAAATAAGTACATCTGCAGAGTTGTTGTAGGGTAATATTTATGAGCCACAACAAATTGGGTTTCAGTTAAATTGATTTTGAAATTTTGAAATGCTAAGTTGATATCTGCAAAAGCATTCATATACTACTCGCATATATGCGAATAAAATATTATATAGCATATTATATATAATATTATATTATATATAATTATAATAATAACATATAAATAAAGCACAGATAATTATAAACGTAAATTATGATACAAAGCCTCAGGTTAATATGTATGTGGATCGTGCTAATATTTTGCTCCTAGCGGCTAATATTCAATAGTGAAGTCAAGTAAATGGAACAACGGAACACATATGAGCGTAACCACTTTGCTGTGCACTCTTTTATTATTGAGAAACTCGTGGCTGATAGCGCCTTTGGTCATGTTACGGCTCTTCTAAATAGGGCAATGATATTGCGCTGCTCCCGCAACGCGGCATTTTACAAGAGTCTGCCAAAACATATTTGCTTGTGGCAAATGATGCTACATTTGCCTCGTCAGCGAGTCCGGTGGTTTGCCTCATGACCATTTGGTTCGTAAACCAAAATTACGCAATTGCCGTAATGTCAAAATTTGATGTATTTTTATGGGCTACAGTTGTTTACGGCAAATCCGCATATGTATATACACATGTATATGTTTCTACAACAAATAGCTTAAGCCTCATACACATTCATTCATACGCCAGTGTTGTCAAACGTTTTTAAATGGTAGTGAAATATTGACTTAGTGCTATCCGTATTCCTGTCACCAACAATCCTATCGATAACAGTTAAGGGGCACTTCAGTGAGTGTAATAAAAAGATTAACGATTACTGAAAGTCAAATTCCATTCAAAAGCAATTTTAATGGTATATTTAAATTTTATAGAATGAATATATATAGGTATAATCTAATATTGGCGCTATTCTATAAAAATAAAAATCAACATTTTATATTTAAATTAGCCGTTAAATTTATAATTCGTGCTCGACCTTAATAACCGTCATTTAGAATATGTGCCAGGAGACATAATACCACTTAAAGAATACCTAAGTAAAATAAAATTATTACATCAGGAAAAGTGCAAATCAAAACTGAAGCATACATGCACTTGCATTGAAATGCATTTTAGAACTCCTAACTTTTCTACTATTTACGAGTACACAATATATTTGTATTCTTTTCACAGTGCAATATAACCTCACTTATTTAACAGCATGCATAATACACAATGGCATTTCACTATAATTAAAAGTGTATGTAATTTTATTTTTATATAACGTATCTCCAGTCAGAAACAGTTCTTCTTAACAGATATACCTTATACATATTCTGGGACTATACCTCTAATACAATTGAAGAGGAATGTTTAACAATGGCCAACGCCATTGATCAAATATAATTAAAAAGGCAGACGTTTAATCGAAATTGGTATAATTTGAGGTCTTATTTATATAGCCCGCTATTAAATTCCGTTTTAATTGCAAGTATTATATTTTAAGTGTGTGCGCTGCAATGTCGATTCCCTCACAAGAGAGTAAGAGCTAGTAAGCTAGTCAGCTCAGTTCCGCGAAGAGTACCGCGAAACCGGAAGCTTGGCAATATTTCTTACATTACGCCGTTAAGTAAATAACACATCAATTACAGCGTTGGAAGAAGCATTGAAATTAATTAATTACATGGTGAAAGATTTGCTAAATTTTAAAGGGTCTGCAAAGACAAGTAATTGCTATCTTAATAACATCATTTGACTAAATACCGTTATGAATATTTAAAACAAATATATTTGTTGAAACACAGCCAAACCCTGCACTGCTTCTCTTTAACATTTCTCACCGTTAAAGTTATTTGACTTAAACTGCAAATGCCACCATATAAGCTTTTGTAAATAAAAATAAGTAAACACTCATACACTTATATACCAAAACCCATACATAAATTTAATTAAGAATTCAATGAATGTCACTTCCTTTTGGCTGAAAAAGGTTGTCGTTATAAAACAAAGAGCCTTTGAACTGTGTGATGCAGGGAAGCGTATAGCAGCAACTGGTGACAACTTAGGAGCAAAGTAAATCATAAGCCAACTTCAATTCGGCAACAGAAATTACTTGACTTTCATGAAGGCGAAGCACCTGTTCAGTTCTCAACCGTTACCTAACGGCATATTTCGTAAGTTACACATTAGCAAAAAGTAGTCTAAGGGTTGTTGGATTTGCCTTTGGCTTATAAAAAAACTTAAGAGGGAAAATTTCAATAAATATATAGGCATACAAACTCTCTAAAACACTCAAAAAGATGCTAAGAGAAGTCCAATTGGTGCGTCATAAAAGTTAAAAATTATCATTGCCATTTCGCTACTTAGCTGAAGAGAAAATTACTTAATTTCTCAAAAAGAAAATACATGTAGTCAAATTTGATCGGAAATTTTCATATTTTTCATTGCAAATATATATTAATTCATACAAATTAAGATATTTTTGAGTCAATGCATTCAATTAAGTTCAATTAAGCAATTAAGCAGTTCAATTAAATTTTCCATGCAGTCACTAAATGTCTTCGATCCTGTTAGCGAATTTTTTGCTTTGGCCTCTCAGAACTTGCTCGAAGATAAAATGTTTTCTCAATTTATTTGTTTTTGTTAAAAATCGTTGAAAATTCCATGTGCCATACTTCTATTAGTTTTAGTGCCATATGTATTTCATTAAAATTTCTTATTTCTCTTGCAGAGTTTTCCTCTTTTCTTCTTGCGTTATAACGCCTCTACAGAATTGTTTTCTAATGTTAAGTAAGTATCCATTTGGGAAATGTTTATAACATAATTGGCCAACCCGCTAGTCGGCTGTCACTTATTCTGCGAATGAGCACGCTCACTTTCAGTGTCAACTCTGCGATGCTTTTTAATTAAGGAATCCAGCTAAATTGTTATTTCAAGTAATCAGCACTTTCTTATTCACGTACATGCAAGTGGTTGTCATTTTCATCAAGTTGTGCCACTTAATTAAATTGCTTTATTTTTCTTTCTTCCTTAAGCTGTGCTAATTAATTCATTACTAATGAATTATACTTGTACAATATACCATATTCATAAGTTAATTCAGCTTCCTTAAAGGATATGGCAAGTGGAGCCTTAATACTACATCTACACATTAAACATAAGCAATAAAGTTGGTCAACCTAATCGCTGAAAAGAAATACGGAATCATAAACATACCCTCACATAAACATTCTTACAACACGAATTACCAGAGCAGCTGCTAAAGCTCATGAAAAATATGATTGGTTTTGGTTTATTCAAAGCATTGCTCAGCAAATTTTTATTTTTATCTCCAAGTTTCGTTTGTTTGGCTTTATTTCATTTTTGCCGCTCCCTGTTGTTGCAACAATCTTTATTATTCAGACTTGGATAATAATTTTCCCATCTACTCTGCCCAAATCATTAAAATTTTTGTCTTCCTCTTTGTTACCTTTATTGCTGAATTCACGCGTACACTACAGTATTCTCCGCTTAAAAGAAACTCGCGTAATTCATTTCCACACTATTGAATTTCCAACTAGGTCAAAGCAACATTCCATGTAAAACTACCTAATAAATAGTTAAAATTGGATGTGCCCCTTAAGAAATTTGTGATAGCCTCAAGCGCTACGAGGATACAAAGGTCCTTTGATCCAAGCATAGAAGTTTTGACATCACAAAAGATCGGTGTTTCTACTATCCAAGTAGGATGCCGGTAATCTATGTCGCTCCGAAAGCCTTTCAAATTCAATTAATCGGAGGCTTTCGAATTTTAGATGTTAAGCAGCTCGAATATGATACCTAGTCCAGCTCAATAAAAGAACACAACACAAGGGTTCCAGAGTGCCGTTAAAGTAACTTGTTGATATTACTATATAAATATAAATACATACAACAACATTTGCATGCCACCTATGGCCATGCCGGTACATCCGCAGCACATTTCCTTCTGTTCAGCTAATTGAATTTCAAAAACGATTAGGATAATTGTCATCGGACACTATAATGGCATAATGGATAACGTACTATATACATATGTTTATGTATGTATTCATGTAGGCATTTACGAACTGCTTCTCGACAATTGTCTTCGTTCAAAGTAGAGTGTGAAATTTGTTAACTCGTGTTGCAGGCATCGATGTAGCCATGCTATGATATGATGGGACAGACTTAGGCATACACATACATAGCAAAAGCGCTGACGTAAAATTTGAGCAACACAGCAGATAATAGAAATAGAAAACTTCTTTTAAATGTCGGTCTGCTTATGCAAAACCTAAAGAAAATGAAACTAAAGTTTTTAATGTTGAGGCAAACGTGTTGAAGGTGGACAGAAAGTGTGAAAAACTGTAGGGAGGTAAAGAGATGATTGAAAAAATTTTCAAGGAGCCAAGTACCAGCAAGTACACAAGTAGTGGTAAATTTTCTTTAAACTTCCATGACACGCTGTTAGTTTTTACAATTAGAAAGCGGAAAAAGTAAATAACATTATTATTAAATTGCTAACTTTCTAACTTTCTGCTTTTAGTTGCCTTACTGAGTGGGTAAATTAAGACACGAAAGAAAGTGAGAAGTGTATATAAAATATTAAACTGGTGAGCAAGTGATGCACTATTGTAACTTTTAATTGACGATGGAGAGAACGTATATTCTTAAAAATTAAGATTCTGGCAAAATAAAAATAATAATGATAATATTAATAATAATAATAAAAATTACTAAATCACATAACACATCATATGTTGAATAGTAATTGAGTAGAGATTGACTAAATACGAACTTTGGTTATTTCATCGTTATGCCGAATAATATCGATTCGCACTTTGAAACACTTCTTTCAAGTATTTGTGGGGCGTTTATGTAACTCAACTGGATCAATGTTTGTAACAAAAATATTCGATTTGACGACATTACTAAAACAGAGAGCAAATGGAAGTAAAAAATTTGTAAGGAAACTGAGGCTT
This sequence comes from Bactrocera minax, assembly GCA_021498325.1. NCBI lineage: Eukaryota > Metazoa > Arthropoda > Insecta > Diptera > Tephritidae > Bactrocera > Bactrocera minax. Next base: position 676,924 of record JAKEEE010000067.1, on the reverse strand, counting down.
TTAATTATACACCTTTTTCTACCACACTTAGTCCTAGCACTGCTTTCTATAGACCACAAAGAGGGAGCTGTACATGTTCTCTAGTGTAAAACAACACCTGACGTACTCACACTCTCCGCCTCACACACTTCCATTGGGTGTCTTCAGCCCTTTAGAAAAAGCGTGACTCCACATTTCACCTACTATTTGGCAGCATCACAATAAGCTTCGCGGTTGATGGGCTGTTGACGGTCAGACTCTCATCACCGTTAAAAATAGCTCAACTTTAATGGCAAATACGATTACAAATACTACGACAATAAGAATTGTTCTGTTGTTTATCTTTGTGCTGCCATTCAGTCTGTGGTCTGGCTTTTGCCTACGGGTGCAGCGGTTGGGGAAGCACCTGTCGACACGTCCCCACATTTGAATAATTTTTTCATATAACTGAAGTATTTATTCGCAAATACAATTACATAATATTTATACTTACTTATATATAGAGAGGCAGAGTATGCTCTCAAATTCTTGGTGTTTATTCGCAGCTGTCGGAACGAATATCGAAATTAAAGTCTTTAAAAGCATTTGTTGACTTTCGGTTTAAGGTCGAGGTTTGAAAGAAATTATTAATGCTACTGTAATATGGAAGATAAAATATATTTATTTTAATTTCAACATTTATATATTATTAGCCGCTTCAGACTTCCACTAAATGTTCTGAACCCTTGTATTTCTATTTTACATATACTCAACTTACATTTGTCGCAAATATTAATTTCGATTGCAGCTCATTCGGAATGCGGCAAATGCACTTTAATGCCATTGAAACCAATTTCTGATACATCGACGGCGATTTATCAAGAAATTGAATGAAGGAAAACAGATTCGCATAGCATTTCTTGAAAACAGCAAAATGAACCAGATCTTTTATCAGCAAAATGTATGCGCGGACTTCCATATATTATATTTTCAAAATGTTTACGAGTCTTATTACTTTCCAAATTTTCTACCAGAAGTATCGGAAATGTCTGCTTCTGAGAATTTAATTAGTGAATATAATTTTATCAACTAAATTTTTTGTTATTTCCGTTATCTATATGATATTCACTTTTTACTCAATTTCTAACCTGATAGAGGAGATCAACGGAATATTAGGGACTTAACCTCCAAATATAAACAAATTATTATTCATAAAACCCTGGTATGGTATCAAATCAGTATTGGTACAGACTTAAATTTATTTTATGGTTGAAGCCATTCCACTAGCTGGTTGCGAGAGTATAGGGCAGAGTTCTCAGATTACAAAGTATTTAAATTAACTGTTTCAAAGAGGACATAAGCAAATAGTACAATAGTATTAAACCCAGATTGCCTATGTGAAAAGGTCAGTTGCAAATAAATAACTATGTGTGTTTATTATTAGTCCAAACTTGACTAAATGGTTGCCCACACTTGCAGTAGGAAACCTTTTAAAGTTTATACAGTACATACGTTAAACACGACCGGACACACATGCTCCCTTTCCTGTGTGAAATGTATGTGATTAACCTTGATTGATCCTTTGCACAATGGATAAGGGCTCGCATATGTCATCTTGTCAATTCAATCCGGACATGATCAAGTAATACTTGGGCATATACATAGTCCGGAGCAGGTAAGTCATAAACCTGAAAATTAATATTTAAATGTGGCACAAAAATGTCAATAGTGCCGCTGGATGAACTTTACTTTGAGTTGGGTTTGCCTTAAGTGTAAGTAGCAAATTTGGCTAAATAATGTTAATATGTATTCGGAAAACATATTGTATTATGTGCATTCGAAAACTACCACGACAATGCCACTGATTAGGGTCACATAACAAAACTTACACAGGAATTAAATTTAACCCAGATACAACGATACAACAACGCAGAGTTAATAATTTTTAGTAACATATGCACAAACTGATATCTTCAAAAAAGCTTCTTTTTAGAAACTTTTTCTCAAGCTGGAAATTCCTTTTTCAGTCTTCTGCGCGGCTACTCAGCATACCAAACTCACAGAACTAAATGACAGCTCGTCTCATCTCTCATCTCTCAGCTTATCGCATAGTCAATTTGTATGTAAATTTCGTTTCCCTACTGTGGCCGTTTGTTCTTGTTGCAGTTATGGGATATTGTTTGCGTGTATAAAAGAGCTTAAGGAATTACGAGGAACGCGGAAATGCTTCTTTAGTTTCAGCTTAGCTTTCAGCTCAAGTTGGTGGAAAAAATTTTTTTGTGCTATAGTGTTGGGCCTATTTGCTTTTTGGCATCGAAACTATGATGTTGAAGCACGAAACATAAATATTCTTGAACTAATTCGAAGGAAAAGCTAACTGACATGGTATAAATTACCGTCCTTTGCACGCATGTGCCTATGTATCTTGAAGGTCTAAAAAAGTTTCATAGGGTTACAACATGAATTATCTGGGTGAAATTTTCTTTTAATTTTTGCACAAACTTTAATGTCCCTCAAAATTAAAATGCTAACCAAAAAAAGGTGTTTTTTTTTTATATGTCATCAAAGCTTCCACTGCAACAATCTAAGAGTATAAAGTAAAAATCGGTATCGACTTTAGAGTAGGCTATTATAACAGGGCAGCTGTATACTTAAGTTTTCATTCAATTCGCGTTGGAGACGCACGAAAACATATTTGCTTTATAGAAGTTATTGGAATGAGGTAAAAACGATTAATAAAAGTATCTTTAAAGCCCCTTGAGATTTTCGAATTTATCAACGAAATTTTCCTCGTTCTTTCAGTTTCTTACCCAAGTCTACGAAAATCATATTTTAGGCAATTACTCTCACCTACTTTTCCTACCCCTACCTATTCTATTAAAAAGATGTGAGCAAGTCAATTTGCATATAATTTGAGTGCGTAACTGGGAATTAATGACACAAAGGTAGGAAAATTTTTAAAGACAAATATGCTTAAGTTGTCCAAATGCCCTCAACTGAAGTGTGGTTTGAAAACGGTATCAGCAAAAATTTTAATGGTGAAATGGCTCAACAGTAAATGCGACTTCTTAAAAGCAAATCATTTTACACCAACTGTTGCTAATCAGAGTAGTAGTTAATAGTAGCGGACTATGGTGCTAAATAGAGTATGCATATGAAGTGGGAATCGAAATGTTGGATGGTGGATGCTCGAAATGAGAATTTTTGGAGAATTTATATAGAGCAGATAGGGATAGTGTGCTTCGAAATTGAACGCCAAGACAGTCTCGGCGGAGCGTAATGCACCTGTTGCATACATGAGTAGCAGAGGAAAAAATTATGAAAGAACATATATGAATAGTATACAGTGTTCAAAAATTTATTATATTTCTGTACTTTCGTCATAAATGAAGAGTTCCTGTCTAGTTTCCCCATTTGAAAGTTTTCCCTTTGAAAAGTGCATAGATTTTTGTCTTTTCCACTTCATTTCACGGCGAATACTTTGATAAAGTATGTTTGTGCATGGCGACATAGAAAAGAAAACTTGGTTCGAAAACATGCCAGACTATAATGAACAATTAATTACATTTTTTTATGAATTCTACATTAATTTCCGATAGTATCGTTTTAGAGAACCACTTTGTGGAGTGAATGAAGAAGTAAGAATAAGCTCGGCTTGGCTGCTACAACGTACTATTAATATTTGATTAGATAAATAGTTGATACAAATAGTTATAGTTGAACGCTTGACGCATAAAACTTTAAGCTGCAAACTAAACCAAAACACACTAAAGGCAATGTCCACGCTTGTATTATGTATGAGTGTGTGAATTTTGTCCTGTGGCATTATGTGATTTCATTTCTTCACATCTAGTTAGTAATTTAGAAATTTTGTTTGTGCAATTAGTATTCAAAACATTCAGTGCAATAAATGACAAATCCATATCCTGCAGGAGCTGATCCAAGTCGCCCATAACAACAATGTCGTGGCTTCCTGCACACGTGTGTGCGAGATTTTCGAAGTGAAAATCTATGTGGCTTGTTTGAATATGACTTCCTAAAGACTTTACCATCTTCTCATTTCATTTTCATAAATTCTTCTTTGCTCAAAATTCCAATTAAATACAAAACTGAGCAAGACAGCCATTACCTTCTTCACTTTCAGGAGTTCGCTTATATTTGTGTTGGGGCTATTTGGACCAAATATTGCGTAAAATTATAGTTCCGTTGAAATTTTAGCTATTCACAGCAGCAATTAAAGGCATTTGGTAGATAATATTCGCTTTACACAAGGACAACAAAGATTCTACCCATGGTACTCGTTACTAACTAATACCGTTAGGAGAGTAGTTAAACACAAAGCCACACACAATATGTGAAGATTATTATTAATTTTATGCACTTAATACTGTCAATCTTCGCTCTTCAAATGAAATTCGGTACTAACATCACAACTCTCTCCAAATAATTATTGTTTGTGTCAATGTAAGACAACACAAACTAATAATGTCAATCGACCTATTAATTAAGCTGTTATTAATTTTACACAGAATAACATTGTCATTTACAAAACGATACATGTGTGTATTATTTAGTGGCCTGAATAAACGTTCAAAGTAGTTAAACGTGATCGGTTCTTATGAATGATCCAGATTTATTCCATTATTTTTCCAGATTCCATTTTTTATTCATCCAGATCCAAATCCAGAGCTTACTAAAATCGTACTACAGCGAATTGAACTAGGCATGAACCTTCTTGCATCTTGAACGATCGTATTATACCGCAAGACGGTCAACGACGGCACATTTTCCATGCAAATACAGATGTCAATAGTTAGTTTTCGGTCAGAAATACACCAGTTTCATAAATACTAGAACAAACAAGATCTAATTCAGGTATCCGGCGATTAAACTATGTTAGTTTATCAAATTTGAGAAATAAAGAAAAATAAAGTCATAAATCATAAAATCATAAAATCATAAAATAAGTCATAAATACACACTGAAACATCTCTTGAAATAAGCATAATTAAAATTTTTACTTCTGCAGTTATTATTTGCTTTAAACCGTTGAAGTTAAATAAAAATAACTCTTTACACACTTGTTGCATAATAAGTACAAATTTGGCCTGTTTCGGACTAGTTCATGTTCAAACAGGGATTTCTAGTTATTAACTACATATGTATATTTCGATGTCTCATTGTGGAGCAATTATAACATATGTATGTATGTAAACAGTTGTTCGCCAATTATAACCAACCAACAAGGGCAATAAACAAGCAGGCTTGTGATATCAGAAACTTAATAGTTTCAAACATTTTGTCCTATAAATACGATTATGTAAATATGTTTCATTCATGTATTCAAATATATGTGAAATTAAAATGATTCGTTATTTAATAAGGCAGTAAAGTAGACCGAAGAGAAAGAATTAAACTCAGATTTGTGTCGGCGAGGCTCTTCGGATCTGCATCCCCACACTAGAAACAGCTTTAAACCAAATCGAGCTTCGCTGCTGGCGGGAAGTGTTATTAATAAAATTCAAATTATTCCCTTTTTCAGACACAATTATTCACATATGATGATAATGTGCATATTTTAAAAGCAGGTTTTCTTGTGCATCTATGTTTATGTAGTCTATTCTGCTTAAATGTAAAATAATACTTACCTACTTGCAGGTCCATGTTTATTAACAGCCAATAGATAACATATGTTTGTACGGTTATAAACATATATAGCAGGATGCCACTCCATCGTCACAAGAGCAGACAGCAAACGCTCTGGGGCGCGTATGATGATCACGGAAATGTTATAATGGGCCAACTAATAACTCAATTAGGAATCCACAAAGCAACATTTCGGTGTCACACAAAACCACATGCGTCTCTCGCTGCATATGTGAAACGGACAACTTTTGTTCAAAGCGACATTTCTGCAATGACTTTTAACAGTTAGATACTGGTCAGATACTGCTAACATATTTCGTGAAATTTACTTTTTTTGACTAATTATCTTCACTATATATAGACTTATTTCTCCTAGAATAAGGGCATATAATGTCTACAGTTTTGTGCATAGTAATTTAATGATTAGTTTCGTAGTTGTGTATTTTGATAATAAGTATGACCAAATCAATTCAATAGAATAGAACTTCTACTGCTACTGATATTAAAATATTTTCGCAATACTAATAGTATAAATAATTAAGAGATGGGCAACTTTTCATTCTGGCTTTTACTTTATAATATAAATATAAACTTGGCACTCATACTACCTTGCCTGGATATTTGACCCTTAATTCATCATTACACCACACGTGGATTCGTGGAGCACAAAAGAAAACAAATCACGAGGTCCAAAGAATTAGTGTTCTTTAGTAGTCCTGTTAGCTATGCCACTATTATCACTTTAGTCGTTTCGATCGTATCGATCTGGAAACAGATTTCTTTATAACGTAACTCACAACTAAACTTAAGCTATTAGTGATGTATGATATAGTAGATATATTCAGAGTTGATACCTAGATATTTGCGAGTCTTGAGCCTTTCTTCTTGAATTCCCGTTTAATCTTCAAATTACAGAGACAACGAAATTCTTGAATGAATGAAGTTTAAAACTTCTAAATTTGTGTCTCAATAACCTTGGATATTACCCGTTGGATAAAGTATTGGGCATTAAACAATTCAAGTATCTTATATGAGCCAATCACCGCAAATTTACCATTCCCGAATCCCAAAACTTGTGAAATTAAGAACGAATCCAGTCATTAGTCATTTGGTGTCAGCTACTACAAACAGGAGAATATTCATGGACACGTGATTAGCTTCTTTCAAAACTATAACTTGCCGAATCCAAATTGCATACGTTTGTTTATCCGTTAGTAGTATCCACTACGAGCGGCCAAATTTGATTGCAAGCAAGCGCTCAAACATATGGCCCCACGAATAAATTAACCGGTGCGCGCTGGCTAATGACTGAGGCAACGAAGAAGCGTTGATTAGCGAACGCACTGCTGGTGCTAAGCGATATCACGAAATTTTTCAATTGACAATTTTTGAAAATTTAGATTTTCCTTAATGCGCACATATGATTTTGTACACCCGTCCACTTACAATGAGTCGTTAGTGCAGCATTTTGAAATTTTCTGTTCATTACAGCCAATTGACACCTATCTCCCCAGCAGCGCAAATTAATTTGCCTAAGGCAGCTTTGCTAATTAACCTCATTCAAATGCCTACCATTGGACATACGTATGTATGTGCTCGTATCTGGGCTTATGCATCCTAAAACATATACACACTTGTATGGGATCCACTCACTTGTGAGCAAAAGCTAGCCGAAGTTTGAGAATTTGAGAATGGTTGTCTGTAAACTATTTGCACACTCTGTGTTCATACAAAAAGGCGCAAGTGGAGGCCGTTTTACTCTGAATGTAGAAGATGTTGGTTGGCCCAAAATGTTGACTTCAAAGAAAAAGAACTCAAATGGACATTTCTCAAGCCTCAAGGTGTTTGCATACATAATATGTAATTAATAGCCTTTTGTTATATCAAATTACGTTTGTTCGCGTTTAAAATACTGGACCAGCACAGACTCTGCTGTAAAAACATTTTACGGTGAACCCCCATTCAAAAAACTTATATAGCACTTGCAAAACGTTAGGAAGGAGCTTATAAAACTTTCCCTCTCTTCGAAGACATCGAAAACATGTTATGGTTATACATGTCAATGAAATTGGACCTCAGTTTATAGGTGAAAAACTTATTTAAGACATGCCGCTATGTTATAATTCTGCATATGGCAAGCAAAGTTCATTCGCAATGCATGCAATCATACATTGTGCAAAAGACTTATGAAACCCATCGAAGGCATACCCCGAATTGCACTCCGTTGCATGCATGTGTGTGCGTCTATGCGTGATTGCACAGTGTCAGTCGTAAAAATACTATGTATTTACGTCGCCACATTCGTCGCGCCTGCTTTTTGCAGTTAAAATCCCACCTCGTCGACTTTTTTGCTCGAATGAAGGTCACATAAAGAAGAAAGACGAGAAAAATAAAAAAAATCGCACACAAATTATAGAACTTTGTGACTTTGTCCGCAACGTGTGGTTGTTGCGTTGCACTTTTGCTCTTCAATTTGTACCTGCCCGTTAATTTTCGCTATTATGATAATTCTAGTGTGGCTTGGAATTAGAAAGCACTCGTTCAAGTGTATTTATGATGGGAAATGTAAAACCACGTTCTTTGCCACACCCTGATGTTATTTTTTCAATGGCTTCTTATAATATGACTAACAAAATGTTTCTACTAAACGAATTCTTACTATTCAAGCACCTGCACACATACGAACATAAATATTAAGACTTTAAAGCTTCATACGAGTATTGAAATCATACGAAAAACTCATGACCGTCAAATTTGCTGAATTCAGTATTACAGCTAACCATATAACACAAAGCCGGAACCGATATATCATAAGCATAGATTTATGAATATACTTTTGCATATCTACTATAGGACCTTCTTTTCTCTTATCTTTTTCATTTAAAAATATGTTTATATAAAGTATACACAAAACATATTAATGTTTCGTCCGCTTTATTTGTTAATGGATTCTGTCTATAATTTTTTTGTGTCGGCTACCACCAAGATCTGAGTTTATTTTCACTCTTTCGGAATTGAAATCTAAAAGAAGATTAAAAAATCTTCAACCTGTCATAATATTTATTTTTAAGATTAAGTGAGTTGTCCAAAAATATAGGAGAGATCCCTCTGCAAATGTTGCCAATGCATGCATGGAAATATTCAAAGCAAATTTTTAATTTTCCCTCTTTTATATATATGACCGTTGTTGTGAGATCTCATTGCCTTAAAAGTCTGTAAAAAATAATTCATTATTATGCTTCTGTTATCCGTCATCCCCTTCATCATAGTAAAATATTTTCTGTTTGTATTTTTAGTGATTCATTGGATCCTTTGGATGTAATAATGTAAAACTCTTAAATTAACTCTTAATAAAATTTCCTCAACTCCTTCTACACTTTAATTTACATACAGAATCCACCTAGTCCCTTTCCATATTCAATGTTTCCACTCCATGCACATATTTCTTGCTTTGTCACTGTCACGATAACGTTATCACAAAAGCACAAACGAAAAAATATTGAATGAAACATGGTTTCCTAATGCGATTTATGACAGTTCAGCTAAGTTAAGTGTTATTGTATTTGAAGTACAGTTTGTCGACAGAATAGCAAGTTGTTTCGCAGGCACAAAAACCGTCATGTTGTGAAATTTACTACTATATTATGTACTATGGTACTATTACTAAGAATATTATATATCCATATATACAGCTTTAAGCGTTCATGTGGAAACTGAAAAATCTGGCAACAGTAATTCCCTCGTTCCTCATAATATCGAAAACGGCTATGAAGCTTTGTATATTTTTATCATCTAAGTCACTTTTAAGTATACAAAAGCGAATATAAAGAGTTAATTTTTATTGGACTTCGTCGTTATCGTTAAACTCCTTACAAATGTTATATGGTACTTGAAATTCGCCCTTGACAGCCGTGAGGTTTCCGTTTTATTCAGCTTGAGGAAAGACAACTTCCAAGATATCATATTAAAAGCATTTTCATTTATTTTTAATAAGAGTTTATGACATTATACTCAATTTGTCATTAGACAATTAAATGAATATTGTAACATTATCTGCGATCAGTCCTACTTAGTAGATCTCCTTGTAGGTATAAGGATAGAAGTCATAATAGTAACTGTATGGATATGTGCTGTGATAAGAGCGTGCTAGTGGCGAAACGTACGAGTTGATAACCGGAGGAATGTGTGTCCTAACTACTGGTGCTACAATCGGTGAAATTACATTGGCGTGGTTGTGAACTACAGTCGAACTCTGATGAGAAACAGCGGTGGGCACACTGTGAATTAAATCACCCACCTTAGCCAAAGTGGGCTCCTGAATTATCGAAGTGGTGTGCAGTGTTGGGACCAAGTGAATTTCGGTGGCATCCACAGGCTTTTCGGTCACTTTGCCTGTAACGGCGGTAACAAACAAAAATAATGCCACCTATTAGGAAAGAATATTTTTTTTAGCGAATTACCAATTTTGGCGTATGTTTATGACACTTACCAATTTGAACATTTTCTCCTTTATTATAAATTTACAAAGAAAGAACTTATTTAGAAATGGTCTGCACCCGTTGGTTGTCACAAAGTGTACTGTTGTCTCATCCACTGTCGAACAAACTTATTTATACCAAAACCTACTGCCATCCTCTATTTGGGCAGCCGTTAAAAAAGCGAAATTGATTCTGCTTTAAATAAGAGCAAATTGGCAAGAACTCGAAGAGCTATTTTTTACATTTTTCAATCTCAAATCTTCATAAAGGCTTCTGGCTTCCATATGACGAAGGTAAGGCAATTTCGAATGTGGAAGACAGATAAAAAGTGAATGTTCGCAGAAGTTTTGCTTATTGCTATGCTCGCTTGTTTGTTGCGTTTGTTGCACTAGCGGCTATTTGCGAGATCGGTAATGAGTGTACGTGCCAATACGCTGCACACATTCATACCAAAGCGTAAGTCTCCATCCATTGGACATGCCTATCTTTATCTTGGCCGAGCGTCGGAAAATTGTTTTAAATTGCCTGTGTTATTGGCATTATACGGCTGGAAATGTTGTAATGTTCTTAATTATCTGCATGACTTTGCAAGTTCAAGTGCAACTGCGGTTGCGAACACAATTGTTGCAAGTTGTTGGGTATTGTATTGTCATTTGGATCGGATGATAAGTAGATCGGTTGCGGTTTTATTTTTAGGTTATTATATTTTTGTCGAAAGTACCAGTAAATAATAGCGACAGCGACAACACCGTCCAAAAATGTATAAAGAGAAATAGAAAGGGGCAAGACGATCCAGCGAAATATTTAAATTTTATTCATAGGTAGTCTTGAAACATGGGAAGTTCGCAAAAGGAAGAAGAACTGCTTATCAAAAAGCCGCCAATAAATTGATGGAAAACGTTTTTTTGCACAAAAACCCGCTACTCAAGTTATGGGAAAATATTCCTGGAAAGGAGGTAGAATCGCGACTATTTTTATTGTTCGAAAAGGCGGGACAAATAAGCAAATTCACAATGAATACTTAATACATATGGTGAATAAAAACCCTTGAACTATTTGTGTGTACAGTCTACAGTCTACAGTCTACTTTTGAAAAGAGTAGACTGTGACACAAAAAAAAATTATTTTCTCAATTGACTGACTTTTAAGACTTGTAGGTAGGCAGTCAACATTGGCCGATATTTTTATTCACCTAGCCTAGTTTGGCTAAAATCCCTGTTTTCAAAGTTTGTTGTTTGATATAAATTCTTATATTCATCCGCCATATTGATGTAATACCAAAAATTAATTCGAATGCATTCATAAATTATTACGTTATATTAAACGTTATATTAAACGTTATAAAAATATTTTACTCTTCCCAAAATAAAAGCTGTTCCAACTAAGACAATGTCACTGATCAAGAAAATAAGGTAAGTTGAAAGACAAAAGTAATTACTAATTCCTGTAATGAGCATTTCTTAACAACAACGCGCACTGGCAACACCATTGCAGTAGTAGTCGGCATAGCAGTAGTAAAGTAGTAAAAGTAAAGTAAAGCAAACTTCAATTAGGAAATCCGCCTTAGGGTTATATATTCATCGAAAATTCAGAGTTAATCTTATAGCTATCAGAATAAGGTTCAATGCGTGGAATTACAGCTGAAACTTGAATCTCGCCTGAAGCTTATAAAGATTTGGCAATGAATTTTGTCGATACGGTGGGTGGTGGTAGCATGTTAGTGAACAGCTGTCATTATTTACAGTTTTATCGGCCAAGCAAGCAGAGATCAGAGCCTCTCAAACTGCTGATGCTTTGTTTATATTTTACAGATGCGGTATTTCCAAGACCTTGGCAGCAAAGACCAAGTGAAATGTGCATTAGGCGCTCGCGTGTTTTTGGACTTGGAATGTGGTAAATATGCCCAATAGGTTTTAAAGCTAATAAGAAATAAACAAAGTGAATAATAATAACAGATAGCCGAGTAACGAATTTGGAAAAATGCTATGATTCTGATTTGAACTTGGTATATTTACAAGGAAAACGTGAGAAAGCTTTTGTAGCATTTATTCCTGTATTGTCAAGTCAACCGTTGAACTTCCTCGATATTGAAAATATTCAGAAAATACTGACAAAAAGGTAAGTCATTGTTTATCACAATTTCTTTGTATCTAATGATTAATTTATTCAAATGAAAGAAGTAAAATATTATTTTAAGAAGTATAAAGCTTATGTTAATTTAATATTTCAGTACAAACATTACACTTGCCGTTTGCGATACATCATCCAATATTCTGTATTACCAAATATCTTCAGGGGTGATCAAAAAATAGTTGAATAAACCAAATTGTCCAGACGTTTTGCAAAACGATATCCAAACCATAACTAATTCCCACCTATGTATGTAATGTTTAAAAAAATTCTCATTGTAGTTTATATTTATTGCTTATTTCTACATAAAACACATTAGTTTCGGTGTTAATATAAATCACTTTTTTAAATTTATTAATGTGCAATGAAAATTGCATTTTCTTAATTTTCACAATTTTAATGAACAATTTATAATCATATTATTAATGTCACAATTATTTAATTATTAATTTTTGTGTTGTTGTATTACTTAGCTTTTACGCGACAAAACTTTTAAATAATACGTATATGATCTTAATGTAAAAATATGTTTTATTTTTGCATATGAATCTATATGTATGTCTCTATTTATAGTATCTGAACTTGCAAAATATTAATGGCTTTATTGGAGTTACCGTTTTTATTACATATGAATTTATAACTTATTTTTCATGGTATATATAATATTTAGCACTTTTAAATACACTTTGTGTGAGGTTTTTCATTCATATGCAATTAGGCACGTAATTATAATATAATATCATTGCAATTGCAAAAAATTAATTTCATTTTTATTTTTTTCATTTAGATCTATAAAGTTCTAAAATATATAATTGTTTAATTGAAAAAAGTAAGAGAAAATGTTTACCAAATAATGAACTTTATTTTTACAGATCCTTGTTTATTTAAGCAAATATGTTGTCCGCCATTTATGTAACGGAAGTTTTGGCCTTGGAATGGGTTAAAGTAGTACTAATATTGTGCTACTTTACCCATGCTTTAATTTAAAAAAGTAATAAATACTTCCGTGGAAAAACTGCAATTGGAAAAGAAATTCATAAGTAATTACAAACAGCTAAACGGTTCGCATATATGCGTGTACATGTGCAAATTTAATGCGCCCTCTAATTTGGTAGTTATTTAAATATTATTATTGAAAACTAAATAAAACTGATATACTAAATATGTTCATTTCTGAGCAAATATTCTTTGAGCTATATACGCTATACGCTTTTCCTTTACACTTTTAATTCCTCTTTATTATAATAAAATTATAAATGATTAAATGACGAAAACAATTAAAATGAAGCATACTTAAAATTCATCTCATCTATTTATCTATTTTATCTATTTATCGATGAAAAAATTTAATAACTTTATCGAAAAAATTTAAATTCCTTTACGATTCATTATGATTTTTGTATGCATTTAATATTCGTTACGGTCCTAAACATTTTTGCATTATTCCGCCATTTAGCAAACAGTTGAACAGTAGGTAGTAGGTCCGCAACAGCAATAACAAATTGTAATTAATTCTTGAAATAAATTTGCAATTAAAACATTTTAAATCATTCGTTTTTCTCCGGAAATAATTATAAAAGGAGAAATATCTTTATTTCACTCGATAAGACGATACTTCTCCAACAATTTTTAATAAAAATTTAAATGCAATGTGATGACGGAGTCGAATGACGGATATCGAAGTTGTGTAAAGTCTGCAGTGATAAAGTAATTACGAAAATAATTTTTTTTTAAACTCCAGGAATATCAGCACTCAAATAACATCTCCGTGGTATCTTAAAATGTTGTTACTGTTATTATATGCTTTTACAGCAATTGCTAATGTCGATTGTATTGGAGTGACGATCGGTAATGAAATTGAAAACGGACACTGGTCGGAAAAATACGAACTTTTTATTGAAATCAAAATAGATGGTAAAACGTATTTCTTCGCATTGAGTGGATACAATTGGTTCATCAAGGAATTATTAAGTGACGGAACATTAGGTCTGCAAACGGACAAAGGGAAATTCGTTTATCATTATATTAAGGGATTCGCTTATAATATTCAAGACAAACAATATTTGTACGCCATTACCGAATCGAAATATTGGTTTATTCAAGAAATCGTAACAGGTGGACGCTTGGGGAAAGAGTCATCCAGGGGATATTGGGATTCAAACCCCAATCTTATATTCCCACTTAATATTAATCGTGAACATTTTGTACTGACTATTACATCTCAACAATGGTACATAAAAAAATTGACATATAAAGGAAACGTAGGTCAAGAAACTGATAGAGGGAAATGGAAGAAATATTACACCCTTGGATTTCCATTCTCGATTAACGGTAGGCAATTTATTTACGTAAGCGATGCCGTTAGATGGGCTACAAAGGAAGTTTTAAGTGGTGGTAAAATGGGTGAGGGTATTTCCATCGTAATTGGAAAATGTAGAAAAAAGCCTATACAATATTACCCATTTTTTATGCGCGGCAAGCAATACTATTATGGCTTGAACGAATCTAAAAAGGATTGGTTCATACAAGAATTTAAACCAAGTGGTAAAATGGGACCTGTGCAGGCGGCCGGTCTGTGGGAAGATTATTACCATTTGTCGCTTCCCTTTAAAATCAATGGCGTTCAGTACATGTATTTTTTGAATGACAAGAATTATGTAATTCGAAAAATACAACTAATTCCACCTTTTTGTCCGATTCTCCTCAATCCAAAATCATATTGTAGTGAAGAATCAAAATTGAGATGCGGTATTTTATATCCCCGAATAGAGCGACTAATGAACTATGGCGGCTCCAGCGAGGCCTGTACTGAATACAATTTCATCACTGAATACATAGCCGATATTATGAAAGATAAATACTATGCAACAGTGAAAGTTAATGATCGCGCAACTGCTATCAAGTCCTATTCGATGTTAAAGAAAGGTTCAACAATTGACTTAACTCTGACAATGAACGCTGAAATATATTATAAACATTTGACGAACAAGAAGCCACCAGAATCTCAAACCGTACGTGATCATGTACAAAAATTGGAGAGCGACAAAACCGATGAAGCTGGGCATCTATTGGCCCCGTCTTTAGGTGGTACACTAAAACCGTATAATTTTGTGCCACAAAGTCCCATGATTAATCGAAAACTTTTGGTGGCTGGTAATAGCATACGATCACCTCAACGTGGTTGGTTCGATGTAGAGGCCTTGATACGCAACTATGTATCAGAAACCGAAGGCTACGTAGGTTGGCATCTAGTCATTTCATATGGTAACTTAGTAAATTCACTGCGCCCTACAGAATTTTGGTTGTTGGTAAAGTTCTATGATGCCAATGGCGAGTTAACAAACTGGGGAGGAAATAAAGCTATCACTGGTTATCACTTTCGCAATGTACCCACCGAAGCATGTACAAATTTAAAAAGTGCATGGTGGAATATACCTTATTAACGCATTTTCTAACACCTTATGTAAACAATTTTACTTATGTAAAAATAAATATGTATACTTGCATATACTAGTTTTTTTTTGTTTTTGTTTTAATTCAGTGCTCTCAGTCGGGTCATATCTACAGATTTCGCCGATCGATTTAATATCCTATGTTTAAAGTTTTCTTTCTAATTGACAAGCTGCTACATACCCCTAAGTATTCATATTTACCATTTATACTCCCGCTGATAGCCGCACGCTATATTCAGGAGTTGCCAGTTCGGTGCTACCAGATAGTTGAAGGACTGTCAACTCGGCAGTAATTATTTGGGGAATACTCTTTATCGCAATTTACGTATCCACACAGCATTCATCGAAGAAAAGGCAGTTAATTTAAACGTATTTATTACAATTGAAATTAATATTTTAATTGATAAGTGTTTAAGCATAATTAAAATAAGAAACTAAAATTACTCAAAAATAAAATAATAACTAATAGGGAAAATGTATATTATAAACAATAATTATAAATAATGCGATTACAAACAGATGATGAATGCAGTATTATGATTTATATGTAAGTGTAAGCAAAATTACGCAAAATTGCTTAAAGAAAGCAATAGTGTTTTGATAAGCTTCACCAAGTTTTACAGTAATCCGTCTAGTTATTCAAATATGTATGTATCGATAGTCTATAACTTCAAATGAAAGGCAAACTTGAATTTTTTTTTATCATTTTTGGGCAAATTATTCCGCCGACGTTTAATTAATCGCCTTAGAATTAAATGAAAATAATTCAAAATTAGAAAAAAAATTTTTTAAATTAATTTTCCTCTACTTTTCAAAAATGATAAATAAAAATAAAATTTCGAATTACATTTCTTTATTACTAAAGATGCAATCTGTGTTTAGGTTTTGAGTAAATGTTTGTAGAACTCTTCAATTCGGAAACTTTATTTTCTGATACCTTTTGTTGTTTTAATTGCGTTATAATTTCTGAAAAGCCCAATCTTATATATAAGATAAGAATGTGTATTAGACTCTGTAAAGTCGTTTTCATTTTCATTTTAATTTCAGCTTCATTTGTTTGTATATACTTATAATATGAAGTAGTAGATAGTAAGTATGTATATTTATATACGTACTTATCTCATACTTTATTTTTAGTATTTATTGCTTGTGTATATGCGTGCATGTGTGTAAAACTTGTAAGAATGACAAAAAATATTTACAATTTTTTGTTTGCTGTTGCTATGCAGAATTGCGCAGTTCGCACTTCCATTTATGTTATGTATACGAGCTAAAAAAAAAGGTGCAACGGTAAAATTATTTTTTGTCAGCTCCAAATTTTTGTTAAAATCAACAATTTACTTAATTTAAACTCCGCTTAATTTAAAGGCATGCAGACATTATATGACTTCAACATAATACAATTTCTATATTTCTACCAAATATCTACTTTCTTTGTTACTCATTTTACAAAATTTTGAAAAAAAAAATGCAAAGAAGTTTTTTTGAAATTTTCTTCCGATATTTTATATACTCTCTTACACGAACATTTTTTAGCTAGCTGCTCTTATTAGTCGGTTGTGTATTTGTAAACATTAAAAAATTATCTTCACTTAGTTACTTGAGTTTTTTTTTTATAAATTTGATTGAAGCAAATATTGAAAATGTTTTTAGTTAAACCAATTTTAATTTTGTGATTTTTAATATTTTAATGAACTCTATATAAATCATTAATATAGTTTTGTATGTATAATCGCGCATAATATATGTATATATGTATGTATAATTGTTATTTTTTCTTTATAAATAATTTTTCACCTTCCACGCTTCTCTTAAAAAACATGCTCTTTCTATTATATAATAATGCATATTGTTTTATATACCTAGCCGAATTATATATATTCAAAACAAAATATTCAAATTACTGTTTACTTAACTAATACACAATCGAATTAAACAGCAATGGTCACACCAAACATTTGAACAAGTTAGACAAAACATTTTACAAATTCGAATATTTCAAACTGAAAAATAGGAGTTCAAATGATCAATAACTCTCCTCAACAGTTCTTTAAGGGAACATTTATTTGAACTGTTCTCGCTTTACAAGTTGGCGTAGATAGGTTGTTTTCCCCTATTTTACCAATTTAGCTGTGCATTCACGAGATATCAACACCAGTCGGCGGTGTATGTAAAATCATGGAAGAACAGTTGCTCTTCGTCAGTCAAATGTCGTGGCTCCTTTGGAGGCGTTAGCTGCGGTTTTTCAGATGTGAATTCCTCATCGAAGTTCGACACATCCTCAAGATGGTTCTGTGAGACATTTATTATTATTTTTATCATTATCAAATAAATTTTAGGGTAAAAAAACAGGGACAAATACTCACAATTGTCGGCACAAATGGCGGCTTCAGCTTACGCAACAACAAATCATCCCAACTGATGGAACGGAAGAACGCTTGCTTCTTCACATCCTCCGCATCACGCTCCGATGAACCCAATCTGCGTTCTGGATTCTTGCGTAATAACTAAAATTTTAATTAAAAATGTTCACTTATTTATAATTACATAAGCATTATTGTAATAAACTTTTAATTTACCCGACGCATAATGGCTATCGCTTCAAGTGACAAAAACCGCGGGTAGCGCACTTCATCGTTAACGATCGAATCGAAAACTTCCTCCTCATCATCGCCGGGGAATGGAGACTGTAATTGATACAATCTTTTATTTATTTACAAAAAAATAAAAAGCTTTTTCGCTCACGGACCTCGCCAACAAGCATTTCGAATATCAATACGCCCAAACCCCACCAGTCCACAGCACGTGTGTACGACGTCTCTGTGAGCACTTCGGGCGCCAAAAATTCGGGTGTACCGCAGAAAGTGCCCGTCCGATCACCGAAGCCCATGCCCTCCTTACACAAACCGAAATCGGCAATTTTCACATAACCTACAACGAGTTTGGATTAGAGGGAAATTCAAGTTTAGCAGCTAATCAAGTGACCACATGCTCACCATCTGTGTCCAAAAGTAGATTATCCAATTTCAAATCACGATATATGATTTTGTTTTCATGTAAATACTGTAGCCCGAGTACCACACAGGCGGCGTAGAAGACCGCACGCGGCTCCGAGAACACATCGGTGTGAATGTGCATCATCAGATCACCGCCGGCCGCATACTCCATAACAAAGCAAACGTGTTGCTGTAAAAGCAAATGCATTCCAACGGCATTAAAAAATCAAAAAAAAAGAAAAAAAACGAAAAAAACAAAAAGGGAAATGGTGATCAAAAAATAACAACAACTCACTTCGGTCTGGAAACACGCATACAAATTGACCAGAAATGGATGGCGCATCGCATTGGCCACCTCGAAAATACGCTTCTCACTCAGCAGCGATTCAACTTCATCGCGAGAAATGATATCGCCCTTTTTCAGCGCCTTGATGGCATAATATTGGTTGGTGCTGCGCAATTGCGACAATATGACCTTGCCGAAATGTCCGCGACCCAGAACGCTCAGCAGCCGGAAGTTCTCAATGGACATCATGCCTGGCGGCGCACCGCTTCCGCCGATTGCCTGCGATTGGCGACGCGACTCGTAAGCAGAGTCGCGGTATTGCAAACCTCGCGCCACATTGCGACGTCCGCCTGTGCCCACTGCCACTGCCGGCGGTGGCGGCATTGCAGCAGCGTTGAGCTCGTACTGATTCTGGTAGATGGGTTGTTGCTGATAGGCGGCGGACGTTGGAGGCGCTGCGTAGTTTTGACGCTGGGCTGCCTGTGGGAAATGCGGCGTCTGCGCCGCAGCCTGTCCGTAGACGATGGGTGTTGGCGGCTCCTGTACAATCGGTGACTCGGCCACATATTGCTTTTGTTGTTGATTATTGTTGCTGTTGACTGATAGATTGCCAAATTGTGGTATAATCTAAAAGGTACAAAGCAACATTAGTACTCCTTTGGATTACGAACGAAATATTTACGCAACTTCAATTACGTTCAAAGGCAATGCTTTTGTTTCAAAATGGAAAAAATTTAATATATGAAAAGGAGAACATTGTACCACAACAGCGAAGCTGAAAGCTGACTACTTATCAATGCTTAAGGTACATATACATATTTATAGAGCTTTCTAATACAGCGCAATGTGTTAACGGCGTAAAACAAATTTAAAGCTTGCAATTATTTCCGCTTCAGGAAAACGATATGCATCAGTTATGTTTTAAGTACCTTGCGAGTTTATATATTATTTATATATATAAAATTGTTATTACGTAACATATTATATTTTCTAAAAAAAAAAAAACAGAAAAAAAAAAAGTTATTTTATTGGGGTTTGTACAAAAAGTGTATTTAATATTAGCCTTCAGTTACCTTTCTTTAACAAAGGCAATTTAGGTGACAAATTAGTTCAATTTTATTTTATACAACAACTGATGTATCAGAAAAACTTCGTTTCTATAAAATCGATATTCAAACGGGTTCTAAGTCACCTGATACGTTTACGAATTTGAAAATCTTTAATATTGAAAATCAAATATATTCTTTATATACATAAACTTTTGCGGTAACAAGTTCACAGTTTCCTGTGCCAAAGCCCAGCAGTGAAACCGAAAGAGTTCGAATACCTTGTGAAGGGATGAGTCTTCTCCTGAGTTTGAGGGGACAATTATAACACAGGAAGGTGGCAACTCATTTAATCCTTAATAATATGAGTTTGGAATTTCAAATTGGACCTTATTATAAAGGAATGAGAAGGGTCCAGTTTACAATATGATGCATAGAAATCTTAAGAAAATTACCCCAGTTTTGAAGGTAACTGCGGAATATACTCAGAACTACTCTGCCGGCAAACTTAAAATTCAGAAACTAGTCGGGGGATTTATGAAGCCTTCCAAATATTAATTTATCACAACCAGGGCGTGGTTTAAGTTTCAGCAGATTTTTGCTACCTGCAACCGCCGTAAAAAAACTGGTCGGCGCATAGCATACATGTGGATGTATGAATGTTTCCGAGTGATAACTTTACCTGTACTGATTTTTCATTAGCACTTTTCGCTCCTAATTTATCACTTTCAGTTGTGTAGTCATACACTTCCGTCACTGTGACTGATTTGGTTCGAGGTGAACTATTATTCGATTCTGTGCAATCGCTTAGACTCTTCGTTTCAAGTTCGATTTCGGTTTCGATTTCATTATCAGTTAGTGTTGCCGACGTGGCTGCTGTTGTTGTTGTTGTTGTTGTTGGCGAAGTGGTAATCTCTTTCTGTTTACTATCGGCAATGTGTATGCGTTTTGTTGTTGTTATTGTTGTCGGAAATATTGTTGTTCTTGTTGTTGATATTGTTGTTAAAGGTTCAATTGTTATGTGTACAACATTGATATGCGCCTGCGAATGGTATAAATGCACAAAATACAAGCACGAAAGGAAAATTAAGCGTTTTTCAGTTTGTCTTTTGTTTTTGCTTTTCGGATCTTAAAATCTGCATGAAATATGCGAAGATGTACAACAATAAACACACACACAGACACCAACGTGTACAGAACAATACAGACGAATATTTAGGAACACAAAATAGTGAAGAAACGTTAAATGGGTGCGAAGAGAGGTAACGAAAATATCAAATATGACCACAAGAATTTATATAAACAAAAAACAAAAACACACAAATACAACAAAAACTTGTAATTGCGAAGTTAAGCACATTTAATGGAGACCATCTCGCTAATTTATTAATAATTTTATCTTACTTTACTTGTGTACTTTGTTTTTGTTTGTTTGGCATTCTAATTTTGCTTTATTAGTGATTTTATTCTAATCAAAAATTTTACACACACATATGTGGCACAGCTTATATTACGTCGTGCTTGTGTGGGTGTGGGTGTGGGAGAAAAATGCGCAACCTACAGCAGACGCCTGCAATAAAGCTGGCGGAGCATGAGCTGCATAGACTGTTGGACAGAGGAGAGCGGCCGCTGATGTCAATGCCGAACGCTTGAATTTCAGCAGTTTGTTATTTCTATTGGAATTGCTTTGATATTGGTGCAATTGGGAGGTACACAGCTGCTTAACGACGCTTGCAATCAATTGAAATGTTGGCAACATTTCCAGCAATCTTAATTGCTAACGATCACAGACGACACATTAGCGACCCGAAAACCCGAAAACCCGAATGCCCGAAAACCGGAAAGCCCGACCAAATTTCCACAAATTCAAATCAATAGAAGCGCCTAAATGTATGCCGTTATGTAGTGCGAGACGGAATAAAATGTATTTTTCTTCTTCCAACGCCGTGCAAAGAATCTTAAACAATGTACTGTTAAAGACCGCGATCTTGAGGAACTAAAGGAGAGCGCCAAACGCCACCGTCAATCGAACTTCTTCACTCAACACGCCATTAGCGCAGGGAAATCATGACTGCATAGAAGCGGTAAAATAAGAAGAAGAACTAGCCACGAGCGCCCAAGAAGAGCGGCACAAAAGACGGTGGAGACGGTTATTATAATAAATAATCTACAGTATTGTGCATTTGAATGGAGATGTTTTTTGATTTGAATACTAAATCGATTTAGGTAAATGTCTTAGCCCGAAAATGTGTGTGAGATGGTTGTATGTAAATGTATTGCCATTTTTGTGCAAAATATTTCTGTTAGAATTCCAAATACAATGACAACTTTACTCAATTACTAGGCTGATTTAAGGAGGAAAAATGTTTATGAAAAATAAATTATTTAATTAGTACTTGGTTGGATCCTAGTATATAGACTGAGTGGGTTAATTTTCTGATTTCATTTGAATTTGAAAAAAAATATGAAAATTTTCAAATAATGTTCGATAAATTAGCCATCGGATGTAAAGCGTACGCCTTTTCATGTCTGCTAAATTAATTGTTTGAGGAGGGAAGATGGTTCTTTCAAAAAATTATCTGAAAGTTCTCCTTTGATGGCCACTGTTTTGTTTTGCGTTCGAGTGCTCTTTTTTGACCCCTCTCATTTTAACTTCTCATTTCAAAATGTCACACACAATGGGAATGCACGCGTATATTCAAATATTTGCTTTTAAATGCCTAAACGAGAGAGAAGTAATATTCTTTCTTTTCGAATGTTAGGAGAGTAAGAAAGATGCAGGAAAAACTGCGAACCTGAATATATTATTAAATCAAAACAAAAAATATTTTCTTAATTAAAAACGCTATTCAAAAAAGCAACAATTATAATCAATTTATATGATTTAAAAATAATTTCACTTCTTTGATGGTCAGAGTGCTGTTGCCGACTGTTGCTAGGTGGTTGTGGGCGAGCGATGACCGCCGATTCATCCACAGTCGTCACAGCGTTGACTACATTATAGTACATTTTGTATGATTTTTCGGCGATTTCATAGAGCAAAATTCCGATTCAACAGTTCTGACATTGGCACATTCAATATACATTAAGTGGACGTGGCATCTTCACAACTGAATATTGACGATTCGAAAACTTTCTCAACCGACGAATACGTATTTTGTATTAATGTTATTTTTATTAATATTTGCATTCGTTATTTTTAAACAGTCATAAACAATTAACAACAACATAAAAACAAAAGACTGACAATGCGTACGTGTAATTAAGGCATTGATTGTGACGTATTAGGTAATCGAAAACCCCGAGGTTATGTATCTCCGTGTATAATATGCTGATATATATGTATGGAACCTTGCACTGGTGCAATATTTGGTTCATTACCGGTCCGTACTTGACATATGTATATGGTTTTTATGGAGTTCCTTTTTGTCTAACTTAGCGATTTTAATTAAAACAGTATCCTACATGAGCGCCGCTCTCTTTTCAGCGAGCGACACAATAATGGCCGATAACAACACAAAGAAATTTTGGTGAAACTCTTTCTCTATTTAAAAACACATTCAACAAACAAAATGAAGCATTTTGACAGTTCAGATATTATCAGTGTTCTTATATACCTTAGGACTAATTTGTCAGTCGAGAATTCTTTTGCCACTCTCTTATCGAATAGTAGACGAAATTTGGCAAAAAAAAAAAAACAAAAAAAAAAAATTTTTTATAATATTTTCATTTCTATTAATGGCACTGTCATTAAATTCGTAAAAAAAAAATTGAATCGATAACTTGTAATTTATATACATACAAAATAAGCAACAACAACAAACAAGTTTACAAATGGATTCGGCGCAGGTTTCATTTGTCTTCTTGCTTTTGAAAAATCGCCTCGTAGCTACCTATATACCAGAATGCATTATTAAGACCAAGATATTAAGGGCTTCTGAAATCTCCACTATTCTCGAATCTAATTTTTCATAATAAAAAAATATATATATAAAAATAAGAGCTAGTTTGACGAAAACGGTTTCAACAACACAGATATTAATATATTATATAATTAATAATAGCATTTCAGAATTTAGGTGTGGTGAGTGTAGTGCGCTGACGTGTGATTTATATGCAATGCTTATATAACTATGTGCAGATTATTTAAAATAATTCAACAATTTATACGCAACATTTAAAGGAGTTAGGAGGGCAAAGTTTACAAATGGTTACGAGGGATTAAGAGATGATCACAAACTACCTTGAGGAATGTGGATTTCTAGCATGAATTTTCGAGTTAATTTCGATTTTAAGTTACCCACAGTTATATGCCTGAAGGAGGTAATTTACACATAAACGACAAGATCAGGTTAAGATCAGAACAACTGTGGACTGTTTCACATTATTTACAAGTAAAGAAGAAAAAAAAAAATTTTCAATATAAAAAAATTGTGTGCAAAAATGTTAAATGGGTGTTACTTTCTGTGTTCGGCCTGTTCAATATATTGTTTTTTTTTTAAATGTTTTCACGCGTCACAATATTTCTGTTTTACAGTTCAAATACGTGTAAGTTGAAAACATGTCAGTCGAAAGACGTAAACATAAAAATAAACTTAAAGGCAAACCAAACGAAAACAAATTGAGTAAAATTCAGAAACAATACAAAATTAAAAGCCAAACAGAAGCCAAGAAAAATAATTTAAAAAATTTTAGTGATTTTTAAAGCTGAGTATAAAATCGAAAGGCAGTATTTTTTTAATTTGATATTAAGGAGTAATATAGAAAATGTGTAAATAACATGCAGGACAAGTTAAAAAAAAATCCGTATAAAATCCGTTAAAAAAAAATCCGTATAAAATGATGTAAGGCTGTAAGGCCTCATCTATAGCGTATACGTATAAGAATGGATGGAAAACTCGTCAAACATAAATATCCGTGAACTATTAAACCAAATATAAAATGTGCAAGAAAACAATGAAACATAAAAAATATAAAAAACATAAAAAAACACAAAAATAATATTAATCCTAACCTCGACACAGAAACGATCACCGCCATCGGTGCTGTAACTCGTCGCTGCAGCATCGAGCGTCGCATACTCATCGTCATCAGGATACTCCACAATCGGCAATGCGTTCGGCGCTGGTGACGGTGGCATCTCAATTATCGGACTGGTCATGTCGCTGGACCCCAATTCGCCGCCCATCAATATCACCGGCGGCATGGCCAGCACCGGACGATGGTACATGTTGGCCATGCCACCGCCCGCTGCATTTGTATTACTATTATTATTGTTATTGTAGTTTTGCTGCTGCTGCTGCTGCTGCTGTTGATTTCCAAAACTACTTTGACTAGTTTGCCGTGCCACATGCGGCACATTATATTTACTGTTATTATTCGCACACGCAGTTGCACTAACGAAATTCGGCACCACCAATTGGCTATTGGCTTCGGGAGTTGTTGGCATTGAAGCCTGCTGACGACTCTGACCACCAGCAGGCAAGTGAGTTTGTGGCGGTGGTTGGTACTGGTGCAACGGCATTGGATGCTGAGTAGGCAGTGGTGTGTGAAATGGCTGTAGTATTTGTTGGGCGGCCGAGGCAATGTGCTGCTGCTGCATGGACTGCTGCTGCATGGGCTGCTGTTGGGGCTTCGGCTGCAGCATTGGTGGTTGCTGTTGCGCATGCTGTTGTTGTTGTCGATTGAATTGGTGCACAGGCCGTTGCAGTGTATTGGGCTGTGAGTCCATTTGATTGAGAAAATCGAATTCACGCAATGCGCTCTGTAACTGTCGACGGTTAACAAAAAAGAAAACATATTCGCAAACACAAAAAATGACACAAAACTAGAATGCGTACGAAATGCATGAGGGAAGATCCTTAACGAAGAGATGATAGACGCGTATTTAGCTCTAACATTTAGTATATAAATATCGAATTCAAAAATATATTTACAAATATGTACAAAGGAGATGAAAGTTGAAGCACTTAGCAATCATGGTTTAACTGTTAATTATTGTTAATGAAAACGCAATCTGCCACACATCAAGAGGTGGTCTCAATCAATTTCAATATTTTGCACTTCATCGAAAACGTAAGCAGTTGACTGGTACATGCATAATATTTCAGTTAAGATCGTCAGATCGTAGAACAATCGTTTTTGGCGTTAGAGAAATAGCGAAGGTTTCGAATATTTCTTATGGATCGATTCACCACATTTTGGGTTATGTTTAAAATATAAAATGCGTCGAACTCAACCTAAAAGGCAAAATAAATAATTGTCAAGCCATCGATCAGCCACCTTATTTGTTAGATTTGGCTAACCCCGAATTTTCTCTTACTAAAAAAAAAAAATTCACAAAAGGAAATAAATGACATGATGTTTGAAAATATAATAAAAACCTTTTTAAATACTATAAAGAAGATTTGTATTAAAAATAAGAAAATGTCATTAACAGTCTATGTCAAATTTAATAAAATTGTATATAAATTGAGAATAAAAAGTGATGAAATAACGTTCCAGCGACAACTTTTAATTTCATGAAAATAGGAACTTATTATCAAAAATCATAAAAATTGTATCATAGTAGAACAAAGTTTAGTCATGGATTTCTGAAGTCTTTGAATGCAGCATTTTCAGTATTTGAGATAAATTTTGAAAATAAGTTGTCATTAGGGTTTAGTTATTACTGAACCTATTGTACGCTGACCTAGCCTACTTTAAATAGCTCTTAGGTCTAAGCAAATCGTAAGAAATTAAAGTAGATTTGGCAACTCGACTCCTTATGAGATTACCAGGAGTGGTGATATGTTTTACCGCTTGGCCGAACACATAAATTTTCGATGGTGAACAATATTTCATAGTTTAACCATGATTACTAATAACCACTTAACGAAGTTGACATGAAAACATGTCATATGATGACATAATCATGTATGAGGCATGCAACTAAGAGCTAACGCCAGCGTCTGTTATACCGCCATGAACCTTTTTTGAGTACCAGTCTAACGTAAAATTTGGTATTCAATTTAATCTACAGCTGTTCTTAAGTCAAAGTTGCTCGTTTAAATTTTAATTTCTAACAAAATTTTCAAAATTAAAGACTTTAATAAAAAATAGATACCTGAAACAAGTTTTAGCCAAAAGTCTACATATATTATATCAGGTCTAGTAAAATGAAATTGCATAAAATTGAAGGTTTTATTTAGCATAGTTAGAATGATCCGATTTAGGTGAAATATGTACCGTTTTGTTTAACAACTTGTTGTCATGTTGAAGCTAATTTCATAATGTCACTCTCTATTACCAGAAAACTGGAACAGTTGATTTTCACAAGCTTGTCTTGAAGCGAATTTTTCACTTTTTATCATGGTGGATATCAAGATAATGATATCCACTTCGGAAATGGATAGATTTTGTTGCGATTCAGCAGCGATTCGCTGCAGTAGATGCAAATTCGGTACTTGAGGTTTTTTTGCGTTTGTATCCAGCCTTATTTAAATGGTTCCAAACGATTTTTTGTGCACTCTTTATTTCCTGGGCAATCTAAACAATGTTTACATGATTTCTCGACGATCGAACTCGACGACTTTCATTATTTTATCGATATTTTCGACAATTCGCCATCCAGAGCGTGGCGCATCCTTGACATTAAAATTAACGGAATTGATAATTGGATGGAAATAATTGAAAAATAATGGATTTATTTTTACTAGACCAAATATAATTTTTAGAAATGTATTAATTTCGATATAAATTTTATCAGTTTTGTTAAATGGTTAAAAATAATTATTTTGCTTCAACAATATGCCAACACCGTTACTTTTACTGATGTCAATACGTTTAGATACTTACAATAGCCTAGTACGAGAGCAACAACAAACACCAATTCCACTTAATACAGCAAATTTTCATACACATATTCAACAAACTAATATAACGGAACCGAGCAATATATAAAGTGCATATGAGTACTAAACAAAAATTACAGTTTAACAACCACAACAGTAAATAAAATCCTGCTCAAAGTTTTGTTCATACAATTTTCGATGTTTTCAATG
This sequence comes from Bactrocera minax, assembly GCA_021498325.1. Classification (NCBI taxonomy): domain Eukaryota; kingdom Metazoa; phylum Arthropoda; class Insecta; order Diptera; family Tephritidae; genus Bactrocera; species Bactrocera minax. The sequence continues at coordinate 648,890 of JAKEEE010000067.1, read as the reverse complement.
AGTGAAACATTTATTTCTGTTGTTGTTTGCGCATTATCACTTACCTCTGGATCGAGTTTAGGTGGGGCGGTGGTCGGAATGGGTGGCGGCTGCGTCTGGGTGGGTGTTGGCAATTTTGAAGTGTGTCTCGAGCCCACCGACATGCCCCCGATAACTTCAGCAGACGTCATTGAGCCATGCTTCCCGGCGATCTGCAAATGCAAATTATTGTTTTTCGTAGGCAAATGATGTTGCTGCGGCTGCTGCTGCTGCTGCTGCTGCTGCTGCTGTTGTTGCTGCTGTTGTGTAGACGATTGTGTAGTTTGTGAAGGCACTTCCGGTGGCAGCACTGCGATGCCCTGCATGGATAGTGGTCGCATGCCACTCAGACCGCTAACTTCGGGGTCAGGGCATTCGCCAGGTGTTTCGACGTGCTCATGCAGACCCGCATCGGCATCATATTCCAGATTTCGTGCCTGCTGACCAGGTGAATACGGTTCGGGTTCGGCATCGATAGTGCCGGATGACGGTGAGCGTGAAATTGGCGATTCACTGTCGCGTGAATTGCCACGTGTTGTGCTTTCGGCGGTGAGGTGCGAGCTAGAAGGTGTATTGCGCTTCAGCAAACGACCCCACGTGGCCACATTGATATTCATTTGTTTGGCACGTGGTATATTCTTCACTTGCTGCTTGTTGAATATCATACGTTGGCGACGCAACTTCGGTTTTTGTGATATCATTGGATTAAGGAATTTGATTTCGGCAAAAAGCAAACCTTGCGGCTCTAATTGCAGTGCCATGCCATGTCGCACATCATCGATAAATTCTTCTAAACGTAAGAATTTCACAGCGCACAAGGAGCGCCAATCGTGCCAGTAAACGCCGATTTCCAGTTCACGGGAACGGTCTAGATCGATGGAGAAGCGCTGATCCCAAGCTTGTTGCGAACAAGGCTTCCAAGAAGTCTGCGCTACCGTTATATTATCTAGCTTTATGACCGCCATTATTTCGGACGATGTCTCATCCTTGACTGAGTAACTTTTCGAACTGCTGCGAGACGTTACACCCTTAACGAAGCTGCGCAAATCACCCGGACTGGAATTGTTATCTTTATCGCGTCGCGAACGTCCAGGCACATCTTCCAGTAAATCTTGGCAACCCATCAGACGCACTTCCAACTTACCAGATACGCTGGCGCAACGGCCAAGTGAGGACACTTGTTGATATGGTTTTCCTCCCAACATACCGCCATGAAAGGGTTGCAGAGAGGTGTAGGTGACTGGAATTGGCGACGAAGCCTGTTGTACCGACTGCAGCTCCGATTTAAGTTGGTGTGCGGCCGCTGAATCCACCGGCAATTCCAGACGTCGCAAGTCAAGTGAGTGTCTTAGGAGATCAAGTTTACGTGAAGACTCACTAAGACGTATATTTGCCTGTAGTAGAAAGCAGAATGCCGAAACTTAATTAAAAATCTCCTTTCAATTTATATCACTTTTGAATAACATTTAGTTTAATAAATTCAAAAAGAAATGAATGAGATTGGATTGGTTTACCCTGTTATAACTGATATTTATCAAGCCTAAAAATGCTAAGGAACTTGTTGTATTATGTTATATAAAAATATGTTGTACAAAAAAAGTTTGAATTTAGTGTAAATTAATCCACTTCAAATCAATGACTGTGACTGAACATTGATTATGTTGAATACTTACCTTAGCGACACTTAGTCTGCACATGGTGAAGATCTACACGGATGATGTTCATAGCATAAAGACCATGAAAATAATCAGCAAGTCTCGAGCAAAGTTATCGCTCATCAATGATGATTAAACTACTTGCACAGTACTCATTGTGTCGAAAGTTACCAGTTGCAAGAATCTTCATGAAAAAGGTATTCAGGATGAACCACAGTATGACCGGTTCCGATAGTTATAACGGGTTTTCAAAATTTGGGAACCTTTAGCGAACTCCTGAGTACTCGTTAAAAGTAATAAAAAGTACAAAAGCAAAATTTTATATAAATGTTTTAGATTTTATTTGGTACTTTTACAATTCAGCTGGGAAATTGAGGAACATTTTATTTAAACTTTAATAAGTCTCTCCATTTTCTTCTTAAAATTTACAGAAATATTAGTTTCTCACGTAATTTATATAGGTTATATGTTATAGGTACAAACATCGGTACGTAAATGTGTATTAAGTAATTCGGATTCTATGAAAGTTCATTTTGGTATGTTTTAAGGTTGAAATGTGTTTGAAAGCTGTTTAAATATTTTAAAACGAAAGAATCAGCATTACATCCGGACCCAATCGTTAAGTTTGTTTATTCATTTATGTAACATAAATGCAAATTAATATTAGATTTCAAGTTCAGTTAAGACTAAACCTTAATTTAATATATGGCAGTGAGCATTTATTCTTAATTTATTATATTCGTCCCCTCAAGTGGGATGCCGCAGTATAGGACGCTCTCCTAAAGAGAAAGCACGTCCGCGTACCTGGAAACGTTCGGCAAGCCAACGCTGACAGCTCTCACAAGCACAACTCGGGTTCTTCGTTGGTCCCACATGATGACCCGGCTTACGCGCTGTACGTACTACCGTTCCGAATTTCTTTGCCTTTAACAAATGTTCGGCCGTGTAGCCGGAGTAGGTTGTCGAGGCTTCGCTTATTGCAGAGCTTTCGTGTTTCATTTCGAAACGTCGGGCAATCATTGGCGACTGTTGGAATGTCGCTGCTGAAGATGTTGTTGGCGGTGCCTCGCTGCCACTTCTCTGAAATGATGGCGAAATTTGTCGTGTCGTTAGCGGCGGTGATCCAGCGCAGCTACTGTGATCTGCAGGCGACGAAGTGTCGTGTGTGGAGAGGTTATCACGCGTCTCGCTCTTCCAACGCTGTAGGTAAGGTTGATAACCTATGTAAAGCAATTGAGTATGCGGTGGTGATGTCACCTCGGGTGCATTGGTAGGCGACTGGGACGAAACATGTGTTTGTTGTTGTTCTAGATTCGGAGGGGTAGATGGGCCGAAAAACTGCAAGAACCCAGGACGATTACGTGGAAAATACGATGTTTGCTGCAGGTACGCAGGCGAAGAATGTAGGGTAGTGGTAGTTGCAGTTGCGCCGGGGTATGTGTAGTAAATGTCAGATGTTTCCGAAAAGATTTCAGATTCGGAAGGCAAAGTGTCATAGCGTGTAAATGGTGTCTTAAAAGGTGAGTTCCTTTTTGAGCTAACTTCCGAAATGGGTTGTAATAAACCGCCCTGAGTATGACCACGTACTGGAGCGCCTGATAACATTTGACCTTGACCACTCGGCTCATCCATAGAGGATGTGCGCGACCAGAACCGCTCCATCTGCTTTATGCGCAACCGATCGGTTGTGTTTTCATATTCAAAACTGTCCGACTTCGCAAGTGAGTATATTTCTTCTTGGTCCTCAGTGTCCTTCCACGAGGAGTCGGCATGTTCAGCTTGGGATGAAGTGACTATGCTCGAAGCAATACTACTACAGGTGGCATCGCGCATTGTTGAACGCGAAGAGTTGGGATAGTTTGAGCTGATGGCATCGTCACTGGGTTGACGCATATACTTTTGACGTAATGCTGCCAATTTGGCGGCGCGTTGATCGCCAATGTGCTTCCGAAAGAGTAATTGTTTGGATTCTGATACCTCTTCCGCAGTGCTGGACTTAGTTATGGCATGTCCGATATTTAAGTCACCTGTGTTTTCCGTTTTCGGAACCTTTGTAGTTTGGGGCTCGGCAAGTGTTGATGGTTGCTTTAACCGACGTGGCAGCGTTTGTCCCGTAATGCGCCTGTGCTTGAGCAATAGTTGTTCGTTGTCAAAAACGGTTTGTGGAGTGGAATTTGATTCCAAGTCATGACGCTTACTTGCGTTCTCGTCGTCGTCATTAGAACTAGCAGATGCCTCGGCATCGGCATGATTGCCCTCATCTTCTCCTACAGCTTCCCCTTCTTCCTCATCTTCATCTTCAGATCCCGTGCAATAGACGTCAATATGTACCGTTCGCGGTTTCTTCAGTGGTTCACTAGAATTTGACTTTTGCTTGGAGGCAAGTGCTTGTTGTTGTTGCTCCTGTTGGGAGCGTGCCTGTTCTGGTACTGTTGGTATACGCGGCATAGAGGCAGATTTGAATGTATGCGATGGGGAAGTTAAAAACGAAGGCTATATGAAGAGCATACAATTAGAAAATGGTATAAATATTTGTTGAATATTTGAAATATGGAATGAAGTCGGTCGTACATTCTTGTCTCCCTAAAAATTGTTGCTACGAGTTTTTGAGCTCACTTTTTAGCCAAGTCCGGATATTTTAGAGTCTCAATGGTTATGACAAAAAATATTTCTAGTTAACCTCATTTCGAGTGTCTGTTGACCGAACTCTGCTATTACATCGAAGTAAAATATATTTGATTGTATTAAGTAACTTCGAAATAATAACTCGTCTCGACAAACTATTGAATGTTACTGTATTTATTTAGATATGGCTACTTAACCAATGGAAAGATTTTCTCAATTATGGTAGGGCCAAATACCCGGTTTTTATATTTTTAATTTCCCATCCCATTTAAAACTTAGTCCTACTCTGATTTGTTCCTAACCAAACCGATAGCGATCTGAAGAATTTTTTAAAGCTCGTATTGCATATAAAATCGGATCAAGTGTTAAAACGTCGTTTAGGCCAGCAAATTTCCATTTTCATCATCTAAGTGAACCTACCATAAATGAGTTTGCCTCGTCCACATGGGAATCACCGCCGCCAGAATGGCCGCTTGGTGATAGGAGTAAACCTTCCGTCGTGGCATGACGATGCTCATATGACTTTCGTTCCTTCTGTTGCTGCTGATGATGCTGCCTTATTCGACGATCAATCGGACTACGGCTATTAGCATTCCGACCACGTTCGTATTCACGTTCACGCTCTTCAAAATATTTCGTCTCCGTATCGCTTGTCTGTGAGAAAGCATCACGAAGAGCCAGTACTTTACCCAATGCGGTGAAATTCTTCGAGCCGGTGGAGATGGTAGAATCGATCGACTAATACATACATAATACAATAACACATAAAATAAAGTGTACATATTATATATTGCATTGGACATACATACGTATGGTATCACACAGAGTCGGTGAAGGACCAAAGAATTAATCAATGCTTGAAGACAATCAGTCACTTTCACAGTGCTATTGAAACAGATTGTTAATTGCATGAAACAGAATCAATACGATTCATAAATCCTATTGGATATATTTTCGATTTTTTGGTTTTGCTTTTGTGCCAAAAGCGAATGAACTCCAAACATGAGTACAAAGTCATCATCGAATCAGCGAGCCATTTACTTTCTTGTTTGGCACTTTTTGCCGATGAGGCGAAGAGTAAAAATAGCACTGTGAAAATTATAGGAGGAAAAAAAATCAAAACAAGAGCAACAAAAACAAAGCCCAATAAACATTTATTGTCTTCAAGTGTTTGCTTGCGCGCAATGAGCGCATAATTAATTAGGCGAGGAGCGGGGTGGTAAGTGCCAACCAGCGGGAATGTGGGACTCGGTTAGACAGCGTGGAGATTACAACGGAATAAGCGCAAAATATGCACATACGGACGCGTGTTGGCGTTGAAGTACAGAAATGGATGGATGAAGAAGGAGGCCCGTTTGCCACCCGCCCATTAATTTCTTGAACCACCCACTTTACTTAAATCCTTCGCAGCTCAAATATTTCGAAATCGCAGAATACGTTGAAACTGTTATTGATTTCACAATTTTTTTCATCCGCCCCGACTCTTTGAATGCCTTTGCTTGTATTCTTATTTATTTCATTTTGTGTCTAATTAACTATTACCGCTTGAGGTAAAACAGTATACGACGCCGTTGTATTGAATACAAACGGATCAACCTCCTCTTCCGGAATAAAGTCTGCCGCTGAAGCTTTGACATGTGTTGCCGCACCTCCTAATCCAGAGCCACTGTTCATCATGAAGTCTTCTTCATTTGTCGTTGTTTGTGTGGACGTCGCGCCATCGCTAGTGGCATGATTTGTGGGCAGAAAGTCCGCAACGGCCGAAACGACAATGTTGCACGTACTACGGCAGCGCGTACCGTAAATAGCGCCCGTTGTATTCGGACCACTGGCGCTTGTGGTTGGAGTTTGCCGCTGGTAGGGTAGTTGGCGTTGTTTAGAAGTATTCGAACCGCTGAATGCCGAATCACCTCCCCCTAGTTCGGCATTGGTTGATGATGTGGTCGAACGAAAACTTTCATGCGGCTGTTGCTGCCAACGACGGCTGTGTTGTGCTGTCTATGAGTAAAAAAAAAGGTGTCTAAGTTTTGTGTATGTATGCACCAATGTGCGTGTGTGGCTCACCTTTAACGGTGTAGATTGACGTGATCCACGACTGGCAAATGAGTTTCGCTTGTGTAAAGTTGATGACGAAGAGTCGTCCATGAGGTCAACGTCGGCGTCTACATCATCATCCGGCGGCAATGGCGAGTCAAATGCAGACCATTTGTACACCACACGCACAGGATTTACCGGATCATTTGAACTGAATTCGCGTTGCACTTTTTCGCCAGCTCGAGCGAATGTTAGCTGCGCACGAACTGTCCACTCGGCGGTCAGCTCATGCGGTTGCGGTGGCAATGCAGTCGTAGCAGGGGCATTACCTGCGGATTGCGGCCGTCGTTGATATCGTCGAGACGACTCTTGCGTTTCACCACTTTCGGGTGGTGTTTTGCCGGTATCACTCATAGCTGCTGGAGAGAAATTACAGCTGATCGACGGCTATCACACATTTGTGTATTGAACTGTGCCCGTTATTGCAGTCAGCCCGTGCTTCACTTCAGCTTTCACTCTTTTCAAATTTCGCTTGAATAACATTGATTAACGTTCACTCACGAATTTTGTCGTTTTTTCAAATATTTCTTAAAGCCGTTTCCGAAGCACATTTATTCGCATTCATAAAATTAGAAATACATTAAAGTTCTTTGATTTGAGATCCTAAAAATTGCTGACAAAAAAATTTGCCTCATAAAACAATGTACAGTTAATTTTACTCATTTTTATAATGGTAAAATACCAAACAAGATAGCTTAGCGTTTTTTGTGATCAACTCAGTTTGCTTTGAAGAGGTGTTATTTTATTGGTTTGTCAGCAACTAAAATTTTGCTTTTTTTCAAAGATTCAAATTCAATATCGATCATATGGTATATATATATACATATATATATTTATATAGATATGTATACTTCTATATACACATATATATACCTCATTCAACTTTGTGTTTATAGGGTGGAATTTCTTCGAAGCAAAAACTCTATATTTCCTTTAAATCAAAATGTAATAAAGCAAACTGTAATACGGCAAGGTGAGATGAAAACACAACGTAGAGTGGTTCTTAAGTTATCTTTCCAGTACTGTGAACTTTTTAACCAGCTTAAAAGCTCAATACCGTATAAAAAGTATGAAGTATGGACTTATCGTTCATATTATCTGCCGGGCTTTCAAACACTTTGAAATAATAAATAAAAATAGATAGTAGATTGAGGTGGTCCCTGCCTTTTTAAAGAAGGACTGGGATTCAAACACAAGGGAAAAATTGCGGTTCAATAGCAGACCAATTACATTTAGATATGTATGGATGTATATGGTAATGCACAAATCGATATCAAGAAGTTTTGTTGTATTTGCGGAGAGAAATGTTGATTACCATATAAAAAAAAATAAGGATATTCATCTGTTACCACCCACGCAGCAGGTTTATTGAGATTAGACCTGTGAGTAACAAATAACACGCATCCTAAATTACATTGAATATGCGCGTAAAATATTTCCCAACTACTTTTGTTTGTGCATCTATAATAATGCGTTTAAAAATACAAATTTATTTATTTTTTCACATTTTTCAACGTCCGACAGCTGCCACAGACGCACACACAGCATTCGACGATGCCATCGTGATGCAAAAAACACTCTCGTTTTTAAATACTTTTCTTTTATAAATTTAAAACAATTTAGGTTTTTTATTTTTCGACCAACACAACACATTGTGACGTTGGCAAGCGGAATGGGCACACACATACATACTCTACACATGCATACGTAAGTGTATAAATAAAGACCCGAAACATTTTTATTAGCTAGTGTTTTCTACGAAAAATTTCTTTTATGCGCAGTCAACTCAACGGCATTGCATTTATGGCCCGCAGAATTACATATTTACATTACAGGTGCAAATGTTTCAAATACGCGCTGTAGTGGATGGGCGGTAATAAGACTTTTGAGGTCGCAAACGAAAATAAATCGCCACCAACGCATGTAAATTTATAAAAACTGGCGTCTATGAATACGATCGTCTAAAAGTTTGAGCTTGTTGTAGGAAATGACGGTGCCACATCCTGTACAGAACTGCATATATGTTATTATTATTATTATTAAACAAGAACGAAAGAACCCTTCTACACCTTGTTGGACACTTTAATGTTACCTACATATCGACTACATAATGCACACACCACAACCGATTGCGCAACATTGAAAAAATTTTTTTAGAAAAATAATTATGAGCAAATATTAATGAAAAATAAACGGCCTTTAACATAAGAGTTGATCACTTTTTCTTATATACGAATTAAAGTCTTATAGAAAAAGTTTTAATCAACACTCGATTATTCGCATTTCACTTTGAAGTAGCTACCGGTAACGGTTACCAAGGCGTTCCAACATTAGTTTTATCCATGCGACACTTGGTCTTTCTTTTTTCCCAAAACTATCTATTGTTGTATTGAGAATTTTTACTTATATATATTGTGAATGTTAAACAACAACATTACGCACAAAACGCATATAAACACGCAAGACGGCGCACAGCACGGACATGAAAACGTTCTCAACAACACCACGGCACGAACACTACTAACCACCAGCCAAATGCCCGCCCGATCAGCTTCACAAGCGGAAAAACGTCAAACAAGCGGCTGGTTAGCGAAAAGCGGAGTGAAAATCTGTACCTCGCGTGAGATGTGAATAGGGAAATTGTATATGAGCGTTCATAAGCATAGAAAAAAGCAAATAGAGAATTTAGCTTGTTGATCGTCAGTGAGAGGATGTTCTTCAAAACGAAAAATATGAGATAATACCAAATTAAGATAAATAGAGTGCCTCAATGTTAATACAAATACCAATATAGTTCTTCAAACATAAAAGAATACCAATAGAATAATATCTAAGATGAATTCTTGCAGACAAACTGATGGGTTAAATTCTGATGTATGTTCTACGCCTAGTTCATCTATAAGCTTAAGTAAGTTCTCAGGATCGCTGAATGTGGCTAAATCTTAAAGCAAATCTTTCGGACCCTCTGAAACCATTGAAAATTATACGATCGTAGAATGCCAATAATGATCGCGTTATGCCAAAAAGTCTCCAATAGCATCCAGTTAGCTCTTAATATAAGCTGAAAAAACCTGTATACACTGTATGATAAACAAAAGCATTGTGTTGTCAGTAGACACATACTACTTCAAATTGCTTTTGGGTCTAATAGAATCTGTCAGTAATTGGTTATTTTGTTTAATATTAGCATTTATCCTGGGAAGACAGTCGTCGAAACATTTGCAAATAATAAAAATTTCCAACTGAAAGCCTCAGCAGCTGGTGCTCCTTTCATTTTGTATAATAATAATTGTATAATTTTTTTCATTTAATAAAAAAAAAAATTGCTGTTAAAACTTGCAGTTTAGATAATAACCCAAAAACTTCTATATTACTATGGCTGCTTTTTTCTTAGAGAACTTTTCTTAGATCTTATTCATTACACTGTTTTCATATGATGCTTTATATGATGCCTTCTCCAATATATTTACACAAAGCAAATCTAATTTTTTATTTTAAGTACACATGCTCACACGTGCCAGCTTTATTACAATGCGAAGGTAATAAAACATAAAACCGTAGAGTCTCGGCATCAAAGTGCGACTTTTAGAGCTACTAACAGCTGGACTGCTGTGGATGGCTCTGCAAAGGCACGGCGAACTCAATGAGGGAATGAAAAACTGCACAAAGAAGTGCAACTTGCGAAGAGCTAGTAAAAATCTATATGGAACTTTTACCTACAGTTTTATGAGAAAAATTAAATGGATGCCTCCTTATTTACACAAACAAATAATTGCTTGAAAAGTAAACTCACAAGTGCACTCACTTAATAACATATACATATGTAGGTCACTTAGTGCAGGGCGTGTAAACCGCCACCGCAATGTGGTCGATAGAACGGAGTTAAAAGAAAGCCTACAACAAATAATAAGCTAAACACAGCTGGCCATAATAATAAACACGATGCGTATGGAAAAGTGCACGAACACACCTTCATATATACAATAACAAACAACTGTGGCACAACTGCGACACAACTGTTCTAGGTATTACATACCGCATAATGCCAGTGTGAACGTGTAACGGAAGGTAAACACCTCATATTCAACAAGATAGAAATCAATCAACGGTTTGCCGGATGCCTTAAGCTGAAGCATATTTGCGTATCTACTAATCTAATCCAATAAATATATTATATTAGTGGAGATCTTGCAACTCAAACAGTAACCGAGGGAGAACAAATCAAATGCACTATACAAGACAAGTGATTTGTTGGCACTGAGTTATGCTTGTGTGTGCTCAGCCCACCATTGAAATGGGAACCATCATCTCTCATAAAAGCTTCGAACCTTGCGATTTTCCACCAAATTTTAGAATTCAACCCTGGGCAATACAGTTCAACGTCATATTATCTGGTTTATAAGGGCATGGATAGTGAGTTGCGGATATTACCTTCTTATTCCACAAATACCTCTTGGAAAACTTAACTGAACTAAAAATTTGAAATTCCTTTGGATGTCCATCACTTTCTAATTGATAGCAATATATTTATTTCGGTTCATATGGTTATTGAATCGGTATACTTTGACACCGCAAAGACTACAATCTAGTGATCTATCTATTACATACAAAAACTATCCGATATTCTGCGCGATTATTTATTGCGCGTAGCCAATTTGCCGTCATCTAATTAGAGTGTCAGAGCCGAATTCAAGTGCCAAAAAATTCATACCTCTATACATAATAGCTATATAATAGTTATATAAACATTTGCATACACATAGTTACATACACATAGTTACATACACATATAATATTATATACACAGCGTAATCACTCTGAATCTTAATATTTTTATTTAAATTGTTTTTCTTTATTTACTCGTGAATTTTTCTGTCTATTAAAAGAAATCGCCAATTGGGCGAAATAAAAATAGTACGAGGGAAAATAAAAACAAAATAAACACATATGTTGGAACACATACAAAGGCGTGTGCATGATATGTGCGTCTTCCCCATATATCAAATCCGCGAGATAAATACGCAAGGTTGGTGTGCTGCGGCGGACAAAATAGTCTACTCTCAATTGACATGTAATTGTTGGCAATCGTACGAAAAAGTGCGCGATTAAAAATGGAGCAGAGTAATTAGCCCAATTCTTCTTCGGTGACAACAACGAAGAGCAGAGTGAAATATATATTCGGGGTTTATTTTGATTTATGTTTTTGCACATGGAATTACTTTTATAAAAGCCGAAATATATAGCCGAATAGCCGAAAATAATGAATCATACTCTCACGAAACGAATTGCAATGCGATGAGGAAAGTAATGCGGAAAAATAATTTTCATTTTCTTAATTTCGGTGGAAAAATTTTACAAACAAGACTTCAATCATAAAAAAATATCCGAAATAGGTTTTTTTCCATGTTTTAGGATAAACGTTTAAATAATGCAAAAATACTAAAATTGCGAAGTTTTCGTTATATAAAGCACCTGCAATAAATCGACTTAATCAAGAACGTATTAAAAATTACGTACAATCACAAAAACTCCTAAAATGTCAGGGTATCTTCTACAACCAATCCAGAAACATTTCATTTCAATAAAATATTTAAAAGAATACTAATAAACATAAGGCTGACTAAAAATATAATAAATATGTACATGTACTATAGGCCCACTTACCTCTTGCAACGCCTTCTTATCGGGCACTTTGTTATTCTGTAGGGTACGTATCACATTTTTTGCTCCATCCACCACAGCGGCCTCGATGCGTAAGCGATGCCGCAACTCTTCGATGCGCTCCTCAAGCGTCGTCTCCAACCGTTGCGGCTGCCCACCATTCTCACCATCGGCACTAGACGCTATGGCCGCCTGAGCGGACAATTTGTGAGCGTGTTCCTTGTTCTGCTTTACTTTGAGGATGCGTAACCGCAAGAATTCAATTTTCGCCTTGGAATCGGCCAACATTTGCTGCGCCTCAGCCAAGAGCTTTTTGTCACGCCCATGATGGCCATTCGCCAATGACTGTATCATATTCTCAGCGCCATTCTTCACTTTCATTTCGATATTCAATTGCTTCTCGAGTGAGATGAGCATTTTGTCGTTCGTCGAAAGCTGTTCGTGGCCGCCGCCAATAAAACCGCCATTGCCACCGCCCAAGCTGCTGACGCTGCCGCCCAAAGCTGACGTTGGTGTGGATAAATTTGAGGAGTAGCCATCTGAAAGGAAATGGAAAAAGGATTATTATTTCAAATAACTCAAATAAATTTAAATTAAATGAAAAGTTCTTAGAGGAGCGTGACATGTATCCATGTAGTCCACAATATACCAGCAATAACTTGATACTGTATATTGGATCCGCAAATATGCGGATCGAAATACACTGAAGTTTTTGCAAACAATATCAAAACATTTCACTTGTTTAAGGTAAATTAATTAAGTTTAGTCCTAGATATTATGATTAAATTAACGTCATAACTGCTTTACCTGTCTGAATACGGTACCTCAAAAATCAATAACCAATAAGACAAACTCGATTGAAGAGTAAATATTAGAATTTTTTGTAAAACGTTCAAATCTGTATCAATTTCTGTTATATATATAACATATATATATTATATATTATATATTATTATATATATTATATATTATATATTATTATATATATTATATTTATAATCGGTTTTTAGTCGAAATAAACCACAGGACTTTAGAGCAAATTTGTGACACAAAGTTTTCTCCGTGTTCACCGCTTTAAAGTGTTGTATCTCAACCAAAGAACAATACCTCCGCACTTATGCGCGAGCATGTAAAAACCATCACAATTACACATAGTGCGCACATGCCTAGTATAGCAGAGGCGATGACGAAATATGAATTACATAATACCCGCACTTCGTCGTGTTATGTAGCATGTTAGTCAGCCATACGTCCAGCCTTCCATTTCTTCAATTAATTTTTTATTCATACAAATCATGAATAGGCAGACACATATGTGAGGCCTTTTCACATCCGAGGTCATAACAACAATGGGCTATTTTAAATTATGCTTGGCAGTTTGCCAACTGTTGCTCCAATTCATAAAAATTACTAGAAAAGTATGAGTACAAAAAGAAAATTTCAATACGGGTACTTGGTTAGCCCTTAAGCAGCATAGAGATTATTTTCAAGAACGAGCAGTCAATGGAGCATTGTTGGTGTTTTTCTCGATTTGGAAAAATTTACTCTCTGTGTTGCATATAGTGGATGAATATGTAGATTGATGTAGATATTCAGATTGATTTTTAAACGGTTCGACGGATCAAATAAAAATTCTTGTTTGCTTTTTTATTCTATTCCATGACAGTGAACCTACTTACAGGTTACATTTTTAGATCCATTTTAGTGAAATGGGATACGATACAGAAGCTTATTATAAAAGCATTTTCCGATAACTAGAAACAAAATTTAGAAGACAAATCTATTCGAAATGAAATGAAATTAAATCGAAACCAGGCCCACTCTTCTACAATTTTAGTTAATACCAAATTTACACATTATTTTTAAATTATCAATGTACATACCTCTTCCGTTGCTCACGGAGTTGCCTTGCGTTAAGAGAATATGACTCTCTAATTCTTGCAACTCCGATTTCAACTCGGCTAATTTACTATTGCTTTTCTTCACAATTGAAGCCACGTCGTTCAGGGAGCGTCGATCTTTGGCTACTTCGCGCAACTTCTCGGCACCCTCTTTAATTTTCAGCTCTTTGCGAATTTCACGCCGTATCGCCTCTTTGATTTCCTCGAGGCGATTGGGCAGTGCACTCTCGGGTAGATTATCGGTAAAGCCATATTTATGACTGAGTTCGTAAAGGACGGGATGTTTAATGTAGTCACCCTAGAAGAGGAGGGAGGAAACAAAAGATAAAGTGAATTATTGTTTTAATATAACCCTTAAAAAAAGTATTACATATTCCGTTAAGTATGTGGTAACGTATGTGTTTTAGTAAATGTAGCATTCAAATGTTGTAATAGAAAAAAATAAAAAAATAATATTTGTTAAGGAGATGCAATAAACAATAGCCAGATTACAATTTCCTACAAACTTAAATCTCCTGATCTAGTGAAACCAGTATCTGAATTTTATAAGCTAAATTCCTTTGCGACTGTTCAGCTTTGAAAACTTCAACTGAAAACTCGAACGAGATCAAAGGGAAGAGTGACTCTTTGGTGCAAACTTTGAAGATATGACATTATTGGCGAATTTTTTTTTTAATATGATAACCGATTTTTATGTCTTGAAACTGATGGCGTGAACTTGAAGATTTTTTATTTCAACGGTATGACAAATCCAATGTTATGAAAACAATGGATTAACGGTTTTTCTAGACTAGATTTTTGAAAAAAATTCAACATTTCAATTCGTAGATGAAACAGAATGTAACAATGCCGTTATTTTTAGTATAATATAAATGTTTTTCATTGTATTTGCATAGCTGCACACATTTTTGCACTTTATACCCGAATATTCTCTTAGCAATGATGGCCCTTAAGGCGTATAACGAACAAGCCTATCAAAAGATAAAACCTGTTACTATTACTCAAGACTTATAGTGTCTTCTTTTCTCATTTTTTTTCATTTTTTTAGCGTGTTCTTTTTTCAACTCAACATTTATTCAGGTTCGTTTGTTCTTTTCTCAAAATGTTGCGTTATAACCAGAAAAAGTTCATTTTCTACTCTTCTCAACACGTAAGAGTGAAAGTTACCCTGCGGATTCGTTTTTGATAGTTATTTTTTTAAATCAAGATTTTCCACCAAATATAATAAATCGGTCAGTCTTGTTAAGCTCAATAGTGAAAATTGCGAATGAGTTGATGGATTCATCCTCATCCCAATCTGAGAATGAAATGGGGATGCTAGTTCTTGGAGAAGATTCCTTACCTAGAGTAAAAAGATTTGTAGAAAACGTTGTGAACGCTTACTCAGAGTCAGAGGTAAAAGAAAAAGTGTGAAATGAGGAGCATGTTTTCATTATATTAGAAAATTACAGTTTAAAAGGAACTGTCGCATCAGTCGTGACCTTTATTATGATCTCGTGGTCAAATATGCAGCAAGTTTTCCAATTCAGTGATATTTTTGAGTTATTGTGCAAACTCAACCCTCTGCCTCTTAGTACCATAAGTGTGGTTATTCTCCATAGCTGCTTTTGTCCTTTTAAGCATAGTTTTGTATCTCTCCCCACATTTCGGCTTTGCCGATTTTCCTCCGATGTCGGTTGACATTTTTTCCCGCATTTATTTTTTGTTTCTTATAACTTTCATTGACCTAATTTCTAGAAAGTAGGTGGCGTATCTATGCAGTACAAGACGACTCTCACTAACTGTCCACACTGAAACAAAAACATATTAAATGCCTACTTGATATAGTTGCTTTGTATACATTTGAAACAGGGATTTAGAGGAGATTATCCTTCGTTTCAATATATTTTAATTTAATTTTTACTGGTAATTATCTGTTCGTATTTTCTATTCAAATAATTCTCCTATATGAACAAAAGCAGCCGAACAGCTGATCCATAATAGGGTGGCATTTTTTTTGTTCTTTTATCATGTAGAAAATGGAACATTTTTACAGGGTGTTTTTTCAACATTTCATTGAGAAAAGAAAACGCTATTAGAGACTGTGTTTCCGGGATGCTTTATCGCATAACTAGTCACTAATATTAAACACATTCAACCAAGCCATGAAAACCTTATCAAAACCGACAAATTGATTATCAAATAACTATATATTCGGGCACTTCAGCCAACTAAAGAAAGCGTTCCCATTCAAAGTTCGACGATCTATTAATTTATGTTTTTTGTAAAATATAATTCAACGATTTTTTTGGGAATTTATTTCATTCGGAAAACATTAAGCACATGCACAACATTTACACACCTATAAATAACTGAAGAAATTATTTCTTATCAAATTCATACGGGCATGTGCATATTATGTTATGTTGTGTAAACGCATAAAACCATTTTTAAAGGCGATCGATCAGGTACAGACACAACGACGTTAGAGGAAGGTGCACTCGTAATCGGAGAGGCACTTGAACCATCAAACAGTAAAACGGTAACATGCACTTGGCATTAATAATAAACGTAAACACACACATATTTACACATATGTACATACACACACAATCGTCTGACCACATACGAGCTAATGTAATTTTTAACACGATATAGTTAATAAAATTAAAATGGGAATAAATGCAATAAAAAGCAAATACAATAATTCAACGCACACATATACAAATAGAGAATATGTGCTCATGCATGTATGCATGCACTTATGAATGCCTACAAATGGTCAGATGAGCTGGTGGTGGAATGAATAGAAGACGAATGGACGTAAAATCATTGCTAAATGCATGGTGGTGTAATGAGTACCACCTACAACAACAAAAAGCGGCGAAATAATTGAATTAATTTTCACGGTCAAGAAAATACTTCGGAAAAAAATCAACATGAAAACAAAATATATAATGAAAACACACAAACAGAAATGGCACATGACTGAACACGCACACACATATATACATAAAAATCCGTAGACACAGAAACATATTGGAGCACACATACACATACACAAATGCAACGAAGCCAAATATGCCGCTTTATGCGATTTAGTTTCGCTTCAAAGGTTTCCATCACCCTGAGTACACTAATTTTTTATACTTTTGTAAGTTGTTGCAATGAGTGTGTTGGGTGAAGAAGAAAATGCCACCTTACAGCAGCACATACCCATACAACAAGAAGTCTCACCCCAACGAATATAAAAGTTGTCTAGAAATATGTCTTTACCTCGTCACTGTAAAATACTGAGGAGGCGTGTGAACTGACAGTTACGCAAATGGTGCCGCGACGCAGCGACTTCAGCGATCCTTTGGACACTTTGCGCACGCGTATCGACTTGAGCGATTTCGAGCGTTGCAGCTCCATGGGCGGCGCCGTGTACGGTGGCTCTAGCGTAGAGGGTGGGGTGGAGCGCGGTGTATTCGATGCTGACGTCGCCGACGGTCCATGTAGACTGAGGTGGGATTTGACGCGCAGAAAAAACGCATGCATGTGGTAGAATTTCGGGTTTAATATATATGTATGCTGCGTATGCTAGGCTACTCCAAAGACCGGCCACCAGTATATGCTGCTGCAATTATTGGTGAGTGACGATTTTTATCGACTATTTTGTATTTTGTTTTCGGTTTTCAAGTTTTCGGTGCGTTAAAGTTTTGAAATGTTTGTGGATCTCTCACAATTTATTTTAGAATTTTGTACTAAACATTTACGAAATCATTTATTTTTTAATGCGCACAGCATTAGTTCCATCTTTCTTTTATTGCTTTTTTTTTTTTGTTTGTTTTGTAAATAAGCATTAAGGAAATTTTTGGAAAAAGATGATTTTATCGGCAGAAAACTGGAAAATTGCGTGCGAAATACGATTTTTTATCAACGACAACACAATGCGTTTAATTTTTTGAAAACTGCTTGCAAATACATGTGCATATATACTTATTTGTGTGGTTAAGAAAATCTTGTTCGACCTGAATAAGGAATAACAATCGCAAGAAGAGGAAAGAGGAGATTATTTCGGCTCATTAATCAATAGCAAAAAATGCCACTAAAAGCAACATTTCCTTCTTTTTTAATGCTTTTCTGTTCTCGTTTTTGTTTCCTTTACAAAGCTACAATAATTTGCTAGTCAATATGGACTAATCGACAAAGAAAAACTCTCGGTCTCAAAACTTAATTTAAGTGTATAAGTTAATGTTATGATTAAATGTTTTTCGCCAGCCCTGCATTGAAATTAAAAACCAATATATAAGCTTTATTGAAAAAAAAACAAGGTATCAAACATATTGGAGCTCCTTTTTTGTAATTGTAGATTGATTGTAGAAGATGGCCTATCTGAAACCAACAACATAAAAATGATGGACGACAAACATAATATTGCTTTATGTGCACATAATAATATTTTATTTCCTATGACAAATCACCCAATAAAATGTTTGCAACAGACAAAAACTAGAATATTGTGAATAGTTCAGTAATTTGAAATAGCAAATTTTGATAGACACAAAAAAGTTCACACAAATTTTTCCTTTCCTTATTATATGCGCAAGCAAGTGCTTCCAAGTCAATGTGAGCATATTATAACGGTATACTTATGAAAATAAATTTTCAAAGCAAAAAAAAAAGACTACAATATTAGGGACATTAAATTGGACTTAATCTTTGACATAAAAGTCACAAGACCATGTAAAATTCATGAACATCTCAACCTTCTGCTCTTTCCACGCTATCAATCATTATTTGGGGAAAATTTGTTGTTTGGTAGTTGTTAAGTTTGTATTTATACAAATAGGAATTCACTGAAGATAGTTCATTTATATTAGTAAAAAAAAAACAAACACGTAATATTGCAGATAAAAACACCTGGGTAGTGGACTTGCAATAGTCACTTAGTGTACTGAAGGCTTCTATTTGTTTTGCTATTTATGTTGCTTTCTTTAGTTCTTTAGTTATACTTTAATGAGTCTGTTGTACTCTGCTAGCTGCTTTTTGTTACTATCTCTAATATTAATTTGAACTTATGTACATTTACAAGAACATTAATATGCGCTGATTTTCGGTTTATAATTCAACACATAATTTTTAAAATAACTCTGAGGAAAGATAAGTCATAAGTAAAAACTGTAAAAACTGTAAAAACTGCAAAACCATAGTGAAGTGAAAATTTTTTGAAATGTTAACGGGAACTCCAGGAGTAGTTATGTAAATGTAGAATATATTTTTTCTATTATAGTCTGGAGTTCCCCAAATAGGTGGTGTGTCCATATTCTTCAGTCTTCATTGACATCGCACTCTAATACAGAATACTTCCAGCAATTGTAGCTAACTCATTTGAGAATAATGTATGTTATCATCTCACTTTAGTAACAATAAGTAATTTACAAACAAGTAACATTTTAGAAGTTTTATATTATATTAGTATACAGAATTGTTCACAAAATTGGAAACAAATTTTGAAACAGCAAATTTTAATTAAAAAAACCAAAATAAATTTACTCGTTTTGTAGTCGAACTTATGAAAGAACATATGAACATTTTATACTCTCGCAATTCACAAGGATCAAAGGTGTTGAAATGCTTTCAGGTGTTGGCAAAACTTTGTATTAAAAAATGTTGCAAATGAATTCAACATTTGTTGTTCGACGAAATTTTTAATGGATTGCAATCATATTTGGCATCATATTAACTTTAACTCTAGGTTATATACTCATAAAGTCAATCTAACTGACAAATCAGCTGTATTAGTGCTGTATACAACAGCCATAACATTTATTACCAAATGACATATTATTCGATTTCTTCCATGGAGATGTTTGCGATATAAACTCAACCATTCGTCTCTTTGGTTGAGTTTAATATATTGTGTATATGAGAAAAAAGTCGACCAGAGGGACGTAAATCATTATATTAGAGGTATGGGGTTTAGATCAAGGTCAAGACCGATTTCATTCAAATTCAGTGCTAATCCATATTATGGTTAGTAAAACACTTAATTTCTTTAAATTATGACACATGTTGACTTTATAAACGATTTAAGGTCAGCTGGAAAGCCGGAATTCGATTTTGGCATTGAACCGAAGTATACTTGAGAACATATTTCCAATCAATTTTATTAAGATAACTCAACACTAGAATAACGATAATCGTTATATGTAGCATATGGTAGCTGGGTTGATTCGTAGATCGATTTCACTTATTTTTGCCGCTAAATTTTAGTATATTCAAGAGTATACGTTCATTTAACTTCGTTAAGATATCTTACATATTGACCGGTATACACGGCATAAAGGCAACCGGAATTTAGAAAATTGGTATATTAGGTATATGAGGGCTAGAAGAAATATTAACCTGATCTTATCAATTTTTGGCATCAGGACAGGACTAGAAAAAGACGTTGTCTGAATTTCATTAAGATATCTCGCAGATTGACCAATATGCACGTTTTAAGTATCCAGAAGTTCGAAAATTTCTATATTGGGAGTATGGAAGCTAAGGGAAGTATTAACCTGATTTTACCTACTTTTGGACACTAAATTTAATTAATATATCTCACCGATTGACCGCCATTTCCGGCAAAATGTCAGTCATAGACACAGAGGTCCACATATTCGGTATATGGGGGCTTGAAAAGATGTATTCCGATTTCCACCATTTTTGGGCAGGAAATGGCACACCTTGAGGGAACTATTTGGGTATAGTTCTATTCCAATATCTTAATGGGTGCTTGAGTTATACGCGATAAAGTTAAAGATTGAATTTAAAATTGTGTTATATGGGAAGTAGGCGTGGTTATTGTCCGATTTCGCCCAATTGCACACTGTAATACAAACAAACAAATAAAGATAATGCTATGCACCAAATTGGTTGAAATTAGCTTAGTCGTTCTTGAGATATGGGCTTTCACCGAGAAGTAGGAGGTGCCACACCTATTACCAAATTTTGACACGAATTTTTATGCATCCTTCCGTACCATATTTACTGTAAGATTTAATGTTTCTGACGTTTCTTCAGCAAGTTAACAACTTTTACTAGTTTTTGACATAAACTTTGTATGGGGGATGGGTCTGGTTATTAGCCGATTTCACTAATTTTTCTAGAGTAAGAGAATGTATCAAAACGACCTGTTCTGAGCAAGTTGGGTCTAGATAGCTTTAATGGTTTGTGAGATATGTAGATGAAACCTATTAGGGGGCGGGGCCGTGCTCACTTTTTAAATTTTTTCAAACAACATATTACTTTCCCTACTGCGATTCCCAGTACCAAATTGCAGTCTTAATTTGTTGCTTAGTTATAGCACTTTATAGGTTTCGTTCAAGGATATTTTATAAAAAAAAAACGGTTCTAATCAGCTGTTCTTAGCTAGTAAAATCTTCAGACAACGAAATTAATTTTATCATGTTACACAGCAAATACGAAAGCAAAATTTTTGGCAACCGTTCCCAATCAGTAGACCAACATGTATGTAACAAAACAGAATTATTTGTGTTTTGATATTTAGTAATGTGTAGAAATTTTTTGCAGTAATTTATGTAAATATTTAAATTATGTAAAGGTGCTCCCTTATGTAAATTGCAAGAAATTGAACTGAAGTAAACAATGAGTTAAAATTCAAATATTGCTGAGAAAGTAGAATTAAAATATACATACTCTTAAGAAGATGTAAGCGAATGAAAGGACAAATGAAAGCGACGAGGTAATGAATGCGAGATTAAGTGTATTTCAGCCACAAACCCTTCTCGAGACATATGAGTACTTACTCAGAAGCGTAACAGTGCATAATAAAAATGGAAATCTGTGCGTGGTAGCGATGCGATTCTCATAGAAATAAAGCAGTGCAATTCATTAAATGAACTTCCTTGCACTCCGCTCAAGTTGAACTTGATACCACATCATGAAATAAGTGTCAGGCTATTCACCTGACGCGCACCTGAGCAAATGGGTAGTTTCCCCTCAAAACCTGCACCGAATAAAAGCCGTTAAGAATGTTCTTGGCAATGCTATTTTCCAACGGTGCTAAAATAAAACACTGAGTTGCTGCAAGCGCTTTTGACAATAGGTCTTTATACAGACAATCCAAGTGAAGTATTTTTCAAAGCTTTCTCACCCGCTTAAAATATTGCAATGGTAATTTCATTGCACAGACATCATTAAAATATATGTAGAGTCCTAATTTTACAACAAAAGACAACTTTAATTGGAGCTGACTGAAACTGTGTGCATACATAGACGTATATCAGAACACATACGCATATATTTACTTATCAAATGAGAAAATTTTTTTTCGAAATGGAATGAGACTCTTGAAATCACCAGCAGTTATTAACTCTGTTTCGTCAGAGTGACTTTAGATATGTTTTGCAAAGTCAACAAACTTAAAGGTCTACTATCTGAAGAACCTCATATTTGCTTGGATGAGTATAGAAAATAGTAAAAAAAGATGTTTCTTTGGAATCTGTTAAAGCTTAGGAATGCTTGAAAAAAGAGGAGTTTTTGCATGTAGAATAAATAACGAAGATTTTTATGAATTTCTAAAATTAAAAAAGATAATTTCTATTAAACACTTTCTCGAATAAAATATCGAAACTACCAGAATGACTGAAATATTCGAATAACATCTTTTATCTACATACATTTAAATATAATTAAAACCGAAAGAATAATTAGAAACTAAACGTTTTTATATCATAATATTTTATATCTTCCTCCCATAAATTTCCGTTTTGGGATTTTTCCATTCTGACTGTTCCTAATTTCTAATGCAAATCTTTTCCTGTTCATAACATGATTTACACCCATCCCACATACGTCATCCTTATTGTTTGATATATCACGTATATGTATATATGTAGGTACGTGTTCTAGAAAGTGTTCTGTGAACAAAACGGTCGCCGTATCAATTGTGTAAAACATTTATTTACAGGTTTACCTCAGTGGCCCATTATATACGCATATTTACATATATATATATACATAGTCACAGGTGCAAATATTCCATAGGATGTACATATGCATATGTAACTGTAAACATGAGCTGTCGCATTTATACACAAAGCTTCAGTTTATAAATGGAACCTCTTCACTCTCAATTTATCGCGCTAAAACTCCATTTCAATTATTATTGCTTTTCCCTTTCTATGACATTCGCTCGGCGTTACCATCAACGCACTTCCATTTTAATACAAATACCAATGCAAATGTACGTATGTGTGTATGAATTTTATTAGCATTCTTTTGATTTTGATTTCACTTTCTAAACTATTCGAAATTTCTCTTCTATTTTGTTGTGTTGTTGTGTTGTTGTGCTTGCTTTTTTTTCACTTCATTGTTCTTCATTTTTATTTCCCTTTTCGAATTAATTAACTTGGATCTATTGAGGTTTTAATTCGTTCGTGTTCGTTGAATTGTTGTTGTTGTTGTTGTTGTTGTTGTTGTTGTTGTTGCTGCTGTTGCTGTTGCTGTTGCTGTGTGCGCACAAATTTCATCTTAGCGAACCGAGGCGAGTTCATTGGTATTTATGTGTAAAATTGGGACGCATATGCATGCATACATACCTGAATACAAAGGTATTAATGGTTATTCATGTATATATTATATATGTATGTATGTTTGATTATACATGTATTATGTATGTGTGTTTGCATGTGTGTGTATATATGCCTCCAGCGAAAAAGGTGGATTCAATTGCCTCTAATTAATGTTTAATTAAAATATATCGAAACTTTTGTCAGCGTAACTGGTTAAATATGCTTGAAGAAAATAAATTTTGCCAATGAAAACATTTGAAAAATTTCTTTTAGCGAGAAAGCACAAAAGGTACACCATACTTTTTTACATTCCACAGAAAGGCGCGCCTGATAAGAAACGGTTTTTTCTAAAACACTTCTATTTACATGTGTACATATGTATAATCAAGTATATCTCGTCCATATATGTGTCTATTGGACATATTTCTGTCCTCAAATTATCTGAAAATGTTGGTTCACAGGGCTGAGGAACAGGAAAAACGATTACACAAATCGAAAATTATTTCACTATATTTTTTATATAAAAATTATAAAAAATTGCTCATAACATAATTAAAAATGTTATAGCTATAAATACTTATAAGTGAGATATTACAAAAATTTCTCGTGTTTTCCACATAATTAAATTTTAAGTAGAACCATTTATGATTAAAATTTTCATCACTGTCTAACAGCGTTCTTTATATGTTGCTAAAAGCCCAAAGCTCAAATATTATATTATTTAGCAATTTCTACACCTCAAAATATGCTTTAGCCAAATAAAAGCCAAATTAAAATCTATTTAAGGTGCAATTGTTATTCTGCCGAAAAACTGGAGGAGTCTAATAAGCTATTTCACTGAGTATGCGTAAAATTTAGCCACTTGTTGCACATTCATCAGTAACGACGTTCAGAACACAAAACAATCGTTTTAAGTTATTTCTGTATAATTATACACATAAATTCGTGCTTATACAAATAAGTATGGTTGTAGTTGAAGACACAACCAAGTATATCTACAACCAATAAAGCTTGTCATTCCTTATCACTTTCGACTACTAAACGCTCATAAAGCGAAACATGAAAAGTGTTACACATGTCTTTAACTTTGATACGCTGACACTGACAAGGGTTTCTCATATACAAACAGACATTTCATTCTTTTCGTTTCCAATTTAATTATATTGCGAAGATTATTTGTATGTAATTGCTCACTATTTTCATCTACAATCGCGCAATGCGCCCACAACACTTCCCTGACAACATTCGATTTCTCACAACGAAGGTGACTGATAATACAGGGGCAACCCGTCATCAGCGTCATCTCCATGGGCACAACAATTAAATTTCCGACAGTAATTTAAAGCAAAGGACAGCAAGGTGGAGATGGTGGTAGGTGGTAGGTGGTGGACGGACGAGGTTGCATTGGCCACACAAACATTTGTGCACACTCACACCACCGTACACGAACAATCGAGCACTTGGCTCCGCGGTCGAAGCCGGAAGGGATGCCAACAAGTGCGGAAGCAAGATTTGTTGGCAGCCCTATGTGTATAGTTAGCGGTTTTTTGCGTTTTGTGGTCATGTGTGTGGTATCGACAAGCAGATGGTGTTGTTTTTGTCGTGTTTCTTTGTTGGTTACAGTTATTTATAAAACATCGACTAAAATGTGTATTTATAAAATAATCAATGAAGAGTTGGCATAATTAAAACACACACGCTCTGTGTGTGTGTTTATGGACCGTTGGCAGGCCGCAGGCAACTAATTATTGAGACGGTAGTGACATTTTACACATAACTGCTTTAAGAAGCACAATTACGTAAATTAAACACAATTATTTGATTAGTTTCACAGCCAATGACACAATTAAATACACATAGAAAGGTACCGTGATATAGATATATTTATATATGCATTATTAACTTAATTACATTTATCACTATATTTGTGCGGTCACACTGGCACACGCTTATCACTAGCGCTCGCGATACCGCCGAAAGCGAGAGGCGAACGAAATCTTGGCGAACCGCTTCACTGCGCCTCCCGGTTACACACTAAAAGCTGAACGCCACGACGCCACGACGCCACTAGCCAACTATGAAAAGAGTACACAACACTTGAAACTTCGCGACGACACTACAAGATTTTATTTAGCGGCGTGTCCGTATTATCACAATTCTCCCTCGACAGTGTAGGCGCAGCAAATTCAATTAACTAAAACGTGGCGACCGACAAACCGCAAGCAAAGAATCGTTATCGTAATCGCAATATTCAGATTACGAAGCGCGAAAGGCCTCCTCAATCGTTGCGTCTCATCTGCGTCTTGCACCAGTCGGTGGATTTTGTTCACTCACAATGCTTCCGATAATATTTTGCATTTTTGCTTTTCCACTTTTCGACATGCTTTTTCGCCATCACCATTTCGTCAATCTTCTATTTGTGCAATATTTTCATTTATTGTAATCGCGTTTAGGTAAATATTTCATTTACTATCCATACATAAGCAATGGCGAAACGATAAGGCAGCGCAGCGGACAACAATGTCAAGCAAATCAAGATCAAGACAAGCACTGCTTGTCGTCAGCGTGCATACAATGATCTTTTTCGCACTTTTAGCACCACAAACATCATTCATATATTTCTATTTATTATTGATAAAGACTGTATTTGTAGTATTTGTTGACTTCTGCACGCTTACAGGTATTAACTGATATTTCTGGCGACGCGAAGTGCGGCGATACATCCGATATGCCAGTAAATCTGCATATGACTGTGCGCGCAATGTCATTCATTTCCTTTGAACGACATTCTAAACTGCCGTTAATTCTCACGTAAGAATACGAGATTGCCGTTGGCAGTAGGCAAACACCTTCGTTAATGTGGAGGAAAAGGAGAATGCACAAATGCGCACACACTTACACCATCATAAGTGGAATACTTGCCTTTGCCCAGCAGGAAAATTTATAGTAAATCAAATAGGCGAAGGCGGAAGCCCCACCCGATTGAATTCTAATGGGTTTAAGGTGGTGTGGTAGGATTCTAAAATTACATCGGTGACCTTAATTAACTAAGAAGTAACACCTTCTCAATGCCATGAAGAAACTACTTATTTTGAGTATAAAAGTTTTGAAAGAAGCCATAGCTTCTCATGGATAATCTTCTTTCAAAAACTTTGTTTAGGTTTCAGTCCATCGATTTTTTGTAATAGTAACACAACGGCAACATAACAGCTATTGTGGGCTAAACCTAAACTTATCTATTATGGGGATGACGGCCATTCTAAATCCATCCATATCCAGGCATTAAAAGCTTTCCTCTATGAAGAAGTCATTGCGGTAAGAAGTGTTGTAATGAAAAAAAAACTGCACTGTTGTGAATGAGCCCAGAAAAAAAACTTTGGATTCACATCTTACTTCAAATTACTTGTAAAATTTTTTTGTGTATTCACAAAAATGTAACCTAGCTGATATGTTCTTAAAATTGTGTTCTCAGAATACATGCAAAATGTAAAACACGGACATATAACCTAACCTATTCTTACGGGGAACCTTTGCGTTTGTGCCAGTGACACAACCAGGGCAAGGAGCCACCCACCTAGCAGGATACTTTCGTAACCACACATTTAGCACATGTATATAAACATGTTTAAATAAACATATGAACAAAATTCTCTCGTCATCAAGCGCGCTTATTAGGGTGATTAAACTTTAGCTAGTGGGGTGTGTAGAAAAAAAAAAATGAGAAACACCTTATCATTTTTTCGATAACCTGCACTTGATACATTGTCATTGCATTGCATATCTGTTTCCATACTAGTTCGGGATAAATATGAGTTGAAAAATTAATAATCAAACGTGAAGCTGGAAACAAGCTCACCAAAGGTTCCACGTATCAATGCATCCACAAAATGTTTTGGTTAGAATTTGGATCGGTCTAATTATGCGAAAACATAGTAGAAATTCAGTAGAACAGATAACAAGCCCTGAACTATTATCCCTACCGCTAGATATTAAGAAGCCGCTGTTCTGTGCCTAGTCTATATGGCAGAATCATTTAAATTTGGAACATCGTAAGATCCTTCAACTATCCTCAGTAACTTGTCTAAGTTGAACGGTACTCAATGTTTACTACTTCCTTATTGTGTTATTCCAAACTCTCCGTCTTGGCACGGTATTTTGTCTACGTTAGAGATGAATTAACCTGATTTCATATCACCTTGTACTACAGTGATGCGCTTACCTTAGTGCTTCAATTAGGTTAACAGTATAAGTATGTAATCTTCCAGTCTACAACTGCGTCTTAAGCAATCAATCTGCCAAGCTTTAACAAACGAAATAAAAGACTGTTTAGTCTTGCATTGAGAAATTTAATATTTACCCGACATGTTGCAATTGCCGCTGTCACAATTTAGGTTAATTTCGATGCACCAAAATAGATGAATGAAAACAAGAAGCAACAAGAAATATGAGCCGAGATGCCACAACGACAGTGCAATGGGCACTCTTTTTAGAGAGGTAAATATGCATATAAGTGAAAATTAGATTGTAATTGCTGATATACGTGGTGTGTTCAAAACATAACGGAATGTGCTTCGACTCTAATGGCATAGTGCATTATGAATTCTTGTCTCAAGGTCGAACGGTCAATAAGGAGTATTACTACCCACAAGTTCAACGCTGTTTGCGTGAAGCAATCCGAAAAAAAAACGACCGCTTTTGTGGAAAAACAATTCGTGGTTTTTGCTCAATTTTGCTCAATTCTGCGTTGCTTGTTCGTGAATTCTTGGTCAAAAACAATACTGTAACGATGCCCCAGCCTCCATATTCGCCAAACATGGCTCCGTGTGACTTTTTCCTATTGCCAAAAATAAAGAGAACCTTAAAGGGCAATCGTTTTACAAGTATAGATGACATTAAAAGCGCATCGCTGAAAGAGCTAAATGTTATCCCAAAATTCGAGTTTGAGAAGTGTTTCGACGATTGGCGGCAGCGCTGGCATAAGTGCATAATATCGAATCTATCGGAGACTATTATATATGAAATATATAATACTATATATGAAGGCGACAATATTAACGTCGACGAATGAATAAATATTTTTTTCAAAAAACTAAAATTCCCGTCATTATCTGAACACACCACGTAATGGGATTACTTTGAATATATGTGTATGTGTGTATGTATGCAACTTAGTATGAATTTACCATAATAACTGCACTTCCACGGAAAAACTGCTGAAAAAATCTTGCACTGCACACAATCGAAACTAACATAAAACTAATTATCATCCATTTCATTTGCAAAAACAACAAAAATCTAATGCAATTATTTATGAAATAGGAAATTATAAAAGAAATATAAGTTTAGGAAAATTAAATTTAAATGTGTGAATCTATATATTCGTATATTGGTATTACGTAATCCCAAGTAAGTACTAATTCAATCAAAGTTTGGTATATCAATTGTCTCTGAGAATATGCTATTATAAACATGTGTCTAAATAGTTGTGAGTAAATAGATCAGCTTTTCACTGAAATCATCAGAAAACCTCTCATACACCGCATTTAATTCTAATCATTATTCGACCAACTAAAAGCGCCCACATACACAGTATCGTCATCATCTGAAAGCAGCGAAATTGCAGTAGCTCTATTATTATTGCATATAACAATAGTTGAAACCATTGTGAAATTACATATGGCACATTTTACATGTGTCTCTCGCATACATATGTATTTATAATGGGGGAACCAATAAAAGTTAAGTTCTTTGCCTCTTCTATAGCTATATTAATATTAGGATTTTTAAGTTTAATGAACAGCAATTCAAGCACCTTTTTTCACCAACTCACACCTTTTTTTTATCCATACCTTATTACTACTTGAATTCTCTATACAAAGCTCATAAAATATCTTTGCTTGAATACGAATAAGCGACAGAGTTGTCTATTTGGAGATACAATTTTAAACTTTATTTTAGAAAAATCTAAACTCTGCTTACAAATAAATAAGTACATCCTTAATACTAATGCTTTCACGTATTTATATTTTGTAAACTAGAGTTGTTGGCACAGTGTTTTTAAACTCCCCGATGGGGCTGCCACTTTTATAGTTTCCACTGTTTACCATCCGCATTACATGACTCAAGCACTCTCTATACACATACAGACATACATATGTGTTTATGTATGTATATGTATATACAGCAGCACTGTATTGCCCTCTATCAGCTTTTGGAGGAAGTGTTGTGATAAATTCCCACTCATGCGCAGACACTTATGCAAATGATGCGATGATGACAAACACACACACACACACACATACACAAAACAGCGTAGCTGATGCAGTGAGCGATTTTACCACACACTTGGATACATATTTACAATACACATGCATATATGAATGAATGTATGTAAATGTACAACAAGTAATTTTTCATCGTTTTATTTTTTATTGCTTATTTCAGAAATTAAGACTTTTCCTATCGAAATGTTGGTTAAACACGTGTCTAGAAATGTGAATAGGTATGTATAAATTTGGGCATATGCGTTAGGGTGTTTCATTTTATGTGCAGCATTTGCATCAACAAGTAACTGGAGTTTAAACCTCAGCTGAGGCTTCACCGAGCTTCTCTAATTTGTGGTACATAACGTATATATTTAAATCTATGAGTGTAAGTGTATGAAATTTTTCAAATGGCAATAATCCGTCAAATCTATTCTCTTAAAATTTGTCAATTACAAACATACTTACATGTATTTAGAAGAATATTTATCCGTTTTTAAATGTGTAAAACTTTTCCTAATGTTTCGCTTTTTACGAAGTGTTACAAAAAAATTACTTTTGCGGATGTGGCAATCCACAATGCACAATAGGTATGGACATATGTTTTTGTGTACGGTTGCAAGAACAGCTGTGACATATCATTACGTGCCATTTTTAATATTATTGCACAATTCGGACTATGAAAAAATGGAATTAAACCGAACAAGCTTCTTATTGATTTTATTATATGAAAATTTTCTGTATTTAAAGAACACTTTACAAGCCAAATGCAAAATAATCGAAAAGCAGCGTTCCGTGGGAAAAGATTTCCGTGCATTTTGATCCCGAATTTGAAATAAGATCCCAAGCCATTCATTCTATTCAATATTCATTCACATTTATAGTGCCAAAGCAAACCCTCTCGGTTTTGGAGATATCTTGGCGCATTAGAAAGAAATATTAAAAAAAACGTGTGTGAAACGAAATCTGTTTTTTGCACCTTTTGAAAATTGTGTAAAAAAAGATGTGTTTATGTTCCCACACATACGAAATAACCTAAAAATAGTAGTAGTATAGTAATATCTGTACGTACGTGGATATATCCTCGGATGCGCGTTCGTAAATCCTTTAAGAAAACCATATTCATTGTAATGGACGTCATAATTCAAATTTAATCACAGCAATTGGTATTATATAAATTATTTTTAGCTTTAAACAAAATAACCACAGCACTTTGGACATATTTTTATAGTTCAGTTATAGCTTTTGAAAATTTAAAAATTTTTTTTGGATTTATTTGGTAAAAATTTTTTTATTTTTTAAACAGAAGGAAAATTGTGTAAATAAAAAAAAATAATAATAATAATTTGACTTTCCAGTTAATCTTTCGACTGTTAATAATTTATTAACCTCTCACATTTCTGTGCATATATGAATATATATGTGCGAAAATTATATACACTGACCACTTGAGGTTTTTCAAAGTTTTCCGCAACGCGAATTTTCACCGATCACAAGTGCTTTTGCCACAAATTGACAATATGTACAGTAACGTACATACGTGCTAAGACGTAAAACTACAACAAATGACGTACTTTTACGCTTCATTGTTTTGATTTACTCATATAGTTGTAATAAGAATTGTCCAAACCAAATACTAAATGGCAAATTACGCGCGACAATGCTTCCGCCAGTGTCGAAAACATACACAAAGCGAAGTGTGAAAACGCTTGCGAAGCGCAAATTGTAATAAAGGCGTGGGTAGACACCCAAAATAATACTCGAATATACTGAAATATTGAAATTCAGCCGCGAGAGTAGGAATAACATATTAAAAGACGAAACACAAAAACGAAAACAAGAAATTTAAGAAAAACCCAATTGACGAATTTAACAGCGCAAAAAAGGCGAAATTAAGGACAAATAAAATACAAGCAAATATATTGACGTTCGCAAAGTGTCGATTTGGTAGGAAAAATTTTTGGGCGACATTAAGTCTTAAAGCCGTACGCGTACTTCGCGGACAAATAGGTGAATTCACCAGCCGAAAACTTATACAAAAACGAAAAAAGAGAAATAAAAACATTGCTATGGCGAACATGTGGACGTGATTAAAATAGAAAAATCTTAATAAAAATAAAAATCGACAAATATCGAGCACATTGAACACTATACACCCTATAATGTCTATTAATTTTTGTTGTATTATGACTTAGACAATATTTACACAATCCGATATTAACACATATAATATATGTAAAGGCAAGCCACAAAAGTGAGGAAAAAATCCATGCAACACGTTACGCTGTCGAAGAATTATTCAGCTTGGAACTATAGTTGGCCCCAATGCATAGAACATGTGCACTTTTTTAACTTTCGTTAATACGTCTCTTTTAAATTTTACTCATTGAATTATTCATTCATTGGTTTCAAAAAGCAGAATTTTGTTAGTACGCAGATCATTCACATTTTTCATCTGTTGTGACCACCAAAATACAAACCTGAAAGAAAAGAGACAAATTATATTTTAAGTAAGTATATAAAACTGTATATTCAGCTTAATTTCAAAGAAGGAAAAACAAAAAAAAAAAAATATAAAAACAGGAAGAAAGGGCTAAGTTCGGGTGTAACCGAACATTTTATATTCTCGCAATTTGTGAGGCTCAAGGCGGTAAAATATTTCCCGGTGTTGATAAAACTGTAATAATAATTACATAAAAATACTGCAAATGAATTCAAAGTTCAGTTTTGGATGAAACCGTAAATGGACTAAAATCATATTTGGCATTATCTTAACTTATACCATAGATCATAGACTCCCTTTGATTCATTACTATATTTTGCTTCGTGTCCGATATAGTTATATTCAAATCAATATAATTAACTCAAATGAGATATATTTGATATAAATTCAACCAAAGGGGCTAAATTTAATATATTGGGTTTACGGGGAAAAAAGCAATCAGAATAGTTGGGATATTATATTATTACAGATAATAGTAGGGGTATTGGGTTTAGACCAATGTCTAGACCGATTTCATTCACATTCAGTGCTAAACCAAATTATTTTTAAGAAACCATACCCACTTAATTTCACTAAAATATCAAACATATTGACCAAAATAAACAGTATGAAGTCAACCGGAAAAGGACTGATTGCATCGACCTTGCATCGAAGCTTAAGAACACATTTCAAAGCAAATTTATAAAGGTAACTCACACATTGACTGATATATACGGTATAAATCCAACCGAAAGTTCGAAATTGATATATTAGGTGTATGGTGGATTGGAAAGTATTTACTCAATTTTGTCCATTTTTGGCATCACGACACGTTTTTACCAGAAAAATATGCTCCCTGAATTTCATTGAGATACCTCAAAGGTCGATCAATATATATAGTACAAAGCGAATCGGAAATTCAAAATTTTGTATATTTGGTATATGGATGATAGGGCAAGAATTGTCCAGATTTTGCTAATGTTTGACACAAGAATACATTATCAGGAGAAAATACTCTCTGAATTTCATTAATGTATCTCACAGGTTGACCGATGTTTTCGGTAAAAAGTCAATATTTATACCGATTCCTATGAAGCCCTTCCGTACTATCTTGGCGCCTATCTGTAATACCAACTTCCTCAGAATGTCTGAGGATTGTCTGGATGTCTGGATTGATTCAAGTTTAATGGTTTGTGAGATATGTACATTAAATCTATTAGGAGGCGTGGCCTTTCCCACCTTTTAAACTCTTTTTAAGCCGCAGATACTTCGATACTCTGTACAAATTTACAGTTTTTTATCATAATTTTGGGCTTAGTTATAGCACTCTATAATTTTTTATCCATCCGTCCATCTGTAATAACAACCTTCTCAGAGTGCCGAGGAATACGTGTACCAAGTTTAATTGAAATATCTAAATTTTTACTCAAGTTACTACTTGCACGGACAGACGGATGGGCTGGCAGACAACCGGAACCTAACTCGTCTCGTGATCCTTTTCACTTTGATATATATAACTTCATATCTATATCTAACTCTTTCTAGTTGTTACAAACAATCGTTAGTTGAACGAAAATATTATAGTCTCTTGTAACATGTTGCGAAAGCATAAAAACAACTACATGAAAAGACTATATGGATAATATCTATCTACAATAAAAGAATCGGAAATAATAATAGTGTCACTTTGATTAGCTAAGGCTTGCTAAACCCAAATTTTAAATAATGGAAGAGGATTTTTCATAACATAAATTTTATTTTAATAACTAGCTGCCCCAGACGCATGACAACAATGTAATATCTATTTCATAACGGCTTCTATATAGTCTTCTTTTTCAAGTAAAATTTAAATCGAGAATACTACTTGCGTTCTATGTACGCTCGTATAAAAAATCTGTGATAATAAAAGTGATCAGTTGCTGAAAGTTAAACCGTTATTTCTAATCCCAGCACACATTTTGGCGCATTTTAAATTATTTTACCTCAAAGCTTCTTCTAACAATTTTCGTTCGTTATAATTTACTCAGCGGAATGAAAGCAAACCGAAAATACTAAAAAATACTACTAATTCACATGTAAATTCCATAACAGTCTGCAAATACAGTTAATACACATTGGTGTTTGTGCAACACAAACAGAATTTGACAAAGAAAATATTACAAAAGCAACTGGCATACGAGTTTTATTTCTTCCATATTTTCCATATTTTTATTGAATAGTCTGTAGTCGATTTCAAGCGTCTAAAATTTTATAATCTTGAAAAGTGTCACAAAATTTCCCAGCAACAAATAAACAATGACAAAAGTCGCTCCAAACTATTAACAGCAACCTGTCCATACTAACACTAATCGTAACAGTGAGTTAGTAGAGAACGTTAAATTTAACGGTAACAGTATACAAGTAACAAGTAATCATATAATGTTGCATAAATTAAGTTTTTGTTTTCTGATTTCATATCGTTTATGTTTCTTTTTCTTCGTGATACTCTTCAACTAGCTGTGGGTTGTGTTGCAACATTTATATAATATGAGACGAGCCCTGAGTTTTTGAGTCGCCTGAAGCATTGGTAGGTAAAGTAGAATGTTGGTCAATATGGATGGGAAAATGTTGGTCAATATGGATGGGAAAATGTTGGCCAACGTTAATGTACTCACATACTCGTAATTCAGTTGTTTCAAGCTAAAATGTAGAACTGAAGTAGATACATATGTATTATAGATGTCTGTAAGTAAGTCGAATCGTTATTATGAGTGGTATTTCGTGCAATGGCTTCTCTGAGCAATTCGTTCTCAACTATTATCGACTTTGTCGACGAAATAACAACATTGCAAATCTAATGGGAATAAGTGAAAATCAGGAAACAGGGATCAGGCTCAGGCTCAGGCTCATCTTGAAACATCCAATATTTTGATTACTCGTGATACAGACCCGACAATCTTGCTCAACTATCAACAATTTCTGGTAGTTACCGAATAGCGATAACAAAAATAATCATTACCATAAAAGGCAATGATTTTAGATCTCCGAGGCGTTCCACCTACAAAATTTAATTTAAAAATCACGCAACAACACTAATAAGGCACACTCAGCAAAATATCGTGAGATCATTTAAGCTGAGATTTGTCAAATTTTCAAAAATGGGAGACCTTCAATGGCCACTGAGCGCATATCTAAAACTTCCTACAGCTTATAGTAACCGAGTGTCCTGAAAGTAAATCTAATCAGCAATTTTGGCATTTGCCTTTTCACTTTGATAGGAGATCGCAACGACTCTCTTCAGAGAACTCGCCAATGTATTGTGCTCATGTCGGTTTGTCAAGAGATGGCGTAACTTGATTATTATTCCATTGTTCCAATATTCCGAACATGCGTTAGAAAGCTGCTGTCCTTGGGCGTCTTTTTTAGTATATGACATTCATTTGAAGCGTAAACAACAGCGTTATTTTTCACTCAAATATGTCGAACTTTGTGCTTGAAAAAGTGTTTTTGTGGGGAGTTCTTCTTCTTCTTCTTTAATTTAATGTGAAAAAAAACCTCAGCCGAAAGTCATCGTATTTTGGTGGAAGTTTATGGTGAACATGCTCTAGCTGAGCGATCGTGCCAAAAGTGGTTTTTGGTCAGACGAAGAACGTCCTGGGCGGCCAAAAGTTTAAAGATGAAGAACTGGAAGCATTTTTCGATGAAGATTGTTGCCAAACACAAGAAGAGCTCGCAGAATCTTTGGGAGCCATTTCAAAACTTTGAAAAGCAGCAGGATTCATTCAAAAGCAAGGAAGTTGGGTTCCATGTGAAGTGAAGCCAATAGACGTTGAGAGATGATTTTGCATTTCAGGAATGATGCTTGAACGCTACAAAACGAAGTCGGTTTTGCATCGGATTGTGACTGGAGGTGAAAAATGGATCCATTACAACAACTTAAGTCAAATCAAGAGCAAAACTGAATATCCATGACGCCATGGTAATGCTCTGTATTTGGTGGGATCAGAAAGGGGTGCTGTATTATTATCTTCTAAAATCGGGTGAAACCATTAATGGGGACCTCTACCGACAACAACTCATCAAATTGAAGCGAACGATTGCGGAAAAACGCCCACAATTTGCGACTAGACACGACACAATAATTTTCTATCAAGACAACCGTCGACCACGACCTCGACCTCAGATGGGCAATGCTTTGAAAAATAATATTTTTCTTTTTTCTTAACTAAACGTTCAAACGTTCAAATTTTCAAAAAAAAAAAAAACCGCAAGAATATACTTATGAGTCCTATTTTACATATATTCTTAAAATTTTCCAATCTGGGTTTATTGATTGAGTGAACCACAGATCGGCAATTTGTCACTTTCTCAAATCCGCAGTTCAACCTTCCTTCCAACATAGCAGACATATTTAGATGGACTGATTCGGTTCGGTTCGGTTTAACGAGAAACTGGATATTAACACATCCAATATAATATTTGGGTATCCGGATAACAAAGATTGCTGTATAAAATAAATAAATAGGTACTAGAGAACTTAAAAAGCTTTCGGTTTCAATTATAGGTGTGCATACTCAAGTTTGCAGCAAGCGATGAAAATCTTCCTTGGCTTTCTCTAACACACATATTTAAATGTTGGTGGCACATACCAGTGTAATCAAGCGTAAGTCAAAGCGGTGAACAGTGCAACCAACGATCTAGATATTCTGAGAATGTGCCCAATTCTAGAGTGATAGCTGTTGTTGGCACGTTATATGTAGTACGAAGGTATGTGAGTGTGCAGCATTGCCTACTTTGTAATGAGCTTATTTTGCACTACACACACACACAAATACACATCCATGCACTTGAATTGATTTTTCGTAAATGTTTGGCAGTACAAAGCAATAAGACCGAAAAGGAATGCGAAAAAAGATGTCTGCATTTTCGTATTTACTATTTTATAAGTGTGTATTTTACTTAATCTATAAATCGGGCTTACTTTTTATCTTTTTCACGTTCTGCGAAAACGAGTTTTTCATCACCATCTTAGAGCTTAATAAAGCGAAACTTTTATTTAAAGTGGACTCGTTGCACCAGTCGAAAAAATTATGAACACGATTCTTCTCCTCAATCACGAATTGTACGCGTGGGCGTATGCCAACACGGCTGCCGCTGTTGCTGCGTATAGACACGTTCTGCGACAACAGTTGACCATGAACTTTGCGCATTTTTATTTCCCGATAGGAGTTCGCGTTCGGCGCTCTCCGAATCAAATGCATTTTCGTACTTTTTATTGCCCCTTAAGTGACACACTTCACCGTGGGCTGTAGTTCGGAATGCACGCACTTGCATCTGTATTGATACGGACATGTAGCATGTAGTTGTGAGTATGCATACGCGTAGATTTTTAAGGTATTCCTAGGAGTTTAAGACCGTTCGGCATTATGCGTCATCAGGAGCGCTTCAGGAAGCCAACAAACACACTCAAACACTCAAACAGACAGACACACACACACACACACATACACACACATTCTTACATAGAATGACAACGGGCGTTTCGCGAAATATATTTACAATAACAACAACAGCAACAACAACAACAACACCTACACGTGTGCATGCGTGTCACTTTGCTGAGTAATTTCATGCAGATAACAAAAAAAAAAAAAAACAAGTTAAATAGTATACACAACTTTCACGACGGCAACGACAACAACGACGGCGGGACGGCAACAAAAACTACAATCGCACTATAAATATTAACCGCCAAGAAAGCGTCCAGTCGATATGTGGTTGCAATATTTCAAGATTTCGTACCGAATGAAGGCCAAATATGTACACTGCAAACGCCGCCAACCGACGACCGGCTTCGAACGCTTCACGAGACCAACTAAATTCCAAATCAACAACAAAAAGCCTGAGTAATGCTAACAGTCATACAATAATGCT
Source organism: Bactrocera minax (assembly GCA_021498325.1). NCBI lineage: Eukaryota > Metazoa > Arthropoda > Insecta > Diptera > Tephritidae > Bactrocera > Bactrocera minax. Next base: position 610,733 of record JAKEEE010000067.1, on the reverse strand, counting down.
CGTGTGTAGCTCCAAGCAGAGTCCACCACACCACACCACACCAGCGGACAAACGCTTACCTCGTACACATATCTCCAGCGGAAAAAAAGAAAATACTAGCAAAAACAAAGACAAAGCAAACTTTGTGAAATGAAGAAAGAAAGAAAGAAAGAGCGGTGAAAACTACCAAACAGCCAAAAACAACAAATTTAGACTCTGAGCACGTCTTCCAGCCAAGCTCAGCTAAGCGCACAAGAAACAATAGTGCCCTCACATAGGCAGAGAAGAGCTCTGAAACAAGACGTGAGCTGTTTCTGTATGGCAGAGGAGTAAGAGAGAAAATAACGAAGTTAAAGATATTTTACGTATGTGGACACACTCAAGTGTCTCAAGCCAAAATGTGATAAGCCATTGTTTTTGTGGTTGCCTTTACGTAGTACTAAGGGATATTTATAGATAAAGGCGGAAGGCATGATTGCAGCAGAGAAGTGAATGCGTTTATATTTTAAGACGTCGGAATTTTGAGTACCGCATTAAAATAAAAACGAATTTAAAGTGGAATGTCATATCATAGGAGTCTGCTTAAAACGACCAAAAAATATAAATTGTCATATTTTTATCGAGCTTTGCACCATATCTTAAGACTAGATAAGTTGAAAAACAGAAAATTTGGTCATTTATCGAGGTTAACACATATCTTAATATTAGGTAAGTTGAAAACGGAAAATTTACTTTCGACTGGAAATTACTTTGGCTTCCTTTTCAACATGTTTCAGGAGCTGTAATATTACTTTGGCAACCGATATTTAAATCTGACGTCTCCAAAATATCAAAAGAGAGATGAATACAAATTTAGTATGCCTTTTTTTTCTTCGTCTAATAAATCTACACACAATAAATAAGAACAGTTCTTTCAAAAATTTAAGGCAACCGAATTACCTTTTTCGTTCCTAAAATACTATATTCCAACATTGGTTAAATCAAAATCGTCAGGCAAATTCGGGACTTTCTGATGATATAGTGAGGATGACTCAGAAACGGAACGTTTAAGATTATAAAAAGCTTTAGTGTTAAATTCCATCTTTTGTTTTTGATTTAAAAAACAACACCATTTATACAAACAAAATCCAATAATAATAATATTAACTTTTAACAACTGCCTGCCTTAACGTAGGCAACGCGTTGTAAGCTTTTTGAATCTAGACGCATGCATTTTTATTCCCAAATTTGTAATCTCTTTCACAGCGCTCTCAAAGAATATCTTCAGAATGTTGATGAAACTGCGGATGCGTATCACAATAGAAGTAATGATTGCATAGCATTGCATTCCGATGGGACAAAAGAGCCTACACTTCCTTATACCCAGTAGGGATAGCTAAGCCAAGTAAAACTAAAGCCTCTGAATGCAGTATGGGTAAAATTGTGAAGTAATAAAGCGAAATTATAGAACAAATTAGATGTGGAATTAAATGGTAACGGTAATTTGGGGTAACGGTAAAAAAAAATTCCAGGTGATGTATGTACGAACACATAAGCGCCCGAAATAATATATAAAGAATAAACACACATAAAAAACCTGATCTCTGAGGCGAACCCAGAAAAAGATGTAATTTTCTAAGTTGGTGTAACACCAAAGGCCGAGAGATATGTTATTTATAAAAGACATGATGGACAAATATTGGACTGACAAAACCCTAATTAATTCAAGTTGATAATAATATTCCTTCAGGGTTGTACATGACAGATATGTATTGTACATGTATATGATTGTGTGTAAGTACTTTTAAATATTATTGTTACAATTGTATTTGTTAATCATTTTATCATAGTTGTTGTTTGTCATACGGCAAATAATTCTCGGAAAACAACCGCTAGTTGGTACCACTGTATAAGTACATGTGCGTGTGGGCATGGAGGCCTACTGGAGCCTTTACTGCAGCTAGAGTGCCACTAAGCCTCCATGTGTCTATGTAAATGTGAGATCGCTGCACAAAACCATGAACGAGTTATTGCACGAGCATATACTTTAATCATTCATCACGCGACTGAATGGTTATTACCACGCTGATGTTATTGTAATGTTGCAGTTGCATTTTCCATGCTCAAACTTTCAAACACACATCTGCTCTAAGAGATATAGCAAATCTACATATGTAATGTATGTGTATGTATATAATGCATATTTTATTTGTCTACTTGTGGATATGCCAATTAAAAGAGCTCATAGAAATTTATAAAGATGTCATAAACGATGATATTCACGACCCACATAAACAGAAGGTTGTTTTCTTTATTTTCTCCCCCTTTTCCTCAGCAGAAACCGTCAGTGCAATTAAAATAAAATACACGAATAATTTCAAAATTAATAAATACTTCTTGGAAACACCACAAATTATCTGGGTATTATTGAAACTATATAATAAGTAAAATAGTACGAATAAATGCGGATGATGCAGTCCAATGCGCTTACTCTTTCTTTCGAATCTTTCGAAATCACTCATTAGTTCAGTTGTCTATATAGACACGAAATCCTTAAAACGTAAATTGCTTCCGAATTACAAAGTCCTATCTATTTCATCCTGTGAGGATGTAATTATGAAAAATAATTCAGTAAAAATTGATGTTAGATCTTTAAGATCTAACTATCTTAGATGCCTATAACAGGTTCTTCTGGGTGGTGCGTTAGCGCATATACATTCTCAGTAACCGCCCGAGAGTTGGAATGCCAGTAAATAACACCTGACTAACATTTATTTTCACAAATCGATAAAATGTGCACAAAAATGTAAACGAACCCTCGAACCTCGGTTTAGAATTGTACCGCCATTTCACTGTTTGGCGGACGTTTTTACTTTCATTTGAACTGTGTGAAAAATTCGAAAGCAAAATAAAAGAAGCATCGAACTTCTCGCATGAAGTCTCTACACACTCTTCGCAAGTCTCAGTGTTTGTGCTTGTTGCAACGGGTGCAATAACTTAAGAGGGCAGCCCACCATTCTATTCATTCTACCCTCATTAGCGTAAAGCCTATAGGAAGCCATACGTGGTTTGCGGTGTAGGTGATGACATCAGGCAATGCGTAAGCAAGTATTGTACTTGCACTCTTCGCAGATCGAAATGTATAGGGAAAAAAGAAAGCTGCTAGAAGGTGGAAATTTAGCAAAGTTGTCAATACACCACTAAGCCGGTTTGAATGAGGTTAATCATGGCAGTTCAGGCGGAGTTCCTTCAACTCTTGAGGTGTACTCAAATTATTAATTGTTTTTACAGAAAATTTTGCAAGGAAAAGTGAAAGAGTCGACTAAGAGTCTAATTGACAATTTTAATGAAAAAGAAATGCAACGAAAATCATTTAAGCAAAACACATTATTATATTGTACATATGTAATTGCTTTAATATTTATGCGCGTGTTTTTGCTCATATTCATTCATTTATGGTTAGGAAAAAAAAAAAACAAAAAATCGAAATATATGAAATAGTGCCACAGCAGACTAAAGAAATCAAGCTTCATGCAAAATTAATTACACTCATAGTGGTTTTTCAAGAGGCAACACAAAAGAAAACAATTTAAAACACCAACGCTCATTTGCAATTCGAGTGACAATCGCTATTTTATTTTATATACCCAGTCGCAACGTTTTTTATGGGGATTCTGGATTTTTTTTAACTAACGGTTGTTTGAACCACTTCAGAATAATATAGTGTATGCAAAAAAAAATTGTATTATCTCAGAGAGGACATACTTAGAGAGTGCATATATTAAATGTATTTACTTTTCCAGGAGTTATGATCAAATATGTGGCCATACCTTTTGGTCTATAATTAATTAAAACACAACTTAACTTGCGTATCTGAACGCTGGTTATAGTAATAATAAAACCCCAACAGGTTCACAATAATCCGGTTATTACTAACAAAAAAGAAACGTTCTTGCGGTCCCACTGTTTCATATTCGAGATATTTTGGAAAGAATGGGAATTATGCTTGCAAACAAAATCTTTCAAAAATCAATAACTTCAAAACGAACTTACATACTGAATTACGTCTCTTCGATGAACGTGTTGATAGTTAACAGGATATCCCTAGGAAATATATTAATACTACTTTTCTTAAAAAAATTATAGGCACTCGAGTACTTCGGCTTCCTTACTGGTTTTGCAAAGAAATGAAATAACTCTGAATTGAGAAAAAGTTGTGGTTGAAAGCAATTAAAGTATATTCGTATTGTAGCAATGTAGCAATGTACTTAATTGAAATGAAAATGATTAAGAGATGCGATGCGGTGCGTTGATAACAGGCAGTCATTATTACAATAACAGCGATGTGGCAAAGCTTGCAGTAAAAATATCCCATAACTTTAACATGTGAATACCTATAGGATCGGCAGCAAGCGAATGTCACCAACTGAAATTTACGATGTTTTCTCGTATGCATGTTCATCAATATGTATGAATGTACCTTGCCTGTGCAGCCGACTGACACGGCACGAAGATAAGATATAATATGAATGCAGAAAATGAAAATAAACAAGTAAGGAAGTAAGTAAGTAAGGGCTAAGTCCGGGTACAAACGAACCTTTTATACTCTCGCATGGTGAAATGATATACATATGTACGTATGAGATTGACGAACATATATATTGTAATTCAAAACAGAAAGTATTGGTACCGTTAGTTACGATCGATTTACAATTTTTATAAAATAAAATTAATAAAATGCATTATATCTATATGGAGGAATACGAAAAGATATCGTTTTTGGCAAGGAATGCAAAATTGTATTTCTTACATTAATAGAAACCAAACCATCAAATCACATTATATCAAATATAATATCATATCTTAATGCCATTGAAATATTAACTGATATATTAGGCACCAAATTTTGTTCAGGTATCTTGTTAATATATATATACGAGTATATCGATATATTCGTTTTAATTAATTTCATCTACTTTTCACATTAAACTAAATTTAACAAAAAAAAAAGAGAGTTTATTAATAATTCATACATCGATGGATATATAGGCGTAAACTTAACTATCAACAGTAACTCATTAATAAACTCATTAAGTGTAGTAAATGGGGTTATTCATAAACTGATTTCACCCATTTTCAGCACCAAACTAAAATGTTTTTAAGAAAATATATTAAGTTAAGAGAAGGCACTATTTTTGCAAAATTGCATTCCGATATCTTCATTGGCGCATGATTGGTATACCGTAAAGTGAAAAAATCTGATGAAATTAAAATTTGTGTTATATGGGAAGTAGGCGTGGTTGCCTATTTTTACATTGTAATATAAGGACTTCAGGGTAATGCTATGTAACAAATGTCGTTGAAATCGGTCAAGTTGTTCCTATGATAGAGGATTTCACCTGAAAGGAGGTGGGTCACACCCACTTTTAAAAAAATTTTAAACCACCGACGCCCCCTTCCTACTTCGATGTCCTCTACCAAATTACATTTTTGTATCTTACTTTATGGCTTATTTATAGCACTTTATAGGTTTTCTCATAACGGCATTTTGTGGGCATGGAAACGGTCTGATTACGCCAAGGAACAGGTGTACCAAATTTCATCAAGATATCGAAATTTTTACTCAAGTTATCGCTTGCATTCACTGATAGACGGTCAGGCAGTCACCCAGAATTAAACTCGTCTCGTCATCCCTATCATTTGGATATATATAACTCTATATCGATATCGATTAGTTCTAGATGTTACAAACAACTATTAGGTGAACAAAACTATTACACTCTGTTGCAACATGTTGCGAGAGTATACAAATCTAAAAGAAACCCTAACAGGCTTACTAAAAAAAAATACTTTTTGCAAATAAAAACTCTTCGTTCATGTAATCGACTTCATATTGAACGAAATAGGATGGCTGCAAAGAGAGTTTTCATGGCCTCTACGAGGAACTATGCAATTGCTGTCAACAAATTAAGTCCCAGTTCTTCAACTTCTCTGTTGAGTCAGAATAGAATGAGTTAAAAAAAAAAAAATCCAAATTAGTTTCCGATCGACGTACTATCTGCAGGCTGAAGTTGGGGTAGTGATGTGTACGGCTCCTCAGAAGACACTGTTCTTCTTAACAGAGAGTATTAATATCTCAGGCGCTTACATGGCTTACCTATGAGACACACCATGTGAAAGCCTCTTGCGAAGGCAGTTCATAGGTAACAAACTAAATTAAAGGTCGGGAGATAGAAGTTCGGGATTTTGCCTAACTTCGCCATTATTTTTCAGTTATCCGGTACGATGTGAGAAATCAAAGAGAGTTCAAGAGATATTCAATTCCTGGTGTATCTTGCGGCTTCATTATCGGCATGGAAATTCCGTCTGACTGTTGATTTGTCTGACTTCAAATTTTTAACACCTGTGCTAGTGAATAACAGTCCTGTGTTATTCGGGCGGAAGTTGTGGATATTCGCACAATTTTTTTTTGGATTGTTCGAGGTATCGCTGTTAAGTGTCAATGAACTTTAGGCGTACATGTTTCTCTCAGCCATTTGGCTACTAAATTCAAGTTCCGCTTTCCTTTTTTTTCCTTGGATGAATGAAGTTGACCTTACGACCTTTAAAATATATATCTTTACAATTTAAAATGCACTTTCAGCATTTCAAAGCTTTCTTCTAACGGATTAAGTTAGATTATTATAATATCCACGACAGTCAAAATACCTATAAAACTGATATGTGCAAGTAAATGTAGATATGATATTAACTAGTGGCAATGACCAATCGGATAAGCAAACAATCGAACGGTAACAAACAACAAAAACCAATAGTCAACATATGTTGAATGAAGAAATTATGCCCCAACACAAATGGAAGCAAAGTACAATAGCAATACAGAAGAAATCGGCGTGAATTTGATGAAACCGGTGCAATTGCAGTATTGCTTTGTTGCATTTGTAGCAATCAAACCGTTGCAACGCGAATCGCTGCAACGGCAAATGCAATTACAAAAATAACAACGGCAACACATTTCCGCGGTCAATAACTTGACTACGCAGCAAAACCGCGGGAAACACATACACACTCACATACAAGCATAAATCATTTTAAGAGCTTATTCGTACACTTGTATATATATGTAAGCATGTTGGCATCTTTCGATTGGCAAGTATTCGCATTCGGTATTTAGTATGTGGAAAGTTCGTTCCGTGCAACAGAGAGTTTGAACTCTTCGCATTCGTTAAAGTCAATATTCGCTCATCGGGCATTCGATGAAATCTCTATAAGTCACAAACACCAGCATTTTTGAGACAGATGTGTGCAGGCGCCTCTTTATAGCAACAACAAAAGGAGCATCAGAAGCTAATTGCTTGGCGCGTCACGTTGCAACTTGCAGCCTTCAATTGCGAATAGTTACGGTGATTAGGCAGCCGGTTGCTACTCTTGTTTTCCTGGACTTGCTGTGACTGCATTTTAATTCTGCCAACAAGTTCAAAAAACGGAGCAACAGCTGAGCATTTAAGCTGATCACTTGCAACTTGCAACTTGCAACGGTGATTTTAGTTGTGGCAATTTTGTGTTGCACGTTTACAAATCTACACAGTACATCTACAGATACCCACTTACATATACAGTCGAATCGCGATAATTTGTCCCCCGCTAAATCGAAAATCTCAATAATTCGTAAAAACTACTGTCCCCTTGAAAATGATTCATTAATTCGGAAAAATGTCATACATGTCATGGTCACCTCTGTAAGTTGTAGTATTTTTTCGCAACACAAAGAATATTTAATCTCATAAATTGAAATTTTTTTCCATAACCTCTTATAATTCGTTTTTTGCAGTTAAATCACCGTTAGGTTTTGTAGACAGTTATGTCGCCTTTATGTCACTATACATGCTGAATTGAAGTGGCAAAACAAGTTAATATTGCTCCACCAACAATAACATCAATTCCACACAAAAAAAGAATTTATTATGCAAGCATTCTCTTGTAATAAACTGAAACCAGAAACCTGAATACCCGAATACCCGAATTCAGAAAAGTCTCTACTTTTGTGACTCACACAATGCCGTCAAAGTAATGATCCCAATATATATATATATATTCCCATAGTTCCTAGGTGGAACATAGAGCTTCAATAAAAAAGCTAAAAAAATTTTTTGTAAAACATTCGCTGCAATATTCCACGTCCCGTAGCCATAAAAGAAAACAAATTTGACCCTTGAATCGAGTATTTTTAGCTTCGTACGTCTGGATATACATAAGTGTCGATCTCCATATTTTATCCAACATGCCGGAGGCAGTGCGATCTTTGCATATCCGATTACGTATATCAGCTGCTGATCCACCATTTTTTGTGATAATGCTGCCTAAATAGCAAACCTCCGTTGCGATGTATTGAGTTTCCATTGGGGGCAAGTTATTAAAAGAAAAAAGCTTTTTTGCCAAAGCTATGAACTTAAGGCAAGCTATGATTTTAAGGCAAGCAGTGGTTGGCTAGATCGCTTTAAAAACCGACAAAGTATTTAAAAATGTGGAGCGAAAGTCCTTCTGTTAATGAAGGCGTATGTTCTGACTGAAAGGAAAAGTTGTGTGATCTGATAAAAGATTACGAAGCTATGGATATACAGTGACTCACACCATAAATGGGACACCCCAAAACTATTTGATTTTTTAACTTAGAATATAAATAGTGAGCAAAGTATGGAAATTTTTTCAAAAATTCCTTTTTATTTCAAATAAGACATATATTTTTTATTGACATGAATAAAAAGAACCAGTTAATGCTATAACAACAACAAAATGAACATATTTACATTTGTTGTGCGTTCAATGCAACTCACACTTGAAATGGGACATTTATCGCGGCGCGCCATAGTACTCTATATTTTGTCTGAAAACTAAACTTAAATTGAAAATGCTTTTAGCAATTTATTAACTGGCAACAGAATAAGATTATCAGCGACTAAAAAATGGACAAATGCCTCGGTCTACAATTGAAGAAAGGATAATTTTTATTAATAATTACGAAAATAATAATTGTATAAAGGAAATAGTCGAAATTGTAGACAAAAAAATTTACTCTATTTAACATTATTCAGCGCTTTAAAAAAAAGAATTGGACGACAAAAACATAAAAAAAGAGGGGGTGACTCACCGATGATTTGGGGTTGTATGTGGTGGGGATGGGCTTGGAAAACTGCATTTTGTAGACGGAGTGTTAGATGGTAAAGGATATATAGACATTCTGAAAGCAAATATTCATAGCAGCGCGGAGAAACTTGGCGTTCGTGATTGTCTTATGTTTTACCAAGACAACGACCCAAAGCATAAACCCCGGAATGTTAAAAATTGGTTGCTATACAATTGCCCAAAAGTACTTTGTACGTTTGCTCAATCCCCTGACATTGATCCCATAGAGCATTTATGGGCAGAACTTAAAGAAAAGACTGTCCAAAAGAAACATTAAAGTAAGATTATATATAAATATATACATATATATATAAATATATATATACATATATATATAAATATATATATACATATATATATAAATATATATATACATATATATATAAATATACATATACATATATATATAAATATATATATACATATATATATATAAATATATAAATATATATACGATATATAAATAATTAATTTCAATTCGCCTAATAGTATGCAAATATTGTATTGTATGTAGTATGCATTTAAGGAGGGTTACTAAACTACCGGGAGCATACGGATATACAATCAGATAAGTAGAGGGATTTCCGTAGCAATGAGTATTTAACCAACGGAGAATAAAGTGAAGATTGAGGGACACAATAAATTGGAAGAAATGAAACGAAAGGATTGTTTGACCCAATATTCGACGATATACGAAGACATACTTTTCGGGCGTAATATTTTGTAGTGCACTATTAATTCAATGTAAGTGGTGCTATAGTACTATTTATGAGATTTTTATAATTTCATTTTTTGTCTTTAGCTGAATATTATTGAACCATTTATTCCCCGTGCGGGTCGGGGGATAAGAATAACCCGCGGTAAGGCGTGGACGTCGTAAGAGGCGACTAAAATCCAAAAAATGAACTGCATTTGAAATAGACTTTGCTCTAATAATAGGCCTAGCCATGTTAGAAATAGTGCTAAGTTTATAACACTTTAAATGTATTATGCACACACTTAAAGAGGCATTTTAGTTCAAGCTACAAATGCCACCAGTCGGAGTTGAATGGGTAACTCAACTGGAAGTAGCCTTGGGCTACAAGGTCTGACCGGAGACTTTAATCTGGTGCCACGGAGAGCACGAGCCCGATGGCGTCTGGAAGGCGCTCCATCCTGCTGATTGCGGTAGGCCCTTCGGGGAGTATCGTGGTGGCTGTGGTTTAACACCTGATTGTGGGTGGAACTGTCCGTGGCGGTACAGTTCAGTGTGAAGTCGCATTGCAACCGGGTGTCGGACCCAAAGTACGGCAGAGGTTTTAGGTAGGCCTCGAGCCCTACCAAGGTGGTTATTGTGTCCATTTCCACAATGCCGATCGGTACCGTTGGTTTTAGCAAAAAGTTATTACTAACGAGGCGCTGATCAACGCATTGTATTAATCCGTTGTGTTTTTGAACACCGTAGAGTTAGGCTGTAGAAACGTCACGTACCCACGAAAAGCACATCGTTCAATGAACTATTTATTTTTGCAGTGTCTCATCTTTAATCCCTACAGTTCGAAAGCAGAACTATTGAAAAATTCATTTATATCAACAGTCCGCTCCTTCAGCTGGCGTTTTAACTTAGCGAAACATATATTACATTTCTTATAGATACATAAGTACATATGAATACATCTATGAGTGCTTACAGCTTTAAAGCAAATTGTTGAAAATGGAACAACTTAATTAATAGACTAATAGACTAACTAGAATTCGAACTTAAAAACAACCGAGTTTAAATTCGTTTTTTTCATTTAACTAGTACATAAATCCGTTATTTTATTTATCTTCATAATGAACAATGTTCTAATCCAGCTTTGTTGAATATAATTAAATGTGTTAAACGTTAAAAAAAGAGACGACAACAACTAATCACCCTGTATAATTATGCGGCACAACGAAATAGCAAGTTGCAACTTGTTGCTGTTTGTCAACGACCAACATTTATGACTTTGTCCCAATTTCCGATGTTGCAAGAACTCGCATTTGCTTGTAATGAGACCGGAATACCTGGGATGTACACAGTAAGCGAATGTGCTAAATATTTTTATGCATTTCAGTTTGAATACCAGTACATAGTATAAAACCTGTAACCATAGCAGCGGAAAGACTTCGCAATAATCCAAATATGGATGAGTATACACATACTTATGTTCAAATCTACATATACACAAATGTGGGTATTTACCAAAACCTGATCTCAATTGACTGAAACCGCCTCAGACCTTTTTTTAGTTCCAGCATGTCGCTAAGTAATAAGTACTGAGACTTACGCATGCGTATAAGGTATAACAACACCCCTGTGGTCATGACAGTTGGTGTTACTGATTTGCAAAATCCAATCACATACATGCATACGAAAATTAATACATATACACATATATACATAGTTGAAAGTCGAAATCATTAAACGAGGTAAACCAGCCGGTCAGTAACAATCGCACCGCGCCAGGCATTGACCGCTGAAAGAATTGATCACAACTTCGAATGGAATGAAATAAAACACACAAAACAAAATTCAATGAGTAAAATAAAAACAATCATGGAAAAACAAAACAAAACTTAAAAAATCTCTTGAAGCGTGTAAAGCGCTCAACATGCAAAATTTAACAAAAATTAAAGAACGTGCAGCACCTCTTCTGCTCATCGGCCACAATCGAGCAACATACTCGCGGTCATTATCATTGTTGTTATAAAAAAAAAAAACAAAACTGGTTTCAATGCTTGCTAAATCGTGGAGGATTTTTGCGGATTTTACGAATTTTTTCAAACTTTCATTGAGTCCATTGCTTTCTTTTATGGGTTGCCGAATGTTATTAAGTAATTGCAGGGATATAATAATTTGGATTTGTTTGTAGGTGTAGAAGTAGATATGTACATATAATCTAATTAGCAAAAAAAAATAAGCTTCTGACCTATGGTAAATGAAAAAATATGTGTATATATGTATATTTATTAAAGAAAATGTTCAATCGGCTAATATAATACAATATATTAAACTGGAGGTCTAGAGTAGACAATGATTGACAATTTTTTTAAGTTTCGAAATGCACATAGCAGACTATCAAACTATAATAGCGGCATATGTGTATACCAACATAAATGATTTGTAAGATTAATTTGCGACCGCCTATTAAGCATTAGAAAACGTTTAAAAGTGGATTTGAAGATGTAATTTCGAAAGAACCGTTTACATGACAATTGATTCAGCACAATCGGAAGGTATGTTGAATTTATTCGGACATTGTTTGAGGAATTTTTTAAACAACAATTACAACAGCCACAATAAATTACATTACAATGACTGCTTTTAGATCAGCATTGCACAACGTTATTTGGATAATCTTTCTTTCTTTCTTTTCATATAACAGGAACTTCAATACATCGAAAACAATACAAAAATTTTTTAAATTCTTTGCAAAAATTATGATTTCTTACACATAAGTGTAGGGGAACTGGTTTTAAATAGTACATATTAAGAAAAAAAATGCATTGATAAGAATACATTATCGGCCATATATAGGTAAATATGCATGATTATCAACGAGACCACCAAACGAAGTCGACATAACCTTGTCTATGTCTAATAGGATGGTAGGATGGATGGAAAAACGAAACTATTGAAAGTGTCAGTGTAATCTCTAAAAATTAAATATGAAAAAAAAAAGTAAATATCTTTCTTTTACTGTTTTTTATACTTTTATATTCTTATTACTTTAATCATGTTCTTACCTGATAATATGAATCCGCCATGTTATCAATAGACTTCAAATAATGTGTAAACGTTGTTTCGTGAATTATCTTTATTAAAATCTGTGTTCTTTCCTTCTTCTTAAATGTTGAAACTTGGCACAACTTGCAAAATTAAAGCAATAAGACCAATGATTAAATATAATTAATAAAGTGGCATGCACTTTCAAATATGAAAATTGTCTTAGGTTAATTTTCCGGACACTGAAAATCTAATAAATTCGTAGTTCATTTAGTTAATATCAGTAATTTTTCACAATTTCTTTGGTGTTCATAATTACGGTATTTTCAAATTAATCAAAAAGTAGTAAGCAGTTACGAAATTTCACAATCTTTGAATTTTATAATCACACTGACTAGTTTCTTCGTTTCATTCACTGGCGACACAGGAAGCTGGAATTGAAGCAAAAAATTTCTTGTAAATTACTACATTTCAATGTGGAAGAATAAAAAAATTTGTGGGTTTTCATAAAAAAAAAAACAGTTAAAGATTTGACTAATTAATTTTTGTCTGACAGCATACTGGCATATAGTCTACGCCAAAGCATTTAGAAATGCAATTGCAAATGCGAGGTTCCGTAATTGATGCAATTTGCATTTTACTGAGGTTTTAATTGAAATGATGAAAAATGATACGTGTTGGCAAGAAAAATCATAGGAATAAGAGAGGATGGGAGAATGTATATTCAATGCATAATGGGATAAGCGTTTAAATACTACATATATATTACTATATACTACTTGGATATCTAATACACAACTTTATTAGGAATTCGAAAGAACACCGACAGATAAATAGAAAACTTTATAGCAAATTTAAAATTTACATGTAGCGGTAAATTCATTTGCAACTATATTCTTATTATTACTCAAGAAATCTATGGTAAACGCTTTTTAATTTTTGCCAAACAGATGATGTAAACATCTCAAATATTCAATTTTTGTTTATTATCTGCAAATATTTATTAACAGGTATTGGAAGCACATGTAATTTACAATTACCTTTTGGACACTGTAATGACAAGACACATGCGGAGTGTGGGTTTTACAAGGTACAAGCTTTGCACCAAAAAAAAAAATATTGAATTGAATGCATATATGCTACATATAGATTGCTGCAAGTTTCACAAAATTTTTTATGGCCATACAGCCTTCGTGCAGTACTGATAGCAAATTTATCTCTAATAATATTATAATACCTATTTTGTCGATAAAAAATTACAGCCTATCAATTTCTATAAAACTAGATCATTCAATTTTTTCTATTTTACTTGCACACTCCAGCCTCTTTTCAAAATCCGTAAATATTAAGTTCTTTAGTCTTCACAATTATTTCACCTAACATTTGTATCCGAACTTGATTACGATTGTATTTGATAAATGCAATTTGCTTAGTCGAAACAAATTACGACGCACGAGCAATTGTTTAAAATGAAACGCGAAAACTTTACTAAATCCAATCAAAAATAATAAATTTTAAATAGAAATGAAAATATTAAGCAAAATAGCTCAACAACCGACAACCAAATTAACCTCGCTTTGTTTCGCTGCAAACGAAGGCATACAGTGCTGCCAACAAGCCAATTTTTTTGTTGTTACCACTATGTTTCAAAATTTAAAATATGCAAGATGAACTTATGTTACACATTTTTAACTTGATTAAGTAAATAAATATGCCAGACACATAACATATGCCGTTCCTTTTGCATCTTATTTGCATAAGTCAATTAGATTATATTATACATCAAACAGTGAAGGTGCTTATTCTATTTAATAGGGTTTGTAACTGTTAAGTGAACATGCATTTATTAATTAATGGCATTCCTCTTTTTATGCAGCGAATTGAAGAGCTGCTCATTTTTATTAACCCTGAGTTGTGAAGTAGAGAAATGTTCGTTTACTATTGGATATAGTTCGAGTTAATTCAAAATACAAGTAAAAAGTATGTTTGTTCAGCATAATTCTTGTGCTCAGTTAAGATTCGAAACGTACATATAAGCATTATTTCTAGAGATTAAACTTTTATAAGGTTTTATTTACTGAAGAAATTTGGTTTATATTATTTGATTTTATTTTAAACTGTGGGTTTCTTTGGTAGAGATCCAAAAGCCGATATTACCGTACCTTTGGTTCCAGTCACTGTGGTGGTTAGTGTTGGTGGAATAGGTTTGACGGCTGCTGCTGGTTGATCCCACTTTGATTTCCTAAAAACATTTAACAAAATCATTGATTCAGTTGATCATTGATTGTTTTTCTAATTGTCATATTTACCGTCTCTTAGCTTCTTCTTCGACTTTTCGAGCTAAAGCCGTTGCTTGTTCTATTTTATCTGTGTCCTTCCGTTCCTTTTGTCTTTTGAGCATTCCGTTTTTTTGTACACGGGCCAATTCCTCATAGTAACTTTCAGGACCCCATTGTAATGGATCATAAATTTCAGGTGGATAATTTGTACCAAACTCATTTATGTCACAATACTGTATAAGTTTTTCATATATACTTGGATTGCGAAATTCCTTGCGCCCCTGTATAACACGATTCATGTTCATATTGGTCGTTTCCATATTGTCATATAAATGTTTTATTTTATCAACTAATTCAGTTGAAGGTTTTCCTTTAGGCTCTGGAGGTAAGGAAAATCCATAGTGTGCATATTTGCTGAGTTTATCAACTTTTTTTGGTGATTTTGTTTCATTGACCAAATCAGTTTTATCGTCAACTTCCATTTGTACACTGTTGGTGGTATCTCTTGATGTTTGAGCATTACTATGTGAGCTAGTTTCATCGTTCTCACCCTCCTTTTCTGTCTGATTACTTGATTCTGATGATGTACTTTCCTCTTCATCGTCATCAGATATGACTGTGTCATCCTGGTAGCTTACTAATCGCCGCACCGACTTCTTACGCTTTCTGTGTTTATTTTCTTTCTTATTGGGCGATTTTTCAATTTTTTCTTCCTTTGGACTCGGTGGTTTTGGAATAACAACCTATAAAACGAGGAAAATGTATGTAAAACACACACAGTCATACGTCGTGTAGGCCGACTTTCGAGTTTTACCTGAGATGCTTGTGAGTTTGAAGAATCTGGACTTTCCTTCTCCACTTCACCCTCATTTTCAGAATCCGTGTACTGTGCAGTTAGACTTTGCAAAGCTTTGCTCATTTTTAACTTCTAATGAAATAATATTACTCTGAATTCTTACTTGTTTATGAAAAGCTTGTTTTCTAATGAAGCTGATCAAATAAATAATCAGCTGTTGAGCATTTACATAGCTCTGCACTGAACAAACCCTTCAGCCTTCACCGAACAACACTCTTTATGACGTTTTTAGACGGAGAATGAAATGAGTTGAAATTATGAAAATAACTGCAGAGTGATTAACAAAATTTAATTTGATTATCTCTAAACTATTATTTCGATAATATTAATGAAACCATAATACTCATTTATATTTTCTGTGTGCAAAATTGTGATAAATTTTAGAATACCATCCCCCGAATTCAGTGGTAAAATGGGTATGGACGGATAGAGGAGGTTCTTCAGATCACGAATATATTTATGTATTGCCGCCGCAAACTTAGTTTTTAAGTTATTTGAATTTTAAGTTGAAAATTTAACAATTTTAAATGTATTATTTTTCGAATTATAATAAATTGTATTCTCATACCAATTTTCATACACCAACACTTCACTAAATTGTTACTACATATATATTTTTTATTAATTATTGCAAAAATACCTTCAATTCAACATTTTAATTTTTAATCAGTTTTATTTATTCAGACAAAATGAAAGGGTTGCGTTTTAATAAATAAGAAGTGTTAAAAAAAATTGTATTTGTAGCATAAATTTGTTTCTGCCTTATTTTATGTTTAAATGTTTGTATGTACTCAGTTAAAAGTCAACATCATTAGCAGCTGTTACGACAGGTGCCGAGGGAAAACTTTTCAATTTATTGACGTTGCATTTCTTAACTACTACCTATTATTAGTTCAAATTTTTCAAAGAAAATATAAGTATAACCAAACAAAATAAAAATGATTACTTCTGTTGAAGATTCCCAAAATGAGGATAGAATACAAAAACGTGTAAATAAAATACTTGAAACAAGGTTGGAAAATGATAAAGTAAGTAAGTGTTATTTTCTCAAGCAAAAACATAATTTTTCGTCAATAGGATACATTGGATGCTTTGAGTAATCTTTCGAATTTCTTCGTTGAAAACACTTTGCAAAATAGGCGGAATCTTCGGAGTGAAATCGAGCGTCGCACTGTTGGTATTAACGAGAGTTTTCTCCAAGCTTTTCGGGAAGTTAAAAAAACACTTGACACAGTATGCGAAGATTTAGATGATATGGCAAAATCCGTACAGACTATGAAATACAATTTGGAATCTTCTAAAGCGTTAACACATGATTTAATTAGCCAAACCAACTCGTTGCAAACTGAACGTGAACGTCTAAAAGTGGACCAACAAATAGCTGAAGCTTTTTTAGCGCGTTTCCAACTAACTGTGCCAGAACATCAAATTTTATATGGTACCACAAAAGATGCACAAATCGTTCCAGAATTTTTCACTGTTTTTAATCGCGTACAAAGCATTCATGCTGATTGCCGCGTACTAATGCAATGTGGCTATCAAACAGCTGCTTTAGAAATAATGGAAGAGATGACGTTACATCAAGAGGGCGCCTTTGAAAGATTATATCGATGGACTCAAAATCATTGTCGAAATTTGGAAAATAACGAAATCGGATCTTTGGTCATTGAGGCTATGAGCCGGCTTCAAGATCGACCAGTTCTTTTCAAGTATATATAACATAAGCTTTAGAAGAAATTATGACACTAAAGTTATCCATATTTTTTTACTTTTAGGTATGTAATTGATGAATATGCTATTGTACGGCGGGCCGTGCTGGTTCGACTGTTTATTGAAGCTTTGACCGAAGGTGGAGCCAATGGTAGTCTAAAACCTATTGAATTACATGCCCATGATCCAAAACGTTACATAGGCGACATGTTTGCATGGTTGCATCAGGCGATACCGAACGAAAAAGAAAATTTATCTATGCTTCTAAAGAAGTGTGATAAAAATGGTAATGACAACGGAGCATTTAGAATATTGACTATAAAAAATTAAATAATTTTTCTTACTAACTGCAGATTTGTCTGAGCAAACGCAAACTGCACTAGCCTACATAGCTGATGGTGTCTGTCACCCCTTGAAAGTGCGTGTAGAAACAATTCTGACATCAGAAAAAGACACCATCGTTTTGTTTGCTATTTCCAACCTGCTACGATTTTATCAGCAAATTATCAAACAGGTTCAATTCTATGACTCATAATTATAAATAATATGACCGTTTTTAATCACTTATTTAGGTTGTTAATGGTGGAACACTTGAGCAAACGCTAATTGATTTACAAAAGTCTAGTGAGGAGATATATCTGAATTCTCTCTCTAATCAAGTGCGTAGTATTTTACAAAGACCAGCTAGTACTAGCTTGGGTATTGAACCACCACAGCGAGACTTAATACCACCAATGAACGTGGGCCGTCTTCTAAATATGCTCAAAGAAATACTATCGGTAGCAACTATGGTTGATGGTCGCCAAACTGATATTACGAAGATCGTATCCTGTGTGATCGATCCTTTGTTGCAATCCGTTCAAGAGTCCGCATCACACTTACCCACAATCGACATGGCTGTATACCTATTAAATTGCCTCTACCACATGCAAAGTTCCCTCGCAGTCTATGAGTACATGGATGAGCGTGTAGAGCGTCTGCAGGCACAGTCAGATGCTCAAATTGACACACTAATTTCTGAACAAGCATCATCGCTGGTGGCCAATTTAAATCTGGGGCCCATTTACACCATACTACAGAATAACCAAACAAAGATTGAGGCAAATCTTTTGAAAATATTCATGAATAAAATGGATGATTTTTTGGAAATGCCAGAGATGTTGCTGTTACCGCAAGTGCAGTTGCTAATGTCCAGTGCGCATCGAAATGCAGTACGAAAACGTGCTTTCAATGTAATCGTTGCCATATACAAACAAATCTACGAACGCGTACATGATCCGGTCAATGGTTTTGAGAACCCATCTGCAATTTTTTGTAAAACTCCGGATCAAGTTGCTAAGATTTTGGCTGTTTAGTGTACTATTTATTTAATATATTTAAAGTTTAAACAATATTAATATAAAATATCTAATAAATATGAATGTGGACTTTTACCGAATTTAAAATTTCACGCTCATTATGTTTACTTTGGCTTTGCAGTGAGTCAAAGTAAATCACAAATTCATATACCATACGTACCCATACATGGATATAAACATATAAATGTAGATTAGTTATACTCATATATATGTATGCATATAAGAACAAGTACGTATGTAAATCGATTTTAAATGGCACACGTCTTCATACCGGTCGCCTAAGATTAAGTAAACTCAATTATTTTTCTTTTTTTATTGTCGCTCTGTTATTATTTTATTGTGCTTTTCCTTTGGGCTAGTGTGGACAACAATGGCACAAATAAGAATTGAACAACGAAGCGAAGGCGAACGCAAAAGTGCTGTCGAAATAAAGAGGCTGTGTGAGACCGTCCCTTAACTATTAGTACGATTGTTACTTTGTTAGCCGCCGCCGGTCCACAGCGCGCTTGTTAAAATTCTTCGAATTCGAAACACGTTCTTATCATTGTAGAAAACAGGATAAATATATAAGCTAAGAGAATTTGTGTTGTTTTTCCGTTCCTCAAAAAATATAGAAGAGACTGATTGCGCAAACATAATTGAATTTTAATGATCTTGTGTAAGTAAATAACATGCAGTCACTAAGCGAACAGTTTTTTTTTTTTAAGAATTCTTTAAATTTAAAGTACACACAGCTTCATGTTTTTGGCTGCTGATGACGTGCGATTATCTATTTAAAAAGAAAAAATTTTCTTGTTGACGGAATTTGTTTTGCGCGATAAAAATAGGAAATGTGATTTCAGATTGTTTATATACGTCCCAAGCGAAATCGAGAATGGAATGTGCTCTAGTGTGCTTGTCTGAGAAGTTACTTAAACTTCGTTAATCAGTACCCGCTGTTGTTACTTTCACAAAAGTAATTAGTCACTAATATTTGTTTTTAAATTCTTTAATATTTGATACGAAAGAAGCAAAGTTAGCTTCCTTTGCGGAGGGAAACCAGGCTAAAAAATTACTTGCTTTGAAAACCAAATATCACGTTTGCACACGAGCATTTAGCTTGACTTTAGCCAAACAACTTATTATTATTAAATACATATAGCAAAATAGCATAAATAAATTGCAGAAAAAAATAATTATATTTATATATATGTACTTATGTAAATTTCATTGGATCGTCGATGTTTCGCAGTCTTATAACCTGGACTCCTTTGTATGATAGACTGTGAACTGTTGCGCGAATTGATAATATAGTTTTGATTACAGTTCAATCACATACGCTTTACGACATAGTCATGGTAGATCGTTGGAATAGTTCGAGCGTTAAAGCACTCAAGAATGCCGGTAAAGATTTATTTGCCACTAACTGGCTCTCTATAAGTGGTTTTAGAGTAATCGAATAGGGAGTCTCAAGCATGTCCAAAGCATGATTCGATTCATTCAAGCGGAAATTGAGGTAATCTTCAGGGCTTTCTGCATACATACTGGATAGCCTAAATTGAAAATATTACAAATGTGGGTTACAAAAAAAATCCGTTCATCGCTACTTTACCAGTTAAAAAAACTACTAAATTGAACAAACAAATTAAGTTCTGAATCATTCATATAGTTCCGTTCACTCACTTGTAGTTTGTATTTAGTCCCAACCTGTCGATTCGATAACCAAAGAGTAAATAACAGACTTCCCGAAATTCCATACTTGCGGACTTGTAGCACTCCTTCATCTTCTTCATTTTAGAATTGGAAGCTTCAAGTTCAGCGCGCAATTGATTCATTTCTTTTATATTTATGGTCAAGTTTGTTGTCTCATTCATACGCGCCTGAGTAGTGACTTCGTTGTCTTCTTCCAACTTTTTATTACGCCGTTTTAGGCGTTCGATCTGACATTTATTTGTAAATAATAAAATATGAGTGAGTGCTATTCAAAAATCAAATGCTATTGTTTATTTACCTCCGCCTGTAACTTTTCAATTAAATTATTGGAGTTTTCGTATGCCTCGGTCGCGGGATTTTGCACCAAATGCACTACTTTGAATTTGCCCACATTGAAGTCACCTTTCAAGCAACGATGTTCCAGTTCTAATTCCAATTCTTCTTTACGACGCCGCAAACGCTCATTTTCTAATCTCATCGTATCCAATTCTTTCTTTGTATGTTCGTAGGATTCGGTACTGATAACATTTTCAATAGACTGATCTGCAACGGGTAGTTGTTTTGCGTTTGTCAACTCTTTTTCCAAATTACAACACATGTCTTTGTAGCCTACTAAAGTCTTCTCCAACATGTCTAATCTTGAACGTAATTGTACATCTCCATTGCCACTATCTACAGCATGACTGTTGGCGTTGGAGACTGGAATAATCGAATATGTTTTATTTTGCATTTGTCAGTAAAATATTTATGTATACGTATATTTGTGAGTCTTACATGTGAGATCCTTTTCGAAATTTTCTAGTAGTTGTTTATAACAATCACGTTCTTTAGAAACCAACAATAATTTGCGTTGAATGCGTTCCTTAAAATTTTTATGCCGTTTCAGCGCTACGTTGAGTTCTTCTATATTTTTAACATAAATTTCACATTTCTAGAATATAAAATAAGTTGAATTAGTAGATCCTCTCTAGAACACGAAGTTTTAAAACTTTGTCTTATATACCTGTTTGTAATCCAGTAAATCGGATTTTATAGACTTAGTTTCAGATTGTGTGTTTCGCTTTTCACTTATCATGATTATGTCATTTTGTAGTAATTGCTCAATTCGTGATCGTAGAGCCATTGGGCTGACCAACATGTTAGGCAGACAATGGTCCTGTGCAACTTTGATCCAGTCTTTAAGTTCTTGTTCCATATGTGAGAGCTTTACTTGTAAAGCCACGGCTTCATTGCGGCCACCCTCTTCACGTGCTAAACGCTTCTTCAAATCATGTACTTGCTCCTCTAATAATAGTTTGTTACCAAGCAATTCCTGCAGATTTTTGTTATTCGTGCGTAGCCGTTCCAGTTCTTTATCCATGTCTGGTATACTCAGTAAACGGGTTTGTGATTTCTATTGTTAAAAATTTTTTTTTGGTAATTTCAAATAAATATTTTGTTCTTACCTTTGTTATTTCTTTCCAATCTTCATATGACGCTATTTGGTACTCTAGTTCTTTAATGCGTGAATTGGACACTTCTAATTCTTGCTGTTCTTTTTCATGTTCGATTTTGAGAGCTTCATAAGACAATGAATGTTGTTTGTACTCATTGAGTACGCTTTTCAAATTAACCATTTCATCGGTTAATAATTGCAACTCCTAAAATTATAAATAATTTCTATGTGGGTTGAATCATAAATCTATAATATTTACCATTTCTAGTTTATCTGTATGTCGGCGGTATTCACTTAACTCATTTTCCATGCTATTTTGCATTTGTCGTGAGTGATCTTCAATTTCTAAGTTAGTTCGTTGAAGTTTATGCAATTCTTCCTCATAGCGATGTTTTATTTGTGTTAGTTCCCTCTGAGTTCGCAAAAGCTCTTGCTTGGCACCCTGTTCACGTTTACGCACAACTTGCAAATGCTTCTCGACATCTTCAATTTTGTTTGCGGAAAAGTCACACTGTTTCTTCAACTCAGTTACTTTACTCTCATAAAGCGTTTCTACTTCGGCTCTTAACTTGTGTTGCCGCTCAATTTCGATCTTTAACTTAGAAATCTAAAACAAATAAAATAAAATAAAACAAATGGAATTATAAAAGATTTATTGTTAATACTAAGCAATCATACTCGTGACTTGGCTTCAATTAAATCAGCTTTAATTCTACGTGTTTCCCAAGGACTTGAAGGAATGCTGCTTACAGAGGTGTTGCTATTGTCACAACTAAGATTTGAATTGTCGCGACGTCGTTTCTTGGGTACTGTAATGAAGTCCTTATATAGTAATGATATCATAATAATTTATATATTTTTACTCACAAGTACCAGAATCATTAAAAGAATCGGTTAAATATTCGAAACTAAGTTTTTTCGGCGCCGAATGTGTTACACTATCATTGAATTTCTCCATAATTTTATCAAAATTTGACTTAATGTTCTCCATTTTGGAAATCGCGGAATATTTTACACGACCCGTAGATTTTTTATATACACTTTTTAGATCAGTTGTATTTATTTTTTGTATTAATTCAAAAATTATATGGACGTATTTTGGTTATTCCTTTATTTTTTGAATATATTACAAGCAATTGAATAAAACAGCAAATAATATTTTATTCAGAAATTCTATACTAACCGCTCTGCTTTTGTCAAATATCAATTATTGTGTTGTATAGTAAAATCTGACGTTTCTTTTATAATTGACATTCGTAATTTGCTTTTGTCAAATGTCAATTATTGTGTTGTGTAGTAAAATCAGACATTTCCTATATAATTCACATTCGTAATTTTCGGTTTTGACATTTTGCATTTACCCTGTGCTATTTCACATTCTCTGCTATTATTATATATGAAGCTCGAACCATGGCTATTATTATATTGATTTAAAAGAAATTCAAGCTTTTATGAAAGCTACCATATTGAGAGCATGGTTAAATTATCCACATTTACCAAATTAGTTTTTTTATTATTTTATTTTATTAAATTATTTCGCGGTCTTCACCAAAATGAAAATATGAAAATTTGGCAACCATATTTCCATGGATAACAAATGTTTTTGTTCGTGTTTGCTTTATCAATAATAACATTTTAGTCAAGTGCTTTGGGATAATTTTTAAATAGTTTTATATTATAAAATGGCAGTTGATTCGGAAAATGTTGCAATTGAATTAGCAAACTTAAGTGAGGAAATTCGTAGTCTCCGTCTAAAATTGGCAGACAAAACACGCCAAATTCAGGATTTGCAAGTAGCTCAACGAGTGAATGCAGTAGATAATTTGGCCATCAAAGGAACACCTGATAGTATTTCAACAACACGTGTTAACGATTTGACAAATGATGAAATAGAACGTTACAGCCGTCAACTGATACTTCCTGGTTTTGGCGTTCCTGCGCAAACAAAGCTAAGAAATTGCTCATTTCTTATAGTAGGTATGGGCGGACTGGGTTGTCCAGCATCGCAATATCTTATTGCTGCGGGAAGTGGTCGCTTGGGTTTAGTTGACTACGATATAGTTGATCGGAGCAATTTACATAGGCAAACATTGCATACCGAAAGTACTATTGGTTTGCCGAAAGTAGAATCAGCGAAACGTGCTTTGGAGCAAATTAATCCCAATTGCCAAATAGATTTGCATAAAGTAATGTTGGACAGCAGTTTCGCACTAGATATTATTAAGCGGTATGATGTGATTTTAGATTGCACAGATAATGTTGTAACCCGCTACTTGTTAAACGACGCATGTGTACTTTTAAACAAACCTCTGGTGTC
Source organism: Bactrocera minax (assembly GCA_021498325.1). Lineage (NCBI taxonomy): Eukaryota > Metazoa > Arthropoda > Insecta > Diptera > Tephritidae > Bactrocera > Bactrocera minax. The sequence goes on along the minus strand of JAKEEE010000067.1, from coordinate 586,212 downwards.
AGGTAGTGCCTTACAATTCGATGGCCAGCTAACTGTTTACCACTACGGTACTACATGCCCATGCTACAGATGTCTCTTTCCTGTGCCACCACCTCCACATGCCATAACAAACTGTGGAGACGGTGGTGTAATGGGTGCTATCACTGGGGTAATTGGTTCTATGCAGGCGTTGGAAGCAATTAAAGTTGCCACGGGTGTGGGTGAAACACTTGCCGGCAGACTACTGATTTTCGATGGATTGAATGGTATATTTAGAAATATAAAATTACGTCGTAGAAGTAGTGATTGCAAAGTATGCTCAGAGAATCCCATGATTACCCAACTTATCGACTACGAACATTTCTGCAGCATGCACGCTTCTGACGATAATCAACCTCTTCAACTGATTCCATCAGAGGAACGTATAGATGTGTTTCAATATATCGAAATGCGGTCGCAACCGCATCTTCTAATTGATGTGAGACCACAAAGCGAGTTTGATATTTGTCGTTTTCCTTCGGCTGCTAATGTGCCTCTGAAGGAAATATTAGACAATAGATTTATAGAACGATTTCCTAATGAATTAGGTAATGAAAAACTACCTATAATTGTTGTTTGCCGAAAAGGCAATGACTCCCAAATAGCCGTTCAACACATGTGCAACAAGTTTCCATCTCATACGATACGTGATATTGTTGGTGGCCTTTACGCTTGGCATTACAGAATAGATAAAAATTTTCCAATATATTAATAATATTATTAAGCATATCGTATGTGAATTTGAATAATATATATTAATCGAACTATTGTTATGTCATTAAATGTAATATAGTCATGCTAATGTTTGAAATATTATAAAAGACAATTTTTATTTCAGATAAAATAAACACATGTTTATTATTTTGTACAATATAAAAAATCAATAGGTAAACTAAATTTTTACCATGCGTACATTTCTGGTAGAAGCATCGCAATTTTCCTTTTTTTTTTTGTGTATTACATGATTATTTTGGTATAAATGTCACTGCTGCCCTAAAAGTAGAAAAAAATCCCTTCCTCGTTGCATAATATCAATTTCAGGAAATCCCCATTAAGTCATCCTGCAGTGTTAGCTTATTACAATTTGTTGAGTTCTCTCAATGTTGCTTGTTGAAAAATTCCATGAACAATGAGTAGTTGTTAATTTGAGTTACTCAACAATTTTAACCCTTGCTTTTTGAAGCAACAAATTGTACAATTAGTCCTCGGTGGAGTTCAAAAGAACGAAATTGTGAGGGCAAATACGCTTGAGTTGAGTGAGTTAGGTTGTTTTTGTAAATGCATGCGTGTGTGTATGAGTGAAAGCAGTGTTGCAAGTTTTGTTCACTTGCAGAAACTAATTGTAAATTCCCAGCAACCCATCTGACGGCATTTTTATTGCTCCACTTAGTTTTTCTTCTGAGTTGTAGCTTACTTAAGCAACAACAAATTTAACAATGTTTCAATATTTATAAATAAAGTGAATCGCCTTGGATCACTTTTTGGCAAAATAACAAAACGAGACCAAGAACTGAGTGAAGAATTCACCTTTGTTTACATTGTCGTATGTTCCTTCATTTGCATTACTCATGTACAAAAACATGTCAGAAAACATATATAAATGTAATTCATATGTACATATGTATGTTCATACATATATTAGTAAACGTACTTGCCGTTATATAGGGGCTATAGCCGTTCAATTAAACACGTCTCAACTTTCATTATCCGTTCGGCAAGCCAAGTGAATTATCCTCCAATTGAAGTCAACTAGTGGAAATTTATTTGAGTGAAGAGTTCGTTTAGTTTTTCGTAGTGATTTAATACTTCAAATGAAATCTGTTAAGACAGCTGAAATTTGGCGATAATAAAATAAAGAGTACAAAAGATCATAAACTGTATATTTCTATTTCGGATTTAAAATTGTAAGTGACTTTATTTTTATGAAAAGTTGATTTTCATAAAACAATAATTAAAATATTAAATCTGCTGATCTGAAGATTAAAAAATTATTAAAGGAACAATAGAATAGAATTTTTATTGAAATCGGTTCAGACCTTCCGCTAGTCTCCATATACAGATTATACTTATTTCCGTCACTCTGGTTGACTTTATGCCGAAAATATTTGTTAGTGCTAGAGATACCTTTATAAAATTAATCGAGAATATTTCGCTGAGAAAAATATGATTCGGTACAATAATTAATGATACATTAATTTCTGTTACCCAGGTTGACTTGAAAATAGAAAATTCGGATATACAACCAACTTTTCAGCTTTACTTTACACACTCCTAACATGCTTCCCAGAGTATATGGTGTTCGGCTGCACGCGACCTTAGCTCTTCCTTATTTATTCTATTTGTTTATTGCTTTTTAATTTTGAATGCAAAATTAATTATGAAAATAATCAAAAATCTATAAATAATTTAAGAACCACTTAAAGGGATCATGTGTGTTACTTAAGCCCAGACGCCTTAGCCGATGTAGTGCGCAGTGCGTTGAATTAGTATGTTCAAATTTCAACTTAAGCAAATATTAAAATTATAGGAAAATCCAATGGTGACCTAATGATCGCTTCTCGATCATCCAACTTCAATTTGTCTTTAGCACTATTTTCAGGGTCAAATAGTTCTGAATATTTATCGAAAGAAAACATTGCCATATACAGTTTTGGCTGTCATATCGTATGAGTAACCTGATCGGTTTTACTTGCTTTACTCATGCGCCTCGTTGAATAATTATTTCTTAATTAAGGGAAGCAATTGTGACCAAATTTCAATATAGCCGGCAATTTTTATTTCTATCTGTTACACATTCGTCTCCAACCAGAAAGTGTCTTGTTGGCGATACTGTTACGATACCGAGAACATGATAAAATAAAATTTCACAAATATTGGCTAGTGCGCCCCCAGCCACAAATTACATACCTTTAACAGACTGCATTCCATAGATTTCAAAACTCAACATATAAATCAGTGTTTACCTTCGATTTTCTTAAATAATATAAACATATATATGAGGGAAATGTCTGCAAACTTTCTCTGCATACACCGAGTTCCTCATACCACTATATATATGTATTGTGCCAAATTATATATAAAATACAGGTACTACGATGTATGCCTTAAAACAATTTGAAGCAATAAAAAAATAGGAGGCTAAAATAAAATAAATAGTGTGAAAGCAGAGCAAACGTAAAGCGGTTGTGTTTGCTCATAGCCCAGAAAAAGTAGCAACAATGAGACCATGTACCTGGAGCCTACCACGTATGCAGTGTGTCAAGTGAGCATTATGACCAGCTCCTGACTGAAGACGAGGTTATTGTTATTGTCACTGTTGTGGCAATGTCTGCTGTTGCTGCTGCTATCTCTGTACACGAATACAGACAAGCGCACACGCTCGCACGGAAGCTCCCACATTTAGTAATGTGTGAAATGTATTGCAAGTGTTGTTGTTTCACTGTCCACGCTGTCGGCTCACACAAACGCATGGCCACCTATGTGTGTATATACACTTGCAAATATATACCAAATACTCTTTGCCACTACTTGGCAATAAACTTGCAACTTGTAGCTGCCTCTGACCATCGTATTGCTAATCGGGCCGACAGTTTTGCTTGGCATGAATCTCGTTTGGTGCGTATGCCTACACATACATACACACCCATACAGCATGTGATTTTGTAAATATACATATGTACACATTGAGACGCTAGGACGTGCACAGTTTCGGACATTTCCGCTTCGATGCCGCTGGGATGCTGTACGTAACCAGCACCAGCCTCGACGGTTAAGTAGCGTCTGGGATAGATCATTGGCATAGCCTGAGCAGCTGTAAATGTAAAGACATTTAGTGTTACCTGGCTGGCGTAAATCAACAGATATATGTGCACACACATATGTATATATTCACTCGTACGAAATAGTCAAAACAAACATTACGCGCAAGCACATCAATAACCGAACCACCGAATCTTTCGCTTTCAATTCTAGAGAGCGAGGTGAATAAAAAGTAAACAGCACAGTTAACTTCCTCACTCGTATTGGTCTCATTCTCTCTGTCTCCCAGCGTCGCTTGCGTGTTCATTATAATTGATTTTTTGTTTACGAATATACATACATACATATATATGTAACCCAACCCACAAAAGAAACCCTATAAAGTCGCGTTGAGGCTCAACTCAGTTATTGCTACAAATTCAATACACAAATCGAGCTTCGCTAAGTTACAATATATTGAGAGCGGTAATTATAGTACCAGCGAAAAACTTCCTCTAAAAGAGAGTAAATTGCCCAGAGAATGGGATTATTCAACACCATATATCGAGCCCGGCATTTCATAAGACAAGAAAGATAAAAAGTAACAAAAACAAAAAAAGTTTTTAAACAATTTGATGTATATTAATATGAACATCGCTCATTTAAGTGAGCTGAATATTAAATTTTATAACAAAGTTCTTTCGTTTTGAAAATGGGAGGCTTAAATAAGGAAATGCGATTTTAATATGGTCCAAAAGTTCGTGAAATGGTATTAGTCGTACCCTAGGAAGTTTTGCTGCTAACTCAGGTTTTGGCACATACACACATACAAAGAGCCGCATGTCATGTAAGATAGTGCAAGAAGAAAAAACCAACAGCTAAGAACCATCAGCTGTGTGGAAATTCACCACAGCAATGTTAAGCGAGAGCGATGAAAGCAACTGATAGCAGCAGTTTGCAGGACAAATGAGCAACCGTTGCTCTATCCAGGCAACTGTAAATGGTAAAAACTACAACGACAACGTAAAATCAGTTGCAGTGCGTAGGCGGTTGTCGTAGACGTCGTAGCCAAACACGTGCACGGCTTGTTCGCGTCCTAAAGCAGGCTCTATAGCTGTAGATTTTTGCTTTTGGTCAAAACACTTTTATTGAATATTTTTGCTGTTGGTAAAATTCTACACACTAGTATTACTACTACCGTTACTACAAGGTACAACATAAACAAATAACATTTGTAATTGGCAAACAAAAATGTAATGAAAGCTGCAAGATTGCGCCGAGTCGCTGATGAATTTTGCTAATTCCAATTGAAGTTATTAACTTCAGAATTTCTCCATTATATGAAGGCTTTACGAAGGGTGTGAAACACATAGATGTGAGTGTGCGTGTGTGTGTATGTGAGTCCAATCATGGCAGCAAATTTGGAAAGTTTCAAAATAGGACCAGGGCTCACTGAATTGGCGGCAATGGTTGTTGCACGTCAAGTGGAACGAAATAAAAGAGAACTACAGCATAACTATTTCAAATTTATTAATTGCTAATCGCAAATTTCAAAAACTGGTTATTATTAGTTTGTGATCAAAAACACCACTAGTTGCAAACTAATTCTAGGGAATTCGCAAGTGAAATAAAGTGGATGGAAATTTCGACTAACTGTTTGGAACATATGCAACAAATCAAAATGTCAATTTAACGATAAAAAGAAAAATGAAATAAAATATGTAAAATAAAAACAAAAACAAGTAAATAAAAAGTAGCTGAGTTGTAACGATGACAATAATTTATGATAATAATTGGAATATCTGTAAGCTATTTATAAATATACCTATATAGAAACACATACATATATGTATATGGTTGCATACAACTGAGAAATTATTTTGGAGATTTTATTAAGTATTAAGGTCACAAATTCCAAGAAATTTGGATTGTAAATTAAATAAACGCTGCGCCTAAATTAAAAGCATATGTCCAACCCGAAAAAGGGCGCAAGAGAGCGTCTACGTGCGTATGATTTAATGGAAGGTAACCACAACCTTTTGAGCTAAAAATAACACTTTGCGTATAGAAAAGCAAACAAGCAGCCAAAATCAACAAAACTTGCAAATAGAAACATAATATATTTGTAAAGCACCAAAAATAAAAAAATATAGTGAAGAACAAATTATAAAAAGGGAACAATTCAAATAAATATAAAAAAGTAATACACGATTTTCAAGTATAAATATCTGTGCTTTGCTCACAGGTGTACAAGTATTTTAAGTACCTAGACCCAGTTTGAAAATTTGAAAAGAAGAAATTGTAAAATTGACGAATTAATTATTTTGAACTGGGGTAAAGTTTTACTACTTTAAGTAAACATTTGTAGGAGAGCAAGTATTTGTCCTCATATTTGTGTGTTTAAGTAATAAAAATTGGTATCCTCCCTTAAACGAAAACGCCCGGCAGGATAACACGCTCCGACGCGCACACAAACAAATAGCCTGCTGAAATTCCATACCAGCAATCAGCGCCAATGCGACACTCAGCCAAACTGACAAGTGAAGTATCCGAGTACGGGTATTAATATTCAGTGCACGCGCTGTGCCGGCATAAATACTTAAAACATCACCAACACGCACACGCAGCGCCATTGTGGCAGCATCAGCGCTGAAATTGTGTAAAACGAATACCTTCACTCCGTGAATCTGTCGCGCTGTGCGATAGTGTGCGCACCAAGTCACACTCACACTCCGTCACACATACACAAGGCGTTGGGAACAACAGCAACTGACAACAGACAATCGACAACTGCCAACACCGACCCTCACTAGCTGCAGCAACAGCTCCAGCAGTTCCATGCTAATAGCATTAGAAGCCGAAGATAAGAACGCAGAAAAGGCGAACAACGGCGACAGCAGAGCAGCGGAACAGCGGAACAGCGGAACAGCGGCCGCAGAGGGGAAGCAGCAGCAGGAGTCGCACTGACGGTGCCGAAATAAAACACAAACAAATGTACGTATGTATGGATATATGCATGTACTTTTGCTGTTCTAAACTCTCTAACTGCTCATATACAAGTTGTAGTGTGTGTGTGTGTGTGTGTGTAGAGGTGCCTACTACCTCGCCTTGAAAGTATCCTATAAGCCTAACTCTTCGCACAACGTGCAGCATAGGAACCGGAGCATGCCTCCGAGCTCGACGAGCTTTACATACGTACATGTACTCGGCGCGTTTTTTTTATATGAGACGTTATTCGCGTGCCTCCTTTTGTTGGTGCTGCTAGATTTGCTACTTTTACGCATTTTTCTATCGTATCGCAACGACCGTACCGTTGTTCTTGTGCCTGTCTACATACATACATTCACACTGTATATATGAGTACATACATATAAGCGAACAATAAAAACTGTATACGGCGAGCAAGTGCAGACGCACGTAAAGTAGCAATGACAACAGGAAAAATAATGGCGACGAAATAGCAACAACCTCAAAAATGGTGGCAAGCATTTTAATACGCGGACAGGCAACACACACACACACACACACACACACACACACTCATACTTACACTTACGCAAGTGTGTTATGCATGTTTGCGATGTTTTGCGGGTGTTGGGGAATTCGATTAGGATGCTGCCATCGAGTGGATACAGTTATTAGTTAAACAGCATGAGATAACGCAGAAAATCAAATCAACGAAAGAAACGCCACAAAAACACCAAAAATGTAAAAGTAAATTTTCTTGAAATCGATGTCTCTTTTAAGAGCATTAGGACATTTTGCTTCTTCTCTAGTTTTGTCGGCTTACATTTTTGTTTTGGTATTTCTTTCAATAATTTTGCGGTTAATAAATATTTGCATACCGTTCGCCGTGTGTGTCTGTACTTGTTTGTATGCGTATGTTCCCGTGCATATGTAAAAGTACAAATCATATTTTGGTATACGTTTGAAGGCAAGCGATTTGCCGACTTCTTGGAATTAGTAAATGGAAGAAAACAGCGCTCCATTCACGATGACATTTACTTGAGGTAAACATTTGGCGAGAGTGGAGAAAGGGAACACGCTCAATAGTCCTAAAATTTGAGAGGATTATTTATATTATGGAATCACACTAAATTTAAAATTATATATTACACACATAAACTTACTTTATATTTTAAAATTCTCCACAATATTGTTCTGGATATGGCCCATTTTGTATAAACACTTTGACTATTTGTTTGTGACACCAATTTTGCGAGAAAGATGTTAACTGTATAATATTTACAGGCAAAAAACTTAGAATACCTGTAATTATTAAATCTAAAATTACCAAAAGATATTGAGGTTAACGATCCTATTAAAACTACCACAAAATTTATGAATCTCATTAATTTTCACCGTCCCTTATATGCCCCGATCAAAAACATTTTACCCGGTTTTAATACCTTACGTTATATTCAATTATGTATTCTGAATTGAAACGCTTCCATCTCCCAAGGAGGATAATTTTGGACGAAACGGAACGCTAAATAATTTCGCTCATTGTAAGAATATAGAAATTTTGAAATACAACGCGGTGTCTGCAACATTTTATTACATAAAAAGTAGCATCGATAATCAGTATTTGTTATTAGGCAAAATTATGGAACGAATGCGCCCATATTTCCTATCAATTTACCTTATGCTTATGGCAACATACACTGGAATTAATTTTTAAGTTTATATGGGCAACTCCAACTTCGCGTTTAAAAAATGTTTACACCACATATACCCTTGGGTGACCTCCTGTGTGAAATGTAAAATTTTACAGCACTTTGTGTAATTTTGGACAACCCCGATTTTTACCCCCACAATCTGGCTTAGGTGTGAATGAGCACTTGTATCGAGTATAAGAAATGTCACAATGTTTACTCGAGTGTTCCGTTACACAACCGAACCATTGATTATTGCATGGTCTTCCAAACAACCATTATGGAAAAATGTATCCAATCAAATATAGTTATATCTTTTGAACACCAACTATATTATATTCGATGCCAAACTTTGAAGTGAAATCTGACTAGGTCTGTCAAATTACTTAACGTGGCAAATTTGTATATTTTATTATTTGCAACGTGTACAGTGTTTATCAATTAATGATTCCATAAAGTTTCATATTTTACAATTTAATTACGAGTAATATAATTAAAGAAATATTTTGTGGTCAATAACAAAAACCCAACAAACAAAACGCATACAATTTTGTATATATACAGGAAACACATATTCAAATACCCTAACAGGAAATGAAATAGTGCGTATCGCAAATCCAACTAGTCCACTATACGACTGCCTATAAGAGATGTCGATTGTCAGATTTCGGTTAGAAATATGGCGGTCGCATACTAGTTTAAAACAAGCAAAATAATCTCGAACAAACATTTTTTTACATCAGTATATTCATGTTATACATTATAGTTGTGTTATATACTATAATATTATTCATATTATAGTTCTTTAAAACCTAAAAAGGAAACCTACATGGATATTCTTATTTTTTGTGTTCGCAATTCATAAATCGTTTTGCAATAATATAAAACTTGTGTTTTTCTGCCTAGTTTGATTTCCATTTGAAAGTTCTAGTTTAATCTTGTGTTTTCTACTAGTTTTGTATTTCTTATATATCCTGTATATATATATCTTATATATATATATATGTGTGTGTATGTATATATATATATATATATATACATAACGGCGCAACGAATTTGAAACACAAGAAAATTCCGATGCGTAAGTGGGAAGTTATGCAATAATGAATACAATCCCTTTGGAAAGCGATAAGGCTGCTAGAGCAATAATTGGTACACAGATTGTGAAATTTTACATTAATTGAATGTAAATTTAAGCTGACTATCAAATGTGTGTCGACACCATTCATAATTTAGTGATTAATAAATTTATTTGCGAAATATTTCTCGACCGGATCGACCGGAAGATGTTGCCAGGAGACACCAGGTTTCACTGGTTAAAGGTTTATACTAAAAGTATCGGCGAATGGAGACTAACAGAGATTACAATATATTGAAGGGAGGTCGACAAATCATTACATTTCTATTCGGTTTTGTTTATTTCATAATGTGACCTTTTTACAGATAATGATTGGTGCATTTGAAAACTATTAACCCCCAAAGCGGTATTATCAATATTTTTTTTTAATTTTTCAATTCCCATCACTGTGTTCACCAATGAAAAGTTTTATACCCGTATGCCAGTATATGTATGTATTTAGATGCATGTGCAAATGTGTGTAAGGAGAGGAAATGTCAGAAGAAATTCAGGTGCGAGTACAAAAAGCAATATTTTCATTATCCTTTTCCAAAGCAATTACAAAGCATTGCGGAGCCATCAACACCAGTTATTTACGCTGTTGTGTTGTTACCAATAAAATGTCAATGTTTTCTATTTGTGTGTGTGCGTGTCACAGGCAAGCAAGCAAACGCCTGCCTATGACCGTCCCACAACTGCATATTTTGCAATAGTTGCTGCAAAAGTAGGTCACTCCTGTTTGCCTTTTGGCACCCGGGCCAGCGAATTCTGCGGCTTAGGAAAAAAAAAACGAGGTATGGTAGTTGGAAGAAAACCAATGAGAAATCCCGGTAAATAAATAAAAATCGTTAAACGCGCGCTTGCAAAATACTCATGCAGCACGTGGCATGTGCATCCAATGCCTCAAATCAATGGGGCTAAGACATCTTCCATCAACACATCAACACAAATATGTAGCTTCTAAAATACACATACAGACATATAAGTGTAGCTTATATAGCTGGGAGTAGCGGTTGAATAAATATTTATCGATTTCTATGTTGCGATGGTTTAATTAATGCGGCATCACACAAACCCCGCACGTTTATTAATTCTTAGATATTTAATCAAGATCGTGGATGGAGTTCTCAAAACAAGAAAAACAAGACAGGCCCTGAGTTGATTTTTATAGCTTTTTGAGCTCTACGCTGTCGAAGTTTGTTTATAATCGATCAAAAGCATTCTATGCAAAATAAATTTGAGTACATTGAATGTCTAATGTGCAACGAATTAGCGTATGAGTTAGTAAACTAATAATTGAGTATAATAGAAATTCGGGTCTGGAAAGGCACGATCGATCTAAAATCTTCGAGTCATCAAAATAAAGTTTCTAACCTGGTAAGTCCGATTTCAATATAAATTTTCTAAATTGGCGATGGAGTCGACCAAATTTTCATGTATATTGTTGTGGCTTATTGTTACCCACCCTTAAAAAAATTCTATAGAGGATTCTTTAGTGTGGTCTATCTACTTAACACTGTATATTAGATCTTGCCGTCATCGCACGCTGTTCGTCTTATAGCAGTCCAAACAGCTTCCTAATAGGACAATTAAGAGATTTCAGTAATCAACTAATTGTACAATTAGTATTTAATTTGCATTAACTTACTGTAAGAGTTCTCATTAAACGCTGTGATGTGTGTTCAATCAATCCGATCAGCGAGCAAATCATTACTTAAGATCTTTAATATTGGATTTCTCTTACTTTTGGATATTTCTTATAAAGTTTGAGTCAAGAGAACAACTTGTTTCTCTCAAATATATAGTTATTGTCGCATTATCGATTTACGTTGTAATAAATCGGTTTTATTTTCGAAACCATATCGTCAGATGACTTCTAACTTCACCAAATGTGTAAGGGGCCCGAAATTTAAACAGCAACCTACGTAAAAAGTGCATTCATACCCGACAGGAGCAGCCATTTTAGTCGAACGCAATTCGCGAACTTTCATTAGAAGCTACTTACTTGGTACGTACTTGCATCTATGCCTTTATTTTGTTTTTGTATTCATTTTCTATTGCACACATTCAGCAAATGTGTGTAAATAGCAAAGCCGACGTTATTGCAGTGTGTGCATTGCACTAAAGTTTCATTTTTCACAAAAATTTTATGCATTCATATCCCACATCTGCTTCAACATGGACTTGCAATATTGATTTTATGGAATGGGCTGAAAATCAAAATCCCAACAATCAGCAGAATTCTTCGGCGAATATAGAAAATGCTTCGCATTCACGGTTTTTGCCATTCAACCACTGATGTTAACCATTGATTCATAACTGCGAAAGTACTGTGCATATATAAATATTTGGGTGTATTAGCGAGTACGTGGGTGAATGCAGGCAGTAGCCTACAGACAGCAACTAATGCATTGTCGGCGCCATTTTGCATTCTTGTATTGGGCTCTGAACTTATGTACCTGTATAAGCGTACTTAGTGTGTAGGCAATAAGCACTCCATGCAACTTTGGTGAATATCTGTGTCCTCTTGTCAGGCAATGTGAGAGGGAGTATTACGATTTACAAACCATGGAATAGATAACCAAATTGGGAGATTCAATTCAGTGCACTGGGCTACTTGCTTGTCGAGTTTCGACTACAGAATTTCTGAGTGCTATCTTAGCAAGCTAAGTAATTTTAGTCACTTAAGTGCTCTAGTCATTTTAGGTTGTATTCTTTTCGCTGCTCCTTTTCGCTGTTCTTTAGCCACTCCCATGTAACTGAATATGAATACTTGTATATGCTCGTATTTACTTTGGCTGTTTTCATGAATACTGAATACTGTGCAATTCCCAGCCACAAATGCAACAATGCGAATATAAACTGATTCGGATTTATCATCCTTTGTTGGTTTATTGTTGGAAATTTGCATTATTGCAGCAAATCTCCGCACGGCGTACGACTGAGAAAAACTTTGCAAGGATTTTCCAAGTTAGCCCAGCTTTCTGCTTTCAGCAGTCATCTACTTGTAGGTATTTATTTCATTGCTCTATTATATTATTTCAATATTGCTTTAACGATAATTTTCCTCTAGCATTAACATAGTTGAGGTTGCTACTTCAGCCTAATCGAATGGAAAGTAGTATTGCAATGACAATTATTTTTCAGATCCGTATGTCTTTGATAAGTCACTTATCAACTAATTCCTTTTATACTTCCCAAAAACGTTACAAAATGGTTTTTAGTATTTTAAAATAATCGGGATAAATATGAATAAATATATAGATAGACGGAGACTCCAAATTTCGGTGCTGAACACTACGGGCCATACGCTCTTTTTACACAATCACAATTAATAGTTGCCGAGATTTAAATCTGAGCTTCCCGGTGCCTAATCTTCATCACTACTAAAAGCTCGAATATGTTGTCTTAAACAGTCTTGAGTTGTTTCGTCTTCCCCGTTAAAGAAGGCTTTTGTCAAATCTTTCATGAAGTCTTTCAACACCTCTTTCAGGCATGTATTTTCAAAGGCCTAAAATTCCAGTCTTATTAAACATTTACATATTTTTTTCTTCAGTCAATGATGCCCATCTGGAATTAGATATATACTTATATATATACTTATGTATATAGATATAGAAATGAAAAAGACATAGATAATACTATTATCAGTATGACTATACATTTCATGCATTGTCTATGCATTGTGTCTATTTCATCATATTGGATCCAAGTTTGTTTGTTTCAGAATGCCAGAAAGGATTTCTATGTCCACTTCAAATTCAGTACAATTTTCTTTGAGTTCTTCCACCCATCAGTTCTGTACGACTATCTCGCTTCCTGTTTGATATGTTTGACATCGTGGTCATTTTCAGTGCACTTCAACAATCTGAAGCGCATTCTTTTTAATCTCTCTAAATGTGTTGGTGTGGGGTGCATGAGTGATTCCACCCACATCTTTTCATATGCGTGTTGCAACTTCCGTTTCGAAAAAGTGACACTTAAGCATTGATGAAGTGTTCAATATGTTTGCTGTAATGATAAACAGTATGTAAGTTAATTAATAAACTTGGTCACACATACATACGCAGTGTAGAAGCAAGAGATACATTTTATATACATACATACATACATATATATGTATATATAAGAAGTTTTTGAAAATTAACCCGACTACCAAAGTGCCAAATAACAATCATTTATAGCTGAAAGGAAAAGATTCATAAATATATTTTTGAAAATAAAACTTATTTCATATTCCTATAACTTGGGAGGGTTCCTTATTATATACTCCCGAATGCGTATTTATTTTATTTTTTTCACGGAGAGAGCAAATGCCTGCTGACAGCTAAGAACATGAAAACTAGTGGATCTGGTCCACATAATCCATTATATCATGTCTTACAACATATTGCATTTTCCTCCTCATTATACGTCTCGCCTTTATTCCTTCTTACGTTTTTTCATAACCCCATTGTTTGCTTATCGCACGCTTTTATGGATGGTGACATAAAGCACTTGTTCAACTCATTTCATCACAATGCAAAGTATCCTCTTAAAATTCATCATTTCACACCAGAGATCCATAGTACTCTACTATCTGAAACGGCTGAACTTGCGACATGCACATGTGTTTGATTGTGCATCAGTGACTATTGTCTGTGCCTTTACATTATCACAATGCCATTATTAAAATGGCAATTCTCATTGTGTATGAGTGTGTATATGTCTGCAGCTGCTTATAAGCATAAAATGATTACATGCTTCTTTAATTTTCCAGTCATTACCTTTACACCTTAGTTACCACTGTAATGAGATGCAATCCTATCAACTGGCAGAATGAATGCCCCAAAGTGGTCTATTCACATTAATAGACAAGAGAGTGTATTGTGTATTGTATACATGTACATGCACTCATCAGGGAGTAAAAGAGCGAGTAAATGCCTGGAGTATGGGACTATGCACTTATGTACAATATATGTACATATGTGCTTACCTAATTAAAAGACAGAAGATACATACAGACAAAGTAATTTAAAGGTATATCTGGTTCTGAAAAATGGGCGGGCAATCACTGCTCGCAACAGTTTGTAGTGCAGAAAGATAAATCTAGCAAGTTATTGTCTATTAATTAAACAAAATTGGGGAAATCCAAAGTAATTCAGACTGACAGCCGCAACCTTAAATAGCTAGTGTACTATGTATTTAGATTGGTCAAAAGCATCATTAGTAAACCAAATCCTTACATCTGTTTTATTATATTATCAGCTATATGAAGATGTTATTTGTGAGTCACAAGCCAAGTAGTTGTCACTTAACTTGAGTTGAATGGCCAATTACTTACTCAACAATATTCCTACGAGTATACACATGTTTAGCTGTAAGTGTATTCCGATTTCAAATATTGTTGCATTGTGCAAAAAATCTTTTGAAGCACTCAATCGTTGCCATCCTATGAAAATAATGTAACATATTCAACAATACTAACCGTAAATATATGTTTTTGTGTGTCTGCATAGGCTCTTCGTATCCATCCAAATTAAAGCAACACACTCTTGTACAGGCATACTTTTCCAAAGTTAAATAAACATTTGCCCCACTGTACATAAGTATGTATATCGTGCATGCCTCCACAGATATTTTATAACAGCATATTTACTTAAACGATTGTCCGTACCGGAACGGCAAAATGTTCCATTGCTATAATGAAGTTAAAAATCAATAGCAACAATGCTCGGGGATACCTTAAGGTTCAAGCATTCCGCATCTGCTCGATAACTCAGACTATTTCAAATATACTTCAACGTGCCATCAACCGTTCCACTTTTTATGATTCTGCTGCTACGTGCTGCGTTATCTTGGCATTTTACGCTGCTGCTTGTACGCAAATACATAACACAAATACTCCCAGGCACGCATAAATATGTATATACTCGTATTTACAGTGGTGATCAGAAAAAGTTGGCGAACCGCGAAACACTGAACAAACATATCATGAATCTGAATGGTAAATAAATGAAAACTATTAAGGATATGTATGAGTGTGGCAAGCCATATGTAATTTGATAGTTTGAGCTTTTCAACGTGCTTGAGTTATAGTCAATATTTATATTTAATGTTTAAATAAATATTATCTTCAACTATATTACATTTAACAACGCAAACTTGAGTTGGTCACACTTGGTCACAAAATAAAAATGTGAGGTAAATCCGGGAATGAGCTATTGAAATTGGAATTTTTGTATTATCAGAACCATGAGTGGTAGATGCTGGAAAAATCTTAAACTACAATTTCGAAAGCTATTAGCCATCGAATCGTAGTTGGTTATATCATAAGTGAACTGAAATATATCGCTGAAAAATAGTGGTAGTCTTATTTACAGCAACGTTATCATTTACAAATTTTCACATGTTAACTATTTATTGGCCACTCTTGTGAACTTCATTATACATTCTTTCTTCTTTCAATAATTACTCTGCTATTCAAACTCGATTACTTAGTTATAACTAGTTTACTTCCTAATCTCTTTTCATATTCTCAAATCTTAGTAATTTCAAGCAATAAATTGCTCAAATAAACTGACAATGGGAGCAGATTCAAGAGTTTTGTGTTGGCAGGAAAATTTTCATTGAATCCGATAGAAATATTCAACCCTTAACGGGTCTTAATTCACATAATAAATATTATTAATAGCAATTAGTGCTACATTGCTTATAGTTTTTTTCTTACCCATAAAAATTATAACACACTCCGAATGTTGCTCATACGACCTGTGGTCCTTATTTTGCACTACATTTAAGTATAGCCAAGAGTGTTCAATTTTAATTCAGTTAAATATGCTACATCTCAATAAAAATTATTACTACATAATTCTTTAGCATTGCCAGTAAATGTTGATTACATTCAGATTTTTAGCTTGGGGGTGAGTGTAAAAGCTAGTAGCGGTTAAATTAGGAGATGCCTTCATTTTCAACCGTAAGCTTGCCGCAATTTGAAATAAAGAGGCCTCCACATAAGTGAGCTTAGCAAGAGAGTGGTTCACTAACTTAAAATGAAATGAATTTTATTATTATTTTTACACATTTTCAGTCTCTTTAAATTCGATTAAAATTTTTAAGAAGACATTTATGGCAATCCCTATAGCTCTTATTGAGTTTAATTGATTTCTATCCATTTTTCATTAGTCAAACTTTTATATTATTATCATTCATTTTGCTTATTGCCAGACAACCTGGCTATATATGTTATCTCAGTGGAATTCAGAGAGTGTCTTGTGCTAATAACAGTGTATCCTTGTGCCTAAAATGGATAAGTCAGGTAGATACTTCCCCTAGCTTCCATATACCTAAAATAAGGATTTTCAAACTTCCAGTTGACTTCATTGCATATATGTCGGTCAATCCGTGAGTATTCGGTTAGCTTTGTACCTTATATATCGATTAATATGTGAGATATTGTGGCGAACACGACTTTTCAGTTGATTGTAAACCGTTTATGTTAGACAATATGTGTGATATTTGAATAAAATATAAGTGGGGATGCTTTCTTTACAGAATGTGGTTTAGCGCTGAATACGAATGAAATCGGTCTAGACCTTGATCTAAACCCCATA
The DNA here is from genome assembly GCA_021498325.1 of Bactrocera minax. Taxonomy (NCBI): domain Eukaryota; kingdom Metazoa; phylum Arthropoda; class Insecta; order Diptera; family Tephritidae; genus Bactrocera; species Bactrocera minax. The sequence continues at coordinate 569,092 of JAKEEE010000067.1, read as the reverse complement.
TGCTAAATATAATTATTTTCGATTCTCTGGACCTTTTCATTATATACCCAATATATTATGTTTAGCCCTTTTGGTTGAGTTCATATCACGTATATTATTTGAGTAAGTTGGGTTGATTTTAATATAATATAAATATTTCGGACACGAAGTAAAATGTAGTAATGAAACTAATTAGCCAATTAGTACTGCTATATAATATAAGTTAGTAAGATACCAAATATGATTACAATTTATAAAAAATATTATCGATTAAATAGTGTCAAATTAGCGTGACGGAGTGGGGTTAAACATTCACTCGTACATTTGTACATGTGAATGCATGGAGTTTTGATTGGATTTGCATTTTCAATTGAGTATCATCAACCAAATTTTGTTTGACAAACAAATTGCCCGAATTATATGAAGTATGTCTGTACGTAGGCAGTAAAAAGGACAAATAGTACAAAATTTGTCCTCGTGTTGAAAAAGTTCCGACACTCCCTAAATGCATACATATATTCAAATGTATATTGTCAATATATGCAAATAGGACTGAAAGGTCCGGGCGGCAATATACACTTATATATGTACGAGTATGAAAGAGACGAACGTAGATAATGAATAAATGCAAGGACATGAGCTCACTGCTGACGATGACGATCTGATGGCGAAAAAATGGGCGAGCAAACAAACATAGAAACACTGATAGAAACCTATAATATTGCTGACTACCAAATCGCGCAAAGAGAGATTTTGTGTAGGTATTATATGAGTGTTTATATAGCTGAATGTAAGCTGAATGTATACGGGCGCATGGGTAAAAAATTCTTGGCAGACACTTTTGTATGGACTTAAGCTTTCATTTAAAATTCTTGTCATGTTTGATCTGCCGCTTTCAATTGGCAACATTTTTGCTACGCTGTGGCGGCACTTACACTCCAGCGCACAAAGCTTGGCTCACACAGCACCCCCCACTCACTTGTCTGCCCTGTCACATTAACTTCATTCAAATACACCCAAATAGACCAATGAAGTGCCGCAGATATTTCGCTGCTGTTTAAAGTTTAAATTCGTCAACTAAAAATTAAGCTCGGCAGTGTTACACCTTTTGACAAATGCAAACCAATTTGCTATGAATATTAAATGAAACAAACCTCGCATAGATATAGCTAATATAACTAAATATAATATAATGTAATATTTCTAGATTTGGGTACCTTTCGTGTTATTTATCAATTTTTGCTGTTTTCAAATGACTATTTAGCATAATTCTTGATGTGTATTAACAATGTTGGAAACATCGAAGAATCGAAAACATTTTTGGAAAAAACGGCATCCCATTGGACTGTGATTGAGCATGATCGTCTGTCAAATATATTGGAACATAGATAAAAAGAAGACAGAAACAGAGAAAAGAAAAAGAAACGTTCGCACGGACAGACATAATTATAGAAGTACGTCATTTCTGAACATTTCGACGTATGTACCTATATTGTGAACAATCCTCCCTAGGTATTTCATTTTATTTTATTATTATTTTGGCAAAATGTACGAAGACCGCAGCTCGAGATACTTACATTGTCATACTGGTGGCCCCTCAAGTACACATGAAAGCACAGTATGTAATGACAGAACATTTTTTATTTGAATGCAACGTTCCAAGGACTTTTGATAACTCCCAAAATTTATTACTTTTAAATACCACACTATTTTTTCATATACACACATATATGTGTAAATATGTAAGCCTGTGAAACTTGTTTCCACTGAAGTTGTCATTCAACTGTCGACCTGTTCATTGGGTTGCCGTCTCCACAATCTCGTCATCCAATTCCATGTATTCTTAACATTTGTTTAGTTGTATGCGGAGTCAGAGCATCAATTTTTTCAAGTCACACATAGCAATCATAGCAAGCACACAAAGCAGCAATTCGCGTATAAAGGCATTAAGCAAATATTCATTTGTGCTGCTTTTTAAATAAGATTGTTTCAAACTTTACTATCTTGAAATCTGCAACATTCTATCCAGGTTCCATTGAATAATTTAATATATTTTTTAGCTCTTTTCGGTTTTAACAATTTTATTTCATGTTTTAAATATTGTATGATATCTTTTCATAATTATTTTCGTTTTGTATTTCCTTAGTTTCCTTATTGAGCTTTAGCTTTTTCTCTCCTTTTCCAAAATCCCACTGTGCCAAGAGAGTAAGTACTAGCAATATTTGACAATATCAACAAAATACCTAATGACCGCAGTAAAGCACAACTTTGATCAGGAAATCATTATATTTGCCCACTGGCTAAAATCATCTAAGTGTTGAATCAAGTGTCGCAATCATATTTATTATATATTTGTATTGCATATACATCGATAGCGCATTCATATAACTGACAAGTAGTTCCAATGATGGTAACAAATTAATTAATATTCCCACTGATTTAGAAAAATTTAAAAGTTTTGAAGTAGTGTACTACAATTTTGTTCCAAAATAATTCGCTCTGGAAAAAAGTCGGCAATCGTCTTGCTTATTATCAACATCTTGAAGTTGTGCTACAAGGGAGAGTCTTTCATATTTCAAGGCGTATGTGATGCATAAAGTGTTAATAACATTTTTGTGAGGAGCTTCATGTGCTCTCTTTCTATTGCAGCAAGAACAAAATGAATTTAAACAATTTCGTCTAAGTACCCTCTTAAAATGTTTCATCTGAGTGTGATTAAGAAAACTATTGCCATCACAAAACCAATCAGAATACTCCTTGATACTCTCCCACGAGTACATGTTACGAAACAGTTTTTATTACTATGATTAAGAAAGCTATTGTTGTCATGGCGTTTGAGTGACTTCACTGACATAACGATGAAAGTAACATTTTGACTATAAAATAATATCGGAAATTTTAAGAATGTAAGCAGAGTGAAAGTTACCAAAAAATCTACCCAAATAAATTTTAGATATTGTAGACTTTGAGGTCAGTGTTCATTATTAGACAAAGTTGTGTACCGTCTGTGACGTTTTTGTATACACGCCTACTATATGATATTATATGAAACAAAATCTACAGAAATGGCAGACATCTTCATATTCGGTATATGGAAGCTAATGAAAAATGATAATGAAAAAAAAGTTGCGGTATGTGTTAAATTATGGTTCAATACCATATTTGATGTTGGATTTAGGTTAAGTTAAGTTCGGTTATATGGTCGTTCCTTGTGACATGAGTCACGAAGGACCCCATTTCCCCATCAACTCATAAATCGACAAAGCCACTTTGTAGTTATACCTCATACAACTAATAGGCTGTATTAAAATTTTGGGGTTCGGGGAGATGTAGACGTGGTTGTGGCTCGATTTGCTATATAAAGGCTTGGTTGAATTTATTGTAGTACAAATAAATCAAGTAGCGTGTGGGTTTTGAAATAACTCTAAACTAGCTTATTTTTTGAGCTGATCCATATGTGAGCGTGCCTATCCACCGGATTTTATGTTTCTTTATTTTTAATTTAAAAAAATTTTATTATCAACCTACATACTTTTGTAACATAATTGCTTGTAAAGTAACCGGTGACACGGCGTATGAGTAATTGCAGCACGTTATATTTTTGCTTTAACTGCGTTTAAATAAATCGATGGTGATAAATGAGGAGAGCAACAAGGCCTTAGCTCTTCCACCAGAATACATATACATTTTTATTGTGTCTAAACTTACGTGGAAGAATATTAAAGAGTAAGAGAGAGCAGGACCGGTGAATATGCTCACATAAATAAATACCAATGAATTGTGTTTCTCCACATGTGATCTTACGACAATTATTGCCCATGAGGTTTGGAAATAAAATTGATAATTATATCAAATATTCTCTAATTCACAATTTGTTTATATATTTTTGTCTGGACATTGATAAAAACGTACACACCATTGTAAAAAAATAAGTGCACACGCACTCGATTCAGAGCGAATTGTGGTGAAGGAGTAGTTCTGATGCTACACACATGTAAGTAATGAGCTTCCGGTGTGCTTATGAAACCCATTAGGGCGCAGTAAGTGCAAATACTACCTATTTTACAATCACAATCTACACATTCGCACAAGCACCCTCACTCATATATAGGCAAACAGTCATACATGAGGATTTGGAGCGCCACGAAGAATGCCACGCTGTAAATGAACCTTCAGACAATTTGGCCAAAGAGTTACATTGTGAATATATAATTTGTTGTTGCACGTTGTCACGGCTGACATTGTCGTTTGGCCCCTTAATTTTACGGATTCAATAAATTTATCTATTGTTATGTGCCATACTGTTGTCCTATGCCCAACACTGCTGTATTCATATAACTACGTATTGGTTGAAGCGGCGAGGACATAGAAATTTGTGTTCATGTATGTATTGGAGTATATAAAAATCCCGGCATTCGGAACATCCTATCCTAAAGATACTTTACTGGTGTCTATTTTTTACATTTTAACAAATGAAGCAAACTAGTTCGGATTTGATTATATTTACAACACTTATATTGGAAAGTGACTTTCACCTTTTGAATTTGTGAAACAATATTAATTTAGAACTCTTCCTTTAGATTTCTTCTTGCTCTATATACGCTAAACTTTAGCCTAGTTGATCTTTACACAGAAAGTGTCACATTCTTCGGGTACCACGTCCCTAAAAGTAATTAATATGAAGAATTTTTCGCCGTTCGAACAACTTACTCAATTAACAATCTTTAAATCAATGGTGATAAAAATAATCAAAGGAAGAAAATTGTGAAGTTATTCGCTAAGCTGTTACATGTGAACATTTGAAACCAGTAAAGTTCTTTCAGGGGTTCAATGTATTCATACACTATGTCCCCATTTCTCATATTCTTGCATATACACAAATAGGTAGTGGCAGATTTTAACGCCTGTCACTGTGACCATTTAATGTTATGCAAGAATGGTCACACTCTCACCCCTTTAAACTCGAACGGTTATTTATTTGCATTATCCAGGCTTCGTAATAGTGTTATTTATCGCACAATCGCACACAAATATACCTGTACATATATACTTAGAAGAATGCACAAATAAACAGGTGTGTGTGTTTATATTAACATATGCGGCGTTAAATATACACATACAAACATACGTCAGTTCATTGTTATTTTTTTTTATAAATTTGGGCCTTTTCATATTAAAAATATTTTTACGCCGAATTTTCTTTTCATGGAATAATTTATTACGCCTAATTGCGGTAATAACTTGATCATTTCAAATATTCGTTGTGTTTTTTAGAAGTGTGATTTCATTATATTTTCGAGAGTTACCTTTTTAAAAGCCAATTTAATATACAGATGATTAAGGAAAAGGATGGAGAGCTTAGTTGAAGTTATTTTGCTATAGGCAAGCTGCCACGTTTTATAATTAATTGGGTTGCATATATGATTATTTAATGGTTATTGCGAACATGTGTGCACATATTTCTCAATAATACAAAAGCTTAATATGAAATAAATTAAATATTTTATAAAGCAATGAAACAGGGAAAGCTATAACTTAAGTTATGAATTTTAAGGTTTTGATTTATAAATTCTTACAAAAGAATATTCAGGATTTGCTAAGGATTTCTTTGACTACACATTTGATCCAAGTGAATCGCACTGATGAAAGGTGAAGTTTCCGTTAAGAGACAATTAGAAGTAAGTTCAAGGCGAAAACATTTTAAACAGCCATCGGCAAGCTAATTAATGTTTACGAAATTTTTGCTGTGTAATATGAGAAATTGGCTTCGAGGAAGTTTTTCGAAACAATTTTAAAATTAGCAAAAAGAAGTTTTTGTTAAGCAAGTTCCATCTGACACGGCGAACTTTGTATAGCTTAACAAAAGTAATGATTGAGGCCAATCGATTTGACAATTATTCTAATTTTTCCCTTTCAATTTTGTTTTACATTTCGGTTCGAATATTTTCGATGTATTTGGATATCCTTTTATATTCATTCTTTCTAAATTAAGCATATCGATATTTTAATAGTCCCTCTGCTCTTCGGAGCGGAAAAGCATTTCTCAAACCAGTCCATCAAAGCGGGTGCAGTAGTTCTTGAGTTAAAAACGGTTAAACTAATTTGACTTTAACTTATATACATACATAGATATATCGTCGAATACACTATTTTTTAAAAATTATTTTAATATCAAATTTAGTTTTTGGATGAAAAGCTTTGTTTATGAATTTATCGAAAAGTACAATACATTCCGGTACTAGAGTTACTTTTTGTAGTACATTTCAATTGTTAATTAACATGTTGTACATGGCAATTTCATATCATCTTTTATATAATATGATTAAATTTCATTTTTATAGATTTTAAATATTATTGATGACGATTTGCAAAAACATGAGTGCCACACTCTCAATTAGTCAGAAGCATTTGAGCGTCAATGAGGATCATTTTGGTGGCATCGTAGACCGACATCGTTCGCGGTAAGTTATTCCTAAGCGCGCATTTATGCTAAATAATTTCCCATTACCAAAACATTGCTTCTGTCTATCGGTGGATTTTTTCGCCTCAACTCGCACTTATTAGGCTAATTTATTGTCAATAATAACAAAATTATGAACTAACCAACATTTGTGACGCTCTTGAATGAATGTTTTGTTATGCGTAGATCGGAACGTGCTTCCAGCTTGGCACTGCCGCACAACTCGCTCTTGGACTTCTATGATAAAGAACAAGAGCAGTGCAGTTCAGTGGCATTGTTGCCGACAACCGTAAATGTAGTGGTCCGTCGGCATTCATCGCACTATTACCCAATGCTAGAAGAGAAGCAGCCACCACCACCGTTGCAGCAACAACAACAATCATTAAAAACTCATTCACAAATACAAATGCAGACAAGACAATTAAATGCGATGACCGCAACTGGTGGCGCACTATCAACGTTGACCGTTGCCATTCCCGAGTTGCCGCAATACAATTATAATCATAATAAAGTTGGTCAATTGGCGATGCAGGACATGCAATCGATGTCATCATTGCCGCTTTCAAGCCTTGTAAGTACAATTAATGCAACTGGCTAATTGCAAGAGAAGTAATTCCACGCATGCACAAACTCGCACTCACACACACACAAACTATGCTGATCACCCTGTTGATGATATCACGAATAATACAATAACACTTTCGCATACTCTGCGATGCTGCTGTGCATACATAATTGTACCTAATAGACACATTCACAGACATAGGAGTGCAAAGCGTATTTGTCGCAAATTCCTGGTAAAAATGGGTAGCAGAGCCTACGAACTGTATAACAAAAAGTAAAAAAGAGCTAAGTTCGGGTGTAACCGAACATTTTATACTCTCCCAATGTGCAAGGATCAGAGACGGGGAAATGTTTTCAGTTGGTGGCATAACTTTATATTAAACAATGTTGCGGAAGAATTCAACATTCATTATTCGAAGAAATTGTCAATGGAATGCAATCATATTTGGTATCTTATTAACTTATATTACAGGCCATAGACTCATCTACTTTCATTGTTATATTTTGCTTCATGTCAGAGATATTTAAATTAAAATATACCAAATTAACTCAAAAGTGATATATGCGATATAAACTCAACCAAAGTGGTTTAATATGAGTGTATATATGAGGAAAAAGTCAACCAGAGAAAAGGAAACCATTATGTTAGGAATAAGGGGCTTAGACCATGGTCTAGGCCGATTTCTTTTATATTTAGAACAAATTCATATTGTGTTTAAGAACACATAACCACTTAATTTTATTAAAATATCACACATATTGACCAACATAAACGGATTAAAGTCAGATGGAAAGTCGCGAATTCTTATATCGGGCATTTTTGGGATAGACGAAGATCTGCACTGATCACACTAACTTTTTTCATTACTCAAGTATATTAGGGAACATGTTTTCACGCAATTTTGTGAAAGTAAATCATACAGTCACCGACATATTCAGCATAAACTCTGCTAGAATAGCGAAAATCCTGATATTAGTATATGAGGGCTAGGGGAAGTGCTTACCCGATTTTCCCCATTTTTGACACAAGAACACATTATTATTATGGAAAGATAATCCTCGAATTTCATTACGATATTTTACAGATTTACCGAAATATATGGTATAAAGTCTACAGGAAGTTGGAAATTTTTATATTAGGTATATCGGGGCTAGGGGAAGTATTTACCTGATTTCCCGATATTTTTGATAAGAAGTCAGATAGAGGCACTGAGGTCCTAATATTGGTTATCTGGTGGCTTGAAAAGTTATAATCCGATTTCGTCTATTTTTACGCATAAAATGACATATCCTGAAGGCACTATTTGTACAAAATTGGATTTTCATAACTTAATTGCTGCTCGATTTATCTGCTTTAAAGTGAAAGGATCAGATGAAACTTAAAATTGTGTTATATGAGAAGTAGGTGTGGCTTTTATCCGATTTCGTCTATTTTCACAGCATGACATAAGAATGAAAATATAATGTCATAAACCAAATTTTGTTGATTCTGGTGAATTGTTGGTAATTCTGTTTGTTTCTCCTAAAAGTGGGCGGTGACACGCCCATCACGTGTTTCTAACGTGTTCTTTCAGGGAGTTATCGTACCTTTAGTAGTTTTCAACATAACTTTTGTATGGGAGGTGGGCGTGGTTATTATCCGATTTCACTCTTTTTGCACCAACCTGTGCTCTTTCTGAGTGCTCTCATGGATGCCTGGGTGTTGAATTATGTCGCTAGACTCAGTGTTCGAAACATTTTGGTAATAAATTTGGATATTTTTAGTATGTAGTAGTACGAATAATAGGAAATGGTCTCCAAAAAAACAAAAAAAAAGTGTTTTTCTATAATCAAAAATTCTGCCTTGATCGGAACTTGAACTCACAAAATAACGAGTCATAATTAGTACGCAAGGAACTCGGCTAAGATGAAAGTTTTTTTTTTAATGGTGGGGCGTTTATAAAAACTGTTTAAATTTTATATATTAACCACTCTTTGCGGGGTCCCCACTGTAGGACTTGGGTTAGATTTAATCTACATAACTTTTTATTTAATACAGAGAGAAGGGAAATATTTACCATAATCCAAATTTAATATAAACCATCGAGATTGTTACTTTTATTCGTGCAAAGCCCGCCCAATGCAGATCTAAGTCAACATTTATTTAATACGGATACTTAATGGCCTGGACTCAAATCAACAATGATTCCAAAGTCATTAATCACTTTCAGGTACACTCTGAGTTCCAATACATACAAATAAGCAGAATTCTTATATACTTACATAATAAAGCTATACACACATATATATATTCAAATGCTATGCTAACTTTAATCTTCATTTCAACATACATACATACGTACGTAAACATATTGATTTGTATGTGAAATGTAATTCTTCATTCACGCATCATTGTCCATCTTTTTATTCGTTTGATTTCAGGTGAATGGCAAAGAGAAAAAGGTTTTCACATACAATACGGTGACCAATAGTGCTAGCAGTGCCACCAAAAACCATCCTTTAAACTTGCCCCACACCACAGCCCACTCAATTATTGTACCAGATACACCACCTCCACCCGTCCCGAAGCGAACGTTTCGTGGCAATTACGCTTGGAACACAGCAATTGATTCGCCCACGCCCATGTCCGCAAGTCAAACACCAACCAAAGATAAACAGCACATCAATGCTGGTACCGCTTTTGTTTATCCACCGCAAATGCAAACCCTTTCACCCGGACATCGGCTACATCAGCAACAGAGTAATATGGCTTATTACAGCTCGGGTGATGGTGGCGAAAACGTAGGAGAGGGCCCGACACAAATACAAACTCAATTGCTATCACAAACTCAATCCTTGCTTGTTGACCTATCCACACGTCCGCTATACGTGGATTCAGGCCTGGATGCCGGCGGTATTTCAGATGATGATCGGATGAGCTTGGAGAACTCTGTATTTGACGAGTCGTTGACATCGACACCTGTCAAAGTCACCGCAAAGGCTGCATTCGAAGGTACGGGAAGTGGAAAATTACTGAATACTGCATTCACAGCAAAGACATTGGTAGCCTTTACTGGGGAATTGAGCAACGCTGTAAAACGTGCAAATCGCTCATCCAGTAGTACGGCTGACTCTACCATCACCACCTCATCTGGATACGGCTCAGGTCATAGCGAACGTTTCGCCTCCTCCTCGACAAGTGCGGACTTCCGCAGCCGTTTCTCGTCTGTTGATACCCAATCATCAGTGGATAGTTGTCCAACAGAGAAGACAAGTGAGTCATCCGTATCGAAAGATTCCCTGAAAATGGATCGAGCAATTCTTAATGATACTATAAACGATTACAATAACTTAAATAATAATGAAACTCGTATTCATGTGGGTTGTAATATTTTGGTTTGTAATAACAATGTTCCCCTTAGTCGCCACCCCCCAAATGCGGATACCCAAATGAATAACGTATTGGTGCAGCAAAAACCGCCTATGGTTCCAATACGAAAACAATACGCAGATGTAGCAAAGATTCCGCCACCCTGTAGTAAGAATAGTTCACAGCAGTCACTACAAAGCAGCGGTTGTGGTAGCGGCAGTGGTAGTGCGGGAAGTAGTAATGCTGTCTCCACGGTATCGGCTTCTACGTCCACCTCTTCTACAGTGTCTGCTGGCTCGGGTACTTCTACTGGTTCGTTGCTGTCTGGTTCGGCCACTACATCGAATAATGCCATTTCGCCGCTTACACACAACGCAGCCAATGTTTATCAACAGCCAAAACGTCTAGTACCGCCGATACCGCCAACGCGCGCTCAAATTAGTTTCGATCATAACATCAATAATGGTACGCAGATTCAAGAAACATCGTCCGCCTCGAAGCCACCACAAGCAATAGGCGTTAGGAATAAGCCTGGTAAAAATAAACCTCCCCCTATTGTTTACCCAAAACTGCATCAACGGCAAGACTCCAATTTGTCGAGTGATAGTTTTTCGGTCACTTCCAGTCCTGGTTATAACTCGAAAAATCTTATGGATGTACCACTACTTCAGAATGCTTCACGTATCAATAAGAGCGGTGAGGGTGCGGGTGCGGGTGCGGGTATTGGTGTGGGGGTTCGGCATCAAGAATTAGTGGATGGTTTTAATTTAAATGGATCACGATTTGCTGCGCTAACATCCAGTGAAATGGGAAATACTGTGCTACCACCTCCACGTAATAAATACGGCTGCCGTCAGGATTCCAACATTTCCAGTGATAGTTTTAGTCAAACTTCCAGCCCAAGTTATAATTCAAAGCAAATGGAAGCTCCCCTATTACCCTCGCTCTCTGTAAAAAGGTTGTGCGGCGGTAAGTTAATCATTATGACAAAACATAAAATACCATTGACTGATCCAAAGTAAGAATATATCCTGACGTATTAGGCGGTTAAATAAGGTTCGACCCTTATTAGTTCTTCAAATGCAACTTAGAAAATCTTTTAATGGCGCAAGCGACACCTATAATATAACCGGTTTCGGGGTGGTAGTTCATTACTCTTACACATATGCTTATCGAAATTTTTACTCTCAAATTCAGTAATTGTTTTTAACTGTCCAAAAATCATGAGGTTAAAAATCAGTACCCTTCGATTAATTGACTTATTTATTAAGGTCAAAACTAAATTTTGTAATTGAACAAAACCAACGACACAGTGAGTCGTTGGTTCGATTAGCGAAGCCGAGAAATCGAATTCGTAAAGAAAAAACAGAGTTATACCTTCTTGACTTAACTCAATAAGCGTTAAAGTTCAATGTCTTACACATTTTGAATTCGACAAGAGTTAAATTCGAGGAGTACTTATTCAAATTAATAATTATGTGCCATTTTCTGTACACCAACATCAGCAAAGTAGTCTACCTTTGTTTATTTTTCAGTGCCAGCGCCAATTGTTTATAAACAAAAACTGCAAAATGAAACCATCGAAGAGATGGAACAGTCAGTCCCTATGTCGCCACTTACCAAATGCGTGTCCACTCCGGCTAGCCTACAAACAATTGTACGATTCCAAAATGGAGCCCCTAACACAATGTCACTACAGCAGCAGGTAAGCACTCCACAGAAGTTCTTAATGCATTATTACTTCATTCGCAATATAGCAGCGGTAATTAAATTAAAGTACACTTTGGCTACAGAGTTTCCAAAAACTAGAGTAATCTAGAGCTCCGTTTCCTTCCTAAATGTTTGTATAATTTAGCAGATTATCTATCGTCGTAAAAGCTCCAACCCTTATATCACCAATGGTCGGCTGAAGTGTCGTCTATGGCAAATATTAGTAAACGCATTCGCTTTATTGGTGATTGCTGGTGGCTTGGCGACGTATTTCAATGCCTATCCAACTATAAAATTCGTCAACAAAACTATAATAAACACCGTCCATGTTGAGGATACTTCGATTTATGGAAGGAACCCTGCACCCGGTACTTGTTTACCTATCATAGTAAAGTTTTGTCAAGGTCCACAAATCCCCTACAACTATACCGTATTCCCCAATTACATTGGTCATTTCGGGCAGCTGGAAACTCAAGTGGTAATACCTTCTATTACACATCATTTACTTTTACTTAATGATTACCTACAGGATCTAGATGCCTACGATGCACTGGTAGATGTGCGATGTTACGAGTTAGTCTCACTATTCCTCTGTACCCTATTTGTACCGAAATGCGGCTCAACCGGAGCAACTGTGCCACCTTGTAAAACCTTATGCACTGAAACTATGCGTCGTTGTGGTTTCTTCTTCGATGTGTTCGGGCTCAGCTTGCCTGAATATTTGAACTGTAAGCTCTTCAAAGATTTCGAAAATCCCGAGGACTGTGTTGGACTCGACCAGGTGCGTGAGGTCATGATAGCATCGACGAACCCCATATGCAATGGTTTTCAGTGTGATCAAAATCGCTGCTTGCCCAAAGATTACGTGTGCGATGGTCATTTGGATTGCAACGACCAGACAGATGAGGCCAAATGCGAACGTTGCCAAAAGGATGAGATCTACTGTGGCGATGATCGTTGTATAGGTATAAATCACGTATGCGATGGCGTAATCGACTGTCCCTATGGACAAGATGAACGAAATTGCAGTAAGTAAATTTACTTATTTACTTAATTTCCAGGTGAAGCACATAGTGGAGTTCAAAAAATTAAGCGATGAGAGAAGCTAACTGCTTCATACTTAATTAACCTCCTTTACTTAAGAAGACATCACTACCATCGCGCCTTTATAGTGTTAATTCTTTTTATTACCCATTAGTTCCATATTTTATTGTGTGCTTAGTCGGGGATAGTAATATTTCCACGATGAAATGTATTTGCTTTATTCAACAGTTCGTCTAAGCGATCGCAATGGTGATTTAGGGAAAGGCATGTTGGAATTCTATCGTATAAGCACACAAATGTGGACGCCGGCATGTGTTAAAAACTGGGATCGTGCGGTATCTCCTTCAGCTGTATGCTCTATGTTGGGGTACAGTGCCGTTAACGCCACGAGTGTGGTAACACTTAAAACACACCGATCGCTTATGGCATCCATAAATGTATCGACCGATATTTGGAATATGTATGCGAAGAAACATTCAAATTTGATGCAGGAATTCTCCAGTTGTTCGCCTGATGAGGATTACCCCATTGCTGAATTAACCTGTGCAAATTATGGTGAATTTCGAAAGCAGTTTAAAATAGATTTCTCAATGTAATTTTGAAATGTAATTAATGTTTTAGAATGCGGAAAAGTTAAACGCGGACGTCACAAACCATCTCGCCGCATCATTGGTGGCTCTCAGGCCAACCCAGGCACTTGGCCATTTTTGGCCGCGATTTTAGGAGGGCCCGAAAAAATCTTCTACTGTGCAGGAGTACTAATTTCTGATCAATGGGTGCTCACAGCATCGCATTGTATAGGAAAGTAAGTTAGCAAGCTAACAGTAGTATATAGATAGAAGTATAAATAGAAGTATAATATAATATATTACAAGCATCTGGCAACATACACATACCATATACATACATATTATATATGTAACTCATTTTAGCCATACGGTCATTGACCTTGAAGATTGGACCATACAACTTGGTGTAACGCGCCGAAATTCTTATACATACACGGGCCAAAAGGTTAAAGTCAAAACAGTTATACCACATCCGCATTACAATACCGTAATCACGCATGACAATGACATAGCACTATTTCAAGTAAGCTAATTACATACATACATATTAATTGATGACAGTAAAATATTTTGAAGCCAATTTAATGAAAATACTTCTGTTAAATGCTTTCAGCTAGCCACTAGGGTCGCATTCCACGAGCATTTATTGCCGGTTTGTCTGCCGCCTCCCGGAATTAAACTGAAGCCAGATCAAATGTGCACAGTGATCGGTTGGGGAAAGCGGGACAATAAAGACCGTAAGTTTATGGTTCATTTATATATGAACTATTCAATTGAAATATAATTTTATATAAACACAATTGGTAATATTTGCCAAGTTGTTTACCAGAATTTACTTGGAGGCTGCTGAAGCCTTTCAGTATAGTAAGGAAGAAAATCTAAGAAGATTTGGAGAAATTATTATTTTTTTTTTGTGGTTTATTACTTGTAAACCGAATCATCGTCAATGGAGAGTCTAAGTCAATGGATAAAGCATAACTCATAAAAATACGTATTTCAGCAAAATCCACATACGAGCCAATTGTCAATGAAGTGCAAGTCCCTATTATCGGGCGTCATCAATGCGATGTTTGGCTGGATAATCTGACGGTGTCCGATGGAATGATATGCGCCGGCTATGAGGAAGGTGGAAAGGATGCGTGTCAGGTATACTTGATAATCATAGAAAAAATGCCGATATAAATATTAATGAATTTAATATTTGTCAGGGGGATTCCGGAGGTCCTCTTCTCTGCCACTACCCGGGCGAAAAGGATCGTTGGTTTGTGGGTGGCATCGTATCATGGGGCATAATGTGCGCACATCCGAAATTGCCAGGTGTATATGCGAATGTGATCAAGTATGTGCCGTGGATACAGGAACAAATGGCTAAATATTCAAAACCAGAAAATGAAGAGAAACTGTCCAAATATGATGCACATCCAGGCGGACCAGATATTCTGTCAAACATAGCGACTGGACCGGTGCGCAACAAAAAACCATATCACAATCAGAATCGCAGTCCAATGGACATTGATTACTACGACAGTTATAAGAAAACCTAAGTTAAAGATTAAAGTTAAAAAAATCAACAGAAGAAAGGCATGAAATTTTAAGTGAAATGTTCAGTATATCATAGAGATAAATAAGGTAGTCAAAATGTACGAAAGTTAATATATTGAATTTTAATAGACAATAATACACATACATATACTATATGTAAATTAAGCATGCAGAAACATTTCTACAAAGTGTTAGACAATACAGATTAGATACGATTTGTTTGTATTTGACAAACAACAAATATATTCATATCCTTGTGGCATATTGCCATTTGAAAAATGGAATATGTTTACATAAAAAAATTTTTTTAGTCAAAAAATGTATAACAGCTATGTTTATACCAGTACTAAAATTTTTTAGTAATTCATTAGTATTAAAGACAAAAGTGTTGAGGGAAATATATGTTACCATCATTCACACATATTAACCAAACGAGTCAATTTCCGAATTTAAATGTCAATTGGACACTAAGCTCACAACGCTTCCTTCAAAGGAACCGGATAAATGTGACAAAATCTGTACCGGTATATCAATACTTACATACATATATATGTATGTACATACAAACATAGAATGCATAACAAAACATGAAAAGTATTACATATTTATTGAAAGTACAAACAAACATATGCACGTGCATACATTGTTTGTCTATAATTTATAATTGCCGCTTACAGTTTTACTTTGTTGTAATTTTAACAATTCGTTGTCGGAATATCTTTCAAGCTTTAAATTACTATGTGCAGTAGATACGTTAACTCTCAGAATTGCAGAAATGCAATTGGTGATTATAACTTATTTTCATATATATTGTAAACATATGAACATATCTATTTTTATTATCAAAGATAACATTTCACATGTACGTTTGTATGTATGTGCTTGAGTGGCGACTCAAAACGGTAGTAAAACATAAACATAATTCTAATTAAAAACATACCCACTCAAATATACACATACATATACTTATATATCTATGTATGTGAAATATTTATACACACACATTTATATACAATATATCAAACATGAAATTGTTACACGTCTAATAACTAGAAAATGTACACAGAAGACACATTTGCATAAATACCTACACATATGCATATGTACATACAAATATGTTACAAGAAAATATTTTTTATAAGGAAATGGAAATGTATAGTTAATTTTTATATATGTATACGTATAAACGCTGTGCAAAATAGAAAACTATTATCCTTGCTAAAACACATAAAACTTAAAGTAAATTAGTTAATATGAGACGCAGAAAGTGCATAAATATATATTTTACATAGTAGAAATGTATGTAGTCAATGACTGTAATATTGTTGTGTGAGCAAATGTTCAAAAATAATTAACTACAATAAAGAAAATGAGCTAAGAAGTAGAAATTTACATACATATACCGCATGCATGCATACTCTACGCACATACACACAATCATATGTATGTATACCTATATTAAACATACATACGTGCATATGTTAGCTTATAAATCATACGCGTTGTTATTTGAATGAATATGCCTATTAGATGTGTTAACTATGGATGTTGATAAAAGTTTAGACAATAAAATAAAGTTCAAAACCAAATGGGTGAAATGGAATGCAACAAATAAAGACAATGTACTGAGGACAATAAATTTGTAATTTGTAGAATATATTGTTATATTTATTAAGGTAGAATAAAGGTATGATTTTAATACATTTATAAACTTACAGATAATTTGCATATATGTAGATATATGTAGTTCGGTTTAAGCCAAAAACAGCTGACAAATAGAAATTTTTAAGTTTGAAATGCGAAAAGCAATTGGAAATTGATTTTTGTAAACAACGTTACGGTAAATAACAAAACTTTTAAGTGAATATCGACTTAATGCAGTGGGAACTTTGTTGTTGATGTGTGCTCATTAACAATTTCAATTATTTAAAATTCGAATTCATTTAGTGAAACAAATTTATATATATTTTTAAGTAAAGTCATTTGTTATAAAAATAATATTTTCAATTTAAAGGCAATAAAACAATCAGAAAATTAATATAAAACACAAATATTAGTGCGGCAAGTTGTTGTAAGCTTCTATTTAGTGAAATAGTTAAAATGAAAAGAAAAACTAAATGAAATATATGCATGGGTTTCAGCTTTAACAATATGAAATTAATTAAATATATACATGCTGTCTATATATACATACATATACACGATATATATAAATACTAATTTAGCCATACATACATATATACTATTTACAATTAGATGTTAATGTAATTACATAAAAGAACTATATAGTATCATGTGGAGATGCAACCTCAGTCTAATAATCAAAGATGATTTTCGCTTCACTCAACCACATTTTTTACGCACAAATGCCGTTATATATATGTACATACATATCTTATAGAAGGAATTATTAAATGTAATTTTCAAAGGAACAACTAACAACAATGTGTACGATCATACATATATACATATGTACATATACATGCAAATATAGGTACATGCACATGAGTTGTATCAACATAATAAAATAAAAATTTCGTTACACTTTCCGCTACAAAATTTTCTAAAAATTATCTTGCTTTTACTTCCTGGCTTATCCATAGCCTAAACGTGATGATAGAACCTAAATAAAAATAATATTCGGCTAAAACTCCATTAAATGAGTTGACATTTATATCTAAACCCTTAACTAATCAACCACCAATTTCTGTGTAAATTTGGATACAAAATTTATACATACATACATATATATATATATATATATATATCACATTCACCCTCTTTAAAGTGGCTTTTCTGATTATTGTTAGTCTGCCCGGCTGTAATTTAGTTTAAAAACTTCAAAGTTATGTATGTATATGGATACGTATTTATGTTTTCATATATATTAGACAATTGTATGGACACATGTATGAAAGAAGACGCACACATGTGCACATTCACACGGCTTTATAATTTCGAACACAGTACTGTATACTTGAATTTATATATATGCAGATCTGTCAGAGATATACACAGTCATATATGTATAAACAATATATAAATAAACTATACATATATACATATATAATATACATAGTGTATTATAAACATTCAGTTCTACATACTATGTGTACATGCAAAATTTAAGGAAGCAGGAATATTAAAATCACGAGAATATTTACTATTTTAAAAGATGTGAGGCAAATTTAAAACGATTTATAACAAATAACAACAATAAAATTTAAAAAAATTGTTTATTTGTGATTGAATTCTATGCTGAATGTATACATATGTATGAAAGTGGATATATTTAAGTAATACAGGAAACATCTAACCAATAAAAGTGGGAGCCAGACACATATGTATTTACCTATAAGGGCGGTATATTTACTTATACACTGTTTGCTATCGCATAACTAGTACTCCAATTAGCGCATGTGCTATGTATGAATATTTATACCCTTAGCGAAGAAGAAAAATAATTAAAGTATATCACAAGTACATGTTTATATGTTAGATATTGTAGACAATATTATTTGAACGCATCTGCAGAGCAGAATAATGCGAAAAAGAGAAATGCATGCAGCAAATGCTTACCATGCATGTTTTAGAGATTAGGAAAAAATAAAATATAATACACAAATAAAAATGCGACAATAAAATATGTTATATACAATCATCCATTATAAACAATTACATATATACAAAAAAAAAACGTGCATGTGTTGTTAGAGTTATAGATTTACATATACTTATACATGAATATCATAAATGAATATAAAATATTGTATTAGACTAAAAGCAAATCTAAAGAAAAAACACAAGTAGTGAATACAAAAAGAAAAAACTTAATGTGATCATTCTGATAAAGTCAAAAACTGCTTTACTTTTATACTTTGCATACATACAACATAATGATAATGTTGAAAACAAAGGTGAACTTTTAAATATTATAGCATAATACATATACATATGTATGTAGTTAAGACCACATTGGAAAAAACATGTTTACATATACACATATACTTGAAAATACAAAATAATGTGTTGAAACAAACCTAATACATACATTCATTTGTAGTTACATATATACAGGAATTTAATTTATGTATTTTCTGAAAACCCATACCAGAGCATTTTTTCCCTTTCTTTTATACATACATTTTATCATACGAACTTCATGTTAAAAACGCACATACATATGCATAGCTAAATGCTTATAGTTGTATACAAGATTAGCATATTAGAAATTAATTATTTAAATCAGGCAACCTATTCCGCAAATTTACAGTAAATCAACAAAATAATTGCATAAAGCTTTATGATGACCACAAAGTTTAATATTTGTAACTGAAGCACCCACGTATTTATGATATATTTTTTTTTAACAATAACATACATTTTAATTTTTTATTTTTGCAGATATTCTAATATTTTTTTTTGCATATATGAAAATTAATATATTTAAGGGTGAAGTTGAAAATCATAACAAATAAATAAAAATAATCGCACTTGTTAAAAATGCACAAATACCATAAAAAGGATGGAGGATAATGTCAAAATTAACCTAAATACTACTACAACAATTTAAAAACTATGCATTAAATATATGAACATATTCTTACATATGTACCATACTAAATCTGAACTGATTGCCTTAAATTTTATTATATTGTTTGTTCTCGCATTTAATCATTTCAAGTATATTAAATATGTTTAATTTTTAATTGCATGTTCTCAAACGTAGGGATATAGAATCAGTAAAAAATTTCATTAATTATATTTTAACACAAGTATAAATGGAATATAATTGAAGTATAATATGAAAGTAAGAAATTCTTTGCAATATATTCTTTATTAGAAACAGAGCATGAGTCAACATAAATTTACTTGAGTGACTTCAAAAATGCATATGTATGTGCATATTATTCATGTGAGTGAATATAAACACAATGATTAAATGGCTCTCTTGGTACACCTGCTCGCATTAATAGTGAAATATTAAAAGTTATAAAAAATTTCAGAGCGAATACATAAACAAATGACAATGCAAGTGATAAGAGAACACATAAATCAAATTAATGCATACTTTTAATGCAAAGTATATTACATGTATCTATGTATACACATATAATACATACATATACCTATCCCATATATGAGACAAACGAATAAAAACTGAGCATATACATACATAAATGTTAATGAAAAATAAATAAATGGCACAAACAAATTATGTTTTATTAATGAAAGGCATTTTTTTTTTGTTGCAAATTACTTTTTATTATCTAATAAAAGTTTTTGAAAATTTTTTTTATAAAATTCTTTAAAACAAATATGCAGCATTTGTAAAAATATCATACATTAACCCCAAGCATCTCCTGTTAATAACGCGAATATATGAAAAACAACAAGTCATATCATTAGTGTACATGTGTGCACGCGTGATTTGTGTATTTTTGAACCGTGTCTCTAAGCATGTTTATAACATCCCGCTGATTAGGAGCTTGTATAACAGCTGTACCAGAAACAATCATATTTGCGCCAGCCTAAAAACATTTTTAATTGATATAAGTATTTTTTAAAAATCTTGGAGAAGGCATTACTGCTGAAGTCGATTTTCAGTATATGTGATATTGAACTTTAAATACTGTTCAAGTACAAGCATGAATTATTAGTTTTGTAGAGACAAAGACGTTAATAAATTCTTCGGGCTATTTGAGAAATGCACATTTCACCTTAACTCGATTTAAGCGGTTATGCCTTGTGAACGCAAATGATATACAACTTACTTTCGCGCAAGTTTCTATAGTATTTGGACCAACTCCACCATCAACCCCTATGTCTAAATTAGGGTAATGATTACGTAGCCACTCCACTTTGGGCATCATATTTGCCAAAAATGATTGTCCTCCAAATCCCGGTTCTACAGTCATTACTAGAACTACATCTGCCATATCAACATACTTTTCAACTACTTGGACCTTCATATTTAAAATACAAAAGTTTAGATCAACATATATTCGGTTGGAAAAATATGCATGGCAAATAACGGACCACAGTGCCTGGTTTCAAAGCTAATCCTACTTTCATTCCCGATTCGCGTACTTTTCGGCAAACGTTTGAAACTTCTTCCATAACTGGTTCTATATGGAATGTATAAAGATCTACACCAGCATCAGCCATAGGTTCAATCCATTTCTGAGGACGGGATACCATCATATGAGTTTCGAAAAAATCTTTCTATTTATAATAAAATACATATACATATGTATAAAAGATTAAATAATTAGTTCTGAGACAAGATTAATAATGAAGTTGGATTTACCTTAATTTTATTCCTTAAACACTTGACTAATGAGTGGCCAAAAGTAAGATTTGGCACGAAGTGACCATCCATTACATCAAGATGGAGATAATCTGCACCATTATTAAGCAATTTTTGCGATTCCTTTGCTAAGTCAGCCAAATCAGCATTCAAAATTGAAGGACCTATTTTCGCTTGTACGGGCATTATAATTACTATTAATTTATATATATTCTCTAGTCGGAATGTTTTTAAATCAGTGGCAAAGGTAAAATCTGAATCGGTCAAATTGAAGGGTCGAAACTGTCATTAAAACGTACAGTTGAATTAAAAGCCGATTCACAATAGAGTTTGTCAAGAGTTAGAAAATACACTTAAATGTTATTAGACATTTTTATTAATTTGAAAAATATGAGCTTTAATTTCGAGCTTAAACCTAGTTTGAGAATTCACAATTCTTTTCTTATTAAATAATATAAAGTCTACAGAAAATGGAAAACATAATTTTATAGCTCCTGTTTCTGTTTTGTAGAGTCATTGATAATACTCCATTCGCCGGGATATTCTTTATTCTCAATGGTGACACCTTTGCAACGCGTTTGTTTTATTAAAAAATCTTTTGCATCCCAAGCTTGAGAACCGTCCTTAAAAAGAAATATAGCTCTATCGTCATCCACCATATAACGTTCAGCTTGTATATGATTGTTCCATAGACTTGTCTGCCACAACTTCGTAATTGTGTCAGCTTCTTCCCGTACTGGATTTCCGCCCACAGATACGAATGTCATTAGTGTACGCCCTTTTTTAGAAGCTTTCAATAACTCTTCTGGATTTCTGCTATCAAGATTAGAAAGGTCAATTTTTGGCTGAGGGCGCAAATGTTCAGGCAACTCGTCGGGTTCTAATAGTTCTTCATCTTCCTAAAAACATTTTGACAGAAAGCCCAACTTACATTTCTTTAGTACAAGTAACAAACATTTTACTAACCTCCCACTGGTCCAGCAGGCGTTCCATGTCAGCATCGGTAAAATCACGAATATCTTTTTTAGCCCACTCAGGTTTTTTGCCAACTTCCGACTTTTTTGTAAAAGTTTTTGGCACTAATGCCAACAAAGCAATTAGAAACAAAAACCGCATACTTTACAAAATTTTATATAAACTTTAGTTAACTGTTCACAAGCTACCCGAAACAAAACAAAAAACATATGAGCAATCACACTCACGAAGATGAATAATAAATGAAGAATAGTTCACAAATGTCGTGTACACCAAACATTTTTTTTTTTTTTAATACATTAAATATTTTATTATAACTGCGGAAGTTTTACTAATTCAATCAATATTTTATTAAGTTTCGATAGTTAGTTATAATTCGAAATGTTAATAAATATGGTTCCTATTTAAAAGTATTTCGTTTACATATTGTGAATAATAGTGCGCTCAGTTACAGAGCCAATGAAGCATTTTTAAATTATTTGTCTCCATATTTAGTAATTGAAAAATTATGTTCTTAAACAATTTTGGTGAACCAGCGGCTTTGGAGGACTTCGCGGAAAAACATTTGGTAGACATATTTATATTTATATTTTGGCTGTTTTAGTCAAACTATTTATTATATAGAATCGAAAGTCTCCTTTATTGCTGGCCAGCCCTAAATCTTTAAACAATGTTCCAGAGGATTGGTGTGGAATTGTGTATTCTACCCGCCGAATTATTAACGAATCGAAAGATCTTTTAGTAAGTAAACTTTGGTAAACTTATGCACAATCTGAGCGTAGAGAATGAAATTTTATTCCATTAAGTTACTGCAATCCACGCAACCAAAACATATCAGAGAACTTGACGAAAACATACCGACGGTAATAGATATCTCAGAAGACTCCCAAATTACTGTAACTGCATTTTCTTGGACAGAAGAAAAAGAGGAGCCGAAATTAATTTTTCTTATAAGTGGTATATATTTCAAATTCATACATACTCGTAATGTTGTTTTCACAAATTTCCTTTTTTTACATTCTTCTAGATAAATATCTAAAAAGGATATGTGTAGATACATTTACCAATACCTTAAGCAGCATTATATCAAACAATATTTTGAGAGGATTTATAAAGGAAGGAATAGATGTAGTTCACTTTAATGATAAGTTTGCTATGGGAGCTAATACTAAAGATCCGAATATTCAACACACTTGGTTAAGACTACATTTATTAACATATCTCATTCAACCAAAAAAAATTTGTGGATTTTCAGAAGTGCCATTACCCAAATATATTACGCAGTGCTGTAGTAAGCCCAATATTAATCGATGTTTATATTGACTTTTAAGAATAAAAACATGTTATATTTTATTTAATAAGTATTAACTTTGTTCTTCATTATGTCTATGCATGCAAGTTTAGAAGTTAAAAATATTTATATAAGTAAATCAATATTTTTCATCTGCGCTCATTCTTAAGATTACTAGAACGTGTTGCTCCAGTGCGTCCGCCTCTGTTTGGCTTGCTACCTTGTGACTGTGCCCCTGTACCAGCAACAGTCACTACTTGTGTTGTTTGTTGCACCGAGGTGCTAACGTTTGTATTACCAGGCATTTGTCCACTCAGTCCGCTATTAAGCTGTTGTTTTTGAGGCGTTTGTCCTATTTGTTGAATGTTGCCTGTTTTTGCACTAGTTGCACCACCCGGCTGTTGGATGCCCCCTCCCAAAGATGATCCAATCAACCTTTGTCCTACTTGACTCGATGTTACAATACTTCCATTACTGCCAGCTTGAGACACTTGTTGAGTGGGTGTCACGACACTAGTCGTATTTGGTCCAACTGTTGGCCCAGTGGCAACACCTGTATTTGGCATTAATTGAGGATTACCAACAATACCTCCTAGACTTTGTGGTTGTTGTTGCTGTTGCTCAGGTCGTTTGGGTTCGCTCATATTTATTTGCTCGTTAAAAGTCATACAAAATTCTCCTATTTTATAAACTTCTCCATTTTTCCCCGAATATAATGTCAAACAGTGGCGCCAAATTGATGCATACCCCTTCGTTAATTTAATAATATCACCAGGTGCTATAAGTTTGCCCGGCTCATCCCAAATAGACACATTTATACAAGCTGAATGGTCACCGACTTTAAAATTCCGCACCTCTCTATTTTCTTTAGTTACAGTGGCGGTTCCAATTTCTAATACAATGAAAATGACATTGATGTTTTTTAATCCAGGTTTAATATCTTTTATGAGTATGCTACATTCACCATTGTACATTATGAAATTTTATTTTGTTAATGTGCAATCAAATAAACAAACAAATGCCGAACTATTGTTAGAATGTAACATATATACCCGCAGTGTTATAACACTGAAACGAACAACCAAACGAACGAACGGCCAGAGTTGATTTCAATGTCAGCAGCTTGAATACATTTAATCAGTGTCAGTGTAAGAAAAATATAATCATGCTCATCATAATACAAATTGTTCATCAAGGTATTGAAAGCAGAAACACCTAACTGTTCAAATATATAACAACGTATTTTATGAAATCCTAAATTACCTAAAATTTATTTACCTTATCACATATATATATATAATATATTATATATATTGGCAATTTGGTATTTGCATCGGATATTCGAAAAAGCTCTAATGAACACAGCGCCATCGATGAGTGAAATACCTAATTTCAATTGGGCATTGGCCATGAAGTATTATTTGTGGTATAATACCGCAACATCCTAACAAAATTTGAAAATTCAACTTTTTTTAATATTTTAGTTTTCAAATGGAAGTTCAAGATTTGAATGAGATGTTAAAGGTTGTACAAAATGTAGTATATCAATGCAGTAGATAATTTAGAATAATAATGATTTGCTTTCACAATATCGAAAGTTTGCGTCTTCGAATGTTTATTTTCGAAGATTTTTCGAAATGCCACATTATGACAAGTTTTTGCATCTAAGCCAACATCCACCCTTCTTGAGAATGAAAAGAAACTTCATTAATTTGTAAATAATTTGACTAAAGTATCACTTTCATTAAAATTTAATTCTGTGAAGTCTAGTTAAACTGTGTTAAAATAATGGCAACTAATGAGCAGCAACGAGAAGCTCTAACCGCTGAGTTGAAAACAAAATCCATTTGTCGCTTCTGCCTTACTCAAGGAGCTGACGATTTAAGTAACATATATGCGAAGGACGCTCCAGTTAAATCATTACTTCCACTGCCGGTGGAAATAATGGCAGTTGCTTCTATTGAAGTAAGTAAACGATTTGTTAATAAAGTGAATTAAAAAGCAAACATTGCATGTATGTAAATTATATTTTTTGGAATCTCTGATAGACCCTTTGGTTTGTTTCTAAATAACTAGATTTGTTTTGATCCGCGCTAGAGTAATACAACTTAATGATAGTATAAAAGGAATACATGCGCACCTTTTGTGACTATTTGATGAATATCAAATCCAATACCAAAAATTACAAATCTGTTTATGACTGTAGTAAGTTTTCAACAAAAAGTTAAATATAGAAGCCAGCCAAGAATAGGTCGTCGAATGTGAAGAACAGAACATCTTGATACCATTTAAATACTTGCGATTAAAATAATGCACACAAACAACCCTTAGCCAGCTTTTTTTTAATGAATTAAAAATTTACGATTCAATAATTTGCTCTATATCAAAGACGCACACCCATCAAGTATAGCAATCAAACGATTCAGCTAAACTCATGCATAGATAAAACACATTTGCTTAATTCAAATCAATTCAATCTTATATTTAAAATATAATTACTTTCATTTGTATGTTATTCAAAATACAATAAAATTCAATAAATGGCAAAATTAAAGCAATGAATATGGGAAGCAGTTCAGTCTCTGCATTTTAATACACTCTCGAAGTGTGTGGATGCAGTTGCACAAAATAATGGTTGCTTAATGATTATATATGTATCAACTCCTTTCAGTTCGAAGGCAATGTAGCATCTGTACATTACTAGAAAAATACCTTTCTTCTATAAAACGATTTACACAATCTTACATTTGTAGCAGGTGTCCAAAAGAGAATGTGTAACTTATATGTTTTTAGAAGGTTTGTCTGTGAAGCGCAATATACGCGTTAACATAGAAGTAACACACGGAATTTGTTTCTGCTGATGCATTATCGGACAATCTGGAACGCATGACTCAAAATCAACAGCAACACGCTGATTAACGAATGTTAGCAATGTTAATATATCATGTTTTTTGCCATTATCATTCAATTCTTCCACTAGTGATTGCATGAACCAAGACCCACTGGTGGTATTGCGCCATGAGTAGAAACCAGGTATGGTAGAATAGGCAATGAGGAAATCAGCGTGTACAGGAATTTTGTAACTCATTGATGTTTCGCCATCAGTTTCAGTTCTACACATCAGAACGCCAGGGTCAAAATGATCCCCTTGACAAGCTTGAATAAAAAATAATTTAGGCTTTCCAGCCAACGTAGGGCAAGTATGGGCCGAAAAATAATGCCAAATGGTATCTAATTTGTATTGAACGTCCTTTGCATAGAGATATCCATGTTCACCATGCGATAATATGGCCACAACGACGCAGTCATTATCAGTATGGTCTTGAGAGGCAGCTAGAAAATATATTGATAAAATATTTGAATGAAAGAGCAACAACTAATTTTACCATGGTCCACGTGCTTAAGAATCTCTCTCAATTTACAGTCTTTAAAAGTGTTTACTTGGAAGTGCAATTTTTTCAAAGCAGCACTAAGATTTTCACAGTCTACGTTGGTTCCTTGACGAGATTTCAGAGATGGTATATCAAAATTTTCATGATTGAAAATTAGAGCAAGACCACGATTCTTATGATTCATATTATATTGGCTAGCATGACGTTCAGTGGGCATATGTGCAGTATATTTGGGAAACCTGTAGCAACAAGAAAAATATTAGACCACAAGGCTTATCACATATATTATTTATTTATACAAAGTTGTTGCATCCTGTATAAATTTATATTATTACATTTCTAGAAACCCATACATTTTACAATTGCTAAAATCTCTATTATTCGTTTTATTTTAAAAAAGTAGTAGGAACACTACTCTATATTTAGAATACAAAAGCGAGTTTCAAAACCCTAACAAAATTTTTATTGTGTAAACACCGCATTATAATTAGTGATATTATACTGGACATTAAAGCCAAAAAAAAGTAATAAATTTAAAAAAGATTCAACAAATTTTAAATTCCATTTATATGTTTTATCAATACGTACTCTGTATTAACATCTTCACCTCCTCCACTGCTAGTTTTATTGATTCCAAATGTATTAATTGCACTGCTAGTTGGTTTTTCTCGTCCCGTCGGTTGTGCATCAATCTTATCTATACTTTGCATCAACATGCCTGTATTTTCCTTTCTCCTTATGTATTCGTAGTTTATGGCTATACACTCGTCCGTCATCACGTTATTTCGATACGACTGCTAGAACAAGTAGGGATTTCCTTTTAGTCAGTTTCCCTTTTGACTAATATGCTTTGTATAGCGCTACTTTTTAATATTGATTGATGTGAAAAATATGCGTAGTTTATTTCTCCTTTGTAGGCAAGTTATAGTTGAGTGACCTAAAGCTAAGTAATGCATTCAACAAAACTGCAGCACTTATTGAATTAGATGTATCTTGCTCCTGCGCGCGGCGGCTGTTCCTTTGATGAGAGATTTTAGTTTAATTTATTCCCAATTGAGATATTTAATCAACGATTAGTCTTCGTAATACAATTCTATACCAAAAATGGATATACCACTTTTCGAGCATTGCCGTACATAATTTAACTTGAGGTCAGTACATTTATTGCTAAACTGCACTTCCACTACTATACTGACTTTACAAAAGTCAAAGCGACAAACAAAAGCAATAGCGGACTGCAGCGAATTTAGAACTCGAAGAAGACGTACCAAAAACTGATAAACATGAGACGCCGCACAATCTTGGAATCGGAACAGAATAATGCCAGAGAACGTCCAATTATTGGAATTTTGAAAACAGTGTGGAGTTTCTTGGTAGCAATGTAAAATACTAGGGTACTTAGTTTTATGTGTATAGTTTTTTTTTAGTATAGTTTTGTTTTAGTTGTATGTGTAAAACCTTGCTGATACTTAACTAATAATATATTTGCTGCAAAAAACTTTCGTATATTAAAATTTGAGTATATGCAACATTTGGAGCATACCGCCTGATACAAAAGAGAAAAATTTGGTGGTTTATTTTTAGTTTCTCCCCATTCGATTCACTCTGTGGTTGTAAATACAAAATATTAAAAAAATTTTAAGAAAATATCCGTTGTTGTATTTAAATGGAAATTTCAGTTAAGTAGATATAAAGTTTAGTTAAGTTGAATAAACTTGATCATAACCGGTTCTAATTAACTGGAACGGAAATGGATTTTTATCCGGCCAACATAACAGCATTCTCCAAATCTATTTGGCTAATGTTTAATTTTCTTTTTTGTTAAATAATTTCTTATTATTTTAATAGGGGTTTATTAAAAAATAATTATAATGAAAGTAAATATTTTTAGGTGTTTCTAAATGACGGGATGCCCTCTACATTGTGTTTGAAATGCCGATTGACATTTGATTATTGCTATCGCTTTAAACAAATGTGTAAAAAGGCGGAAAATCTGTTAAGTCAAGTTCCACTTTTGGGCGAATGGCCTGCCCCCTTAATGAAACCAATAATACCGCCAGAACTTCTACCGAAACAAATAACTACCCACAAGCAAAATAAAAAACCCATTCAACAAGTGAAATACTCTACTAGTAAAGAGTCATCTCAACAGTCATTACAGTCACAACAAAGTGCTGCTGTAGTTATTTCGAAGACAACAAATATTAAACAATCGAGTTCGTCAGTACCAACTCCCAGAAAAATTCTTAACTCGAATCCGGCTCCCCTTCCAGAACCGCCCGTTCCAACTCGTATGAAAAAGAATAAAAATGTGGAAACATTTAGTTTTCTTACAAAAGTTGAAAACAATGAAGATATTTCATTTGATGATGTACAACGATTAATATCTGCTGAAGATGGTGAGTTTACCAAGGAGGAACCTGAAAATTATGAAGTCACTCCAGAAAGTACTTCTACAAATATAACAAAAAAGAAGCCTAAACTTCTAAACAAATCATCAATGCGCATACTTAATAAAGAAGCTAACATAGATACAGAACCACGACTTAAGCTACCACAAGTGAAACACGATGAGGACGGTAATGTTTCTATTGTTACCGAAATATTGGATCCAAATGAACCTTACGAGAATGATTCAGATCCTATAAAGAACGCGGCACCTGTTAAGACAAATGTTTTTCCATGTCCATACTGTGACCGAACATTCCCACTATTGCAGTTGCGTGATATCCATTTAGTAAATCATACACGTGAACGACATTATCCATGCACAGACTGTGACCGTTCGTTTTTCTCTAAGTATGATCTCCAAAAACATACAGTTATACACACTGGTGAACGAAAGTATAAGTGCACCGTTTGTGAAAGAGGATTCACTAGACCAGCACTTTTGCAAAGGCATGAGAAAATACACACAGATATACCCAAGTTTCTTTGCGTATTTTGTGAGAAGGCATTCTTGTCGAAAGATGATATGGAAAAACACACCGAACGACATCGGAAAAATCGGCCCTTTAAGTGCAAGGTATGCTCCAAAGCATTTGCCTTCAAGCAAGGCCTGGAACGTCATGAGGTAACTTAAATTGCTTTACGTATTATTTTATGTTCAGTAAATATTATGTATGTTCTTCAGGTGGTGCATTCGAGGGAACAGCCTTACCCTTGCCAATATTGTGACAAAAGTTTCTGCACACAATCGAAATTGGCTCGACACCTGGTTGCACATGCAGGTAGCCGACCTTTTCCATGCAAGTTTTGCCCGAAATCATATTTGCTTTCACATCATTTGTCGCGACACATGCGTACCCACAAGGAAAGTGTTGTTATGTACTCATGTAACGAATGTGAACAGGTGTATAGGACTTGTAATGAGCTTGTTTTGCATTCAACAGTCCATGCTACCGACACATTGATATGTCCCCTATGTCAACAAGCCTTCGAGGATGTAGCTTCTGTGACAGCACATATTATGGAGCATGCCAATAATGAGTCGTTTCCTTGTGAATTCTGCGATTTGATATTCCTTACATATAATGAACAAAATTATCACGTTAAAAGCGCACACGCCTCTGATCTTGCAGCATATAATGAAGATGAAAAGAATACAAAACGAGAGAAAAATTGTAGCGATGAAGAATTTGAAGAAACTATTGAGGAGTTTCTTTATGACGATAATGAGTTTGATGTTAACACAAATCAAAGTAAAGCTTTTTTTTATATAAAACTATATTTTTTAATATCAACCTATCATATTTTATAAAATTTTCAGATGCAAATAATGAAAAGCAAAAGGAATTTGATGAGTCCAAAATGACTAAAACTGAAGATGAGGAACAGTACGAGACAGAATATCTAAAGGTAGAAGAATTCATAAGTGCTGACGAAGAAATGATTGCAGAAGTCTTATCTGAGATTAACGAAGATCAAGAGCCTGTTTTAAAGATAGGTAAATTTAACTCTAGCAACGAAAAAGAGCAATGTATTCAAAATGAAGACGTTCAATTGCGCCGTAAGACCCCTAAAAGAAACCCTCAAAATGCTGACGGAAGCACATCTCAAAAGCCTCCTAAAAGGGTTATTGTAAATCAGAATCTAGTGGCCAGAAGAGGTAGGCCCAGCGCAGCTTCTTCGACAACAAATCGGAACAACGGACAGCGTAATGATGATGGCAAAAATGACACCCCTATATCTAGCAAAAATTCAAAAACCTTGGAAAATGATAATCAACGCAAAGCGATAATTGGGTCTGTAATAACTCCGAAAGAAAGAGTAGCTCCAGGAGGAAATATCGAAAATATTCTTGTTAGAACGAAGTCTGTTGAAAAAGGTGTACGGGTACAAAAGCAATTTTTTTTAACAAAATCTGAAGCACTTGCCATGGCCAAAGATGGTCGCGTACGGACTAATGATGGAAATTTATCAAAGTCGTCGAAATAATAATGTAATATTTTCTACATACAAATATTAAATGAAATATGGTCTTATATAAATATATACTTACACAATATATATGTATATTCTAAGTTTATTAATTATTATCGGTATTTGTATTATTTATGATTTTGTATACAAACTGGTGATGTGGGGTTTTCCATTTCATAAATTTCTAGTGTTTAGCACGATTATTTTGGCAAAACGATTGAATTTTTCATACCTTAACAAAGTATCCCAATTTACGATGTAATTATTTTATTTATTAAAGAAATCATTGTTGGTGGAATACAATTTTTCATAATATGACAGTAAGCCAAGAGACAAATTACCCAGACTAAACTGCTTTTCCATTCAAGATTTGCTATAGTATCCTCCTCTCTAGTTTTGCTAAAAGCTATTGTGCTTTATAAATTAATCTTCATAACCATCAGGCAGTGGGTTGACATGGGGGTTATGGAACAAGCTTTTGTTTCCTTCACCCCATGGAAAACGCTTCTCTCGGCGACGCAAATACTCGTATTTGATGAATTCTGCACGAGGGTGGTCGTGTTCTTCCTGATGCTTGAGGTAAGCATTCAACATGCAAAGACCTACAGCAGGGATTGCAACGAAGAATGAAAGACGCTTCCAAACTTTGTAACCACCTATTAGATAAATAATATTTTACTTTTAAACCTCTATATGAATTTACATACTTGCAAAATTACATAACCTCCTGAACTAAAACCAAAAGAAATCTTCGAGAATAAAAATTTACCTGAGTGCTCGCCAGCAGTAGCGGCAGTTCCAGCCCCAGCTTGGGATCTGTTTAAGCTAATAGCAATTTGACGACGAAAAACTTGTGAAAGAATTGCAGACATTTTAGTGCCCTTAATCGTAAAATCCAAACACAAATGAAGTTTTACCAATGAAATCGATTTGACTTTTCTGACAACTGACAATTGACAGCTGACAACTTTACTAGTTGCCACTTGTATTTTCTCGGTCCAAAAATTTCAAGTCTCAACTACCCTTTTTAAAAAATAATAATGATGTCAAAGAATATTCGGGTTGTATAGATTTTCAAAAGTTTTTCATAAAATATGAAATCAATACCCATGCATTTATATAAAAATGTTAATAATACTACCGTAGGAATAACCATTGTTGCAAAACAAAATCGGCGATAGGCTGCCAGAATCAGACAGAAAGCGAAGTAGTAGTTGCTAGAATGTTCGAGTGATGATCTGTTAGTAACGATCTACTATATAAGAGCTGCCGGAGTAGCAGCAAGTGACAGTTAAAATAAGAGTGTTGCTAAGTAGAGTACAAGTAAATTATAAGTAAGCTCGAATAGCGAGTAACAAAATGTCAAGTTGTTAAGTAGGAAATAAAGAGAAGTATTAAGCCATTAAATTGTGACTTTATTTGTACAATCCAATGATCGAACTCAGGATAGAGTTTCAACGTGAACGATTAATTTAAAAAACCATTACAATATTGTTTTTATTTAGTTTCTTAAATATTTAAATGTTTTAGTGGCAACTTTGTCGTTGTTAACTTTTATAGAGAGATCTACCATCTACCACCCTGTAGATTCTTTGAGATTTATAAATTGTCTTTTTGTGATATTTTCATTTGCTGTCGTGAGCAGTTTAGTTAGATTTTATTAGCTGAAAACACTGTTTGAAAGGATAAATAGCTAAAAAATAAGTCTGCCATTTTTATGTACTTGCAAAGTGCACGGTAAGTTTGCCGTTTGTTGTTTCTTAAATTTAACTTAAAAAATGTGCCTACTTGTGCGTGTACCTAAGCGTGGATGTATTTTTGATCAAAAACTGATGACTTGCTTTTACAAAATGTGTGCGAGGTTTCATCAATAAAAATGAGAAAATAATATTTGTTTATTTTGTTCTTTATATATTTTCACTGCTCAGTCGTTTGAACGAGTAGCGTTAAATATGTCCGGTATTCAGGATAATAAGGTACATACATACATAAGTTCATACAATTGTCTCTTTCCAGATTTAGCCCACAGCTTCCTTTTGGTATGCATTTTAATTTTCGATTTGTTTATTTTTAATTTACTTGTTTTCAATTCTTATATTTTACACAATGACATATTTGCGAGCTAATAGAACGGGAACAATTCACAGGTCGTATTTGCAAATCAGGATAAGAAAAGCGGGGAAAATACTGCAAACCAAAAGAAGAAACGACCTCGTCAGCGGCTCCGTAAGCGAAATAAAAAATATATAAGTAGTTGTGAATCAAAAGCCGAATCGTTGGGACCAGTCACAGATAAAGCGAACGGAACTCTTTTAAATACATCGGTAGTAAATTCAAGCGTTCGTCAAATACCTAATGAAAATAGTAAATCTACCATAGAAGTTCATCAATCATCTTCTGAATCCTTGTCTTTCGACACAAAAAAGTTTTCTCAACATATTTTATTAAAGTCCCATGAACCTCCAAATGAGTTAAAAGAAAGTAACCTAGATACCTCATATATTTTATATCAAACAGAAGTAAAAACTAAAACTCCTGAAACCCTAACGAATATTCAAAATACAAGTTTACAAAATAAGCATACTTTAAGAGTTGGAATCGCCAAAAAAATCGCAAATATGTCAGCAAATTCAGTTCCTGTCATTAATTCTTCTGCTGGAAAATCGCGTGAAGAGATTATGACCGAGCGTGAAGCTAAAAAATTGGCAAAACAAATGAAAAAGGCAAAGGCATTGAGCACTCACTCAGAAGCTGCACTCATAACTGCACCAATCGCAAGAACACCCTCGGCACACGTTATTAGCCAGGAGCAGGATACTGCTGCTGTTGACAACAGTCGTGAGCAAATAAAAGCTGAACGTGAGGTCAAGAAGAAATCAAAACAAGCACAGAAGGATACCAAAGCGACCAGCATAACTGATATAACTGCCAAATTGAATGACACTAAAATTACAGAAGACTTATATGGCAACACCTTACAGGAAGAAAAGGTAACTACACTTCATTATATTTTTTCGAATTCAATATGTTTATATATATTTGATATTCTTAGAACAAATCTGCTTTAAGTAAGTCTGAAAGACGTGCTATACAGGAAGCTCAACGAGCAGCCAAAGCACAGGCACTCGCACAAAAGAACGTGACACCAAAAGGAAAACTTACATCGGTTAGCACCAAGCAAGCCACTAAACTCCTAGTAGATCCGGTTGTAAAGGACACTGTAAATACAGCTAGTTTTTCACCAACCAAAAGCATTAGCCCTGTGACAAAGTCTCATCGCATAAATGATTGCAAGGTGCGTCTCTTTAATCATTTAGAAAAGGCAAGACAAGAAGTAAATTTGTTTCTCAACAATCCTCACATACATCCGAGTATCGCTCGCCTGGGAGAGCAATACGCTCAACGCACAATCGTTGGTTCAAATGCACGTTGTATTGGTTTCCTTAATGCACTGAAAATGGTGAGCTAGGGTATATTGTTTTTCTTAGAATATCATTATATTGAACGATGTGTTACAGGTTATTAGAGACTTTGAAACGCCGCCAAAAAAAGAGTTTGCACGCAGCTTAGAAACGACAATTACGAATAGCGTGGAACATTTGCAAAAATGCCGACCGCTTGCAGTATCCGTAAGCAATGCATACAAACATATTAAACATGTGTTGACGCAATTGCCAACTGATCTACCTGAAACAGAAGTAGGTGGAAATACATATACGTGAAAAAAAATATCACTATCTATATTAACTTTTATATATTCTTGTGTTTACAGCAAAAAGATAATTTATGCCGTTTCATCGACACATATATTGAAAATCAAATTGGCAAAGCAGCTGAGGCTATTAGCTACTCCGTGCAGGAAAAAATTTCAAATGGCGATGTTATTCTCACATTTGGCTGGTAAATTAAATATAATTGGAATATATTTATGTTTCTATTAGCCTTAATCTAATTTCATTTGCAGTTCGTCATTGATAACGTATATTTTTGAGGAAGCACTACGAAGACGTGTTACTTTTCGTGTTATAGTAGTGGATTCGCGTCCATTTTGTGAGGGTCAGGAGCTACTGCGGCGTCTCACCGTTAAAGGAATCCCTTGTAGTTATGTGCTTATCAATGCTGTTAGCTTCGTTATGCCTGAAGCAACTAAAGTGTTATTGGGCGCGCATGCTCTGCTGGCTAATGGATATGTTATGGCGCGTACTGGCACCGCACAAGTTGCACTAGTTGCACACTCGTTCAATGTGCCTGTGTTGGTATGTTGTGAAACTCATAAATTCAGCGAACGCTCACAAACCGATGCGATCGTTTATAATGAGCTGGGCAATCCAGATGATCTGGTAAGAGGCGCTCAGTGCAGCTTGGCAAATTGGCAAACGAAGGGCAAAATGTCACCTTTGAATCTGATGTACGATATTACTCCATCCGAACTAGTCACTGCAGTGGTCACCGAAGTATCCATATTACCTTGTACTAGTGTGCCAGTCATATTGCGTATAAAACCAACTGAAATCGGTTATTAGACAATTTGCTAAAAAAAAAATCGCAATACAGCAACTAAATACTTACACACCTGTGTAAAATAAGTGTGTAATAAAAGATATGAGAATAAAGCTTAAAATATTTTTTGCTTTTTGTTTTGGGCGTTTAAGCATTTATTATATATCCTTTTTAATTTCCAATATTACTTTCAATATAATACTATTTTTAAACTACATAATCATATGATAGACAATTAGATGAGTAATGACTGAGTGAAATGTACTTAAGCAATTGCATTTGCCTTATACATAACTACTTTGTCGCATAACAACTGTGCAAGAAATTAAAAATGCTATGCACTGCGTGTTTTCCTACTATACACAATATTTATATTCGAACACAAAAACGTGTCGTTTTCAAAAAAATTGTGCACTTTTCATTATGCTGGTGCGGTGTTCTTTAAAGATGAGAATTTAAAACTTTTCGAAATTTTATATGAAAAGAGATCAGACTTCGATATATTGAGCGCTATTGATTTCAAATAGATTCAGTAATGCCGAAAGTATTTATTATATCCAATTAGGAATTATGCGCTTTTTAATTCAGAAAATCTCAATTTACGTTCGAATTATACTGGAAGACAGACAAACAAACTGTAAAACGCTTTGAAATGAACCTCTCGTAGAACCCAATATATTAAACTGAAAATACATTTATTATACATAAAATTTCTAGTATTGGAGATAGAGAGCACTTGGGTTCTTATTTCTAATTTCCACACATTAATTTTTTTTTGTAATAGGGTGGGTATGGTCTTTCTTGGTTAGTGATACTACTTTTACAATGTATATGTATATATTGGAATTTTTAGTCACACTTTTAACAGAGAATGCTATTTTTGTAATTTTTTCTAATTTTGATTTATATGCTTTATTGCGATAATCTAGAAAATGCGACAAACTTTAAAATTCAAATGTGCTTTTATCATTTTATCTTCAGTTTAAACTGTATTTGCGCTGCTTAATTTGCCACAATCCTAAACTTTTTTTTAGTAATTTATGTTATATTTTAAGTAAGCTCGTACTTTCACGTCTTGCTTACGACTGAATTGTCTAATGATCAAATATCTTCACAAACATGCACTCTTACTAAGCTACACAGCAGTCGAGCAGTCTCGACTAAATAAGCAACATTCATTACACAAAACACACCCGAGGATTTTCATATACTTATTTTATGTTCGCTCTAGCGGTAAACTGAGCTTCACGCTCAGTTGAGAGTTCATGGACTGGTCTTTTGAACAAGCCGGAAGCAAGTACGACACACCGGCACCGGCTTCCCGCTATCCTGTCCAGGTAAAGGGACGCTCTTGTCAATACAACGTTCACAAAAAATATCGCCGCACTTCCAGCAATGGGTCTGCAAAGTGTAAATGCGAAATATGTAAGACATTGTATCATTGAGTGACCTTGACATACGCACCTTCTTACTGAACTGATCGAATGGTGTTGAGCATGAGCAGGCAGTCACGCTGCGCATCGATTTCCAATCCACAGCTACGGAATTGATCTCTTCCTTAATACTCGTGGAGTCAATGCGTTCATTCAACTAATAAACAATTTAAATATATTATTATATGATTAGTTACATAATTAAACAAATTTTTACCGAAAGATTTGCAAAAGACATTCCGGCTGGTTTAAGCGGATGATCGTCATCGGCTGACGATAGTTCGCTCATCTTTTTGTCGTAATTGTACCTGTAGTAATTGCAAACATAATTATTATCTTTAGATATTACTTATAGTTATCTAACTAACGTACTTGTTGTCATTGATCTCTGAAACAGGCTCCTTATAGGATTTAGCTGTGGCATCTTGAAATTTCTTTGCGGATTTGGAAATATAGTTTTTGAAGCTTGCAATGCGCTGTTAAAGTAAAAACTTCAGACTCAACAACTAAATTATATGTGTAAGCAAAGAATGTTCACCTTTGTTAAATGCTGCACGTGATCCTCTAATGAGGTACAATGATCCTTGCTCACAAGCAGCAAGTCGCTAAGCGGTTCACGTGGATGTACTCCACTTTCGAAACGACTGAACATGCCACGCCAGAATCTGGTAGAATATTTCATAACAAAATTTATTCATAACTAATAATAAATAAAGTTTATTTATACTTACTTGATGCATTGCGGTTGCAGATTGGGTTTGATAGTTTTATCGACATCAGGTTTATAAAGCGGGTTAATATACTCGTTCAAATGATTAGCCATGAAACCCCACAGGGAAAATGTGCGTTCTGATAGTTTCAAGTCCACACGATCCTTTTCACAATTGCCGACAAATGTTCCAAACTGACAAGAGTGCACATGATCGTGTAGGATAAGTAGGAAGCGTTCGTTAAATTCAAAAGCATCACTGCGTTGGCTCATCAGCTGCCAAGTGCAATCCAGAAATTGTGTGAAAATAGGTGAGACTTCACGCGGATCAGTTTGCACGTGTCCACAGCGCTCGCTAAATTTATGTCCAAATGCTAGCCAGTCTTTTTCAATCAAAGCCTTCAATAAATATAAAACAAAATGAATAAACAAGTAGAAATCAAAAACTATAGAGATATTCATCAAAATCACACTTACTTGAAATCCCTTAATAGTTCTGTAATAAGGATCCAACATTAACGCAGCTAATGAGCAAACCTGTGCTGTCCGATCCCACCCGTCCGAGCAGTGAACTACTACCGAGACACCTTTATCGACCGCATTCGCAATAAAACTAGGTGAATTCGAAAAGAGTTTTGCATTATTTGGGCTAAGTAAATGTTGTACAGTTGATGTAGCAGCGATTTCGGAACTATTCCAATTACCTGGAAGTATCTAAAATAGAGCGAATATTTTTCAACCAACCAGATGATTCCAAAGAATTAAGAAACCCGCTCATTGTGGGCGTCTTTTGTTCACAAGCCTCAATCAATTTCTGCAAACTGGTGCGCTGTACGTGTATGTTTTCAATGCCGAGGAAATGAAATTTGATGTTCTCATAAAAAGCTTCGTTCTCGTAGCCTTTGCCAGCAGCGCGGTTAGCCATTGCGTTTATCTGTTAGAGAATAACGACAGTTACAAACTCGGATGAAGATAATGACGATAATAATACTGTCATACTAGACATATTAGATTTCAGAAAAATGTTATGTTATTCAAACACTAAATGTGTGATAAAAGCTTGTACACTGATTTGTATATGCAAGTAAAGGCCATGTCAACGGCAATCAGGTCTATGTAATCGGAATACATCAATAATTATAACCTATTGAGGACATTTTCCATACACATTTCCGAAACAATACCCAAGAAATATTTTATGCTACTACTACAACAATAATATGCATTTAAAACTAATTACTATAGTATTGCATTTTTTGAATAAGTACATATATCATCAGTAACCCTCTTCAACTACATTGCTTTATTTTACTTGCATATTCAAAATACGAATTTTGTAAAAAAATTTTGACGAATTTGACGAAAGAAACACGTTTTAAGTGGCCGTCATCCTACAGCGAGCACTTCATTCATCAACTGCATCTACATCATCTGTATCTACATAAATAAATATCGCATGTCCGCACTTGTGTTTGCTTATTGAAATATGTATGTTCCACAAATTAAACACTTCTAGCATGAATATGCACATACAAGCGTATATTTTTTAACAAAGAAACGAAAGCCACTTACCCGGGGTCGAGTGTCCACAACGTACATATAGTCGGTGTTTGGATTTGATTTACGTATCGCCTCCAGCATTTGCTCATCCTCCAAACAGCGTGCACTGAAACCCGATAACGGCTGGCTACAGCGACAGATGGATGCCTGCATACAAATAAAAGAAAGAGAAAAAGATGGAAAAAACAAATATCATAATAGTAGTAGTAAAATAGACCAACAAGCCTAATGCGTAATCGGAACGGACCCGGATTTATATTCTGCCATGCCATGCCATCTCGGCAGCGTTCCCACAAACTGTTTTATGAATATTTCATACTACAACAACAACAGCTCATTCAGTTATAATAACAACTGAGCCCAGAGCTTTTAATTATTGTTTCTACCACACATTAAAGTTAAGATGTCCCACATAAGTTTGATGGGATATCGCCATTGCAAGACAATTTACATACATACATACATAACTACCATCAAAAGCCGAATACAATATAATATTTATAGTGCAGATCTATAAATTTTTTATTTGCAACATTTTCAAGGCCAGTGGAAATACGATTTTCAGCATCGTTTGCAATTTTTTCATTATTAATTAAAGGCGTAAAGAAATATGCATGCATATCTACATATGTATGCAGTTTATAAAAAAGGTTGTGAGCAGTATAGCTGGAGAGAGTAGGCCTCCTCCTAAATTCGTTTCCAGATTCACGATTTACTAGCTACACATAAACAAAGTGAAATGATCCAATTGCAGACGCTTTGGCCAATAACAGCAGTGGGCAACAACCATCTAATAATGTGATTAGGTGACCCATATCACACATCTTTTTACACAAAGTGATCAGTGACGGCACTTTAAGGAAATCATGTTTGTTTTAATTCATGTCATATTATTTCTGCAAGTATTTGCGTCCCTGGAGGACGCAGACTTCCACATGTTAATTGAACGAGTATATAAAATAGGAACGAATTTAATATCAATTAATTTTAATTAAAAATGTACCCTCAATGCTTATAAATAATTACTCACTTTATTCGAGTGCAAATAGGTAAGTGCCGGTAAACGACCTTTCGATCGAAAACGTGAACTACCTATCAACATGGCGGTGTTGGCCTCCTGTGGTACGTAAATATGCCGTGGATACGTGTCACATAACTCATGGTTCATATTCAATGTGCACAATGTCCAAATTTCGTTTGGTACTCGCATACGCTTGAATTCGCTTTCCAATTTGAAGAAATCCCAACCTGATGATTTTGGAAAATCGTCTTTGGCCGGCTGATAGTTGAAGCAGTATAACTTGTTAATGGAAACTGCAATTAAAAAGTTATTATTAAGATTAATAAATCATTATATGAGTAGTTAGCAAAGCACTACCGTTATATATGTATATAACTATAAGGATATATACATGCATGCACAGATATAAACATATTACGGTTATAGTAAATCTTAAATTTTCACAAAAAACCATTTTGCAAGCTTTAGCATCACATATTGTTTACTTTTTGATACTGGAAATTTCATAGTTTTCTATTAAAGATTATTATTAAATAATAATTATTATTAAAGATTATTATTCTAAAGTGCATAAATGTTAATTTTATTATTTGACATCGGAGGTTAATTTCGAGTTCGTGTCTTTTACAAAAACATAAAAAAAATTATAATTATAGAAGCATATAACACATAATTGCGCTTCACCTTCATGTTTGTATGTCTATCCCACTTACCGGGTTGATAGAGCTTCATTAATGATGTATACACATCGTGACACTCAGAATCCTTTGGAATTACAAATGTCACCGATAGGAAAGTTTTGCAACGTATCAATAGTGGTGAACCGGTTGTACTCAAGGGTAATTTTTCAATGTTCGCAATGTGCATATGTAAAATCTGTGAAAAGTGGAGAAAGCAAAAAATTTAGCATTTTATGTATGAAATAAATACCAAATAATAACATAATATTTGTTTGTTTTTGTAAATACTAATTGCTCTTCAAGGAGCGTGTTTCAAGAAAAGATAAATAGAGCTAATTAATTGAATCATTTATTTAGAAATGGAAAAGATTATCGGAGAGCTGATTTTCTACATCAAAAGATTGAAATTTATGCGATTAGAAAATATATATATACTTATGTACATTTTTAATCTCTCTTAAGTACTCGATTTGTTTTAAATCATATCTCTCTTGCGAATATAACCTTAAAAATGCTTCAAAAATACTATATAAACTATATTTAAAATAATAATATAATATTATATATAGATAGTGATCCAAAATAATCGAATAAATTAAAAAATATAAAATATTCCTTACTAATTCTCTTACTAATCCAAAAACATCAATCAATCTTCTAAGTCGCTTTGTCAAAAAACGTTCCAAATACATTTATTAAAGATTGTATTTGTATTAAAACAGATAAAGGATCATATAATCTAGCCCTAATTGTACATGCTTATGACAAGAGCAAATGCTTACTTTATCATGTCATATGTTAGAAGGGCGACAGTGAATTCCATCGCGTATACATAACATAAAAAGGTAAACTCAGCGAGCGAATGA
Organism: Bactrocera minax; assembly: GCA_021498325.1. Lineage (NCBI taxonomy): Eukaryota > Metazoa > Arthropoda > Insecta > Diptera > Tephritidae > Bactrocera > Bactrocera minax. The sequence continues at coordinate 526,716 of JAKEEE010000067.1, read as the reverse complement.
GTTCACGTTGCTTTTACAAAAAATTACAAACCAGCAAAGCGACAGGATTTAATGACGTCCGCAAATAAACGATTCTGTGTTGAGTATGTTTTCAAGAGTATTCAGATATGTATGTACCCACTTGTTGTTGGGACCTATTCATGTCCCATTCATGCGCTTATGGAACATTGTTTGTATTATTGTATTATTTTGTCGAAAGGCAGTACTATTATGTGTCATTTCACCGCTCTGAGTGTTAAAGGAGCTAAATAAGTGTTTGAGCCTGTTAACAACAATAATAAACGGTATCTCTCTTAATTAGGTTTAACCTTGAATTCAACCGCGGTTGAATACAATATCATAAATAAAAACACGTTTTTCCGCAAAACAAAAAGATTTGAAAATCTTGAAGTCTTTAAAAACTCTTAATGTGTATTTTTCAACCTGCCACTTATGATATATAAAATGTATTTTATGATTTATTTAGACATAATCGATAAGTACGATTTTTCAATAATATCTCGAACCATTACACATTTTTCAAACCGTCCCAACAGACATGCTTGAACAATTTGATGACATTAATGTCTTCCATCCAATACCGCATTTATTTGTAGATTCTAATAGTGACCGCAATAAGTAAATTGATTATTCAAAAGTAAGAGTAAAACGCCCAACGCTCTTTTGTGAAGATTTTCAGAGCGTCCTATGCAGCACTTTAAATTACTTTCGCCCTGCAATGCATGTTGCTACTGACATATTTGGCAGCATTGCGATCAAATTTGCCATCAGAAGTACCAAAAAAAAAAATTTTTTTTTACAGCAAAACAACAAAAACGCTGCTGCTGAAATTGTATGTGCTTGTGAACTCAGTAGAAGTGGCTATGGCACAGCTGAGAGACGCCGACGAGTCATCCAATATACACTTTCTGTGTTCATTTAATTGGATTTCTTTAACATTTTCGCCCGCCTTCTGAGTATTCTTGAGTTTTGCGGCGTCAAAGACAATAAGAATTTAAGGAGTATGTGTCGTGGTGGTCGCCACACGCAATGCTACACGCATATTCAAGGAAATATACGATAGGAGACTTTTATTTCACAAAGTTTCATGTTATTACATTTTCATTTGTAAACAACCCAATGAAATCTCCAGAAAACATACAAAAAGCAATTAATTGTTAAAATTCCATTACGAAGAGGATTTTTTATAAAAAATATTACAAAATTTCTAATATTTTTATTTATCCAACATGATTCGATGGTTATAAGTGAACAATGAAACCTTTAAGAGGCTCATTCACATGGATGCAGATGCTCAGGCTTCTGCTTATACCCATTGGTTTCTTGACTGGTGCATGCATACCATATTTAACTGACACATTTGAAAATAATCATTAATAAATCAGATCATTACATACATACCCATGTTTCTTTATTGCTATCCGGTTCGACAAAAATCAAATGTGTTGCCGTCAAGTAGAGGGTGCCGACCGTGGGATTTTTGGCATTGTATCGATCAATCATTCGCACATTTTCCACCTACAAAAAATATAACGACTTTAACAGTTTTATATAGTGAAATTAATTTTCACCTTTATACATCTAAACTGAATACATTATATACAATTTTAATAATGACTGCATCAAGTCAAGATTTGTTCCTTTTTCAATTTGCTATATTATTTTTTGCAGTAAAAGTTTATGCAAAGGAAAAAAAAGTCAAAATCAAAATACATATGCATTATTATATAAAACTTCCAGTATTTACATTTGTACCTATGCATGTATGTATATATAAGTATTTGCCTTTGGACTAAATGTCTTTACCTAATAACTAACAACAGTTACTCATTTCAAAATATATATATTTGCACGTATGCATGTGTAGTATGTACTAAATTTAAGTTATTAAAAGAGATGTTTGCCATATAAGTTAGTTTTTCCAATATTCGAAGTTATTACGATAAATAAAAACTTTTCACATATATTTTGGACCTTTAACACATAATAATTTAACTTCAAAAAGGGACATAGTAATCACCATACGGCCGAAAATCGGAATACAATGGAATTTTGATTACATGAAAATAAAATTACGTGTGAAAGTTTCTAGAAACTACTTTGTTTTATATAAATGATACTCTTTTAGTCTATAAAAACCACTTATTGGTTTAATCAATGGAGAGTAGGCATGATGTCATGTTCCGATACTGACTATTTGTCAATATGATGAATATGAAAAATCCTATCTACGACTATATACGAGCAGACTACTTCCAATGGTTCCAATATTTACAGTGAAAATTTATGAGACTATCAAAAAAAGTTGAGTCAAGTTCTATACGTTATTGATGAAAGATACCAAAGGGATATGCGCAAGAAATATGAATATGGAAGTTTGTTCGAAAAAGTGTGTGTGTGTGTGCACGTGCGTATATATGTAAATACTAGTGCATGGACAAAGTTATTCATGGTCGCCGATAAATATTTGGCTCAAATGGCAAAAGTTTAATAAATATTCAAATTTGATGACAGAATGTTCATTCGCAAAGGTCAAGTATCTGATGTTGACACATAAGTTGTATGCAAATTGCCCACAATTTCAAAATAGCCATGAGTAACTGCCAAAAATACTACATACTTTTGCTTTTAGAGACAGTAAACCGATAGTTTTGGTTCACAGCTTAGAAAGTACTTACCATGAAAATAGCGATGCTGTTTCATTAACTTATTATCAGTAGTTTCTCTGACAAGTCTTTCAATCATTTTGTACTCGTATTAAAAGAAATTTGGTATTGATATTGAAGTATTAAACTTTATATAAATTTAGGAATACTTTGAATGATATAGAAACTGGTGGTGGATGGTGGAAACTCTGTATGGAAATTAAATGGTCAATCCCATAAACCGATAAAAATCGGTACTAAATTAAGCAAGTTTCAAAGCTGACGATACTTTTGATCGCTATAAGTTCATACTCCGACCAATTTAACATTCGATTTCACGTTTTAAAATTTAAAAAATGAAGACATAAAAAATGTCGCAGAAATTCTAACATCATTCAGAAATGACTAGAATTACGTTATTAATGTCGAGCGAAGTACATAATGAAAACGGAGTACGACTTAATTTAAACTCTTGCTTATGAGCAATTCTCAGAAATCAATAAATACAATTATAATCCATCAAAGGTCGCCAGAATTTAATCAATGTTAGATTAGATGGCTATTAATTAAGATCAGAATTCTATGAACAAAACTAAAGCACAACTACATACGTAAAATATTCAAGCACACAAAAATGCCTTTACCAACCTTTCGAATCACTGCATTGCCATTATAATAAATAGGCGGCTCATTAAACTCTTCTTCAATCCACGAGACGACTTTATCGGACACAAATGGTGGTACGGGCACACCCCAGAGGCGTTTATTCTCCTCCGGTTCCTCAGTTTCTGGCGAGATGTTGTCAAAGTTTAAACGTAATGAAGATGTTGGCGAAAGTGAGCGTTCAACTTCATTAAATTTATTCATGAATTTCGTAAAATCCATACTTTCCGCAGAAATGGTACACTACTTAAAATACAATTTGGTTACAGAAACCAAATATTTTTGCACGTCTTTGCGATATTTGCACTCACTTTGGTCAGCAGTTTATTTAATCAATAATTATATTAATATATGTATATATAGAAGAGTTAAACCAAAAGTAGCTTACAGATACACAAGTGAAAATTCACTTCAACTTTGGATGGACGAGGACAAACACACTGAAGTAGTCAAAATTATGAACTAGTTGAGACAGCAAAGGGTCGACCATTTCAATCAAATTACACTTAAGTACTTGCACTTTCAAAAACACAACCGCGGTATAACTTTTGTTAAGGAAGGAGTGATTTCATTGGTTGGTTAGGGTGTTATTTTAAAATGATATACCCGATTATGGAAGGGGGTTTAAAAGCGAAAAAGCGAAAAAGCGAACTTATTTCCAAGAAAAGCACACACGATTTTCCGGTGACTGTTGTGACATCTTGCACCGCTAAACTCGTACTCAAGAACTGCATGGGAAAAAAAGGTTATTGAGGCGCCAAGTCTATAGAGAAGTGGGAAATTTCCAGCCGAAATGGTAGCTCTTTTGGAAGCCGAAACTGAGTAAAAGCATTTAATCGTTTCAATTGTATTTAGACCGTAGTGATTGATAATTTCAATACATTGATGAATAAAAAAATATTAATCGTAAAATAAACAATTTAAGTTATTCAACTCCATCAAACATAAAAGTGTTATACTGGTAACAATTGTTATTTTACCATGAAAACTTGAGAAATACATATGCAAATTTGGACATGCGCATTAAGGTAAAAACAAATTTATATACTACAGCGCAACATGTTGCATAAAGTATAATAGTATTGTTCACCCAACGGTTCTTTGTAATACCTAAAGGATTTATTGAAACGTATAAAATAATTACAAAGGAAGTGGAAACATTAATGGATTCCTTTGATTTTAAAAGATGGGATTATTTGTGTGGATCTGACTCCTTTTATGCCAAGAAATGTTATTCAAAATCGCTAAGAATTTTTTTTTTGCAACATATTGGCTTTGCAAGAACACAGTCGAAGAACATTCCCGTTATTTTTTGAACACACCACGTATATAAAACAAGATTATTCCTAAAAGTGAAGCAAAATCTTCATACGCGGTGTGTTCAAAAAATAACAGGAATGTTCTTCAACTGTGTTGTTCGACTTTAATGACATACTGCATCATGAATTCGTGCCTCACGGTCAAACGGTCAATAGGGAATACTACCTACAAGTTCAACGCTGTTTGCGTGAAGTAATCAAAAAAAAAATAATAATAATAACCGTTTTTGAAGAAATGTATGCACACAATTGAGAATGTATTTGATTAAATGTCCATCTATCATTTCGCAATATCTTTTTTACTTCATATACCAAAGCAAGAACCTCTGTATTTTAACTCTCACATTCATTATTGATTTTATTATTTTATTTGCTCTCCGCTTTAACAGACGTTAATACAACACCTGTAGATAACGATTACACAAACTATTATTGTAAAATTGTAAAACAATTCAAAGCACTTGTTTTTATGCTTTGGGCATTTTTTCACTTTGTTCATTTTCATAACTTTTTTTTACATATCAAGGCTAACTTAGTTATGTATATATTTAATAAAAAAAACTACAAATGATGACTCAATTGATCAGCCGGTGTTGGTCACAGGATATTAAGAAATATATTCAGATCAAAAAATATTGGGAGCGGCACATTAAAAAACAGTTATACATACATAAATTATTTTAATATTTATTAACTGTACCTTGGCTAATTTAATGTCATCCATGGTCCTTGAACTTAGAAGTGTGTTAGAAAATTTGTAATTTTACAGGACAGTTTATATCGAATTTCACACTTCCAGCTGTTGAAATACTGTTTTTTTTTCACTAAGAACTTTCACTTAAAAAGGCCTTTAGAGCGTTAAAGAAGAAAAATGGTCCCACCAAAACACAGGAAGTTTAAATTAATGAAAACTTTTATCTCAATATCGAACAATATTATCGAAATCCGGATAAATATTTTTGTTAAACCGAGATCAGAATTTTGCAGAAGATATGACAAATTTGTATCCGACAAAGTCAATCAAACAATAATAGACGAATAATCAAAAGACAACAAAACGGATGATGTTTCATATGCTGCATCTCCACAAGCAATAGCTATTGCCAACCATCTATGAAATCTATTGCCATTAAGGTTGGCAATATTTTTGTGTAGTCATTTGTTATCTTGACAAAATCATTTGGGAAACAACAACGAAGAGGTATGTTCCGAACTGTAGCTCTTGAATCGTTTAGAAATTTCATGAGGGTGACAGAAGTTTATGAAGACAATGGAAAAATTAAAAATCTACTTGTTGAACAAATTAATTTTTGTGAAAATCGGTTTTCATATATTATATGATTTACGACATAAATAATTTCTACATAACGAGGCATCTCGACAGGGAATATATGTTGTCTAGACAACTTTATTGCTACTAATATTGTGAACGGAGACTGCATTTTGCTTATGTCAGACAATAGTTGTCTAAATAATTCTTCTGATAACTATTGTTTGACGGTACTCAATGCAATGAATATACCTGCGTAGATATGTACATATTCTAACAATTATCCTTAAAATATTAACTAAACTTATAAATGCATATGTATTTAAGTACTATTTTCCTTATGTTATTATAATTACTATGTAAATGTAATTAATGTCTCTTTGCTTTTCGAACACGTTCATATGCGAAGACTTGTTGCCCAGATTCGTACTTTATCCGCGAGGGAGCGACGAGGAAAGCGAGAGGCACCAAGTTGCTCATGTTCGGGCAACATGCTTTGGGTTCTTCGTAAGAGCTCGCTGCTACGTAGTTTGGCATTCCTTTTCATTTTTAAATTCTTTGAATGGTTGCCATTGTGCTCGATGTCAAAAGAATATTTACATCATTCACCATATATTTTATATATATAATATATAAACATATTTACAAATATACATAATATATAAGAAATATTTTGGAAAATGATAAAAAATAGCTAACGAAAAATGTTTTTGTGTACCGCGAAATGTAGCGTACAAAAATTTATGAATGTGATATGAAAGGAAATGCGAAAAATTTTCGCAATAGTTGTCCAGATAATTATTTAGAAAACTATTGTTGAAGACAAGCAATATTGCCAGCAATAAAGTTGTCTAGACTACATCTATTGCCTGCCAAGATGCCTCGATATGTCAGCGCTATTGCGGGAATTCAGAATTGATATGGCAACGCTATTTTTTATGTGGATCGAATTTATATCTTTCAACATTATTCCTAAAATTTCCGTTAAAATTCAAAATAAATAATTGCCGTAGTTTGATTTAAACGAGATTTCGGACCTTCAAAATTTACATTGCTTTTATTTTTAGTGACCAGCACCATCTTCAAAGAACGCGACAACGGCAAACTTACCCTAACCCTACTACTTGATATTGTCGAGATAGAACAGGATTCCGAAAATCAATTATTTAGGCCAATTGTTAATACTTCGACTACTTGTCTCAACAGGTAGAAAATTTGTCAATGAAACTGAAACAAGTGATCCCAAACGACACCCGGGTTAAATGTCAGTTTTTGCATAATGCTTCAACAATTTTTCCCGGCCAAGAACACTCAATATACCCGTATGGACTTGTTTCAATCACCGAGTTTGGAACACAAATTTTGTCAAACCCTTTATTGAATTTCAACTGACTATAGAGCATTAACTCTTCTAATAATTTATTTTAAAATTTATTAAACACTGGTTTTTGTTTAAACGAGCTTATAATGTAACCATAAATAAGTGAATTGGTAAAAATATTGTTTCTTCTTTAATTTTGCAGTGAATCTAACATATGTACATACCTATAACTTCATAATGCGGTCATAACTTTTGAAAACAAATTTGAATTAAAACAAACAAAAAAAAAGCAACGATGGTATACTCATGTACTTATGTATTTACCAATGCCCATACTATTATAATGCAACATACAAAAGACAAAAATCAGTAAGGCACTTTTTTTAACCACCAGTAATATATAATTTTTGGTATGTGCAAAATTCAAAATGTCATTTTCGCATTCCAACATATTTTGTCCAAATGCCCTTGTTGTCAAAGTACGATTTATTACGAGAACACATAATAGCATTCTTAAAAATTGCGGCATAGACTTCTGGAATAGCACTGTTCTTGTACAGATTATATAGAAACTCATAAATCTGAAAAATAATATTTAAAAAGAATCTTACAATTAAAATTTCATTAAATACTACTATAAATTACTTTTGCTTCTTGATCTTTCCAAAAGATATGCTCACACAGAAATTGCATACTCTCTGGGAAAAGTGCAAAGCGATCTTTACGTTGTGTGGCTACGGAATCCAAATTACCAAGAAGAACGGCACAGCCGGAAAGCACAACCACAGCTATAATAAAAATATCTAAAAGATACAAAACTTTATCTAATTTTTCTTTGCTGGAAGATTCAGCCAATAGCGCCTGTATTTGCAAAAACATTTCCATAATCCAGTTGCATGACTGTTCGTCGCTATTAAAGGCATATAAAGTTGAAACAAGGTGACGGAAGAAGAATGGCTGCTCCTCGCGACGAGTGGAATAAGCATCTATGATAGGTGTAAGCCACTTTAATGGATTGGGCAATTGAGTGTTATATAATACTAAGTAGCATCGTATAATGGTGGCCTTTTTAAGTTTACCAATCGGCGTTTCCCACCAATTGGCAGGCGATGTGAGCCCATCTATGGAATTGGAATGCAAAACGGATACTACCTCTGTGTACCGCTCAAATAACTACGAATAAGATACTTAATAAGATAATAATAATTTATAAGATAAAGAAGCTAGTTACTTTGGAATCCAGATCCATAGAGTCCATATAACGTTCAATAATTAGCGTGAATATATCAAGTACTTCTGGAATGTCACATTTGCCTAAGAATATGTATTTTATACTGTCTATGAACTTTTCGAAAAGGCAGCCTGCAAAATAATATTTCTTTAAATTCTTTTCCAATGTAACATTAAAAATATGTAATATATATCTATTAGTATTCACTGGATAAATATTTTATGTAGTTCAAAGTGATAGCTTCGCTTAATGTATGCTCACACCTTCTGTAAAGCCGCTCAGTTGGGATTCCTTGAAACTGTATATCGCAACTTTTTCGGCGAAGTTCTTTAAAATTTGCAAGCTAACACCATTCGAAATCTCAGGTAGCAAAGAGAATAATAGCAACAAGTCTTCTTCAAAACAATTCGGTTCGAAATCTACCAGGAAATTTTCCAGCAATCGTCGGGCGGTGCCGGAGTGCAGTAATTGGTTCTTGGCAATCAGTATGCAATATTTTCTCGTCTCAAATGAGAGGTGGAAAAAACCATGAAGAAAACACCAATCAAGTGGTGGTATAGGTTTGGGAAACTTTTTTGATATTGCCCTTAGAGCATTTGTTACCACGTGGGGTTCTGTTACGTGATCACCGAATCGTGATTGACCCACTAAATAGTTCACTATGGCACGCAATGGACTTTGTAGGAAGAGTCCTTGCAACTTGCGGGGCTCTGGTTTGCCCTCAGGCAAACGGTAAACACCACTGCGATAGCCATTTATTTCAGTGTTTATATGATGGGCGATTAAATCGGCTGCCGCGGCACCACATTCGGGTCGTATCTTTCGCAAAAGATGTACCCAAACCTCTCCTGGAACCATTTCTTGCTGCAGGTCCACAACCTCGCGACCACTAACAAATTCACGTACTCCTGGTGTATCCTGGCGATATTGCATGGGTATGTGACGCATTGAAAGAAGCGAATCGAATTCAAAATTCTTTAATGCAGTCAAAGCTTCTCTAACCAATTCAGGTTCAGAATCGGAGCGACTCACAGTCAACCAAAGTTGCTCTAATGCTTCGTCAACTAACTGTTCATACTCGAGGGTAGGTGTATGCAGTAACGGTACGTGTGCGAAGAAACGGTAAAGTGATTTTAGCGCTCGTGGTCGGCGTTCGTGCCTAAATTTATTACTAAGCACACGCCAAGTAGAAATTATATTCACAGTATGACTATCACAGAGCGCTACAATAGCGTCCAAGGCATGCGACGTGGCAAGATCACCAGCGTCATCAGTGCATGTGTTTAGTGTGTCGGAGAGATGTGAAACCAAATCGGAACCATGTTGTGTAGGTCTAAAGAATGTATAAATTATTTGATTAATTATTATTTATGTACACACGTTAGATTTAAGTATTTCTGTTGCTTACTTGTCATAACAAATTTCTCGAATGATATGTGTCTTGGCTATTTCGAATTCCCAACGCTTGCTGCTGTCTGTCTGTGGTGTTGAGAGCAGTTTAATTAAAAAGGGATATGTACGTGGCTCTATGCGCCACAATCGTAGATAGAGATCCATACCAAATGTGACATTTTCGGTCGTAAGATTTCGTATAGTATTTAAAATCATTGGTATATTATCCTGCAATGGAACGAACATGGAATATGGGAATATTATATTTAAATATTTCAGTATGTAATTTACCTTAGACACGGCAAAGCTTGGTAAGCCTCGAAGTAATTCCATTTGAATTTCTGGTTGTTTCTCACCAGCTAATTTAAAGATATATGTCATTAAGAAATCATAAGCAATGCCGCTATTTTCCTTGATTATCTCTAATATAGCTTCATAAATCTTAAACCAACAATCTATGGACGGTTCGTGTGACAAAAAGAGTGCGCGCAGAAACAAATGCAAACGCTGACAAAACATTGAGTTCGCTTTTACATTAAGAGTATCTACAAATGTGAAAACGTCTTTAAATTCAGACTCATCCAAGGATTCGACAAGTTTAGCTATATCGAAGGCAATTGCAATATCTTGATGGAAGTAGCGTACTTGTGTCGACTTCAAGTTACTCGTGCGCACCTTAGTTATTTCCACAGACGCCGTTCCTTTTCCGCGCGCAAGTATTTTGCGCACAACTTGATGTGCTAGTGCCAGACCTTCTGCGGGTATGAATGCAGTCTGAGACATCCACTGGATGATACCATCGAGACACATGTTCAGAATGTATTGATTCCCACAGCATTCCTGTACGATAATGAACGCAATTATGCGTAGCAAATCATGTAGATAATTCGGCGAAAGCAAATGTAGACTCTCGGCTAGTAAAATAAGCAATACATTGTAATGGTTCACAGTGTGCTCGCGTGTACTATACAACACACGCAGGAGACAGTGTAGACTGGGACGCGGATCAATGCCATATTTGGTTAGGTTATTGACAATTAACGCTTGGAAAATGCTCAAATCTATAACGGTGGTCAAATCATTACAGTTTAGGCAGTGTTCGATAGCTTCTATTAACAATATGCTTGAAAACAGGCACGTTGTGGACGAATTGAATTTACTCCAAGAAAAAATTTCTTGCATAAGTTGTTTAGCAGCGTGGTTCGTTTTACTTAAAGATAGTAGATTAGTCCAGATGGTCTTTGAATCGGGCAGTGTTTGAGGGTTACACAGTATGTAAAGGAAGACCGGTCGCAAATACTCAACACTGTGCACTTTAACCCTGTTTTTAAAACATACAAAGGTAACCTAATAGTCATAAGAAGTACAAGTATGTTGTAACATATATATTTGTACTTACTGTTGATCATGATGATTACAAATGCCTACAATCTTATTGGCCACATCGTTCATGTTCACAGCGGAACTTTGCAACAAGGTTATAAATGGATGTTGTTGCGTTTTCAAACCAAATTGACATTGGAAGTTTTCATTTTCTTTTAAGAGAGCGACTTTCCTCTTCAATCCAAGCAATAAAATACTGACAATTCCTTCCGTTATAGTTGTGTACTGCGTGGGGCTATAAAATGAAAAATATATTTTAATCAATTATTTAAAATACTTTCCAATGCAACAAGCAAAACAAAAACAAAACACTGTTCACTTATCAAAGTCCACATCTCGACCCCGAAGCTTAATGGTTGAGAACCATCACCAACGTATGAAAACGGTTTTCGGATATGGACGGGGTGCTGTTGCCGTTGAATAAATTTTAGTTCTCTCTCTATCACGGTTTGGTGTTATTCTTATTACACACAATTATTATACAATAACTTTTTAATATTTAAGGATGTAGTGAAGGTTTTCCCGTTGAATAAATGTACCATTGTTTTTCATGCTTTTTAAAGCTCAAACAACTTGACTTAACAGTCTTTAAAATGCAAGTTCAATGCCAGTTTTTATTCACGGGAGTTAGTGCCACATAAGTGTGTTTTGTTTGCATATCCTGCAGTAAGACTGAACACTCTCACACATACGATCATACGAAAATACACACATATAAATTAGCTCTAAACAATATGAAAATTAAAATATCCTGTGGTAAATAAAAATTTTGCCAGTAATTGTTTTAAATCTGAATTAATCGAATTTTTTTACAAGTTAACGGGAACTATGCATTTCTGTGGTAAAATTTCAGTTGCAGTTGTACGTTGTTGAACATTAAAAGAATTAGTAAATGTATAAGTATGTATGCATGTGCATATGGATATACATAGGTGTGTATAGTTAATTTAATTTTCAGAGAAATGTGCGTGTGGCTATCAGATTAAGGTGATACGTTTGTTTATTTTATTTCCTGGCCCTGAATTAACATTATTCAAAGGCAACCCTCCTTAGTCTTCCGTTCGGTGTTGGTAATTCATCACAGTATTTTGGAGTCATTGTCCACACCGCTAGTGGTAGGATATTACAGTGGGGTCATCACGTCAGCAGGCAAGTCAATGCCACGTGTTGGAACACTTAATAACACTTAATAACACTCTTGAAAGAAAAGTTGGAATTTGACGGTGCAACCGACACAGCACGGTTTGCTCATTACTCTATAATTAATGTCGATATACAGGTATATACTTATGAATATGTTATAATATATACATATACATATATTATAAGTTATGTTATACATATGAATATTAATAGGAAATTTCGCTTGGCAATATTTAATATTTCACACCTGCACTACCTACGGTTCGTTAGTGTAATATATAATATAATACGAAGTGTTTAGAAACCACAGCGGAAGCTTAATAGGTACGTCATCTATTGGCGTTGAGCGGAAAATTGAGACAATTACTAAATTAATAGCTTACATTTTAAATAGTTGCCGACGGTTGTAAAAAATATATGCGCTAAAACTATGTTACAGTTATTCGTGTGTTTAATACTATTAAATGACCTTCCAAACTACAGTGGTTCTACAGTTTCTTCGGAAAGCGTTTCGAATCAAGTATTTCTAAATGCATTTCATTCCCTTAAATATTTCTTCTCAAAGAAATTCAATAAAAATATAAAAATATTTAAAAATATGACTCATTTGTAATATATTCATTGCGATTTAGTTTTTCTTGTTTTTAATTTAAATATTAAAATATTATTCCACCGCAGCTACATTTTAATTGACTAATTAATTAATTTATTTATTATTTAAAAATCGGGTTTACGTAACAGGAGTTTATATATATACATATGTACATCTTAATGTACCAAGCAAACTATATACAAATGCATAACCATATATGCCCTCATATACTCAAAGAATGGAGTATTTCCCTTTAAATTTCTTAACTACGTTCAAAGCACATATCTTCAGCGAAAAAAATGCAGCGGCGTAGTTTTGCGGAAGAGCAATTGCACGGAAGAAAAAGGTGCAGTAACATTGTGTTGCAAGAGTTTATTAAAAGTTTCAGTAACTGTGCTAAGAAAACGAATAAATAGTTGCAAAATATGCGCAGAGCCTTGAGGCCATTTGCTTTTAATTTGCTATTCCCCCATATCCGGTGGAAGCACAATATAAAAGAGATTACCAGCTGCGACGTAAGCTAAGGACTTTTTGTTTGTGTAATTTATATTTACCTGGAGTTCGGCAGCATGGAAATTAGCATGGTTAACACATTGGAGACGTCCAAAACACCACCCTCCACTAGCCTCACAAATGTCTGAGAGCTTAACAGACTCAGCTGTACAATATCCGATTTGCATTGTGTTTTTAAAAACTCAATTTCTTTAATATTTTGTTCAGATATTTTCTTTTCTCGACTTTCAGTGATTTTTTTGACAATTTTTTCTAGACACGCAGAAATTTTCACTACCGACGATGCGCTTGTTATGCCCACGAAATCATTCATTATTTAATGTAGATTCTTATTTTTCTATTTTATACATAAATGTTTTAGTTGTTGTGTCCAAAATTGACTACTTTACAACAAAAATCACATTCTTGCTATAACGATTAGTTGTGCTGGCGAAACACTCAATACCTATGTGCGACCAAATTTCCGTCCTATCAAGTTGCAGTGCAAACCTATACTCGTCTTTCTAAGTCTTCAGTTGGGTTTTTGACATTTAATGGTTCAAGGCGCATGCCCTTTTTTACAATTGTGTTTGCCAACAATTGGCGGCTTTCCCAATGCAAAACAAAAATCAGCTGATATTGAAAATTATAAATGTGGCTGTATTTCCATTTAAATCAAGATGTATTGGAGATTTTGGAAACTGGAGAATAGTATACAGCGACATCTGGTGGCTGCTAGTTGTACATTTCACAGGAAGATATATTTCTTAATTTGTAGTGCCAATATACTTCGCTTAACCGCTCATTAATCTTTTCATATAGGATAGAAACACGCAACAAATACAAGTTATTTGCATTGTATTTAAAAAAGACGAAAACTTACTGAGCCATATAATAATAAATATTTTGTTTTTAGGATTAATTTGAAGCATTTCTTTTGAGTATGTTAAACATAAGGATTACAAATACGACATGGATTATCTATTAAATTCTTAGGTGATGGGATTAATAGCACTTAAGTAGTGTTAATAAAACCTTGAATTTTGTAATAATAACTATCGGTTATCTTTCTATTATAGCCAATCGAGTTTTCAAGATAAAACGGTCTTACTAAGGTACCAGATTTTGGAAAGTTTAACAGGACGTCACTTACAATGACATCTGAATGTTATATGGCTGTCGATTTTGCATTCACGAAAAAACGCGTGCCACCTTTACGCTAAACATATTGAGAGTGAGCCGAAAAGTCGCTAAAAAATTGCCATAATTGTTATTGAATTATGCGCTTTTCTTATGCGCTTAAGTGATAAAACTAAAGCTCTTAATGCATTCATTAGCTGCGGATGATGCCGATTCCGAAGAGTAATTGGAATCATCAAGTTGTCCCTTACAAATAAGGGGGAAATTTTCGCCAAATAAAGAAGAACGTTGTAAGCGTCAATATATTATTATTGTTGTTTAAATACCAACATGGCAAAATATGTTGAGCGTTTAGTGTATGTATGTACAGATATGAGTAATAAATTTAAGTTTATTGGGTTGAAAATTTCAAAAGTTGAAATTGAAATTTACTAACTTGAATTAACGTTAAAAAACAAAAAATTCAACCAAGCCAAAAATCTCCCGATTCCTTTGACAGTAGTTATTGCGAACTATCTGCCAGTTATATTGCTAGAAAAAACTGTTAGCATTGGAAATATTTTTGTGTGGGCATTTGTAATTTTTATAGAAACAGTTACGAAATAGTGTCAAGCAGGCAGAAGAAGGAAAATGGAGAAGTAGAAAATATTAATATTGGGAAGAAATAACAGTCCTGTAACAGTCTATAACGGGAATCATTTCTTGAGAACTATTACATTCCGCAAGAAAGATGCTATCACCATCACCATTAGCAATATTGCGTCAGATAAGATTACCGAGATAATAATTGTTTCCAATGGATACAGTAAGTTAAAGCAAATTCTCATCGATTTTATTTGCCAGTTTCAATTGGCCGAGGCAAATAATTTGAAAAGCTAATACAAACTTTTACTTAACCATAACTGGGAAATCGGCAGAGAAACACTTTCACAGTGTAATTAAATGCTACTTATGGAATGCTAACTAAGTAAAGAGGGTTTGAAAGTTAGCAATTACATCGTCAGCCGATTTAAAATAAAAATCAGTGACAAAATCAAATCGAATTCGCTAACTGTCATGCTAACTGAATGACTTTTTTTTATCAATAAAAAGCCCTATAAAAAACACGACAAGTCCGGAATGAGTCCGCGCTTAGCCACAAGAAACTCGTTACTAATAGCACTTTTGATTTTTTCATATAGAAAGAACTGTTTTCTCTTGTTTGGGCATGTCCTATGAGATACCAGCAGTACCCCTTTGCACACAAAAGCCTACAAAAAGTAGCTAATCGTAAAAAAGGGTAAAAAAGAGTAAAAAGGGTAAAAAAGGGTAGAAAAGGGTAAAAAGGGTAAAAAAGGGTAAAAAAGGGTAAAAAAGAGTAAAAAGGGTAAAAAAGGGTAAAAAGGGTAAAAACGGTAAAAACGGTAAAAACGGGTAATTTATTGTAAGTGATAGCATTGAAGAGCACTGTAAACAATGATTCAACCCCTCTATCTCCAACTATAACCCGAAGAGATTGGTTAGGGACTAATTAATACCTAAAGATATCCTAAAGATATGTGTTGGAGAATAACTCATTCCCAATTGTACACTATAGAGAGCAATCTGGGTATATCTTCTTTAAAAATTACTCCCACCATATTTTCCAGGGAAGCTAAACGCACATACTACCTAAATATGTGCACACCTGTACATACATATACGAGTACGTACATGTATATGTGCATGTGCATATGAATGCTTTTGTAAGTTGTTAGGGGTAAGTAGCTTCATGTCTGCAATTAAATTACTTTTTGAAAAATGCTTCTAATTTCTTTCATTTCCCTGAAGAGGTACCAATAGGAAAATCGAGAAACTGCGGAAAATGCTTAGAACACGGTTGATCACTATGATCCTAGTGGCAGAACTTCAAAGACTCACACATATTTCAACTTATTAACGATATATTTAAAGAAGGATAGGGTAGCATATTTCATGAGCAGTCTAAAGGGCATTTATATATATTAAGTAAGCTATCTATTGTAGTTTAATTATTTTAATGGTATTTACGACCAAATCTTCTTTTGTCCGGAATTATAAGTGATAGTGAAGCTATTCTTGTTCAAAGTTAGTCAGTCACTACTTCTGTAATTTTATGTTTAAGTTCCCCCTTTTAAGGAATATTCGTGTAAATAATCGTCCTGCAATCCGTGGGAGAAATCAAAGCACTATCCACTGCTACTATTAATCATTCAATTATTAAAAAAAGAAATTTACAGTTCGAGCTTTTATTTTTTCCTTCCTGTGAAATTCATGTGTCTCATGGATTCTTCGAATTAAATAAAAGTCCCTACTACTCTATTCCCTACAAAAGATTTTGATTGCCTTTTTGGGAAGAGTGACTGTTCAAAATAAATGTGTGGGTTAAGTATGCAACCATAGATAGATATAAATGAAAGCACATGAGAAAACCCAACTGAAAAATTGTGAATAGATTTATAAAGTAATTAAAGTACGTAAACCGTATTGTCTGCACCTTGTACACTATTGAAGAAGCAGCCTTGATGTATGTAAAAAGGAAACAGTCTTCGCAATCGTTGAAATCGCTGATTATTAATTGTTGCATCCGATTATTTCAAGAAATGAATGCCATAACGTTTTATTTTTGATTGCATTGATGCCTTTCCCGGCATTTTTCGATAATCCGAAGCAGTTTAATACTGATTAAGTTCCTGATATTTTTCTCACTTTTCTGATGGGTTTGGAGAAAATATTTAAAAAGCATGTTATTTGTGGTGCGGCTCCATTTATCTACTCATATGCCCTATACACATTTCGTAGTTATAGGCAAATGAATGAGAATGATGTACACATGCATAGGCACATGTGACGCTTTATTACTTTGGTAATGAAAAATATTTGCATTAATTGACCAAAACATTCTGCATACATTACATTGCCTGTAGGAAAAGTGCAAAATAGTGGCTGAAAATTTCAGCAAAAACCTAATGAAAGCATGTTAAAATATGTTCGCTTTCCTTTCATCAAAATCAGCTACGACATAATTCGACATAACTTGCTCAAGTGTTTGGCGATGTGCACCATGGATATGTCCACCATTGAGATGGCGTCATTAGAAATTAAATGAAGTAGAATGAAGAAGCGAAGGAAGGATCGCCGACCAATTGAGTTTATCATAGTTGAAGATAGAGCCTGTAATATTATCGCCCACCTAACTACTGTGTGCTACAACTTGAGGATTCTCTATCGTTTAAGAGAGCTCGTCACGGTCGAAATCGTCGGCAAAAATGATGACTGAATATTAAAAGTGGAAATTTTGACTGAAAGTAAATATATGTGTAGTGACTGTATAATGCTTGACAAAATATTTAGAGAATATTAGTGCTAACACTTAGTGTAACTGCGTACTCAGACTTTTTTATTCATGTTCTGGTATCACTTTAGAGCAAACGGTTCACACAGTTCCTGCAGGCATTTAATGCGGCTCTAAATAGTGACCACATTCCCAAGTAGTGATAATGAATACGAATAAATGACTGGAATATCGTTGTCGGCTTTAATGTTATTCAGAATTCATGCAAATATCTTGGTGCTTTCAGCTGTTATTTACTCAAAATGATTTTGGTTTACCACAATGTGGATACCAATTTGGTTTTAAATGTGTTGGATGTGTTGGAAATATTTGCCTTAAATGAGAAAAGTCTGCATTCGATGTATTTTAAGTAGCACTAAAACGAATTAATAACACCAACACATGTGGAATGAAAAGAATTTACAACAACAATATTAATGGTGAAAACCCTTACGTTGAACTCTATGAATTTACCAATTTATAGGTTGTGTTTGTTTAGAATTTCTGACCTAAACCTTAATGGGATATGTAATCTTTCAAACCTACAACATGTGGAAAGAACAGCAAAGTATAGCGAATTCGGTTCCCTATTATCTATTCTCAAATTGGGTGAAAGTTTGAGGTTTATGAGGTGAGCTTTATTAAATAGAGCACATATGCGCAAAAGGAAAGAATGATGTGGGTCAATGAGGTGGTGTGATTACTGAACTTGTAAAATACAGAAATGAGCCGATCTTTGTACTGAAACAAACTACTCCCGTATGAGGAACAACAAATCCAGCTGGTGTAATCTTCTTTACCACAGGTTCTATGAATTTATTAAGGACGAAAAATAACGGCACTAACTTTTGTGCTGAAGTTCCTCAATTTATTTGATTTTTCAAAACTATTCTAAATGCATAATCGAGAATTCTTTAATTTGACATATCTGAAATATATTATATATATATATATATATGTATACATATAAATGTGAAATTCGTCGTTTAGTGATTTGTTACACACGTATCATGCTTGGCAGCTGCGAGTCCACCCAATGACTCTTGCAGTGAACGCAAAATTCCAATTGGTATCTATATGGATTAAAAAACAAAAATTATTTTTACTAATTATTGCAATTATCTTTTCAACTACTTCAAAAAACCTACGTTCAAAGCACTGGTCACTACCGCTGGGCCAACGTTCAGGTTAATGTCGGGAATCGGGGATGGTGCGTTAATATCGAAGTTATTCTTCTCCACATGTCTGGTCAGATGCTTCGAGTGTGCGACAGTGGCACCCACATTGCTGTTACCGTTGGCGTGGGCGTTGATGTTGGTGTTGGCATTGGCGCTGGCGCCAGATTCGGCAGCATACTGCGGCAAGAGGGGAATCAAAAGCATTTATGTATATGTTATAATATAACATTTCAAAGGTTAACACTTAAAAATGCGGGTTAATGTTATTTTGTCCTCACACAATTAAAGCACTAAAGGTGTAAAATTTGTGTAAATTCAAGGCATTTGTAATGATGTGTGGTTGGGTTAAAATTAAAAGTAAATAAGGTCTGCTAAATGTATATATCTGTAGTAATATGTGTGAAAATTCGATTAATACCATACCCAATTAAACACCAAACTATACAGTGCGCCATATTTTACGCAACTGCATGAAATATAAGGGTAAATTGTATATATATTTGCCATTTGGCCACGTTATTAGAATTTATATAATTATACAATACGTTAAAAAACATGCAAGCATACGCGTGTACAGGGCGTATACGTAATATTTTTTAACTTGGTATACGAAATTGAATGCAGGCCCGTTTGAATTTCAACTACAGATTATAATTAATTACGCAAAGCGAGTTCCATTCAAATATTTCTATAACCTATTTAAAATTACATTATTGATTTCGCACAGCCACAACCAAATAATCACATAAAAATATATTCGAGTGCTATTTGAACAAAATATTCAGCAAGTTACTGGTTTAAAAGCCCATCAAATATAACTACAGTTATCACTCAACGCACAACAACGCGAAACAGTGAGCAATAAACTGAACTGAGAAGAGTAACCAAGCGAACAAACAAAAACGAAGCAAAAAAAAAAAAAAAACAAAAACAATTGGAAATTGGAAATTGGAACAAAACCTGCTTGCAACAACGACAAGCCGCAAATTGCATGTATAATGCCTTGCACTGACATTGGGGTGAGGTGGATGGGTAAGCGGGGCAACCGCGTGTATTTAACGGCACAATTTGCATAAAATGACAAGTGCAGCAACGTTTTCTCGCATTTTCATTTAAGCGCGCGTGTGAGCATATAGCAGTTGACACATTGCACCGCTATGTGTGAAAATGGAGGGGAGAGAGGGGGGAATTGCATTTATACAGGAGCAAGCGATATGAAGCTCTGGTGTTTCGCGGTAAATGAGCAACTAAATAAACATTGCCTACCGGCCCAGCCTACTTGACTGCCACCACTACAACGGTAAATTGAGCAGACACACCGCTGTACCGCCACGTGCATCCCGTAAATATTTATTTAATTCTTTTTATGGTTTCGCCATTTTGTTTTCCACTCGATCGTGGCTGCTGTGATACCTGCGGGTGCTGCTGCACAACAACAACCGATTGCTGCCTTTTGGTTTGTATTGCATGCGGCGCATTTACCGCGCCAACTCCGCCCTCCGTAGTCCATTGTCCGTGCTGTGTTTGCAGATGGCGCTCTCGTTGCCGCTGCAGCTGACGCTCACGTTTATTGGGTCGGGCGCGTAATTTTTGGCGCAAACGTTGCCTGCTTACTAGGATGGTGGGTGGCGCTGCAGCTTTCTCGGCACTAATTGCTCGCTGCGGCACGTCGCTGAGTTGCTGCTGGCTGTCGGTATTCTTTTCGCTCTTTCCGCTTTCGGTGCCGCTGGTGCTTGTGGCTCTTGCGGGATATTGTACATCGGGAACATAAGTAGCAATTGGTCTCACGACCTCTTTATATTGTTCTCCTACGGCGAGGGCAGCGGCGGTGCCGTCATCGCTGTCACCATTATGGTTGGCTGACGCAGCAGTTGAAATGTCATCACTACGATTAGGGGCGTCGCTGCTAGGGGCGTGGTGATTGTCAGTGGTCTTGCGGTCAGAATTATAGGGATTCTTTTTTGCACTATTGCTGTAGGGCTACATATAAGAGTGAAATGTGATTTAACCGAAAATTTATTCATAATAAATTCTTTATTGAAGTATATCTATCATTTGTTACTATAAAAATATAATTAAATAATTGAATGTATGAAGAGAAAGTAACTCTAAACTGTTTGTAGATATAATAATAATTTTCTGTCAAAAGGTAGTGACATATTCCATTTAGTCTTAGTTAACAGTCGATTTCACTCTTTAAAGTTTATAATTGTTATAAAGTGTGTAAAGTTAAGTTGGAGAGGAGTTTCTTTGAGTATGTCCTAGCACTGGTTAACTTCAATAAAATTTTTGCACTTTCTGGGCATCATAAATTGCATCTTAGAGTAAAAACGAGATGGCAGCAAAGGTAAACAGAAATTTTGATTGTCCACTAATAGTTAACACACTAACTGAGTGCGCCCAATAAATCACAGATGCTTGCTTTCTTTCTTTCTCTCTCTCTCTCTCTCTCTAATAAACTTTCACTTTGCTCTTCACTTCACTCTGTGCTTAACTTTAAAGATAAATATATCTTTGAAAATACTTACACTCGGTTTAATGAGATACTTCTTTGGTGGTCGGACCTTTTGAATGCCATCATACTCTGTTGGATTGTCAGCGGGCTTAATGTCACTGGGACCACTAGTCACTGTGTTAACTTGACTGCTGTAGGCTCCTGGAAAGATGTGATTTTTCGTGCTGACAACGGTTCCACGGCCAGAAAAGGCTTGTGAACCCGCATAACCACCCTTGCTGGTATCTCCGCCAAGTATGGCTCCAGCGCCAGTTTGTGGATTGGCCTCAGCACCTGCATACAGGACGCCAGCGGCATCACCTGGTATAAGGAAACGTCATTAAAGGAATTACATAAACTCATTAATATTTATGGGTCATCGAATTCGTCCGAATACCAATTCGAAAATTAATATAATATGAAAATTAACTCCATACATACACATAGTAGTTATTTAATGAGTTAAAAATTAATTAAATTCTCTCAAACGCCTCTGATCTCCGAGGCATGTACTATTATGGATGGTTCATGCACGTTAATGTTTGCGAAATCACTGTGGCAAATACTCGTATATTGCTTCCACATGAGAAGTTTTAATAAAAAGTGTTTCGCCACGCTGTTGCCATAGAATGTTCACATCATAATTGATGCTCGGGAAGTTTGAACAAACAAAGTACCCGATAGGGAGAAGCATCAGTTATAGCATTAAAACCTACCACTAAATAGGGAAAGTGTGGTGAAATGATGAATTGAATACTACCTGGAAAACAAAGATCAATTTCCTATTATTTGAACAACAATGATCACTCTTTCATTCAACAAAATAAAATCAGAGAAATTTTTTAGTGACATTTTTGTCATCTTCTGAGCTTCAAAATTGCGGAATTCATTTACCATCATGACGAAAACCATTGATTTCTTACGTACCTATTTGAAATATTTCTATTGGGATTTCAATTATGTTCTGAACTACCGAGTAGGAGTTTAATCGCACAATTACCGCAATTTACTGAACATTACCGTGGGTTTTGATTATTATGTTGAAATATTACAGCGCAAAATACACGCAATAAAGAATATAGAATAAAATGTATCGGGTTTTTTTGCTTTAAGAGTTTTTTTCGAATCCTTCTTTTAAATTCATATTCCGGTGCAAGTATTTATAATCGTTAATCGGTATAATATAATCGGTAATCTTTATGTACTTTTACATATTTTAATTAAGTATTATTTTCTTTAATCACCATCCACGCTGCCTCCTAAGCCAGCACCAGCTCTTTGTCCGAACGGCGTACCAGCCGAAGCGCTTAAGCCGCCATGCGCTGCGTTACCAGTGAGTAGACCACCCAGACCCGCCTCAGCGTGATATCCACCAAAATTTACGCCAAATTTGCCATCTCTGTAAGTGAGAAGCTGCAAAAAAAATTAATAGCGAATTTTAGCATTTGAGTGCGTTCACATAAAAAATAAATAAACTAAAAATATAAAGTTAACGGTACGTTGTTATATACCAAATTGTATATCAAAACACCTGCGTTATCTAATGTGTATAGAATTGACCAACATAAATTGAGGACTGTTATCATTTACAAGCTTTTCGTGACATGTGCATACTGAACTGGCCCGAAAAGTATTTCACCAATATATCTTCACATATTTAGGCATACATATATGAGTGTACGAGTACGATCTTATCTCTTCTTAGTACAGTAAACATAAAAATGCTGGTTGGGTATTTTCAAACACGTTTGACTTTCGATCTATGAATTCGTTATCATTATAAATAGGTGCGCACAGTCATTCTTACATAGAATGGGACATGACATAGTGAAATAATGATATTTTTATGCGAACATTGTCAATATAATGATATGAGAAAAATGTTTGTAAATAGTTTTTAAATCAAAATAATAAAAAAATGGACAGTTATATACGAACAGGGAGTTTTATTGCAGTAAATATTTTACTTTATTAAATATATTATTATTAAGTGATGGAAATTCTATTTGAAAAAATATTATGGTTTATATACCCGAAACCACCGAAGGAACCACCTTTATTGTATAACCGAAAAATTGATATAACAACATATGTCTATATGTCATTCAAATCCAATACTGTCTGCTCCAAGTATGTGGATACTTGTTTATTTATTTTTATATATACTTTTATTTATTTTCAATTGTAATATCGAATACTCATCAACATAGACACATACCTTATACAACACATAGGTATGACGTATGTAACTGATACACTTTCGATCGAGGGTTGCGTGTTTTGAACGCACTGAGGTTGGTAGTTGGCGGTTGGCGCTTGGCGGAAGTGGCGGCGATAGCGATATTAGTTGTGTGTTCACTGCCCTATGTACAGGATTGATTTCGCTAGCAGTGTGCTCGATATCTTCGGCGTAGCGATAATGACAAATAAACATTCGAAACACACTGCCAAGTTTGTGTTGCTTTCACTTTTCGTCTTCACACTCAGTGCACTGCCAGCCTTATCTGGTGCAGTCTCTATCACGTGGGGTAATTTGGGCAAGTATGCCTCACCTATTTACGATGAAGAAATTAAGCTCTCTGATAGCAAGCCGACAGTTGACGTTACATATCCACAACAGGTGAATAACATATATATATGTATATATATATTGGCGTGCGGATACAATACTGTTTGAAATAACGAAAGTGAAAATAAAGCACGAATTTATGAGTCTTTCTTTGAATAGATGCTATAGTTTTCAACTATAGTTTTCGTAACCCATAGTCATAAAGTGGATATTTTCGCACTAATGATATTCAGATGCTATGGTCAAAGTGTTTTGGGACTCCAAAGCTTATCAAGGAAATCTGCTTAGTTTTGGAGCTTGGCTCAGAATTGAACTCCACATTTCACGAACCGGCATTATAGCAATTTTTTCCAAAGAGCTCAATGATTCCTTCAATGATTATGCCTTCCCAGTTGTAACCTTGGAACAACTCAAAATCAAAATCACGACGAATCGCTTTTTGGCAAGCAAAACTTGCCTTAATCGTGGAGGAATATGTTATGGATTTTAGAGTGCCGTTATTCTTGACGTATTTTCCTTTAAAAATACTAATGGTGAGCACTACAGAGGCACTATGAAACATGGCTGTAGGAGAATTTTGGTTTCTGCCTCACAGATTATGCCAACAATCAATGTGTTGCACTCCAAGTTTTGAAATCGATATATTATATCATCAAACTAAGCGAGGTCAATAGTACGAATTTTTTATGTAGTATCGTTAAGGATCGATCTTATTCGATATTAATAAATGTATTTTTTTAAAAATGACCTATATTTGCTCCACAGGGCGACATCAACTCCTACATCATAACCACAATGCACGCATTCGATGCGAAAACACCTCTGTACAGAACAGCAAACGCGGAGCGCGCGGCTGATGTACACTTAGCATCCGCGGATTCTGCAATGGTTACAATTTTGTGCGGCGGCGTCGGCTTTAATTACACAACATTGCGATTTGAGATGGCAACGCCCTCTTATCAACTATCGGCTGCAGACAGTGCCAATAGCGTTGGCGATGACCCTGATGACGGCAGTGATGCGGGGCGTGGTAATAACTCACAGGCACACTATCAGCTCGTTATTTACGGCGTTGATTTATAGTCTACCTAATATTATAGTAAATTCACACTTCCAATTTAAACTAATCTTCAGACGAAGTTAGTAAAAATATTGGTTAACTGTTCAATTAATCTTTTATCTCGCAAATAAAGGGTTATATCCCAAATATTATCTTATAAATGTAAGCAGCAGCAATATTTCCTTTTCGTTCATTTGCTGTAAGAAGTGGTTCAACAAGTGCTTGTTGTAGTCCCGCTGTGTGGTTCCAAGGCATAAAGCTGATGATGTGCCAGTAAAATGAATACCTTTAATGATTACATAGAATCAAACCTATTCGTGTGTTTGCGTAACCTGGAGATATGGCCTGTCTTATAGGGTACACTTCTCTCGATTCTGATCAAATTATGCATTATTCTTTTGAAAGTATTAGAGCGATCTAGTCTTCCGTACAGGTGAGCTTAACTTCCCTCGAGGCATTTAAAGTGAAATTAAGAGGACAGACATTGCGGAGGGTTTAATTTTTAAATCACAAAGAAACCCTATGCTATTTCTAAAACCAACTAAATTGCGCAAATATCTCCAACTAATGGAAAAGAAAATTCTAGACTAAATCAAGGGAAAATCAAGCACAACCGCGTTAGGAAAATATCAAGAGCAAAACAAATAAAGCAAATGCCGCAGCCACGGCAGTTCACCACTCCACTATTCTCCACTTTCGCTTTGCCGACTACATATCAAGATACAAACAATATACAATTAACGTTTATGTCTTTCTTCGTAGAGGCCAATGTCAATAGCCAGCATTGTAGAGATAATAATCATTTGAAACTAACGCCTACAATCATTTACTCACTGCTACATATACAAATACTACATGCGTACCCTTTAGGAAAATTTGCAGCAATTGGTATGAAGTACGAAGTAGAAATGAAATTTTGCACATTGGCGCAAGCGGCCTACGCTGACGGAGTTACTGATAGGTTACAGCGTTCCCTTCATTTGCTATAAAATCAAAATTCAAATCTGGGCAAAGGCATTGTTTCACTTTTAATACTCTACTACTACTACAATAATACAAGATCCTTTTAGAGTAAGTTTTTGTCGAAATTGGAATAGCTACTGAAGGGGACGCACTTGGCTGCATACATGTTCTTACTGCAGTTTCTTTAATTGCTTGTTACTTTTACACCAAGTTTTTACTGCTGCTGTTGTGGTTGTTGCGGTGGTTTTGTGCTCGAGACTGTACTCGACACATCAAGTTAAGAGGAAGTACACACCCACATACACTCGATTTAGTTTGCGACGTCATATCTCCCTTCTGACTGACTGTTGCTTATACTCTCGCAACCCGTTGCAAAGTATAAAGTTTTGTCCTGAAGAGGCTGCAGAGTTGAGAGGTGCTATAAATCGGTCACCAATTACTGTTACTGTGGGGTGCTGCATAATTCAAGGTATGCTAATAAAATTTTTTGCGTACATTGTATTAGATCATTTTGAGATTTAGTGTGAAAATAGGTGAAATCGGATACTAACCACGCCCACCTCTCTTATGTTATACCTGTTATTGTCGAAACTACTAGAAGAGCTCTCTAAAGAATAATGTCAGGAATGTTAAGTGTAACTATGAGGAAGAACTCAAACTTACCCTTTCCTCACTTGGTTAACATTAAGGTTGCACAAAAGCAACTACCAAGCCAGATAATAGAAGTAACAAGAACGGCAAGTGCCGATAGTAGTATGGAAAAGGGAGCAATGCGATAGGTATTCACTTTCGTAGTGCGTTCAAGTGTGACTAAATTCCCTCGACCAATTTGGGGTGGCAAGCTTTGGTGGCAGTGCATGTGTATGTGTGCCTGCTAATGTGCTGGTGCGAACACTGTGAATTCTTTGGCCTTGCCGCGATGTCACATGAGCTTCTTGCTTTCTTCCTTACCCTTCTTCTTCGAGGAAAAAGATTTTTATCGCAACTTATTTTGAAATTAGCATTTTGCAGCGCTTGCAATTTATGTGCGCGTGTGTTTGAGAGTGTGAGTGTGTGTGTGTGTATGTGTGCGCTTATATTTAGTATGGCAATTTTTCTACTTTCTTCCTCATTGCACTGATGTGTGTGGCCGAAATGAAATTCCTATTTCACTAATCGGGTTGGCCCTTTATTTTCTTCAGGTGCAAAGTTTATCGGTGATTCCTTTTTCTTTTATTTCGTTGTCCAGTTAAATTGAAATTGAAATTAAGCTCGTAAAGTTGAATGATAAGCGGTGTTTATTTAGACTGGCATGAAAAAGGTCGCCATTTTTACAGTTTTTCACGCCTTGAATAAATTTGCTCCTTGACACTGACACTGACACTGTCGGTTTGTGCGGTTCGGTTTTCGGTTGTTCATCATGGGGTTGGCAGTTTTTTGCCATCAGATATTTTATTCCATTTGGATGAGGCGAGAAAAGAAAACATTACCAGGTAAATTTTATGTAAATGAAGTTTAGCGAGTAGTTGAGGTAATTGTTAATGCATTTAAATTAATCAATTTATATTATAACGGTGATGAAAAAGTCGAACAAAGAAATTGTGGCAACCAAATCTTAAGTGTTGAATACTGAGTAGCTTTCTCAGAAGAGCACTCCTTTAATTACATGGTATTTCCTAAGCACTTTTCATGCGGTTGTACCAATTTTTGAATTCAGAAATAAACCGGCAAAATATTGGGGATCGAAAACCTCCTCGCCAACTATGTGGCTAACCAAATTGGCCAACTATTGGCCAACTGTTGGCCAACTAAATGGAAAAAAGTCGAATGAAAAGTTTTCCATTTTTCGACCTCTTCAAACGATTTTCGCACTATTGTGGATTCAAAAATATCAGCTATATGAAATCGAGTGTCTTGGTTTTTACTACAAAATAGATCATGTTATCTACATCGAATTTAATATTAAAGGAAAACAAGACGAGCTGCATACGAGAAATACGGAATCTGTTTCTGCGGAGTTTCTGTCTCAATTCTTGATGTGCTTATAAGTATTTTTCAGGCCAGAAATACACTTGGAGCTTTCAGAATAGAATAGGGTTATTCGTATACCACAAATTGCGTCTCTAGTTACAACAATTTTGAAGAACCTACAACGAAGAAATCAAATACTTGTTATTGTAGAGTCTTTGAGAAAAGTTTGGGCTGGATACAAAAATTGTCAAATTGAAAAGGATACAAAACGAGAAGTGACAAAACTCACTCAAAATCTAGCATATTTTTAAGTAAGCATCTAAGGGTGTGTTTTTAAAACCTAAATCAGCAGCGGTCTACTTAAATCATGATCTATTCTTGTACAGAAGTATTAAAAAGTTTGGGTTGAGCTTATTTGCCTATACAAATCTACAATAATGCTCGACTAATGTTCAGCATTTGTTAGTTAAATCCGGATGGGAAAAGTTGTCATAAAAAGAGGTTAAACATTGGCCGCAGGTGGAAAATGTGCGAACAAATACCAACACCAAATTGTGTTTATCACCAACACACTCCGGATTAGAGGGCAAACTTTTGTATGACTGTTTGTAGAAGTTTGCATTTTAATGTCTACATTTTGAACTATTCATTTGTTATTTGTCTGGTGGAATTGGTGGAATGATTCTTAGTCTGGAGCCAAACTGTGAAGCTTATTATAATTATGAAAGCAGAATTGTAGACAAATACATTAACTAAATACATATATTATACATAAATTTAAATACATCAACTCAGAAGTTTTTGCTGTATGTATGTACTGTATGCGAAAAGATGATGTTGAAATATAAAAAAAAAATTAAGAGCAATGATTTTTAATGTTCCTTTAGATTTGACAAAATTCAATAATATATATACTTTCTCCTCTCTTTCTCTACCATTATGAAAGTAAAGTGAGAATGGAAGTAAATGGCTGGTATAAATCAAATACATTGGTATAGATAAAATAGGCTGGCATACTGATATTATGTGAAAACATAATAGAAATACATATAATATTTAAATCAGATTTCAGAATTGAAGGAATAGTATAAAGTGTGCTGTGAGCATACAAATTCTGAAAAAGAAAGAAGTTTTTTGCTGTCGAGGTATCTATTATTACCTCGATTATTATAAGTTCTAGCATCAGACTAAATTCGACCAAGGTTACTTCATTTCAATACAGTACAGTTTTCAGTAAAATAAAAGTTGACTAGCGGGTGACATTGATTATCTTCATCTCATTAACTTGCTTGATAGCTAGGTAAATAATTTGCATAACGGAAAATGATCATTAGTTATGTGAACTGATATATATTAACTGTGATTAAAACTATGCATTAACACCCCGCTTACTGGCAATAATTTACTGATAATTTGTGGAATTAACTGCTATAAAAGCCAGCTTTGCTCACTTTAATTGCACAGCCACGGTAAACATTAATATAATAAATGATTTTGTGAAATGCCTTACTAAACTGGTTTACTCGTTTTGCATTTGTGTTATAACTTTTATAGTGGGTTTTGTGTAACTCAAATGAATCAACGATTAGGCCCGCTAGATTTATGGTTCTTAGTTAAGATCTTAGTAAAGATCGAGTAAATGCGACGAAGCGTTGCACGCAGTTCTAACTATCGTAAAATATATTTAGAACTCCTTATTTCTCTTCTCTTGAAAGTAAATAAAGCAAACGTTTTTATTTTCGCGCTGCCGAGTCCCTAAAGAGCTATGGGGGTTGTAGGAACATGCTTTTCATAAGTTATTTTTAATCACTTTGGATCATATCATATCTCTTATAATTAAGTTCGGTTGAATCGTATATGCTTTATATAACAATAATTATAAAAATCTAGTCAAACTAATAATTGTGCAGGCAATACAAATTCCTGCGACCGGCAGTATTGATATATTAAAAGAACAAAGAACAACAGTATATGTGTATGTTTTTTTTTTAATTGTATACGTGCTTGTGTGAGTGTATACGTATGTGTGTTTACATTCAGATATTTGCATACCTTTTATTATTCTTCATGTGATATTCTAGATTTTCATGATTTTAAATAAACATTTGAAGAATATGCAGGTATGTATTTATATGTGTATAGTATATGTATATATATATTGTACACATATTTATACTCAGACGCTTGTTTCTACATATACATACATACTACAAATTAAAATAATTAATACTAATTTGTTTTGCTGTATTGTATGAAGTTTTTAAAGTTCATCTCTCTATTTTTTACAAGTTTTTATGTTCACACTCTGTACATAGCTATTTATATATATTCTTTATTTGTTTTCAGTAATTAACTTTGAGTGTTGGCTCGCCGTTTGGCTTCAATTGCAACCACTGTTTCGAGGTAGCCAACTCCGACAAAAAGCCATGATAGTAAAAAGTCGTGTTGAAATATTTATGAAGATATGTTTGTACGTATGTGAGAACGCGCAAGTACAGTGTTTACCAAATACTCACAGAAAACTAGATACATTTTTTACGTTTTTCTTTTTAAATAATAGAAAAGATGTGCTTTGGCGCCCATACCAGATAGGTCTGGTGTTTCAGCAGCCTTTTTTTGTTATTTCTTTTGAGTCGGTTTCTTCAAATTTTCACAATTAATGTTTGCTTTACAATAAAATTTCGTTCACATCCCCTTATTTGTCTGGTTAAGAGAAATATTCGATTGCAATTGGGTTTTTCGAAATTTAAAAAAAAATTGCGTTTTTGATTGCCTATCGAGGAGCGATCGCTATTAGAATACTTTAGAACTTTAACTTTGATCGGAAACTGCATCTGCATGATTGTTCTCTCTTATCCCTACAACCTGGTGGTCTGCAAAAGTTTCTTTATATCTTTTTTTCAACGAATCTCTATAGGTAATGATCCAGAATTCAGTGCAAATAGCATCTCTAGATAGACAAGTATAAACTTAAAAGATTCGTAAATCAGAACCTGCATTGTTGTAGCGCCGGTTGACACCGAAAATAACCAAAAGTTATCGCTAGAGCATTGTAATTTGATTAACGACCAATTTTGTGAGTTACTCTATGCACGCATACATACATACATGAAAATCCGATTGTAAGTGCACATGCATATATTTCCATGGCTGAAATTTATAAATAGAAATACAGCTATTGCAAATACCTACATACCCTACATGCCTACATGCAAAAGCGATGCTTTAAAGAGCTTTTTTCTTAGTCGCGTTAATTTGCAAATGGCGGATGAACAAATTTAATAAACTTGTATTATTGTAATAATGAATTGTCTGTGGTTTGTGGCTGTGTTGCTGCTGGCTTTGT
This sequence comes from Bactrocera minax, assembly GCA_021498325.1. Lineage (NCBI taxonomy): Eukaryota > Metazoa > Arthropoda > Insecta > Diptera > Tephritidae > Bactrocera > Bactrocera minax. Next base: position 495,234 of record JAKEEE010000067.1, on the reverse strand, counting down.
TTTTGCCTATTCCTTTTTTCTACATTTACACCATGAAGTTGCGAGGCACACACACACACACACACACACTGAAGCATGGAATTCCCTATTCCTCGCAATTGGATACAACACACACACATATATACTCTCGCATACCCATATAAATTACTCTTTTGTTTCGTAATACTGTAATAAATAAAAATATAAATGATGTACATATGTGTGTTCAAATGTAAATGTTTGGTGTTTTATACGCCTCAGTTATTTTAAAGCATGTGTAAAAAGTGTAATAAGTATGGTGTATGGAGTTAATTTAGAGGTAAAAACTTAATTTGGTTCATATGTGTGTACATATTGCGGTCACTGCCGTTTGTGAATTAATTTGCCATAGTTATACGACTCAGGGTTGGTATTCGGTCTGATGGACTAACCTCGTGGTGCAAGGAGCTACATTATCAATCTGATTTTATAGCTCAAAGCATAAAATGAAAGTTGTAAATAGTGTCCAGCATGTAATTTGGCAAACGGTGAAGTCCGGAAATTTTTTTCTATATGCTACTTTAAGCTCAGACAATGTGGACTTAGAAGGAGAAGAAGAGCATAAGTAATATTTCAATATTCGAAAGAGTCAAATTTGATTTTGAGACGTTTTGAAAATATTCCTTTTAGGACTGTGTTGCCGTCCTGCAATCTTAAAAAATATTCGCTTAATTATTTCCCAATTCTCATTTCAACTATTTAGCTATAACTTTATCTCCGATTGAATATTTCAATACCAGAAATAATGTTAAGATATGATGAAGTAGTATCGAAAATTTACAAAATAGAGCTTAGTTAGTGTGAGACGGAAGAATAAACATTATTCTTAAGTAGATTCCGTCTTCGTATTTACTTCGACAATCGCACTGAGTACTTACAACTGACACTGAGCACTCTAAGTTAACAGTAAGCACTAGCAATCATTATTATTATGCAGCTGAGCATTTTTGAGCCTTACCGCCATGAGCGGTTACTATTGCCGCTTGTTTTCGAATTAATGAAAATTATAAACGGCATAAAGTATAACGGCACCGTAATATAATAGCGTCTTGTTCGCATGCATGTAAATGCCATGAATAAATGATCATAAACGTCTTTCTTTACTAGCTAAAATAAAAACTATTTTATCATAGTTTCGAGGTCAATTAATTGCGAAAACTGTATAAATGTGTTAAATACTTGATTTCTTTGCCATCACATCATAGTAATCATAAAGTTAATTTAAATAATTGGTTTATGTTTTTCATGAAATTAAAATTGTTTGACTCACCTGCGGCGCGGCGGTTGCCAAATGTAGCACATATGCCAGCAATAGGAATTTCGGCAACATTTCTGTGCGCTATATGTTGTTGTTGTTCGGGTTTGTAGGTTGGTTGGACGTATGTGTAAGCGCGAATTGAATTAATTTGTTGGCTTCGTTGACAACCAATACAAAAACAATAAAAAACAGATACAGGAATTCCTTTGCGAAATTGAATTATATTTATTTAAATTCAATGGTTTCCCTTAATCGCGCACAACAATTGAACAACTGATTTTGTATTCGTTGCGCGGCGAACACGTCGGGTTCCCTATTCCCTCTGCGCTCAACAGTACTTACGCGTGTAGCGTTGGCGCTTTTGCGGCCGTCTCCTGCCGATACACACAATGGATTTATACGGACGCTCTTTTGGAAAAAACTGGAAAAAACGCTCGAATATAATTTATGAATTTTTCTCCTTATATTTTTTTAATTTTTTTTATTTTTTTTTTTGCTTCAATCGATTCAATTCAAACACTTTTAATGAATATTCTATTATATTATATTTGCGTGTACACAGTGTGCTTCAAATATTCCTTTCAATCATACGTGCTTTACTCGCTCGAATAACTGCTTAAATTTCAAGTCCGTTGCCGGTGGCCGCTGGTGCTGCACTGTTTTAAAGTCGGGGCTGTTCTGGTGTAAGTCTTCCTGGCGATTGGCCAACAACAACATGCGGACAGTGCTGTTGGTCGCGCTTCAACTGGAATCAGCGCGGCAGCTTCAAGCTTCTTCTGCTCATAGCTCAGAGCTTTTGGTAATTAACATGTTCATGTTGCTTTACAACATTTTATTGCGTTATTATTCTTTTTATGTTTACGGCGGCCTTTGAGGTTGTAGATCGTGTTTTATTTGCTTGTTTTTTATATGCTCTTGCTTCCAACTTGGCTGGTTTGCCATAAAATCACATTAAATTCGCCAACTTTTCCATTGCCCACTTGAAGAATGTACATGTGTGTGTGTATGTGTATGTGTATGTGTGTTCGTATTGCTTTGCATGGAAATCACATGTAAACCGACAATCTTGACTCGTTTGAGAGCATCAGCGCTTCGGCTCTCCGCTGGGATCTCATGTTCCCACTTTGATTGGCCGATCCGGTTCTAGTTCAGTTGAAATTAAGCACATTGTTTTGAATTTAAATTTGCAAATCGAAAGATTACGTTACTGTTCAAGGTGCAATTGTTTTCCATAATCTTACAAATCTTACTAAATGAAAAGACACAATAAAATAAATTTAATTAAAGAAAAATGAATAAACAAAAGTCAAAAGCGGTTTTGTATTTTGTTTAATTAAGTATTTATAAATATGTTTTGCATAGATACCTTTGGGGGTAAATGTAAACAGTTAGATAAATGATGTGTCCTGAAGTATTACCTTATTCTTTTTTGCCTAAGTCTTGTCTTCCAATAGTCATAAAATTAACCAGACGGACTGTTTGCTGAATACATTATTTTCTAATTTCATTGAAAGAAATTGGGCTGACTAACGGAATCTTGGAATTTTTTGTTTTCAACTTTTCGGAATTGTTTGTAATCTGCGAATTCATATCTAAGTTCATTAAATTTTACACTCTGATGATGAACTTTTCGGTATTAGTTCACTGACATTATTGCATTTCACTGAACTTTCCCTATCTTCCCCAAGTACCAATAAACAACAGATAACTACATAATGCATGCTTTATAAACTCTTATCATTCATGGAAGTATAAAAGTTGAAAAGCTATATAAGAAATGGATTATCAACTTTTGGAGTCGCATAAGTAGAACGCTGTATGTTATAGGCTAGGACATTTGGACTTGGGATTATCCAAATAAGATATTAAAAATTTTCTAATAAATATTCTTTGAAAGACGAACAAAGTTTTGAACAAAAGGACTGAATTCAAGAATTCTTTCTTAAACTTCTAGTGATAACATTTGTATAATATGTTTGCCCTTTGATGACGGAAATAAAGACTTTAGGCAGGAATAAATTGTGACGACATAATGGATGCTCTTTTTGAAAGCGACAGACAGCTCTTCGAAATCAGAATGAATTCTCAGAATCCTTATTTCATCAATCAATCGTAATGGAATCGATTTTTTTTCCACTTTATGGTGTCACACTACCTCTGGAGTCTCCCATTTTTTAAGGAAATTTGCAACTGAGGAAAAACAAATTAGTTTGTTGGGGATTTACATTCATTTTATTATTAAAGTTAGTGTTCATTTGCCACTAACTTGCAAGAATTCAATATTACTTATTGTGATTTCGGTGTGATACTCGAATAATTTCTTTCAAAAATTACCTAGAAGAATTTAATGGATTTGAAAACTTAAGTACACAAATTTATAAGATATAAGACCAATACGAAATTAGTATCAAGTAAAAGGATTTTAGAAAGCTTTCTGCTGAAGATTTTTTATGGAGAAGGGTGGTTTTTTGGTTCACATATACATACATACGTGGGCGTAAAATACGAAATCTAGCTTCCAAAACTAACTTCGCTTTTGTATGGCTTCGAGCTGCAAAATAACTAAAATAAAATATGAATATCAAGACGTATCTTTTCCATAATGCATCACTACCACTGTGTATTTTTCTTAACACGAATAATTGAAACTTCATATTGTAAACTCTTTCATAGACGCTTCTCGTTCATCCTGCTTAAATAAGTAGGAAAAGTCAAATAAGTCTCTCAAGTCAAATAAGCTTTTAAAAACAATTTCAATACAAATTGTACAAAAACAGGTTTGCCATCACACAATGTGATTTTAGTGTATGCTAACAATATATTCAAAAAAAGCCCCTTTTGGCCCACAATTCTAGGGCGCAAATTTATTCCAATATATTCTTAAGTGGTTACATACCGACACGAATGCTCATTCCATTAAAGAATTTAATGCTACCGATTACCGAATATCTACAGATTCTTATTTTTTGGCACTTCTAACCTGATTGTGTGCCGCAAAATTAATTAAACGAAAGCTAATTTCGTATTCAACAGCCGCACGCTCCGTTGGAAATAGCGGCGACTACTACCATTTAACCGGTACATAATAATATTTACAAAACAAAAAAAAAAAATAAAATAATCGCGCTCTGGAAAATTTTCAAGAAAAGACGTAAATATTGCCTAATTATTTGTATATATAATATATGTGCATATGTGTACAATTACAGGTCTAAACTTACTATAACGTAATTAATATTAATAATATTCTCTACCAAAAGCCCTTACCAATATCAAATAAATATTTATTTATAACTTGTCAGCAAATTTCTAAGATTTTCGGACTTTGGAATCTGGTATATTTATCACCGTTAAAAGTTACAAAAGTATAAAAGTAAAGAAACTCGTTTTGTTTTCGCTTCATTTTTTATGGCTATCTGTCTATCTGACTTTGTATCCCTTCCTGCTGGATGGATGCTACTTTCATACTTCACGCACATACATATTATGTATAAATGCACATACTGGCTATATGGTTGAATGAGCAATATGTTGGCTGCGTTTGGCAACTGAGCAGCGTATAATCAGCTCTCTAATCAAGTCTACGAGCTTTTGTTAATAATTTTTAATTAATTTCCGTCAATCTGCACTTCATACGCTGTACTGATAAGCAGCCCCTCTTGGTGTTCTTATTATTACTGTTGTTGTCTCTCATTGTTTGCGAAATAAATGCGAAGGAAGTGCAATGAAGTTAATTTGATTTGTTGTCTTTAGCTGTAACGATTGGAGGTCGTTTACTTTTCCGCTAAGCGAGAGGCTAGGAAGGCGGGAAGTGAGTAAATTTTCATTCCGTATTTGGGTTTGTGTGTGTGAATATGCTCCAATGACCTGGAAATGTTTTTTTTTTTTTAAATAATATATTAAGTTTTTGTATGTGGCCAAATGTATATACACAATTATATGCATACATATTCCCATATACAGTTCAAAGTATTTTATTAAATCTGCCATTTCTGTGATTTTTATGCGCTTCAATGCGTTCTTCTGACAAGTTTGTTGCAAATAATTAATTACAGCCTGAAAATATGCTTTTGAGCAAATTATAAACTACCGAAATAATCGCTTTACTCAAGCCCGACTTAACATTTTCCTTTATTTATTATTGTTATTTATGATTGCATAATTGTAGGCGCTCCAGAGAACTTACAGCAGAGAATTTATAAACCAAAAACTTACAACATAGAGAAGGCGCAAATTGAATTTTGTATGATGTTCGATTGGCTCGTGTACAGAGGTTGAAAAACACCGAGTAAGGTATTCACCATTCTCTAACATATTCGCTATTTTATAGCGAAATATGTTAAACACGTTGTTCGCCAACTGAAATTTGTAATCAGCAAATTTTGTACGTGAAGGAATTCTTAGATCTGAATTTTCTAAATGAATAAAAAAATTACAACTTTCATATATTTCATAATGTTTAGTAATTTCCGTACATTTATAAATGAATATGCGAATGAAATTGAATGAATATTGTAAATTACAAGGAATATTCCATGCATCACGAGAACAACAACAACAACCATCCAAACTCCTCTCCCCGCTGCAGACGTCACTGTTCATAACCTGTTTCCACGCTTCGATGGCAAAAAGTTGAAATCATATTTTGATGCGGATGCTGAACTCAAAGTGAAATGTGGCAACAGTGCAGACAGCTTGACAAAAATCAGAAAAGCATTCATGTTTCATTTTCGCCATATTCATTCATATTTTCATATTATTCATTTCATTCATTCATAAATTCATATTTGTCTAAACAACTATGATAGAAAAATAAAATATGCGTAAAAAACAAACCTTTGATCGAGATTTGAACCTTAAACCTAGCAACCTTAATTGATATTTGATTGTCTGTAGAAGAAGAGGCTGATTCCTATAGAATATCAATATCATTCCGTGCCTCAACAGACTTGACTCTTGACTTGACTTGGTAAAAATTTGGTAACTGACAAAAGGGCCCGCTGCCACTTTTCGCTTCTGAAGTAAACATCAGAAATTGCTTGAGTTTATGATTTTTAGCATCCTCGTGAAAAGGCGTTTTAGGGCAACACACGCCTGCGGGGAGCTGTGTGCGGCGTTTGATTGTAAGAATGAAGTCACTTTGCTTTGTTGACGATGCGCTTGCGTTTATGAATGGAAATGTTTTCGTAACTTTTTTACTGCATACTTACAATATGTCCCCCTGCGGGTCGGGGGATAAGAATAACCCGCGGTAAGGCATGCCTGTCGTACGAGGCGACTAAAATCCACAATATGCACTGCATTTGAAATAGACTTTGCTCAATCTATAGGCTTCGCCATGTCAGAAATAGTGCTATATTACTTAGCTTGAACTGAGTTTATATCACTTTAAATGTATTATGCACACACTTAAAGCGGCATTTCAGTTCAAGCTACAAATGGCACCAGTCGAGATGAATGGGTAACTCAACTGGTAGTAGCCTTTAGGCTACAAGGTCCGACCGGAGACTTAATTCTGGTGGCACGGGGAGCAGGGGCCCGGTGGAGTTGCTTGTCGCTCCATCCTGCTCATTGCGGCAGGCCCTTCGGGGAGTATCGTGGTGGCTGTGGTTTAATACCTTAATGCGGGTAGAACTGTCTGGGGCGGTACAGTTCAGTGTAGAGTTGCATTGCAACCGGGTGCCCGACCCATAGAAAGGCAGAGGTTTTAGATAGGCCTCGAACCCCACCAAGGTTGTTATTGTGCCATTCCACAATGCCGATCGGTACCGTTGGTTTTAGCGAAAGCTATTATTAACGGGGCGCTGATCGACGCATTGTATTGATCCGTTGTGTTTTTGAACACCGTAGAGTTAGGCTATAGAAACGTCACGTACCCACGTAAAGCGCAACGTCCTCTGCATACTTATGTATTTCGGCGTCGGTTTAAACTTTAAAGAATATGGTTTTTGTTGTCAGCATGTATCAAATAAAATAAAATATAATTAATAAAAATAATAAATATTGACATAACAAGGACAAGAAAATTGCCGTCGGCAAATCAATGCTTAATCGACTCCTTAATGGTGTCATATCTTTAGATTATTTACATAAATGTTACGAAATATTTTTTATTAGTAGTTTTTTTTATTCAAAGTTGGGCGTAAATTGAATTAAAATAAAATATAAAAGTATAAATGGAATTTAAAAAATTTATAAAGCATATGTGCTATATGTATTCTCTGGTTCCCTCATCAATATTCCCTGGTTCGGGATGTTAAGAACAGAAAATGCGTAATTTCAAAATAATGTTAATTTATCATGAGGTGAACAACTTCCATCGTTGTGAGGTGAATTCCCCCGTTGAAATTTTTTAGACTTTGCTTTGTTGCGCTGTCGAGCCTGCACCATCGCCGTGGTCATAAGTTCTCTGCTTTCTACTCTCCGTAGCACATTTTTCATTCTGTGGCTACCACCGAAGATATGATTGCGATTGGTTTTCAATTGCATGGGCTCCATTTTCACTTTACTAAAACAATTGCTTTTTATATTCATTTGTGTGTATATACTTTTATTTTTGTAAAGAAATTTACATAATATTTTATTTTGACATAACAATTATACAATAACTTATAACTAATATTAACATTGTTTATCTTAAAGTCAGCTTAAAGTGTCATTAAAGTAATATCACATGAACAATTAGAACAGGAGAATGCCAAAGAGCATATCTACTTGGGAGAACTAAATGTAAAAATAAACACACATACACATCGAAAATTGTACTGCAATGCACAAACAAAGGCAAAGCCAAGGCAAAGCACCTCTGCGCTTAACAATTAACTTGAATGGCAGAATACAGAAATTAAAAAGAATGAAAGTAGTGAAAGAAACATGCAAAGGCTGCTGGGCAAAATGGTTAATAGAAAGTGAAAGTGTAATCGAGCTGAGTGAATGTACAGTAATTTGCGAAAGAAATGCGAAAGGTATGCGAAAGAAGGAAAAATTAACGGCTAATGTGCCAGCGGTGGGGAACATCGTCATACACCACAACAATGTGCGAAGAAAAAACTGCCAACTAATTGCAAACTTTAAAACAAGTTTATGCAAATATGTGCACACTGATCCGCGAAGGAACCGCCGGAAAGAACAACTACAATAAAAACAAGCACTTGACTAAACACCGTACACATGCACAGACAAAAGCTTAAATAAACAAATGTGCGAATATTGAAGTGATTGAATGGATGCGACGGAATCGCGGTGTCGGCTGTGGAAGGAAGGAAATGCAAATGAACTAGTTAAGGTAAAGTGTTCGCTCAAGTGCGCGAATGTGAGAGGGAGGAGCACGTGTGATACTTGGGAGAACGTGCTCGTAGGTAGGCGTGAAATCGTCGTGGGTTTTCATTGTCTCTGCTACATTACGGCAGTCATTGCTCTCCTTCCCTTTCCTCTTCGCTTAGGCAAGTGGTTGTGCGCAATCAAGAGTACACTGATTTACGCGTTCACCTCACGCAGCAACGACCTTCGCTGCTTCACGGTAAGATTGCTTCCCTTATTATTATTATTATTATTGTTGTTGTTGTTGTTATTGCCACTGCCGTGTGGCTGTGGTTGTGGCGTCGCGGCTGGGTCGACGACAATTGGCGTCACTTTTGACGCTGTTGCGCGTTGGACGCCACCGCCTACTGGTAGGGTGCGGAAGGCTTGCAGCGCGTCGGGGTTCGTGTTATCATTCGCGGACTTGAGCACGCCTGCTGTCATTGTTTGCACCTGGTGTTGATAGCTGCCGGTTAAACGCCCCACCAGATTATTGACAGCTCGCAGAGTGGATATCGGAATCTGCGAGGAAGAGAACAATAATGAAATCTGTTAAGTGATTTGTGATGGCAGTGAGTGTGTCATGCTGCTGTTCTTGTTGTTTCTATTATTGTATGCCCATTATTTCGTGGACAGTTACCGAAATATTGTGCAAACGTTAAATTTAATTGGGAATTGGCGGCATTTTATTGAATTTCCACTCCAATCGGCGGACTTACCTCGAAGATGCTGTCAATTAGCGGGCGAAAGCTGAAAGGAAAGCCTACTACGGCTGACTCAGCATTTGCTGATGGCCCCGCCATAACGGCGGAGTTCGGTTGATTATTAGGATTGTTGTTATTGTTGTTATTGTTGTAGTTGTAGTTGTTATTGTTGCCATATCTGTTGTTGAAGTTGCCATTTGGATATATGTTGTTGTATTGCGACATTTCTTGGTCGTAGATGCCGTACTCCTCGCCGGGGTAAAAAATCATGTTCGCCACTTGCATCGGCTGCACCGAAGACTGTAAAGAGAGCAAAAGCGATAAAAAGAAAATGAAATCAATTAAATGGCATAATCTAAATGTGCATTTAACGGTATTCATTTTCGTTGTTATTATTGTAATTGGTGGCATTGAGAATACTTTCACAGTTTCAATATGTTAATTTGAAAAGTACATTTCTCGAAATTGGGAGGAATGGATTTTTAAAATATTCAGTAACATTCTCTGAGGTAAGAGGTACTTCGAGGTAAGGTAGAGGTTTTTAATAAATTTAGATTGATTCCTGCTTCTTTAATAGTTATCGATATAATTTCGTTTAATTCTCTATTGGCTCTCTCGCTATTGGCTAATTTCGATCGAAATTTCTGTACATCATTACGAAACTGTGCTCATATATATTTTATGAAGAGCTTTAGAAAAAAAAAGTTCATTTAATAAGAGTTTCTGAAAGAAATTTTGTTAAATCCCTTCCAAGATCCCAAAGGAATCGAATTCCCTTCAAATGTTGAACAAATGACTAACAATTTACATTTAATATTTATGGTTTATATATATATTATTTATATATATATATTATATTACATTCTATTATTTATATATATATTATTATCAAAAATCAATCACTGGATTCATGCTGTTCTATTGGCAACTCTACATAATTCGTTGAAGCATGCAAGTTCACTAGTATTAATTAGAATTTATCATAAAATGAAATAAATATAGTCAATTGAATTATCATATAAACCATGAGCTAATTTACTACTTTGTTCAAGCATACAGCTGAAATACCTGTTCCCCCCTTTTAGCAATAAACTATGACAGGCAATAATTGAAAACCCGAAAGGTAAACATATTTACTGCGGGCTTTTAAAAACCTTTTATGACTTTACCTAACCCCTTGCAATTACTGAGTAGCAAAATATAATAAAAACAATTGCTTAAAACGTTTATGATATGCACTCAAGTAGGCACTTACATCATTCACTAGAACCACGTCGTGTCGGTTGCCGCGCGCATAGCCAGTGACGCGTGTGAATTCGGTCACCAAGTGCGACATGACGACGAGCAGAACGAACCACACGAAACGATCCATTGCCGTGATGATGATCTGCAAGTAAAAGAACATACAATTGAGGCATTAAGAATTGCATAAAGAATTGTGATAATAATAGAGGTTGTGAAGAAATGAAGATATGTATGATTAACAAGCTCAGGCACCTGGTAGTAGACTTACTTCCTATACTTAAGTATTTAGTTCGGTTTTGCAATATATTTTTTAATTTGTTTCTTAAACATACAAAGTGAAGCAATCTTTTTGCTTGACAAAGAAAACAGAAAACATAAATGAAGGTCCATTTTGGAGCACACTCAAATAAGAAGTTCTTAGCCTAATCAGTATATTTTATATCTTAGCATACATTTAGGGTTACTATTTATTATTAATACATTTTGCATATTTAAAACATGGACGAAAAAATTTGTGAATACCCGTTTTATACTTAATCAAAAGAAAAATAATCCCTTAAATAATATATATTATGCCTAGGAGTCACGCACATCATTGTTGAAACTCATTTTTGTAATAGTTGGTTTTTGGACGCGTAAAAAATATTTTCACACTCAAAATTTAACAGGCCGTGCACAATGAAGCTAGCATAATATTTATGCTTTAAATCGAATGTAAGTGTCAAGAAGGGCGAGCTTAACGAAATTAAAACGCTTTGAACTCGCTTGCGGCACGTTAACGAGTTGCACAATTGCCGAGTAGTTCGCGGCGTTTTGTGGCATGAACCGGTGTGCCAAGTTCAACTAACGCTCCAAGCGAATATTGATTTCAACTCGATTTCGAACTTCACCCAACGATGACTGAAAACATTCTGAGATACTCGAACGCTGCGTTGCCGATTTGTGTAAATGAAATTGCTAAATTAATATTTGAAAAGCGCTGAACGAGCACAATGCAGGCGATCGGCCGGCTGTTGCCTTCAAAGTGATGCTTCGTTGTTGTTGTTGGTAATTTTAGTGGGTTTTTGTGATGATTTTTTGTGTTTATTTTGTGTTTGAATTGAAATTCGAATTCTTGTTTAAATACTTCTTTGTTGTTCGCCTAGAATAGAATGCTTGAGTATCATTGAGTCAATTGCTTTTTAAATATTTTGCACAACAAATTCAATAAAAGTAATAACAAAAAATTAGGCAACAACAATCATCAGCATTGCAGCGCAGTGACTGTGGTCAGTGGTCGCGCTTTTGGTGATCAGCTCAACAAAAAGTGTAATAAATATAGTCGGAAAATAAAAGACTTAAGGCACAAACGCGAGAATGCGCATGCTCAGCGGGATCAGCGGGATCAGAGGACGTATAGAACCACTCACAGCGGTTTGTTGCTGATGGAGTGTTGCGCTCTCGATGGCGCTGTCAAAACACATCACATCGCATGTTGCTACTGTGCGCTGTTGTTGTTGTGCGTGTAGAAGGTGTTGCTGGTTTGCGGTTGCGCGGTAGATCGACGATGTCTATCTGTCTATTGTTTGTTGCTGCATTCGTGCTTGGGTTGTGTTCTTAAATGTGGATTAGTACAAGGCCAACACGATCGCGGCGCAGCATTGCAATTGAACACACACAAAAGCAACAAGCAAAATATGAATAAAACTTTGAAAATATTAATAAAAAATTCAAGAATCAGCAAATGCAGTTGACTCAGCCAAACCTGTTTGCGTTGCTTTTGCATTTTTTTCACTAAAATAAATTACTTATCTACTTATTACTAATTAATTAATAAATTTTTGTTTTTACAAACAAATCTGTATAGCACTTTTACCAAATTACCAAATTTGCTGCACAACGTTTGTTTGGCCATCGAAAATTGTTTCTGTTTTCTATGCCGAACTAATTGCAACAACAAAGTCGATACAAAGTCGTCTGACCATGTGGTGGCTGCAAATTTGTGCAACACCTCGGCCATGACTGTCAAGTTGGCAAATAAAAGTTCGCCGCTTGTTGCCGCAAATTAGTTGACTCGTGTTTTTATGGATTTCTGAAAGGAAAGAGACAGAGCGCAATTGGATTTTAATTGTCGCGCTACTGTGTTTCGTTTTCATGGCCGAAAATAGTTACAATAGCAAGTCGAATTTGCAGCGTGCCACAGAGGCGCAGGACGCTACTTAATTCACTTAAAATTTCCTTAATTAAAATGTTTTTCGCCAAACAAAAACTTCTCCCTATTGTTAATTTTTTGGTAAATTTTTTAAACCTCAGTTTAAAAAATTAAGTCTTCAGGAGGTCTTTCGTTAATGAGTTTCGAAAATGACTAGAGGCGTTTTTCGACTCAGTAAAGTTCTGGCGACACTATTTATGAAATCACTGTTCTTATCTTCAAAGTTACTGGAACCGTGCGCTCCGCGAGTTCGAGCAAGTCCATAGAAGATCTGTAGAGAGTTTTCGGTTCGTCTGCGATTGATTTTAAAAAGAAATACGACGGTTGCCATTATTAATAAACACTTGATCGCTCTCATTTATATGAAACGCATACTTTAAATTTAACGCCAAAATATGCTGTTTGACGCCACAGTGCAATGAGTAATGATTACCATTTTGCAGACCTACTCCGCAGGCAGAGAACGCTTGCACGCACAGCTGGATTGCCTGTACTCATCTTTCATAGCAACTCGGAGCATTTTAATGGACGCTGACAAGCGAATAAAAACCATTTGTATTGCTCCACACCTAGATTTGTTGCAGGCAAAGAGTCAAATGCAACCTTGTCACAGAATGTTAAGGGTATACAACCTTAAGTGGCAAAACAAAATATCACATAAAATTGTTGAATGTTTAGAAATGTATTGTATGATATGAATGGAAAATTCACACACATTGATTATGGGATGGGAATTAAATTGAAGAACGCAAACAATTCTACGCTCGGTTTGATCTGAAGCTCTTGTTGGAGGTTTTCGCAAAGAAGTTCATGGCTAGAATCACACAGATGCTGCATATGAGACTCATACGTACACACCAGTTATATTTAAGCGCTTGATACTTATCGTTACTGTTATGTGGCATCTTTTTCTGTATGTGTATGTAGATATGGACGTAGAATGAAGAATTTTGGCCTTTAAACACTGTGCGCATTTAAATTGAATGTCAGCACTGCGCTAAACTCTTGTCAACGCTGGCAGTGATGTATGAGGGGTCACGTGTTCAATGCTGGTACATAGATACTTTGAATAAATAGTGAATAGTATTTGTGAACTTTACCTGCCTTCGCAAATGTTTTTATTACAAGCAAAATATTTTTATATACGTATTAATTAAAAAAAAAACTCAAAAGAAATAGTAATATAATAATATTTCAAAGATGAAAATTAAAGTTATTAATTGCCTTGGCAGCAAGACTAGGGTGGAGGAACACATGTACATATATATTTAAAATTAATCATGAATGTACTAGTGAATGCTCACTGATTAAGTTAAGGAGTAAATAAAATATTATGAGTTGAGTGAAAAGTGTGAGCACTTCGCTTTCCCTTACGATTATTAAATGACCTTTTTTCTTTTTTCTTATGAAAGATAACATAGATTCAGTTAGCATTATTTTATTGTTGAATATATTTTGAAACCTTAACATAACTCAAATTGTGTTTTATCTTGTTAAGTTCAAATTTGCAAGGGAGGGGATTACTGATTAGACCTGGTTAGGATCATATTTTAGTCATTGTATTTTAGGGATGAAATTACTAGTTTGTGGTAATTAAAATGCTATAAATAATCTTCTTATATCTAAAATTTTTTCTTTCTTTCTTTTCTATTGCGTATGATGTTGAACCATTTCACTTATTTAGACAATATGTGAAACACACTTTTCAAATTGTTTACGGTATATGCAAAAAAAATATTTTCAACATCTTAAACTCCCTCGTCGTCTTCTTATTTTTCTTGTTCTTCTAATAATAAATCGTTTGTGTTATCAATTTTGTTGTATTACAATTTCAAACAGGTGGCAACCCTCCTTGGGACTTTATTTCAAACTTCAGACTTCAGTCTAATATTCGCGTTAAGGTGTTTCTTTACTTTATACTTTTTTTCCTACTTAAAACAGGCAAACAGGAGGAATCCCGTTTAGAAGAAAATTATTTGGGATTTTTCGTAGGTTTTCTTTAAATATTTTTACTATTTATTGCAGCGGCTCACTTAAAGATGTAAAACTATATTATATAACTAGTCCTTTATATCCCTATATTTCGGGCAACAATTTAACACCCGAATTTCGTTGCAGGTTCGAATTCAGATTGTGTACATACGTACATATGTACATATGAGAGTACATGTATATTGATTGCTTCACACAACAATTTGACTGCATAAAAACAAATATTTTGAACGGAAAATAAAGTCATCGATTTATTACCAGTACATTTTTCCTTTTATTACTTTGCAGTTGACTTTTTCTGTTTTTGTTTTGCTTTTAACTGTGCCTAATATTAAGTGACGAATTTTATTTACTTTTCATACTTTTCATACTTTTCACTTTTTGGTTTTTGACACATCTGAAAGTTTTCATATTAGTTTGCTGTAAACAAACCCACTCGACTGACTCGCTGACTGACAATAAAGTTTATTTTTAAAATTGTCCTAAATTTATTTGTGTACGTCCGTTTTGTAACAACTTAATTTGAGATTCAAAAAAGTGAAAACACAAATTCAAATGTACCGAAGATGAAGTGAAAAAGTTTTGCCATAAATTTATGAGCGTTTAGTTGTTTACATTTAATGTCGAGCAAATGTTAACTAACAGCATCAGAATAAATGCATATATTTTCTCTATTGAGATTTAGTTGAAGGATTCTATTGATTTTGAACTATAAATTACCGTGATCTACTTTCAGTTAGGTATTGTCAATAACGAAGTTGGTTGAGTTGGAACTTAAATTTCTGTCTGCTTAAAACGAGTACAACTCAACGTCAACGTTCCACTCATTTTTAACAAAAATATTTCAGAATTAATCTATAATATTTTCTCACTAATCAGACTAATCGATATTATCATTTAATTATTATAAGAGATAAAAAATTAAAGGTTAGTTGTAACGATATATAATGAGAATGAACTATTGAGAGGGGATAAGTTAATTGAATCGGGCCTTTAAAAATAGCGAAATAGGGCTTTGTGATATTTTTGAGATCTGCACTTTTGCCAAAAAATTTATGTGAGCGTATGTGATTATCGATGAGTACTCTATCTTTATTTGATTATGCCAGTATGCTAAATTTATACCGGTTGTTTGTTCAATTTTCCACTCTCCTCATTCTGGTAAATTGAGAGCACTTTATTTATAATAAGAAATTCTTAATTTAATGTAGATAATTTTCTAAATATCAAAGCATTAAAATATGGTGGCAGCGACAATATTCTAAACTTCACAAAATTTTGCTGCTTTTAAGATCAGTGGTGACAATGAGGTCGACACTGGTCAAGGGCCAAAAACTGCAACGAATACGGGATACCTGTTGGGATAAATCTATATATCTTTTTTCTTTGAATGAAAGTAACATTAAATTCAAAGTTAGATCCGGTTGGAAAACAGCGTCCTGAATAAAATACCTCCTAATCGTATGAGTCTTAATTATTCTGGGAGAATTAACTATCATAATTTTATTGCTCTAGGATAGCTGGGTGGGCATAATGTACTCATTTATATATTATATACATATATAAATGCATTGTATATGTCTGTATGTATGCCAAATATTAAATTATTTCACATTATACATAAAATGTACATTTGTATTTATACTTTAGCTAAAAATCAATGTGAGGAAAAATGAGAAAGTGTCAGTAGTGATTTAAAGCTAATGAAAGTTAATTGACCTTACGAATAACGGAACCACAATGATGCATGCCTGCACCCATTACATTGAGTGTTAAACACACTCACACACACACACTAACACAGACGAAGTTAGTGAAACTCACAATTGTTGAATGAGCAAGCAATAATAAAAGTGACAAGTCAATAACAAAGTGATATGCGATTCGCAAGTTTGGCGGTTGTTAGGTTGTTGTTATTGGCATTGTTGCGGTGAAGCCATTCGTTTGTAAAGTTAACAGTTTTTACGATGTCTAAAAAAATGGAAAAAATTAATAAATAACGAATTTATAAAAAAAACACGCAAGAGCTGAAGAAACTGAAAATAAATTGCAAGAATAACAAAAGCAACGCTCAACACAAATGAACAACAAATGAATGTCAGCGATGTGATGTACATACAATAACAGCAAACTCTAGGAAACGTGCCAAAATATTGGAAAAAACATGTAGAAATTGAAATTGTTTTTGCAATTTAAGTACTTTTGTACTTACATTTCGCGCGAACACAAAAAATATCCTCACACAGTCTCACATGCTGGCGCATATATACGTGTGTATGCACACATATGGCTCTTAATTGTGCATTATATTATATATTGTGCATATGTATTTATTTATTTCATTATTTTGGCACGCGTTCACACTGAATCGTTCAAAACTCATTGTCGCGTGCGATTTGCTTTTGTTTTGATTTCATATTCGCCTTCTTTGTTTGGCCGCACGGCTTTCGCGTGACTTACTGTCACTTTCTTTGTGGTCGTCTTCTCGACACTTATTTACTTCCATCGAAGACATTTCCGTGATTATATAAATATTTGCATACATTTGTAAGTGTATTACATAAATTGGCTGTTATTTTCGAGTCTGCGAAGCGATATTAGCGCTATCTATCTATCTATCAATATTTGTTATTGTTGCTTTGCTTCCACGTTAGCTAGCTTTAAATATTAAGCTACGGATTACAGAAGCGGTTAACGTGCAGATCGCGCATGTTGGGCGATCAGGTAGCGGTAGTAAGCTTATCTGGCAGCAGACACATTCGCTCGTCTACATCGGAAATGAGCATGAGCAAAGCAGCGGAAACTGTCCGCAAGCCGCTTAACGGCAATATGTGCCGGCAGTTAATGGGAATTAGCACGCAGCAGCTTTTATAAATAAAAACATAATCAGTTTAGTTATAAACAAATCATTTGAATTTTGACATATAAGACCTTTGTGTCAATTAGCCATTCTAAATTCCATTAACTGGGTGGGTGGAAATCTCTCTTCTCGTCTTTTGTTTATATGCTAGATTGGGAAAGTTATCAATCGATTTCAAGAAACTTATTTCATGCAGAATCTTGAGATATGGGAGATATAAATATCAAATTCAAATAGTCATCAAATAAGGTAGCTATAAGTATAGCTATAAGGTAGCAACATTATCGTATTGGGAATATAATTTAAAAAATGGTTTAAAGCTGAAAAACATTGGGACCTGTTAGTATGTATAACCAAAGCTTCATCAGTGAACTCCTGATAACTTGCAATAGATTAAGATTGAGATCCCAATGGGAACTAGTTGCGTTCCACAAAGTTCAATTACCAATATTACTACGCTGATGCTCAACACCATAAGACCCAAAAGACAGCGCGATAATCAGTGTAGACTGGAGTTATTATAAAATAAAATTATAAATATAAGGAAGTGCAACTCTCAGTAGGTCGTTATTTGAAAATAAAATGAAATATCCATTAAGTGGGTTATGGCTGCAGTAGATGCTTTTTTGGGAAAAGCTTCAGAAATATATATATATTAAGGGCTTGTTATCTGAAATAAAAATGATTCTAACGGCTCCAACGTGTAGCGATTGAGGAAAAGATGTTACTGGCGAAGTTTTTTCTATAGAGTCACTGGTCGCCTGGATATACTGACTTTCCTACAAGTCTAGATATATTTGGATAACCTGGCAGTTAGTTTCGCCGATATGTTTTACAAAATTGGCATTAAAGTTCTTGATTATGTTTACTGACTACATTCGTGAGTATAAGAACTTATCAAAGGTCTCTTTTTAAAATCAGAGCAGAGAGCAAGAGTTCATAAACCTTTTTACCGATGCAGGACCTCTTTCCATAGTCTATTATAGTCTTCATCATTACAATATATGTTCTTTTAAGATAACACAACTGAGTAAGAAAAACGCAAATTTATAAGACTTCTTATTTGCATAAACCAATCAAACCTTTAAGAATATCGATGATTAATTTCGAATTTTGCTACACTCCAACTCCAAGTTCGGTGCACTTAAAAAAGTTGCAAGCCTTAAATGGATGGACCAAAAATTGAAAAGAAAAAGATGCCATCACCAAAACTTCATTTGATTGCCGGTTCTTGAAGCGATCAAACCATATTTGGCCTTATTTTAAGACGCGTGTCCCGAAAGACATCAAACATTTTACACACATTTTTTTGGTAAGACGGGAAGCGGCTTTTGAAATGTTGTCATCATTTAGCATTTTCACTTTCGATTGAAGGCCACTTTTGGCAAAATCCACAATTAGAATCTACTTACTTCATTCGTTATATGTGATGCAGCCATTTTGGAAGATTTGTTCGATTTTCCTGTTTCACGATTCTTACACGCACTCACAAAAAAACACAAAATTGAAACGAATTTTAAATTCGATTGTCGAGATGACGCACGCAAAAGGCGGTAATGAACCGATTAATATTTATAGAATCTGATTGCGGTACCAAATAATTTGTTACTTGAAAAAGATGCCGCTTAAGGTAACTTGGGCTGAAGTTCGGAGCCGGCGAAGCGTCGAACGGCTTTGCGAAATCAAACTAAACTAAACCATTTGCAGCGCGTGCACTTTCAATTTATGCAAACAACAATAACGCCAACAACACGAAAACGTTGACGAAACGCTGGAAAGCAAATGAAAGAAAAGAAAACGCGAAAAACGCGAAGAACGCGTAAACAAAAAAGTACCGAAATGTTTCAAATGTGAAGCTTCCAAAACGGAGCGGAGAGGCAAAATGAGCGCGCAAAAGAAAAGCGAGATCACTACTCAAATTGAGTTGTGTGTTGTGTGTTGGTGTTGGTGTTGGTGTTGTTGTAATAACAAAACTCAATTTGAGTGGCATTCACCGGCGCGATGCATTACTTTAAGTGGACTCACACACACCCACCCAAACTTGCATGCCACCGTAACACCGTATTACATTATATGTATTTTATATATGAGTTTGTGTATGTAAGTGTATGTAAGTGTATGTGAGCATATTTGAGTTCACAATCGTTCACAATCAGGCGCGCTGCTGGCCAAGCATTGTAATCGCTCGTTTCCAATTTTCACTATTTACGGCCAGTTAACTACGTCCGTCCGAGATTTCGCCGCACATTAGCCGGCTGTTATTGTTGTTGTAGTTGTTGCCGTTGGCATAATTGCAGCTGTTTTGCTGATTTTTCGCTTTTTGTTTTGAAATCGTTTCGCTTCCGTTTAACAATGATATTTTATGGTCAAATGAATTGGTGATTTTTGTATGACTTTACGGCGCATTCGCTTTTCGCTTTTCGCTTTTCGCTTGAATGTGTGTGTATGTGTGATTGTGCATATGCACATTTATAACAGTTACTTTCCGCGCAGATACGCGTGCGCAACTGGGCCAATAAATTTTTGGTGAATGTCACCTATTAATAAATGGTTTTAGGTAGTCTTGAAGGTCTCGATTTCAAGAGATGCAGTAAAAAAATCATCAGTTCCTTTGAAGATTCTGCAAATTTAGTGATCGCTAAAGGATATCAGGAACAGCTGAAAAATACTGTTATTCTGCTTAGGGTGGTATACCACATCGAAAGACCATTACTGCGCCACCGAGGTTTAGTGACGTACTCTTAAAGTCCAACCCAATGTAAGCTCAGTAATAAAATTTGAAAGCTTTCACCAATTTGCAATCATGTACCGTAAAGTACAATCAACGAATCTCGGTTGAATCAAAACCGGGTTTCTCTGGTCTGCCTTATTCATTATGCACTTTGTATAGAGAAGCTTTCGCCAATTTCAACTTGCCACACCATTCGTAACTGCAATTGTACATTTGTACCTAAAAATTTGTATGCCTGTACTGTCAGTTCATCGCAAAGAGAAATTTGAGTTGTTCGACTGTAGAAAGGTGTGTGTGTGTGTGTTTGTTTAGGGTAACCGGTTTCGGTGGGCGAAAAAAAGTCTTTCTACTATTTTCATTGCAGTGACCCATTATATACTTCAGCACTTTGAATTTTTTTAGTTTGGAGATAAAGAAAAATATCTGATTGGGTATCGGAAATGGAATACTGAAATTGTGTTTTTCAGGCATTTTTCGGAGATTTCATTACTATTGCACACATTTTTTTCTCGAGGTTGCACAAATAGAAAAGCTGAATAACGGGAAATGTTTAGAAATTCTCTATATTTTTTTCTTATCATTTTGGTAGCTGGCTGTCAACTTTTTGATACATCAGCAAAAGCATCAAGATTTGCTTTACTGTTTTCCTTTTGTAAACAAATGTTCTGAAATGCCAGACTACGACAGACACAACGTAGCCGTAGCAACGTAGCCGAGTGTCTGCCGTAGATTGTTATCAGTCTTGAGCACTGGGTGTGATGAATTTTGTTGAGGTAAGATCTTTTGGTTTAACCGTTTAGTATGGAAAATGGTGACACTCTAAGAGGAATTTCAGCGAGATTGTTCCCCAATTTTTACTATAAATGGAGGGCTCTAAATTTTTAGTCCGTTATAACTCTCTGCGGAATCGTTGGTTAAAAAAGCATTCTAATTGATAAGAATGCAGTACAAGTACGATTTGGCTCCATGAAACAAATTCATATTTAGTCACCCACTAGCACAATTCTACAGTTCTTTCTAGAAACTGATTTATAATATTTTCCCACGAAAGCTCGGCCAAAACCTGTCAAGGCTGTGTGTGTTGCTCGCGTATTCGAAATTCGCTTATTATGATAAGTTTATGCTACTTCTGTTATACTTTGTATTGTGTTATGCTAAGCTTATTTATTTGCATCTCTTTTCAGCTTACTCTCGGTGACAAGCAAGCGTTTGTATATATAGATATACAAAGCTACATATGCAGTTGAAGAAGTAAATCACAGTTTCGTTATCTTCATATTGATAAATAAGCTTATCGTCGAGTGGCGATTCGAATTTTGAGTTCAAGGAGGTTCCGGTGTGGCCGACACTGCTCTTGACTGTATTTCAACTAGGTAAATTATAGCAAAATTAAATGAATGCAAATGTTAATTTTATTATTTTTATTTAATATACCTTTTCATGCTGGTTGATTCTGTTTTTTCTTAATTCTTGCTAAGCATTTAACTTTGTTTACCTTAATTTGCAGGTGTAAATGTAAGACAAGAAAAAATAAAAATACAAAAAATGTATTCTGATATTTTTAAATAAATGGAAAGATATTGGATATCACTATTGGAAAATGTAGTTGCACGAATTCGTTCGGTTCAGTGCACAATAATATTTTATAATTGGGTGATTTTTGCCAATTGCGTTAAACTTGCCAATATTTATGTATTGCAAATATGAACCGAAACGCTTCATAAATACGTAAAAACTTGGTCCAGCGAAATCTAATGAATTTAAATTCAAAAATAGTACCCTAACTTCCCTTGAGTGATTATTTATAGACGAATCTATAACCACAATTCAAACTCGCGAACAATTTGTCTGGCCATTTGGCGATTTCCTACATGGAATGGTTAATATTTATATGCTTGCGGCTATACAACAATATCGATGGTGAATAGGTCTGCTGATAAAGTAAGCGGCTGCCGTGCGGTTTTATTGAAGCAAAAAATACAAACAATCAAAATAAAATAAAATTGAACGCAATTCGAGAACTCTCTGGCGTCTTAATATTTACACATCACACTTCGCCCATGAACTGCTGCCTATTTATTAAATTGTTGATATATTTTACATTTTTCTATTTTTTGTAAATGCTTCACTTTTTCATCCACGGAATGCGCAGCGTAATAATGGATGTTATGTACATATATAAATACATATTTACATGAATGCAATGCAGTTACCTTACTCTCGAAAGTCGATGACGCAAGTTCACTGAACTGCACAATATAAACAGCAATACATATGTACACGATGATATATATACACGAGTGCTGTTAGCACACACGCGCTCGCAGTGCCGCAATTTATTTTTTCATGGTCCACTTAATTATTGTACACACTGTTAATTTTTATGTAATGACTTTGTATATTTCGTTTCCTTCGCGAGAATTATTCCTTTCGAACGCGATAGCCTTGTTCTTGAAAAAAGTGGGTCAATATTTTTCGAAATATTTCACATGCCAGAAGCTTTTGGATTTCATTTCGCATGAGCGCATTTGTAGAATATTTAATTTCATTTATCGCTACGGTGTTTTTCCTATTTCAGTTGCAGCAGACATTCACTTGCCTAAAAACACCGGTGAGAGAATTTCGATAAAATTTGTTTCGAAAATGCATACTGCAAGAGCCCATAGTCCTTACTGAAGTGCAACTGAAAAGTACCAAGGCGCCTCAAATATTGACTGCTTTAGTGGTATCGACTGTGCACTATCACCTCGGATCCTGCTTTCGATACTAATTTTCGAGAAATATTATAAAAGTTCTTTTTAGCAGAGTTGCCTTATGGCAATCAATAGTAAACCCTGGAGCGTTTTTCGGATATGAAAAAGTATAAACAGGCTTAAGAAGCTCCAGCCCCTTAACGGTATACTCGTACCGATACATTTACAAAGCCAACGACTAAAGAAGCTGTTGAAATGTTGGGTTGGGTTAATCAGATGAAGTTCTCTGAATTTAGTTTTTAACCATTAGCTATTACCCATATCAGGGTATAATTTATTTCTACTGCCGTTGACTGAAATAAGTGACGACCCTGGCTGGCTTTTACGCTCCCTCAGGGCGTCTCTCGATAGCTTCATCGAATTTGTTCTGTATCTTTACACGTGTTCGCTTTGCTGCATTTGAAATAACTTTCTATTTCATCATTATTTGCAGTTCAGTTGGTCAGGCGGAAGATTAAGTAGGCCAGCTCAATGCTTAGGCAACACAAATGCTGGCACAGGGCAAAAGGCAAAGGGCAGTGGTTCAATGGGGCAATATGCGGTTTCGCGAGTCTCGCCACCTTCTCGCTGCCTTATTTGCATACTGAACTTTGATTGTATTTTTTAGCTGTATTGTTTTAAGTCGTTAATTGTTGATATGATATTATAGCTGTCATTGTCGCCTATAAATACACATATGTACATAGAAGAAAAGGCAACGAGCGGTGTGGCACACATCTAACCTTTCTTTTCCATCCTTAAAGAATGAATCATCATAAGTGATCAGTGGCGCTAGGGTTTCTAAATCTCAGTGCTATTGCAACTACTAATAAGCAATAATAAATAAACTAAGTAATCGATTCTAATTTCAGACTATGTAGTCGATAATTTCCTTCGCAGTTTTAAACAACTTCGTATAAACACAGCTCGAGTACTTTGTTTCAAGTCCCTATCCACAGATAAAGTTTATATTGAGTCCAACCATTGGACAAGAGAGAGAGCTGGAGGCCAGCATTCTGGAAAGATTTAGCGGTCAACCTAGGATAGGTGTTTGCTTTGCTGCTGACACTAACACCTTTAGTATATTTTGAGAAATTCAACCGACAAGGCTCATTAAAAAATATTAGCGAAAGATTTATGAGCAAAATATATACTTGATTAAAATAATTGTTTTCGAATTGGATGACTAGTCTTCGAACTAGCTACTGCTCAAAAACAGCTCTGCCAAAAATAAATAAAAATGATTTGGCTAGTAAACAAAGTCAGTCCTAGTCTATAAATTTAGTTGCACGTATTTTTTAACTTTTGCAAAAAAAAAGAATAATAACCATATGTTATTTCGCATATTAAGCTCATGAGAAAGAATCTAATTAGCAAAGGAATAGTTAGTAATTGAAGGTGATCAGCAGTTAATAAGTCTAATAAACCCACGGTTACTAAAAGCTTTCATAACTTAATAACTGTTTTGAAAAATTATAGACAAGAGCTATATTAGAAAGATTATTGTTGTGGTTAGCGACGTCATTCAATTACATAAGAAGTTGGTATATATTTAATAGTCGCTAGTTACGTACCACTGAATGTTATTGACCCTAAACTTGAACCAGAAACACGAAGCGCCACACCTAACAAAACACTTGCACACACACACATGCATAGCAGCAAATCCGCTAAGCCACTATAGGTAACTACAAAATTCAGTGAACAAAAGAAAAACACAACAACAACAAAAACGAAAATAAAATTTAACAAATCTCTTTTCGCTTTTTAGCTTTATCTGCGGCTCATTTTTATATATAAATAAAACGAGCATCCATATACATATGTGCATATACGAGTATACATAGATGCACCATAGCCTCAATTGATACGCTAAACAATTTCAGTTGCCGCTTAAGTTAATATTTTTTGACTTTGAAACAGTCTAGTCTATTTTTTTCTGTCCACAAAGGATTTCTAATATGAAAGAATGTTTAAATCATGGTACAAACATAACCTGCAAACAATCTGACTTAGAACAACCGACTGAACTTGTGACCTTAGTCGTTAATCGTCGATTCGCCACGTCTCTGCTCGCTATCTTTGAGCTCTGCTCCCTTGTCTAAAAAATTCAGTTGTGAAAGCAACAACAGAGGTAGCGAGTTGAATTCGATATAAAAAAGTACGCAGATACTTTTCTGCATGGCTCAAATGACAACTTGCTGTCAAAAACCACAATTCAAAGACTTTTTATTGACTTTAAAAATTTAAGATTCGAAGTAACATATAAATGGTTATAAATATAACGCTGTCAAAAGTTGGGGCCCTATTCAGTACACTTGTTAACTGTCCTAAGATAACGGATTTTAAAGTAACCTTGAGTATTTACTATTTCTCGAAAAAACAAATAACTTGTTTACTGCAATTTCTTCATAATTTTTATTAATTTTTTTAATTAACTAAATTAATATTAAATTTAATTTTTTTGAAATAATTAACCTACATACCTTACATACATGACCTCACAACCAAGAATTAGTGAGTTGCTTGGATCGTAATAAACCTTCAAACATATCTTTGAACAAAAGAAATATGAATAAATGAAACAATATAACTCTCTATAATTTTTCAATGTAAATTAATATGTTGTATCATATTTTACAATGATTAAGCAATCCTTTTTCCAGGTATATATGGCATATGTATGTAAACACTTGTTCATTTAATTGCACATTAACACACACATTTCCGTGCATTTTAACGCATAAATTGTATAAATATAATTATTTCGGTCAATTTAACTATTTAAATGGCTTTTGTGTTTGTTCGCAATTAATTTAGAGCAAACAAAGATATTGCAAATATTATGTGGTATAATAAATAACAGCATTATTAGTATTTATTGACATTTCCTACTCACTTCATTCGATAATTTAAGTGTGTTTTAGGCAACAAAATTAGCTAGTTTGGCAAAAATTGGAAAACAAATGCGATAGATTCTTTTGGATAATATTAAAATAAATTTTTCTATAAGTACTGTCCTCTATTTCGGTAA
This sequence comes from Bactrocera minax, assembly GCA_021498325.1. NCBI lineage: Eukaryota > Metazoa > Arthropoda > Insecta > Diptera > Tephritidae > Bactrocera > Bactrocera minax. The sequence continues at coordinate 469,170 of JAKEEE010000067.1, read as the reverse complement.
AATTATGGCGAAATTCTATAATTAGCATTGTGTTGATTAAGTGAAGTGGCAGAGAATTAACATAAATACCTTTTTGAAACAAATACAGTAACAAAAAGCGGAAAAAGAACAATGGATTCAAATAAATTTCAAATCCCATTACCTGAAAAAGCAGTTATTCCCGAGGCCAATTAAAGCAAGTTTAAATCACAACTCAAGAATAAAAAAAAGCCAAAACTCTGCATTTTCTTGTTCTTCTCTTTCTATTTTTAAACTTCTTATTTATATATTATTTTTTAATATTCATTCATTTTCCTTTATTCATGTGGCCTTGCATATGGCTAATTAATTCAGTTGATGTTGGTCTTTTATGTTTGAGAGAGACCACGTGTGCCGGAACCAAAGGCAAACAAATTCGGCTAACGGTGAGCGTTATGTGCACAAGTGTAAATACCCATTTACAGCAGTAAATGCAACCGCGTAGGCATCAGAGTAACATAATTGCATCTGTGCTGCCTGTGAAAGTGAAAATTGTTTACCTAGAAACAAAATATTTTAATATTCGTTTTGGTTTTTTGGTATGCCCTTTCATTATTGCTGAATGTCACTAGGCTAAGCTAATTCATTATTGTTTATAAACACATTATAGCAACACACATTTGGGCATACATACAAAGGATCAGTGTTATTTTGAGCGGTTGTTAATAACTGTCTTCGATTCACTAAGTGTTGGAGAGTAGTGAATCGAGCCAGTTGTTCAAAAAAACTTACAACACTAGAGCTTCGAAAAGAAATTCTTCTTTCCTCTTTTTTTTTCAAAAAAATATTTTCGTAACTTCTTAGTTTCGAACCTTACTTTTTCTATAAACAACTGTAATTCATTTCCGGTCTTAAGTTCTGACAATGATTTAAACTTTTTTTGTATTTTCGCTTTGATAGTAATTTTCCATAGGAGCCATTCATAATGGTAAAACAAAGCTTGGTAGAATGGTAGCATTGAAGATAGCGGTTATAACACTTTAGTGAGGTATGTGCATATTCTCTTGTATCTATTCAACTTGATAACTTTGTTATCTTTTGTTGCTTTTACATGTAAATTTTTCGACAAGAGAGCAGCGCACCAAGAAGCGAAATATTTTAAACCAACACCAAACCAGTATTTGCGATGCCGCAGATCAACATACGCAGGCATATACACAAAACTTATAGGCCGCGTAGGGCTCGAAGCAAGGTGCCGGTCCTCAAGCTGACCCTGAGCAATGTCAGGGCTGACGGCCAGATACAAACTTATTTATAAAGATGAAGTAGCCGAAATGAAAAATTGCCGACATATTATTTTTCAGTAACGGGTAGCAACGGGCTAACGGGGAGTAATTTACGGGGACCGATATGTGCTATATATATAGCATTCGCGTTGACGACGTTGATCTATTCAGTCGTTGTTATTATCATACCGTAGTTATGCCAGTACCCTTCAGTCAAACGTAACTAGTTACATACTACTTTGCACAAGCAAACACAACCAGTCCGCCGCAGTCTCTTTTTCCATACAAGCAGTCGATAGTGTTTGCATGTTACTGCACAACGAGACATCAGTTGTGATATTTCGGTCAGAAAATTTTAGTTGATGTTCATGTTTAATGTTCAGGAAAAATTTTAAATTGAAATTGATTTGGATTCTTTGCGTTTTTAGAAATAATATCGATTCGCAAACTTTACTCTGCTCTCCTCACCACATCATTAAAAAATAATAAATTTTATTTCATTAGTTTCATTTTAGTGAGGATGTTTCAGCTGTAACTTGGTATTTTTACTGACTTGTTGGACGTATCTGTAAACAGCATATATATTTTTGTTGTAGGTGTGTTTCTACAATATGAGAACTTCAAAAATTATTTGCTTCTTGTTATTAGCGCCTGAATTGTTAATCGTAACTTATTCCTATTATCAAAGGATTGAGCGGGGTGAAATCAAAAGATCACCCAAGTCCACGATTTCGAGCTATAAATCCTTTCTATCATATCTGTAGTGCTTAATGTCGACCGAAATGGCTTTTACCATATATCAGAAAATAGGTCCATGGTCGCACCAAACAAAACGAAACGTTATGTCAACGAAATTGAAGTCTAGTACCAAGGTCGATACCGATACAGAAGAACACTCGCATACTTTTTCAATTTCGCAAGTGTCTTGTTTTCTATATTAGACATGCTATGACTTAATATATTTGATTAACTAGCTTTTATTATTTGCCCCATTGACGCTGTAAGTATTTGAATTGAAAGAAAACACATTTGCCCTGGTCATTGAGAGGTTATTGGAACTGTGTGATTCATTGTTGAATGAAAACACTTGAAATTTAATACAAATATTTGATGACACGAACATCCTGTATACGATGATCAACTTTGCTGGAAGATGTTTGCGAAAATACTAGTTGGCGTGCGTCATGAATTATTAGTTGCCAGCTAGTAATTAACTACTTAGTAGCGTCAAGTAGAAAGGCGCGTTTCTTTTTTATCTAAACGATTTATTGGGGTTTTCTGGATTATGTAAATTTTCGAGGGATTATTGAAACAATAATTTTTGAGCTATCAGCATTCAGTGGCTAAACTATAAGAAAACTATAAATAAACTGCTATCAGACAATTCCAGCTATTCCAGCCAGTTACATCAGCTTTTGCTGATTTTGCCAGTTGCTTCCACTTTAATTATCTAATTACGTCTTTTGTCCGTAAATTACGAGCATCGTTTAAATGTTAGCTCTATGGAATGAATTCACGACTAAAAGCTGACCACTTTTGCAAGTATAAGGACTTTTTTCATTATGTTAAAAAATCAGATTCAATTTATTTGCATATATTTTAAATGAAAAACGTGTCGGTTTCATTGGAACCGGTTTGGCCGCATTTATGACAACACGTCTGATACTTGGTCGGTAAGAAACTAATCAGTGCAATTAAATTGAATGCATTTAATGACTGCGGGTCAATGCATTTATGAAAATATATAATTTTGATTTCATTTCATTTATATATGGTTTAATGGGATAACCTGACAACTGAATTAAGTGATGTAATAAATGCATGCATGAGCCCTCTATTCATGAGGCTTTTGCTAAACAACAAAATGAATAATAATAAAATTAATTCAACGATTTCATTCATAACGAAAATATATGGACAACTGAATTTAATCAGCGGCCGGACCGAATCCATAGCCATTTATTTTTATGAAAAAAGTGGTATTCTTTGTATGTAAATTATCATTTTGGCTAATATTTCTGCATTTCGCTTTTCAAATCTAAAAAACCAGAACTTTCGTATTTGTGAATGCTTATATTAAGAGTTATAAAAACCGTTGTTGCATGTATGCACGAATGGTTGATGGGATTGTGTGTCGAGATTATTTCGGTTTTATTTTCGTTGGAGGGCCATTTTTTGTAACGCACTCGGTTTTCCACGACCCATTTTGCTGCTCCATAATGCTAACCCTTTCTTCACCTCCCTCACATAAAGAATTCTTCGCGTAAAAACAAAGCAAATAGCAACCGCTAATTAAACAGATTGATTAATATTATGTGGACAAATTCATTTAATTTAAACGAAAGAAAAAAATATAATTTTACATGTAAAAATCAACTTGAAACTTCAATGGAAAAGTAATGTTTATGCATCAATGACAATTTTTGACAAAGCGAGTTGACTTCTTCCTCGAAAGAATAAACAAATGTGTAAGCCCCACAGAATTGCAATCAATTAAACCGTTGGGGTGAAAGTGATATTTTAACTTTATATGAAACACGTTTCCTTTTTCTTTTTTTTTCTTTAAAAAATATTTAAATCACATAATTTAAAGGCGGTGGGTTGAGTTCAGTTGAAACTGTTGAAATGAGGTGTGGTATGTTGATATAAAGTAAAGTAATAGAATTTCATAAAATAATTTAAATTTTTTGCCTCTTCGCTTTTGCCTCTTTATCCTATATCTGTCCCTAGTTGAGTATATAAGACCACAGTCTAAAGATTTATTTTCGCTCAACTCAAGGAAGAAAAACTTTTCAGTTCAATCTTTCGTAACTGGATACATAAGGAGCTATTGACACTACTATTACTATTTCTGACGAAACCCAAAGAGTGCGTAAAGCTAGTCGACAAATATTTCGAAGTGTTTTTATAATCCATTAACAGTTATGCGTCAGACTAATCTACGTGACTGTAAGCGCATGCAATCGTTTCTCAAATGCCGCTGGAATGAGAGAATCGAAAAAAATCGAATTTAGTGATTCTAAATGCATTTTTGTAAACGCATTAAGCTGAGCAAATTCAATTGTGCCAAAAACCAATTGAAAAAGATCATTTCACATTGACTGAACTTGATGTAGAAGTCACGTGTGTTTTGAGCACGTGTTGTTTTTATTGTTTTCGATTGTATTTATTTGGCGGTAAATTGTTTGCTTCAATTGTTAATTAACAGTGGAGTCGTCAATTGATATGCCATACGAGTACATAAACATGTTGGCCGACGTCAATGCGGTGGATTGAAGGTGGCGACGATGGTTGGGATGCGAATCAGAAGCAACAATGATATTTGCAAGTGAAATGGAAATTTAATTGATAAAACTATTAAAAACTTAGTTGAAATTTGAATTTTGTTTTTAGATCATCATTCTGGATAGGCTTCCTCTTGACCTCGCCTACTGATAAAATCTTCCTTCCGACAAATTTATTCGGAAATTCCTTCGAAATCAATTTAGAAATTGAGTTCAAAAATAATTGAAAATAGTGCTGGTTACAGTTCTCTTAGATGAACACAGAAGCAGAAATGAATGTGTTTATTAATGTAGGAATTATATGAAACATATAAGATGGTAGACGTTTTCGCTAAGGCTCTGAATTCTAAAAATAACCAAGATTCAGACTTGGAACTTAAACTATATACAACGACGTGGTGCGCAAGTTAGATCGGTCGATTGAAGGTCATTGTTTTGGTGCTTTTCTGACGGAAAACCTGTCAGGCGAAGCTTTCTCGTTTCGACGAATCAAACTGGTTGCCTCAAAAATTCAGATAAGTAGCAGCAGTTTAACTTTAGATTAGGTTATTTGTTTCTCTCCAGGCGTTTGCTATCAAACTGTTAGAATACAGCTCAGTTGATTTTTGATAAGTACACTTTGCTTTGACAATGAGTAAAGAAAGTGCACAATAAACATAGAAAAATTGAACTCGTATTTAAAACTACACTGTAAGCGAATTCTAAAGATATGTTTGTGACTAGTTTAATCAAAATGAATTTAAGGCATACTTTGACATATTGTCTTTATATTGTAAATTGGCATTTTTCCAATTTCTTTATTTCTGTTTGCATTATTTAAATGGCATTAAGTAAATTTTATATAATTGCTTGAATACATTTTCAATTACTTTTACTCTCTACGTGATGACGTCACTTAACCAAATTTGGTCGAAAAAGTAATAAAAATTTCAATTAAATATTGAGAGCAAATAAAAAGGTAGGAAAGCAATTAAATAAATACAATATATTTCAAATAAATATATGCTATGGTCTAATATTAGTAAGCGAGAAAAAGAGGGATAACTTGGGACAGGTATTAGCCAAAATCGTAGTAGTCGTAAAGTTTAAAGAGTTTGTTAGTTCACATATTTGAATAAATTCAATTCAATTGAATAAATTGAATGTATTCAAATATGTTTTTTTTACTGATATTTTGCTAAAAATGTTTTCGTAAATGAAATAATTAATAGTTTCATATTATTTTTTTTTAAAAAAGGGTGTTGTTTTAGAGAAGAATTTCTATCAAAGTAAAAAAATTTGTTCAACTTTTGTGTTCACAACTCGTGCACTGTTCACAAACTTTCAGAACACTTCACATACCAGCTATGATACTACTTACATAACCATACCTTTAAAATTGAACATGGATCTATTGTTATCGTTATGGGATGAACTTAGAGTGTATAGACCGAATCATATGAAAAATGGACCTTGGATACCTAGGCAAAACGATTTAACTCCGTTAAGCTACTGATCTATGCTGATAAAGCAGCTATGATTGACCAGTTCAAAAGTTGGTTCAATTATTGGACTAACAGGATGGTTTTCATTCAACGCAGTCGCGTCATAAATATTGCCCTTTGTATTAATTTGGATAGTTTTTTACTAGAAATCAATGTTTCATACCAATACCATTTATATCTAGTAACATATCTATAAGTTTATATCAATACACATTCCTGTAAATTAAAGCACTCAATCGTGAATATCAAATATTCGATAGGAAATGACCATTTCGTGTGCACTCGTGCGTTGACTTTACCAAATGTCAATTCGGACACAAATCTCTAAAACAAAAAAAAAAATAAAAATGTAATTAAAATTATATGTCTTCTTTATACGAATATATAGCTGTATACTATTTCTGAACAAATAATTGAATATTTTCCCTTTTCTAATTTTTTTTAACTATGACCTTTGCATTTGAACAAACGGTCCACCGAGTTCTAGTCACACACTGAATGTACTCATCCCCGAAACTGGGTGGAGACCAAATTAAATATATATGTTTATACGAATGCAAATACAAAAATTAGATATTGTAAATATTCTGCAGACACAAGCGATTTTTAAACTGTCGTAGCCAATTTGGCAATGGGCAACCTTACCGGCCGCTAAATGCGGGTTTATGTATAGTGTTTCACTTCCGATTTTCGCCTACGTACTTATACTCTCGAAAAAAAAAAAAAATTGCGAAAGACTTTGGGCGTTTGGGCGTTTGGGAATACCTTATTTCGATTATTCTAAGCGTAAGCATTTGCGCAAAGTTGTTCAAGAGCGGAAAAAATCAATGCGAATTTTGATTCGAATGCATGGTAAATTATGCAATCGAAAGTGATGACAGACTGATACGAACCGGCGCTTGAAAATAAGCCAAATAAAGCAAATAAACAAAAACATTGCCATTTTCTTCCCAGCTACTTTGTGGGCACAATTCGGGTGCAAACACACATGTATATAAGATACGAGGAGAAAGTTGTTGTATTACCATGCTTTGTCGAAATGCATAAATTAAATAAAACGGATTTATTTTGCCAATCGCTAAATATGAAAAATTCATACATAATCAATTTGTGTCGTGTGTTGAATAAAATATTGCGCAATTTCGAACGCATTGTGACCTAAGAGATGCTTCGATAAATTTCTATGCTCGAGCGGTGCCGACGCAGGCATATACATATTTGCATAAGTATGCATAGACGTAAACATCTGTGCTTGTATGATTTGCATTTATGCATTATATATACGTATGTACATATTAATGAAGGCCAAGTTCAGTGTTTCAGATTTTGTCGCTTAATGCCAACGGTATATTTAATGAAACACAACAGAAATCATAACATAAAAAACATAAAAACACTTTGGAAAATCACTGAAGCAGTGTTGCTTAATGAATTTATAACTTTGAACTTGAATATCAGTTACTTTACACGCTGAACTAACAAGTTTCTAAAATTTTAATTTCGAATTACAGTGAACGATGTGCTTTACGTGGGAACCTGCCGTTGTACAGCCTAACTCCACGGTGTTCAAAAACACAACGGATCAATACAATGCGTTGATCGACGCCCCGAAGGTGGATAGCATTTGCTAAATACCTGTCGGTACCAATTGGCAGTATGGAATGGACACACTGACCACCTTGGTAGGGTTCGAGGCCCATCGAAAACCTCTGTCGTACTTTGGGTCCGGCACCCGGTTGCAATGCAACTCCACATTGAGCTGACGCAAGGCCAGCTCTTCCCGCATTTGGGTTTAAACCACAGCCACCGCGATACTCCCCGAAGGGCCATGCCGTATGAGCAGGCTTGAGTGAACTCCAAGGGCTCCTGTTCCCCGTGGTACCAGAATTTAGTCACCGGTCAGACCTCGTAGCCAGAAAACTACTACCAGTTGAGCTTCCATACAGCTCTGGACTGGTGACCAAGGATTGAAACCTCACCCACTTAATGTAATATAACCCCACTTATACTTTAATTAAAAATCCTAAAGTCCAGCTAAACTCCTCCGCCACTTAAACAACTCACGCGCATATAACCCAAACAATTCCAATTTCTCAGCACCCCGACTAGTGGAGATCACACCACTCACATCTAACTGTCCGTCAGTCCAGCTGATACCGAAAGCCCCAAGATTCCTAATGTCCGAGTACAAAGGGCACTCTGCTATAACATGAACACAGTCTTCAATGCGTGCCCCACACATACACTCTGCCACGTCTGATAGGTGCCTCTGATGCAAAAATACATTCAGCAACCCATGTCCAGTAAGCATTTCGAATTACCGTGAGCATGAATTATTATCTGGGTAGCTAGTTGTAGAACGTACGATAAAAAACCCAGGTGTTCTTGATAACATTTTTTTAAATACCGCTAAACATTTATTTAAATTTATTTTCTTAAATTCGGTGATTTGATGTGTCCCTCACAGTTGGAGAGGGGGCTTGTGTGAAGCGCGTAAAAGCGGCAGATCGCCTTCGAATATGTAAAAAAAATTTTTTAAAATCAATATGCATTTTTCTTCTGGGTTTCTGGTTTTCATTGGTGATTTTTAACCTTTTCAAAGTATTTCGCATTTTTGTAAAACACTGGAAAAATTTATGTTTTTACACTGCAATATGGTTGGCAAGGAATAAATAGGCAATATAATTTATTGAACACATATAGCAATACGTTAGTGTGGCATCCACAAACTCTTTTGTATTGAATTTAACTGGATATCTTTGTTTTTGCTTTCACAAGCGAATTTATCGACAAGAAAGCAAAGCTCAAACATAGCGAGCAGAGAAGTGGCGAATCGAAGAGAACTATCATTTGCTAGACTATTGAATAACATTAAGTATTAATTGTTAGTTTATCCAATAATAATAAGAGAATTTGTAACTTCAAGTGTCAGTGCTAGTGAAGCTAATAAAATGGTTAACTTTTATTAGCAAAAGTAATTAACGGCAATTGAAATGTTATCAGCGTGTGTGTTTGCAAAATATTAACGTATGGATATAGTCACTTTTATATAACATTGTACTGCCATGTAAGTATATGAGGAACAGTCAACAGAATCCTAATTGATTTCGCTTGAGAGTTAAAAAGTTTGTAAGCGAAAAGTTTCCACCAGTCGCATAGCTTTGCTGTTGAGCGGTTTTGTGTATTGATTCGCAAACTTTCCAATACTCTTATCTTTACGTACATACATTCGTATGGTATATATTCCCTTTAGGAAAATGCGTGGAAACAACTTTGCTGCTAAATACCCTTTTCTTATATCTTCCAATCGTATAATCGTCTTTCAATAGCCCGAGAGTATTTATTCCACGCAAAAAACTGTCGTAAAATTGGCAACGAAGCTGAGACGCATAAAGCTTTGTGAGATTTGCCAAGACGATTCCACAAATAGCTCTAATGGGCATTTAATAATGGTATAAAGGTGTAAGTACCAAATTCAATTACATATAAAGCCACACAGCTTAAACTTGTTAGGATTGTAATTAACAGCCTTAAAGAAAACCAAAATCCGTATTACTTTGTTTACATTCGTTTCCTTAAAGTTTTAGAATATTTTATTACGGTTTATTTAAATATCAATTAATTTCTGTTTTTTTTGTGCGATTTTTGGTAAAAAAAAATATTTTTAGATTTCATTGTATATATAAGTAAGTAGTAGCAATAGATTTCACTATGTGTTAAGCTTTATGCGCATAATAGACAAGTAATAGTTTGAAGTTAGTTACAAAAGAAAATAACTGCTTCAAATTCGCAAAGGTTTTGTCTTTAAGAAATCTCCATTTTATGTAAACTAATTGCTATTTTTGTTATATACATTTTACACTTTATTTTATTTTATCCTCGCTTGAATCCATCTTTGTCTTAATGGCTCTATATTCAGCAAGTCAGATTATGATCCACACAAAACCAGACTCGTTTAAAATTCATTATTTTCAATTTTACAAAATTGTACAATTCCATTGCAAATATTTTCTAAAGGACTTTCCCTTACGCACAGTTACGAACACATTGCTTGATGGAACTTACTACAAATTCTTTGATAAAATAACGAATACTCGAGAAGTTTCAAAGCCATAGTCGCAATCAATTGTAACTTACCTTATCTAGTTGGCTTCGAAGATTAAACATGTTGTTTCTGCCTTTTGGTATTCGAGCGGGAAGTTCGGAGGGAAGTTGGTAAGTGAATAGTTTCGCGATTTATTTTAAAATAAACTGCAGCTCAAGCTAAGCACACACAACAAAAACATGAAAGTCTCCGAAATTCCAATTTGTCTATATATAGCTAATCAGCTTTTAATCTGTTTCTGGTATAATAGGTATTTATTTACAATCGAAAACCATCACTTGGGCTTATAAGTACACACATATGTGCGTCACTATAACGAGAAATGTTGAAAATCGGCTGGCCGGTGGGCTGTTTGTTTGGCGTGAGCAGCTGTTTTCACTCTGCAAATCGTTCAATTTTCGATTTTCGCATCTAAATCGGTTGCTTTTACTTTTACTATTTACTATTTACTGTATACTATTTATCAAGTTTTATTTGTTTTTGCTCAACGATACCGCAAATTTCACAGTGTGTAGTGACATCCAGGTTTTTGTTTTGTTTTTGTTTTGCTTTTGTTGGTCATCAAACAAATAATTTATGCGACCGCAAATTCCACTCAAAGCTACTCAAATTTTATTATTCAATTGCACGGCGGTGTAAAACGAAACAAAACAAAAATAGTAAAGTACAATAGGAAACTGAAATTCGAAAACAGTCAATTGAAAGCGACTGAAAGCAGAGAGTGGCAACGAGCACCGCTTCGGTTTAAATAAAATTCGCAACTGAATGCGCAAACGCGTTTCACAGACACTCAAATATAAGCCAAAGCCCAAGTAGGCGAAATGTGTGGAGCGACGACGGCTCCGATACTGAACAGCCGCCCTGCTACGCTGGACAACGGCACGAAAGGCGCCAAACGAGTGAACCAGCGAGCGAGCGAGCGGCGTGACTACGCCAGATACGAAACGCGCTTAACCAGTCGGAGAGGTACGCGTGCGCGCACACCTTTTGCTGTGATCGTCTGCCTTAGACCGCCTGATCACCTGGTCGCTCGGCTGGCATGACACCACTACCTGGCGGCCTCACGTAGCACACAGCGCACACAACTCATTTGTTGGTGAGTTTGGACTTGTTTCGGCTCTGCGAGTAGTTGTCGCAATTCGCTGCGTAGCAAACCACTCGCGCGTTTATTACAATTTTATATACTACATTCGCCGTTACGTGAAAAGTAGAATACTTTCTGACCGAGAAACCAGCTCAATTAACTGGATATACTTACGTACACTCGTTTATGTAACAAGTCCATAAATGTGTGAACTAGTTGTGGGGTTTGTTCGCAACATTCTGGCCTCAACATGTGGACTTCTAAGCTTCAATTTTTTGTTATTGTAAAATTTGTAAATTCTTTTTATAATTCTTAGCTTCGAAAGCAAGCTCTTTTTTATGTTGGCATTTTGAACATTATTTTTACACCTACATTTATATAAGAACCTTTCTCAGCATTAATACATTTAGCACACCTGCTTAGAAGAAATTCTAAACAAACACATTCATATATTTTCTTAGCACAGTATTGTGTGTGATATACAAGTATATATAATTCTTTGTTGAAATATTAATAACAAATTTATATTTTGTTTTTCGAAAGCCTTTCCGTTAAAAAGCGTTGGGATAAATGCTTTAACTTAATAATCTAGGGTTTTCAAGAATGATGGTATAATGGTGATGGTCGGGTATCTGAGCAAAGCGAACAGCGAAGAGGTGGAGTGGAAGGCGGAAAAGGGTAAATATAATGGAATGAAATTTAACATTTATACATATCCAACCAAAATGTGGTGGTCACGCGATTAACACTGAGCTATTTCATATCCATCTCGACGTGTATATTCAAATTCCTAATTTGATTCTCTGTATTTTGCATAGTTCTGAATTAGCGTTAGCTGTTGAGGTGTTTATGAGTAAAATATTTTCAAACTAAATTTTAAATAATAACAACAACTGCAGTGTGAACAGTTAAAATTACTGAGTTAAACTATCGTTTGAACTCGATATAAGTGAAAATGAGTAAAATGGTTTATTCCCACTGTTTATTAACCAGGCTGAAACTGGATGTTTAAAAAAATTATATGAAACCAGATTTCAGTCATGATTTTGCCTTGATTATAACGGTAAAACATAAATATGTAAAAAGTTTCCCTTTTTTCTATTTAATTACCTTTTGCGCGAGTTTTTGATGGATATATTTCACTTTTGCCATCACAGATTGCCGAAATTGAATACTGTAAATAAGAACGTGACTAACTAATCCCAATATTTTAATATGTGCACACATTTTATAAGCTCTTCATTGACGGGCACAATACGTATGGCTGTACCTCGCAGGGAACAAAAAATAGTTAAACGAAATTGTGGTTTCTAAATAGAAATACGCTACTGAAAATGAGTGTTGAGAAAGGGAGTAGCTTGTAACTGTTATTTTCGAACTGAAATGTAACTAGTACAGAAAAGATTAGACCAATTACTATTTATTAATGAGTTATGTAATTGACTTTAGTGATTATAATTATCGTAAAATTATATATTTTTAATGTTTTGGTCTTGGTTGAACTGTCTAATTTGAGCTAGTAGAGACTAGTTTATATATGACCGAAATCTGATAATTAATGTCTCATAGATCAACTTCATGTAAAAATATCAGTTGGTCCTTTGAGAAAATGTTAACTAGTTAACTTGTTGAGTTCGGGTTTCATATTAGCGTATATTGCAACCAGTTCCTTATGGAGTAACAGACATGAATGTACCCACTCGGAATGGGTACATGACTCGCTGTGGCAGTGGAATTATATGCATATTTCATCTACTAGTTAAGTGCACATGCAAATATTATTGAAAAGCACTAATAGAGTAAGTAAGTAAGTAAGTGGTACCATTGCACGATTCCGAAGGGGTGCTCGACGTCATAGCCGTCTGATTAAAATGCAAATTTCAAGTGATCACATTTTTTTATCGAAGTAAATATATTAAGAGATTAAGAGCGTTGATTAAGGGATTGGAATAGATTTAACTGAGTATATGTACATCTTGAAATATATATTTTTTATATTTGTGTGTATGGAAATACTGTGTTCGATTTTGCAGTATTAATGAATTCGCCAGTTTAGTATTTTATTGTATTTATATAAAATGTTAGCACAGTGGACAAAGCATGAGTGTTAAAATTTACACCGAATAATCTGGTTGCCACATCTTTTTCTCAGCATAGCTTCTTAAGCATGTACATAGATATTTGTATGAACATTTTACCTTGAGTCTAATGTTATGCATTTTAGTGACCTGCTGTTGTATCAGCTTTCTTTTCAGCATTTAAGCGATGCAGTCAACTGAAAAAACGCTTTATCTTCTTTCAATAACAGCTTGGGCGTCTTTCGTTGTATTTGCTGTTGTTTTTGCACATTCACAACAGTCGTTGGTGCCATACAAACTACGTACTAGAGTAATAAACCGGTGCAAAGTTGGCTTGAGTCAGGTTGAAATTACTAAAAATAGTATAACGAGCGTTTCAGTCACGTTCGCCCCTACAAACACAACAACAACATATAGACGTATTTACTTACAAGTATTTGGTATGATAATATGCAGCGAAACAGCTGATTAGCTCCGCAGCAGCCAACTTATGAGAGCGTAATTGTACATATGCACATTAGTACGGGTGAATGCGTGAGTGTGTACTTTTGTAACGGTGTAGTGAAGAATGCTTATAACTGTCGTCGTCATAGTCTGAATTCGCCTCAAACCTGTTCGTCGCATCGCATGCACAAGTCGTCTGCGCTCTGTGCGCCGAGAGCTCTCTATGTGTGCGGCTTACGTTTAAAACATTTACACTGACGTCAAAAGATTCGCATTTAATTTGATCAAAATACATCACAAGTGATTGGAAATCAAAGCACGCAAGTCGTTTAACTATATCTGGACTTTTGCTTTTCAATCTTAATGGTTTTGAATGCTCCACGTTGCGAACAAAAACATATTGGGAAATGGGTTCTCCAACTTCTTAGACCGGAAACACTTAACATTTGCAAAGTAAACCTGATCAATATATATATATCTCTTTATTTTTGAGATATTCGGAACATAAAATTCTAAAGTCCTACTTGATAGATAGCAGACAAACTAGATTGTGAAGACCGAACGAGGGTGTCTTATCTAAAAAATATCGTAAAAAGTTCAGTCAGTATGAAATTTGTTTTTCGATCTGGGCTTTCGAGTTACTGGTCATTTTCGAAACCACGAAAGCTCTTCTGAAGCCAGCTCTCAAGCGGTATTGATGATTTTTCACTCTCAAAAAATTAAATGTTTTTTGTTTTAGATCATAATTTCTAAGAATGCCTGTTGCATTATAGTCGAATCGAGCTCTGAAGACCCCTAATTATTGCAAAGTGTTTGAAATATAGCAGAGAAGGATAAAGTTATTGCTAGAACCACTCACCTACGCTTTACATGTAAATTACTTTAATTGTAAAATTTAGAAGTAAAGTTTCGTTGGTTGAAATTTTTCAAAGCTTTCCTTGTATGAATTCCAAAAAAGCTCAACTGTTTCTGTGTTAGGAGGTCTTTTGTCTAGGAATACCCCTCTTCGTCAAACGTGTTGTTTATTCATTATTTATTTACGTATCACTATTCACTGGAGAGTGTCGAACAATATCACTATTACATGCAAATTTTCTGGCTAATAATTAAAAACTTTTTGAGCATAAAATAAGCAATTTCTTTCTAATCCAAATTCAATGAATTTTTTTTGTTAATTTAATTAAGAGGAGGTGTTTATGCAGGTAACCATTTTAGTTTTAGCTTAAAATTAAGGAATTCTTGTTTAGGTTTAAACAAATGAATGCGTTTACATCCCGGAAGAAAATGCTTTGGAAAGCACTTAGTTTTGGTGGCCATTTTAAATTTGTCGTCGAATATTTTCCAGAAAAAGAGAATTTCGCAGCGTATATCTTGTTATTTAAAAAATAAGATACGAGTATATCTATTTTATATTTTATTACTTACATTTAATTCAAAATATTGTTTATAAATGAACTATGATGAAAATTTACTTTTAAGTTGGTTAAAAATTGTTTTCGAGTTTTTCGTTTGAAAACTTGCTAGAAATATTTTTAACATGCGTTCACTATGCTTCAAAAGAACTAAATATTTTGCTAAATTTCCATTGTTTTTATAACATTTTTCCAGATAAATGATATGTTTAATTGCTTTGAGCTTTGAAAAATTGTTGTTTATAACTTCAATCATGGATGCATAGCACAATTAGTTACACTCAATATCAAATAGAGCGGAAAATGATTGCAATAGTATTTGGTTTTAGCAACGCCTATGAAAAGAACACACCGCTTTCACATATTCGTGTTTTTAAATAGCTGCTAGCTGCCAGCTGCTGTTGCTTTCGAAGCTGGGGGCAACGTGGTGCCACTTCCACAGCCGACGTTTCGAAGGAGTGCACTCACACTTATACTCAAACTCACAGTGACACACTTTGTATGCATATATATATTTTGTTAAGAAATTCATCTATATTTTGTTCTAAATCGTAACCAAATATTATATAATATGCATTGTACATTTTAAAGTGGAAAACTAAAAGAATAAACTATTTAAGCTTGAAACGAAGATTATTAATATTTGATTAGCAATACAAATTGGAGGAGAAACGTAGCTACGCAATAATTATATGGAAATTACTTTATAGTTTATTATTTGAAATTCTATATGATCGCATATTAGTTATAAAATAATTTTTTATTTCCTTTCAATAAAATTTCATTAAACTCCACAACATCTTGTACCGAATTTTGCAGTTTTGTTCACCTAACGGTGTTTGTAACACCTGAGACTGGAGATGAGCATGACCAGATGTATTGATTTCTGTGTGCTTTTTGTGTCCTTTTGTGTGTGCTACCATACCGTCGGTAATTTGAGTGTTTTGAACACAAAAAAAGACACATTGTTTTTAAACTTTAATTAGAAATTAAAAAAAAATATATATTAAATTCCCGGAAAATATAACGCAGTAGAGTAACTGTACTTGTGTGCAATTGGTTAGTTAGATTAGAGATAACCATTGTCGAATCCTCTGTTTCTCTGTTTCTCTACTTCCTTCTTCCTTTCGCAAAGCTGAAGCTGACTACAGTTCGCCCTAAATGTGTTCTTGCTAATTTTCAACAGGCGTAGATGCTATTTCCATTACTGCCGTTCTAAGGCAAAATGGGGCCAAAAAGAGAAAAAAAAAATAGAGCATCAACGTTTACATAGGCTTCTAATAGGTTCATGCATACGTGACTTTATTTCGCAGCACACAACGGCAGCCTGCCTGTTTGCCAATTTGAATGACCTAACTGTCCTCCACACGGCGGACTGAGGGTTCCCAGCCAGGCTGATTTGTGTCAGTATTAGGTCGCGGCACTTTGAAAATCGCCTTCGGCTCTTAGGGTTAGAAGGATGGGAGACACTGGATTGATAGGCAAGCGTTGAATAGCAAACATATTGCGGCTTTGCCTACCAGTTGGGCTAGCTTGGACCGAGGCTCAATCTACATACTCGTACATGCGTATGTCGGTATGCGCATGTATTAGGGAGTACTTGCAAAGGGCATATGAGATAGTTGTTTGAATTTGTTTTTGATATTTGGAATGGAAATTGATTTCGGTTGTGCGCGTTAAGCGGATATTGGCGGCAATATCTTAACACATACAAATATATACTTACGTATGTACATACTATATACGCTCATACGTAATATGTGAGGTTCGCTGTGTGTTATGATTTATGTGTGGGGGTTTATAACGTCGCCACACACATGTTTCGTGCCACATCCTAGGATGGATTTTAGCTCAATTATCAACACTTGTCTCTTGTTGTCCGGCAGAATTTGCAACGTCCATTAATAGGGTCTCATCTGGCTCCACATAGTTTTCCAGTCGTATACCACCCAACGTATAGCGATGAAAAGTGTCGACGTTAGTGCTTTGTATTTGGAGGGAGTGTGTGAAACTTGTTTGGTGTTTAACTTGGAAATTGCTAATAAAATCTAAAGTTGCGCAAACATACAGACATACTCGAATTCAGAGAAATTTAAAGATGGTAAAGATTTGCTCTTGATTTTGATCATATGGTCAGTATGGAAGGTCTTTGTTTTAGAATTAAATGTCTTTTAGGGTGGATGTTATTTTTAAAATTCCTCCATTCTGGAAAACTGGAACTATACAAACTAGGTTAATGTTGTGCGGATAGCACACTCACGGCTAGTTCAAGCACAGTCCTTCCCTTCTGGGCTGCAAACAATTTCACACACTACAAAAATATTCCTCATGAGTTTAGTTTAGGATGGCAATTCCATAGAATGTCATAATATAATATGTAGACCACATAGGGCAGAAATTAAGAATATATGACCTCAATTGATTTATATCATTTATTGTAATTAATGCAATTTATTTACATTTTTCATTATGCCTGCAGAGCCTTGACTTACATTCTCCTTCCTCACGGGCATGTGTGACACAATTTCAGTATATTTACTAATGAAAAATAAATTATTTGCTCATCAAGTCCATTCAAGGCGCTCATTAAAATTGCTTTTGGTGTCACCGTCACACGCTTATCATGTTTGCGATAATACTTGTTGTTGCTGCTTGCCAATATTGCATGTGGCAGCCATCAACGCGCCCAATCATCAAGCGGACAAACAAATATAACAAACATTTTGGCTTTATGAGTTAGGCGGCAAAAGCTGCACACACACCAACACATACACACACACTATGTGATATGGCAACGAGCGAGATTCGCTGAGTGTAACTGCAGCGCGGTAAATCATTACATTCATCTCAATGCGGTTGACTGGACGTCACTTACTCACACATACACACGCGCACGCACGTACATTCTCACATGGTATATAAAGGTCACTAGCCATAGAATTAAGCTGGATACCAGCAAGTTTTTTTTTTTTTTAATTTTTGATGATTTTTCATGTTAATATTATTGTTGTTATTGTTGCCGCTGACACGGTGCTTGGTCACGCGAATTGGGGAAGCAGCGCGTTTAGTACATGCAAAGCCACATAGTTGGCAAATACGCCGCTGTTGTGTGGCAGCTTTCGGCGCTGCTCAGTGTCATTACCTCGAGTCCGCTTCGCTGCTCATCGTTTGACTGGATGGTCATCAAAATTGCTTCAAAATTTTTGCATAATATCAAATCGCTTGACTAGTCTTCTCTTGTGCTCACTGCTATAGAACTGTGTGCATAGCAGCATAACAGCACACAATTTTTTGGGGTTTTTATGTCACAGCGATTATTATTTGGTACAATTTGCAGCCACTTTTCAAGGCCACTTCAAGGCCGTTCGCTGCGAATTTTCCGGTTAAATTTTAAAGCACGAACTTATGTTTGTACATTCGCATATTTTCGGTGGTGCTTTTATCCACTTTGGGTACATATTTTGTCACGAAGCTCAGTTTTCACATGCACATTGGAAAGTGCATTTCAAAGTTAGTTTTACTGAAAGCTTGAAAAATGCCAAAGAAAATCTTCATGACTGCAAATTATGCATCAAGAGATATTTCGGTCGCGCATGCAAATGAAATAAAACTTAATATTTCATATGTGGGAAACTTCTAACATATTCATGCGGAGCAACGTTGCGTATACACAACCGAAGGCATTGAGAAGCCTTCGAGAGGGATGCCTGCCTTGTGTCAGAGCCGAAGGGTGACATGATCTCAATATGACTTTGCGGTAATGATTTAAATTTTTATTAATTACTGTATAAGGAATATGAGGACTGGGCCCTTAAAAGAGCTCTCTTCAAAATGACATCTAAGAGAAGATATGGTCCCGTGAGCAAGAGGTGGTGGCGTTCTGACTTCACATATATTCACCTTACATTCAGATATTATATTATATTGGGTTGTTCGGAAAGTCATTTCGTTTTTTTTGGGGAACATGAAAGACAGTTTTCGTATAATGCCTTTCAAATGGCCATAAACAGTTGAATTCGACAAATTTAACCTCTCACCGATCTCTCGTGTGGTGATTCGCCGATTTGCATCAACTAATGCCTTTATGATATTATTCAAACATTACATTCTTTATATAACATTTTGGATTATTAATCAAGCTCTAAATTAGAATATATTTATGCCAACTCTTCTTGCAATCCATTTTTTATTTTCTCAGTGGGTCAGATACATATATACATTTTCATGGGTTTATATTATTTTTACTGAATTATATTGTTATATTGCTTTTGTTCATAAAATCCCTTAAAATGAGGATTTGAAAAAAAAAATGATGATAGTACTTTGCTTTCGACACTTTCACTTATGACATTTTTTACCAAATCATGGTCATCACTCAATTGCTTCTAAGCAATGCTCATTGCCGCTTCTCCTGATCTAAATTACAAAGTTGTGGAAAAAATTTTGCTGAAAAATTTAAGGGCCCATTCCAAGTGTTATGTCTTTAGCAACTTCTTTAAAAGCTACTTGCTGGTAGCTGAAGAGTTTATTACCCATTTCTTCAGAACTTTCATCAGTTTTCCTTTGAACTGTGGCAGGGATCACAACTTATTGAAAGAGAAGAGATAAAGATATTTATTATTTGGCTGATTGGAATTAAAATTCCACGAAATCTACTTAGAGTAAATATGCTCACTTAGGCATGTATACACATATGTACATGAATAGATGCGCTTTTAGATGAATTTGTTGCGATTATAGTAAGCAAAAAATAAACGAAAATAATAATATTTGCATTCAAGCCATCCATCAAATGGTTATACTAATGATACTTTCGGCTGAGCTATACCATATGTACATACATAAGTACTTAGATGTACATAAAGGATATGAGTAGAAACGGCGCGAAAAGCGATAGGGGTGACAGCCGATTTTGCCGAAGCCGAGTGGAACAGGGAAGCAACGATACTTAAATATTTATTAAATAACTATACATAGATGCATATCATCTATATACAGCTGGTATATAGATGAACTTTAATATTTTTAATTTATGCGTGAACCGGTTGGAAAGGAAAACTTTTCGCATACTTTTAGGCGCCCACAATCGTATTTGTTGCCGTGCAGTTTTGCTCTCCACTGACCAACATCACTTGGATTTCGTATTATATATTTAATTCATGCATTTTCATGCATATGCTTATGCCAGCATATTTATTTGTATATGTATCTGCATTCATTACCTTTATGTACAAATCGGCAGATTTTTTCGCTTGGTATACATGGGCGTGGACGTAAGGAACGTACGTAAGTACGTGTGGGTGCATTAAATATTTCTTGCTGTTATTTAATGTAAATTTAAAGTAGTACATTTGTTGTTGATTTAAATTTGTTTACAATTTTTGTGCGGATTTGGTGTGAGCGAGTGTGTGTGCGATTTGGCAAAGCGATAATGCGTGAAGTCGTGGCCGAGTGGTTAAGGCGTCTAACTCGAAATCAGATTCCCTTTTGGGGGCGTAGGTTCGAATCCTACCGGTTGCGAGACTGTAATGTTTCATTTTGTTTATATTTGTTTTTCACTTAGCTTTTCATTATATATTTACTGAATGTATGGCCCATTAGCTGAGCGTTATTGGTGGCAAGGGACAATTTTATTGCAATTTTACAACACTTTCAAAATTGTATCTGGAAAACCCTACGCTGTCTTGCTTAATAATAAATTATTATTATTATTATTATTATTATTTAGTACGATATTAAACAAAATAATTATTATATATAAGCATTTATATGTTTAAATGAATTGTATCTTAATGTAAGCTGAAATACTGCGTTTTCCTTTAGGTCTTAAACTAATAATTCTTTGGTGAATCTACCACATACTACATCTGACCACACTTTGGAACTTTTTGCTATTTTTATAAGCTTTATATTTTTTCGAAAGATGGCAACTCTACTGCAAATATGTTTAATTGAAAGACTTCCTGCGTATCTTCGTTCAGTAATTTGAAAAAAAGCTGTGCTGCAGCGATTTCAAAACTTATAACAGTACAAAATACGTATATTGGTAACTACATAAATCTACTATTGGTTAGCATGTGAGAAAAGTTATTAGCTCCAACTGTGAAATAATAAGCGTACAAACAAGTCCATAAAGTAGTTATTTTGGGAGCTGAAGTCGTTTTTGTTTTCGCTGTTCGCAGTATATTTTCGCAAATAAATTAGCCGAATGCTAACTGCCAACTGCCAACTGCCAAACGCATTCACTGCGCATTCATAATGATTAAAGCTTAAGTGCTTGAAAAGTGCTCAGCAGGCGGTGGACAAGCGGTGGGCGGGCAGCTCGAGTGAAAGCGATGCGTCGAGACTTTTGCGCGAAAACTTTTAATTGAATGCAAATCAGTGTAAGGACTCGACAAACACTTTCGTTTAAATTTTGGCAAAATTCCATTGGGGCGCTAATGAAAGTTGCGCTGAGAATGACAGAGAAATGTTTGTAATCGAAATTCCAAACAAAATTCCAACAAAATTCCAACGAAGTTCTATCGCATTTACAATGGCTGTAAACTTTTTGCCAAAACACATATTTTTTGCTGACCATAAACACAGATGCAACATCACAAACAACAACTAAAGTACTTAAATATTTGTATTTGATCAGTAACATCGTTTCGCTGGTGGAGTATGCATCGTTGCGCGCACAAAAGCCATCAAATTGGCTGCAAATCGTCGATGATACTTACTGTTGCTTTGTTGGCGAGCAAACAACAATGGTAAAGTCGAGATTAAATTTCAAGTAATGCACAAAACGCATTCATTTCCATTGCATGCATTGTATAAAGGCGCAGAATCATTGCGCTGGAGCAAAATATATCAGTATGAAAGCATTTTCTCAATTACATAAATTTTTTTTCGCCTATTTAATTTAAACGGGTGGTAGGTAAGTTTCCATATAATCCATAAATCCGCAACCTCTTTAATTGATTATTATCTACCTATTTTGGAATAATCCGGTTATTTGCTGAATTTTAATGATTAAAAATTTCTAAACAGGTTACAACGCTCCTGTTTTAAATCTCTTTAGTTTGTACTGTAACTACTCGCTTCAGATGCGTGGCTTGAACAAAAAATCCCGACTTAAAATGAAAGCATGAAAATAGCTTTGACATTTTTCGTGGGCCTAACTGGTAGATAGTAAAAATAAAAATATATTACATTTGGATAAAAGAGGTAGCATACTTTTAGGCTATACGTTTTCTTTCTTGACGAATTTTTGATAAGCGGCGCTACTTTCGGGTCCTACTGTGAGTACTAAATTATATATACACTTTCATTTTCGTTTCGATTTCGTTATTTATTCGGGATGCTCTCATCAACTTTGCCATTGAATCGTCACAACAATTGAATTTGTTTTGCGTGTTTGCTTGAAAGTGGCGCCCAACAGCACATTAGCGAATACAAACTGCGGAGTAAATTTCGATGCATCAACTATGCGCCGTTACAATGATACACGGGTTACCGCAAACATTATATCTGCTCACGCACAGTCACATATGTAGATACATGCCTCCAAATGCTCGCCAGCGCACGCGCCCCCGCCCGCACACCTGCAGAATCCATTTACCTTAATTGCCCGAAGATGAGCGTAAATATTTATCTTTCAGGCGTAAATGCATTGAATTTACCAGCAGGCGATTTACCAGCAGTGCGCGCTTGCGTGTGTGTGTGCGCGCTTTACGCTCATCCACCCTTTAAATTCAATTTATGTGCTGCCGTGAGTTCGATCAGCACTGTATGCGGCGCGCAGTGTGTGTGTGTGAGTGTTAACAGCTTTCACCATGTGTGTGGCGTGGCTTGCTCGTGTCAAGTGATGAGCATGTCGCGGTGTTGTGTGTTTTTGCATGGAAAGTGCTGCCGTTTCAATAAAATTGGATTTGCAGCGATTCCAGCGATTTCAGCCTCGTCAATTAAAATCGCCGAGTATGTAAATGGGACTACTACATGTAGCGATTGTGAAGCAGGCGAAGCAAACGAAGCAGTCCTGTGCGGGGGACTGTTGTGCGACTTTCCTACATGAATTTTAAGTTACCACAAGAATGATTGCGCTGATTGGTTGCACTGGCCGCAAAATATTTTATGGATGTGCTTATGTGTGAAACAAAAAAGCTTAAATTTACCAACTTTTTGAAGCAAATTTTCAAATCAAGACGGAAAAATAAGCATTAAGAGACCATATTAATGCACCCCATAGATATATTTAATGCATTTCAATTCATCTAATGTGCATAAAGAAAAATAAAAATGCATCAGCAGAAGTGATTCAAATCTATAACGGACGGACATGAAAACAAGGTAAAGATCCAGTCGCAATCAAGCGAAACTGCTGCGTCGTTAAGTTCAGGTTATATTCGAGGATAACAACAAACATCGTAATATAGCGCCAGACGTTCTCATTCAAGAATTTAACTGAAGACATTGCACGACTAAACAACATAGCACATATTGTATTTATTCTACATTTTTGGAGTTGCTTCATACATGAACTTACATATCTCCGCAGTAATCCTCCTTAGACATCGTCGTGTTGATCACGTGATATAATATAGAAAAAGGAAAACATAAAAAACACTTTCATTTTAAATATGAACATCCAAAACAAAGAAAGGGCGTCTTATTGCCTTTTTAATTGCTTCCTTTCCACACCCAAGCTGCCCAATAGCCACCAAATATTCCATTGCTTCGCCTGCCTAAATACAATGGCTTGGACCAAATTTCGCATTTTCTATTTATTAACATTTTAGTTTACGCAATTTCACTGAAATCGGAGCCACACTTATATTTTATGATTATTTATCTATATTATAATATAATATATATATAAAATATAATATATTATTTATATATATTTTATTATATTTTATTGAGCTGATGATATTGTCAGAGCTTTAGAATAAGTGGTATAAAAGATCATATGGGGAACGTTTTTTATTTTCCTTTTGTTCTGTTCTTAAAGTGACGCTATTATTCAATTGTTCTCTATTACTATGAGATGATATCCTTCTAACACACACAGCATGCCCATTGTTTCATTCTACCCTGAAAAAAAAAAAATGCCAAGAGCAGCCATCTCCCCTGACAGTGCCTCAGAGGACTGAAAATTTTATTAGCTTTGTTTTATCTTTGTGTGTTATTTTGCGTCTGCCCATAAGCTTTAATTTATCAATTATCACTGTTGTTTTGTATAATCGAATTTAAAGTAAAGTATTCACATAACTGTATGCAAACTAGGCTATTTAGATACTCATGCACTGTTATGTGAGTAATAATATTTTTCACTCTTATACGCACTGGATGGGGCAAAGCTGCTTTGTACAGTTATGCATTATTAGATAAATGCCAACATTTGGTTAGCAAGTATGAAGCGAACTTTTAAGCTGAAAAGAAGACTCTCATCACACACGGCTACTTATCCGGCAGAATAATCTTACTTATGCTCGTGTATCTAAATACAAGTGCGCACTGGAGAATCAACTGCACAAGTGCCAGCTGAGTTTTAGATGAGCCAAGAAGCTTGACAGTTTAGCGTCGCACATTTGCATATCATTACACACACACACACACACGCACACACACATACGTAAAAGCAAAAGTAAGTAGTGGGGCTAAACCGTTAGTAGTAACACTGTCTACGGAAGCCGAGGTATGCAGATGCCAGCAGAAATATTCTGCTACAACAGACACTACAAACACACATACAGATAGTTCGTACAGTAATGAGTACGAGGACGATTATTACGCGTCTGCAACTGGCTAAGTAAACCTTAAGCGCAGGGTCCTGGACGCAGCAAGTTCCTGTGATCAGAGCGGAAGCTTATGACAGTTGTCATAAGGGGCAGGGCGGAGAAAAGAGGCATTTATGAGTGCGTTGTGATTTAATGTTAATGATGCAGCGCAATTGAGTGAGTGATGAGTGTGTTAGTTGTACATGATAAACACTTTGATGAATGCTGCTTGTCCTGAGCGCTAATGCATGATGAATGAAGCTTCCGGATTGGCGAGGGATTATGAGCGAAAGTCTGTGAGGTTAAGGCATGAAATGAAAGCCACTTTAAATAGAAGAATTTTATTTAAAATTAATGCTAAAATTTACCGAACTTAATGAAACTAAATGAAAGATCTTCTTTATTAATAATATTTAATTCAATATTTCAGTTATTAACATGTAAGTTTTCAAATAATATTAAATACAGAAACTGTCAAAATTAAAAACAAAAAAAAAAAAGCGTTGCCGTAATTCTGGCAAAAACAATGTTTTTATTGCAAGTGCAAAACAATTCATTGCCATATGTTAGGAAATTTCATTTTACAAATGCGACCTTCCAAGAGATTTTCTGAAATACTTTTAAAGCTCCGAACAGGCGGCATTCTTTGTGTTGCACAATTTATTTTGAATAAACAATATATTTAACATACACATAAGTACATATTTGCTCGCTCCGTTTAACTAATACTCTACATGTGTCGGTTTCTTGTAAAATAATAATTTATTACCACTGACATAACGTACAGTATTACACACATATGCCACACCCACTCGTGTGAGTAAATAAATTCAATCACCAGCGTTAGACCTCGAACGCAATCAAATCAATTCCCAAGCGGAAATTGTCTAAAAATAAGGCATTTCCTTGGTCGGATGCCATACACACATACACACACACACACACAAAACACATTGCCACACACCGTGAATGTGTGCTTACCTCGTTGCGTCCACTTTGACCGCCATAAATATTTATTTCCGTTTACTTAATTCTTTCAACATTTTCTTATTTGAGTTTTCCGCCGTTTCGCCGCTGCTCTCCGGCTTACTGGGCCGTTGCCAGTTATTGGCACGGCCATCGTCTCAACTGCTATGGAAAATATGTTTGCTCAAGCACACAAACAAACATATGCATACTACCTCACCCCACTGCACTCGCTTTGCCGGCCCACAGCTGCTCGGTCGCTCGGTCGGTCGGTCGGTCAGCCTATTTCCTGTCTTCTTGTCGCTACACGAATCTAACTGTTGTTCTTTATCTTATTATTTTCGCATTTGCTTGTCATCTGCGTATTTGTGTGTGCGTTCTTTTATCATTTATTGACCATTTATTTTGAAACATTTTCCTTTCTTGGCAACTTTGGCCTTCGTTTGTTTCCTCCTTTTCAGTTTGCATGTAAATAAATGTGCTTGTGTGTGTCTTCCATGTGTTTTAGATTATACATGGACTTAGTGGCGATTGAGGCGCAGTAAGTCGTGCAAAGCTGTGAAAGCTTTTTAACGTCTTATCGTTTAGTAAATATAAAAATAAACACTTTTTCTTGATTCGCTTCGTGTTTAAACATTCGAAGTCTTATTAAATAGTACCGAAGTCCATTTCCTTTCACATTTACCACATATATATATATATATATATAGCATATGGTGTTGTGTAAAACACTTGCAACTCGTTTATTGGTGCTTCACGAAGTGAGAATCGCATAATAACTTAACTTAAGTGAAAAACAATATTTATATAATTAATATATGGAGAACTTCAACGTGACAATGATATCACTACACTACATGATCCTACCAAACATGATCCCTTTAAATTCCATAAAAAATCAATTCGAATAAGAAATCTAGAATAGAGCTTACAATTTTATGAAAATTAAAACAAAAATGGTTAACAATTAAATTATTTACAAATTAACTCATCATCATTTTGACTACGTTGACTTCAGAAGTAAAGAGAAACCTCGCGTTCCTCTACAAAATCAGCGACATAAGTCGTAATATATGTTAACAACAATGATGCTACATTATCCCCATGATAGAGACTTGAATCATAATTTAAGTCTTCGAAACAACATTCGAACTCCAAAGCATTAAAATCCATATTATATAAGTGTCTAAGTCGTATATAAAATTTGTGGATATTTTTGAAAAGATTTTGAAGGAATAGATAGTACGTCACCGTTCAACGCCTTAGAACTTGAACTTAAGAATAATGAAAAAAAAAGCTAAGTCATTTCTAGTTGCTCATATTTTCCACAGCACTGTATATGCACATCCATAATATGGATTGTTTTTATGGGGTTTATTGAATCAACACAATCGCTAGAAGACAAGACTTTCTATTGAATAAAACCTTAGAAGCATGTGTGTGTGTGTGTGTGTGCAAAAGTTTAGTTGGGCTCAACTAGGCTAATCGATTACCGTTAAGATTGGGAAAAAATTTATCCATACGTACATATTTTGGCTCGTTTGGCTAACTATCAATAACCTCTCCGTTGCTCGACACAAGACATAGAACACATTAATACTTGTATGTGCCTGTAATACAATAGCAACAAAATTGATTGAATTTCATTAACTCAACACTTCATTCCATTTCTGACGTTTTCTCTATCTCACAGGAATTCCTTGAATTTTTTTTCGACTGGCAAAACGCTCATAAATTTATTTTTATTTATGGAAAATCTGTAACAGCTTAATTACTTCGAATCTATTGTGTATGAAGCACATACGAGGCACACACCTAACAACAACACGAAACAGCCAAAAGTGTCTTGTCGTGGCACAGTGGTTGATGATGGTACTAATGAGAAAGTTAAAATATATGGTAAATCAGTATTTTTACTTTCCGATGAGATCAAACATATCAAAACGTTCTGAATAAAGAAAAAAATGCGATATCGTTGCCGTCTCCTCGTTTACTTGTTTGCTCATGCAACTAATAATTAGAATATTGACATCTCAATAAATCCTTAAAATAGGCTGCTTAAACAAAGCATGTCCTTTAGCAAGCTGAACAGTCTGGTATTTAGCGGAATGGGGCCATGTCCACGCTAATAAAGACTACAGTTTCTTCACTAATCAAGTCACAAAACCGGGCTAGATACGAGTATACAGCCTGATATTATGAAAAGGAATATTTACGGGGAAATATTTAAAATGTGTGTTAATATAACATCGCAACCAAAATAGCTTAAAACACTTCGCATTACTGATTTTTAACATAAATTCAATAACCATTCCCACTTCTTACATTAACTACTAAATATGCAATAAATAAGTAAACCGTAATGACAGAAACAAAAAATTTACGAACACGCCCCTTCGATACTTTAGGCAACTCTTTCTAATTCTCCTTTATTTTCATTCACAGGAACGTTAGGAAGAGTACACCAATACGATTTCATATGCAGAATAGTGCTGATATTAGGAACCAGTCTTTGAAAAATGTATGATATCAGTTCGGATCGGTGATATAAGCTGATTTGTTACCAAGAATTAGTAAGCGTGGTATATAATCCATATAAATATTGACTGACGACTCACAGTATACTATTACTAATACTATTTATATTTTGATAATTTTACGCGAGTTTGGAGAATGTCCCGAACATGTTGTAAGGCGATTAGTCTCATTACATTCATTAAATTGAAGACAAGATCTCTCTATAATAATTTACGCTATTTGGCAGGTTAACATTAATCAAACATCAAAACGGGTAAATGTCCCACTGTTTTTCACCATGGGCTGGCACCATGTCGTATGAGTGCTCTTTAATTCTTCGCCGCGACTTGCATAAATAATGAACAACACAAATGAGTGGCCTTCGTCAATGCGTGTATGTGCGAAGCGTAAATATAGTACTTTGTGAGGCAAGTGCGCGTTTGTGTGCTGGTGCCATGTTATGCTCAGGATACCTACTATTGTGGAATGCTAATTACCGCTTTGCTTTGCCGAGAAACGCCTCTGCAGACAGAACACTTTAGCGGCTTGTAGGCAGTGGCAGCTGAATAAGGGTTAGTACTTGACGCAGCCACAGCCACATGCCATCAATTCGTTTTTATTACTTCCTCAACCTAGCTGCAGCATATTCCACGGCATCGATGCAGTACCGCTTGCTTCAACTAAAACGTTAATGTGTGCATCATTAATCAAAGTGTCGAGTGGCATATCAGCCGAGCGCCCGAACCACCGCGCTCTGTCAATGTGTATCCTGCGAACCCCTTTTCCCTCTAGGCAAATAACAGCCGACTTGCCTTTGTTATTGTAGTTTTTATTGTTGCACTGCTTCCACCGTTTGGTTGACAAAGCGCAATTATTTACAGCGCGTCTGCACCACACCCCAATGCTATGAGCGTGTGTGTATGTCTTCGCGCACTTGCTCATTATCAATATGCTTTCAGGTTTATTACGGTAATATGGTGCATAACATTGAGAAATTATGTGAATCTGTACCACCAGCGATATTCATCTTCAAAGCAGTTAGGAGTCAATTAAGCTAATATTGGCTTGAAAATGATGCGGTGGCGCAGGCGGCCCGGCTGACAGCTGTTATCGGTTTCTGGTTTAGTTATGAATACCTGCTTTAAGTAGCAAAGAGTGGAGACTCAGTTGTTTGAAAATAAGTTCGAAGGTTAGGAAAAACTACGAGTGCTTCAATCATTTAATTTAGAATTTAAAGCTAGATCTTTGCTTTAGAATTTGAATAGATTATGCTTTAGATCTTTGGTAAAGCATGTTTCGATTATTCATTAATTCCGATTACAGAAAAAGTGTCCTTTATGGACATGGTGTCGCACTTAGGGGGCTGAATAATCCGACGGAAAGTAGGAAGGACAGTCGAAAATTATTTAGTCCAATTTACGGCGTTAGGTGAAGTTTTGTAACGTAAATGATCGAATTGGCATAAAGCACTTGAAGAGGCCAGTTAAATCGTAGATAATTTCCTTTAATCGAGTTGTCCATTTAACATACAGTCAATCGGCGATCGTCGTCGGTGTAGCATTAAAGAATAGCAACACGTGACAGAATGTAAAAGACAGGTGTAAGTCATCGCTAGGTCAACTTGTTTGAAAGGTTTATTTTCCTCGGTCTTCTCACCCTTCTAGACCCTTCACCCCTAAACTAGAATATTCAAAGCGTGGATGCAACTTGAAGGAACTAAATGTCGGGTTCTCCGCAGCACACATCCACACCGATCGGCCAGTTTGTCATTTTGTCCTCTATAGTCCAGGTCGAATATTTTTAAGTGTTAAAAACAATATTTGGGGGAACAAAGCAACTGTGGAACATATTGCAAGAATTTAATAAAGGTGTAATAAACACATTTTAGTTTTCCGATAAAACATTTGTGCTGGAAAATCTAAAATTCCAGTAGAAAAATTCCAGTGGCAGTACTAAATGCTCAAACTCATATAAAAATCATTGGCTTGCAAAAAGTGTTCCGGATAAAAATTCTCTACGAACCAAATCCTTCAATGTTTTGCATTTTTACATTTGGTCTATTTTCTGTTTGAACAATTTCCAATATTTTGGCAGCCCGTGGAGCCAGGAGTTAATGCTATCAAAAGGCAGGTAAAAATAAAATCTTTGCAATCCAACAATCAACGGAATTCATTTTTGTTGCAGTGGCAGTGGCATATACTCGCAAGTATGTATGTGTGGAGTGGAGTGTTCATCGGAGGTTGAGCACATATTGGCGAGAGTGAGATTAGTCCATCGCACGTAGTTTTATTAGGGTGGTATGAGATTGTTTGCTCTGAAATACTAAAGGAGATAAAATAATTCATGTCTACACTCCTAACAATGTTTAATCAAGCTTTCACAACAATTGGCGCCATACCTCTTCCAGTTGTCTTACAAATGCTGGTTTACTCAACGATTTTTAGAGATTTAAGAAGAAAGAGTTGGATAATTTAACCTAAAAATATATAGACAAGATATCTAATGGAAGATATATCTATTCCTTTTTTCACAGCGGCAGTAAGTTGGGTTTCAACTGCCACGAAAGCTTCCACAGGGGTACATTTAAGAAGAACCATTAATCGATTCCGATACACAATGGATGTAAGGAACCGAGTATTTGTTTATATGACCAAAAGTTTATATTTATTCTAATCTCTCCCAAAAACATGCATTGTAGAAGCGTCACCGAAGTTAAGCGGCACCAAGAGTTAAAAAATCCTCTGTGCTTAATAACAACAATAAAATGAATGTATGTAGGCAGGAATCCATACGTTTTCCATACGTACAGCCATATGCAGCGTGAGTAAAAAATTCCAAATTGCGTAAAACGGTATTTGTTTTCTTTTGTTTTCATTTGTTTTTCCCGTGTTTTGTTATTGTCTAAAAAATACACTTTATATTGAGAATGTATGACTGAGTGTTGCTGTTATCGATTGCATTTTTTGCTAACTGAATTACTAACGGTTATTTAATTTTCGAAAGCTGCTAAAATCAATATTAGAATATTGATATATTCAGAATCCATTATTGTTTAAAGTGATTGTTGTCGATGTAGAAATTTTATTATTTTGGAGAGCTTGCATCACTAGTGGCCCCAATGCTGAAGCACAATGATGCGATGAGTGCATACCGTTATTTCGAATATTTTATATGGTTTTATAGCGTTTTACTGGTATTTGGTATGACAGCTTTTAATCATTTCAATCCGAGCAGGTCCGAGTGGCTGTCGTCATTATATGCACAGGATGGTCTGTGATAGAATAGCGAGTTTTAAGCAAATGTTATATCTTTGCAGTGACGCATCCACCTTGTCGGTAATCTACAAAGGAAGTCGGCATCCTATCCCGGCTGAAATTTAGTGATTTTTAGTAGTGCCTCTCAAAAATACTCAATTTACCAGTATATTGAAGTTTAAACTGAACATGATCTGTCCGTCTAGAAAGTTTTATGTGATTTGTTCACAAGGAGCTGCATAATTATTTCGACTTAGTTCAGTGTTGGCAAGGATAGGTTTTTCGAAAGATACTTGACGTTTGGGCTCTAAAACTAGAGAACTCGTTTTGATTATTAGAACGTCAATCAACAAAAAAAATACATTTAATAAAGTAGTCTATATTTAAATGGTGTTATAGGGTAAAGTTGCCAAGGTAAATAGAAAAACGAAATTTATCGACCACATAAGCCCACTGCACAGACTTTTGAAGCCTTTTCATTCCCAATGGGTGGCTTCCAGTGTTGAAAACTTCACCTTGAAAGTGGGACAGAGGTAAGTTTTTAAAGATTAAACACCAAACCGTCGTCGCCACCACTGTAACTGATAGGGGCCATCTTTCGACGAATTATTTCATTAATCTTTTCATCTGCTTGCTATGGAATTAAATATTCCAAAATCAGAATTCTGCTGGTGGCTGCTTAGGGTTTCGTGCGCATAACGGGAGATTTATAAATTCGCATAAATTTAAATTAGAGACGCCTTGGCCCGTTTGTTGTGGGTTAGCGTTACCTTATTTCAATGCGGCGATTAAAATGATTGCACCTAATCCATACACCCACACACACATACTTACGAACACAAACAGAATAATTGAATATTTGTAATTCTAGCTCAGCCAACAGACCGTCACTTTGGTGGGCTAATTTACGCCAGTGAGCGACCGCCATCGCTTACCGTGGCAAAGTGCCGTTATTCAAAAGCGCGAAAATGTGCATTAAGCTTTCGTGTGTTAATCTGTGTGTGTGAGTGTGGGTGCGACGGTAATAACAATAACAACAGCAATAGTAATAAATATAATTACACTGGCGTAATTTTGAATGGGAATAATGGGAGCTAACCACTTTGTGCATCATAACGACGTTGCATCATAAAATTTGTCTGGCTCATTGCTTGCGAAATACGATTTGGCACAGCTACTGATAATTGCGCGCTCATTGCGGTGACGGCGAATGGAATTATTCATTACTGAAATTTCCAAATCGTCAAATTAAATTTAATCAGTAAAATCGCGGCGCGAAGCAACCCATCACCGGGCCAACGGGCCACTCGACCACCCCACCGTCGGATGCGAATTGCGGTGCGAATTTATGTATGTGTCTGTGTTAATTATCTGGGACCGGCAATGTCCCCATTTTTCTAGGCACTTAGCGTGTGTTGCTGTTGTTGTTGTTGTTGGTGTGCATTTATCGGGTAATTAGCAATTGCAGTGTTATTTTAAGTGCACCGCTGTAGACGCTTCATCATTGTAATTATACACACGTATGCACACTTATACACACTTATAAACACGCTTATGCGCTCACACATACAAGCACACTTTCGTTTAATTATTATAATAACACAATTAGCTTCTGCGGTGCTAGGCATTTTGTTGCATTTGTTGTTGCTTCTGCTTTTTTCCTCTAATAATACTTGCAATAGCTTCTGTTGTTGTTGTTGTTATTGCTGTTGCACTTGTGCCCTGCCCTGCCCTGCCCTGCTCCATTGTAGTGTGAAGCACGTGTTTGTTGTGCTTCGCCGTTATCATTCGCTTATCAGTAAGCATCTTCTTTTGTTCTGTCGTCGTTTTGTTGTATTTGTTGTATGCTGTGGTGAAAAACGAATAACTTGAGAGCTAGGTGTGTGCGGCAAGCGTGCTTGGGAGAGCAAGTGTGGTGAGATTGGGGCGCGTGCGCTGGAATTCGATGTTTCGATGTGTGTGTGGTGAATCTGTGGTAGTGGGGCTATAGGATTTTGAATGTGATTCTCACATCATTTTGCCAATTAAAGGGCGAGCGACTGTTAGTGAGCATGGCGGCGCATGAATGCTGGATAAGGATAAATACGTAAATTACTGCGAAAGCCTTTAACGAAGAAATAAGGAATATTTTAAAATAATTTTAATGGCGGTTTCGTATTAAAGTTCATCAAATTGCTTTACATTTTCTCGATATTCATTATTTTTTCGTACTAAATCTTTGAGTCTTCTTCTTGAATTGCTTTCTGATGACACTCTTACCAAACAGCGGCCTGGTGGAAGGGGACGATATTATCCTAAACTTTTTCAAGCTTTAAATATACTCAGCAAAACATATTTAAATTTAGTTTTTTGTTTTTAATTCTAGTTGTGTTCACGACCAGTTAGAGAGTCTGCACTCAAAGTTTTAATGTTCTATGTTGGTTCTACTTCAATAAATTAATTTGGCGCTAAGATTTCCAAGCGCGTCAATCGAATTGAAAAATGCCTTTTAACAATTCTCTGAATAGTTTTAATCCACCCTGGAACCAATAGATGTGTAAATTGCTTTCAATAACGCAATTCTAAACAAGCTCGAATTTTCTGCTGTATCAAATTCGAAATAGAGGGTAAAATAAACCTAACTGAATCCAACGTTTTTCTTCCAATTTGCTTGAAGTCGAATTTAGTTTTGAGTTTAAGTTCAGGCGGCTGCTTACTTTCTGTTTACCGGCAACAAAGTTATCCAATTACTCATTTCTCTGTACAACTTGAATTATCGGTTTTAATCGAGCAGAATGGAGTAAGCATGAAAAAAGTTGTGTTAGGAAATCTTAGCTCTTTTTTTTTATCGATATATCGACGCATTTAATTCTAAATATTACAAAGCACGCCATCTTTCATCCGACAAGCGTGCAATCCAATTGCATCTGTTATTTCCTAAGAATATTTCTTATCAGTAAATCGAATCGGGAACACGCACACAGACGCACGAGTGTTTCTTGGCCCTGCGATGTTGGAAACGTATTTGTATTGCATTGTATTGGATTTTCACCACACTAAATGGTATTTGGACTACTGCGGCCGAGGAAGTGCATAATCTCGGGTTAACACGTGCCCACCAGGTTGAATGCATTGCACGTGAGATAAACGGCGCCGTCGTTTCTCAACTTTCACTTTTGCATTGTGGACTCGTGCAATCGCCTTGTATGTTGTATGTGGAGTAATCGGCCGGTACGCCGAAATTCACCATTCGCACATACGTAGATTTGCACAGCGATGAGGGCGTGAGAGTGGGAAGCCGCCAATGGCAGACGCATCTGTGGTGGCTAAGCATGGTATTTTGCTGGTGTCAGGACGGTCAATCGTTTGAATTTAGTTCGTTGAAAGGCGCATCGCGATATAGTTGTGTTCAAAAGTCGCGAAAATGGCATTCAGCAAACAAACGATATGAGAAGCAAACAGTGAATTTGTGTGGTGTAGACAGTTAGTATTCAAACTGGAGTGAGCTCTCGGGCATTTCATACAAAAATGTGGATTAAGAATATCAAAATAGTTCAACGAAATATATTTACATTACAATACTTAAATACATGGTAAAAATTCTGTCAGTGCAGTGTTTCAAACTTGCAGGTGAAAGCATGATTACCACTGCTTCTGTGCATTAATTGTAGAAAATCTTAATCAAATAAAATAAATGAATATCGAGTGATTGAAAATTTTGTTAAAAATTATATATTGAATATATAGTCAAGTATTTTACTAGCATCAAAAGATAAATTAAATAAAATAGTTAGCACAGAAATGGGAAAAAGAAAAATCATTTAGCGAACTGAAAATTCGGTTTTAAATGTGTCACTAAGAAAATTCAAATTCTAACTTCTCTAAAATAAGTGAGTATTTTAATGTTTTTTTATGAATATTTTAACAGTTTTAATAATCCTGCGTTGGACGATGCAACTTTACAAATGAAGTTTTAGGCAAGATATAGTGCCCTGAATTTGTCCTTTAGATAATTTTTATTAATTAGTCCTTACTTAACTCATTGACTATTGGATTAATTACATTATTATTGGACATATGACATTGGACATTGACATTAACTATTGGATTGAACATCGAATTTCAATTTGCGAACTCTTAACAAGTATAAAATTTGAAATTTTGTTGGGGAATTTTACTGAGATTGGTGTCTTGCTGGCCGATATAAACTCAGGAACTTTTATCTTAGAGAAGTTAATATTATATGATCAGTATATTGAAGGCTAAGTTTGGGTTTCGTATCTTCATGATGTTCGAGTTGAGTTCTCTATTAGGAGAAGGAGTGACTGTAGCAATATTTCGTTAATTTTAAGGTGTGGAAAACCAAATTATGATATTATTGCGCAAAGAATTCAAATGGCTAAGTAGTTTGTGAAATATTAACTTGACTTATAATTATCCATTCAATCCATTATCCAATTAATCCATTCCATTCCACAACTACAATATCATCTTTATATTACATTTCTGGCCATTTTCGTAATAGAGTTTTCGCATTTTTAGTATTTTTGAAAATAACCGTAATGAGAGATATGCTCGCAGTTATTGGTTGACTTCGACCACTGTATTAGGTATCGAAATGCATTGTTTCCATCGAGTTTGAGTGAGATGGTTCTCTGGGTTTCTGAAAGTGTATCGCTTTAAGAATTTTTAAAGTTTTCATTTTGTGGGCGTGATAATGGTCCGAACATAATTTTTCATCATTCATTTCTAAAATATATATTTAAATTGCACATATACTATTTACACCACTTTTTATATATTTTGCAAAAAAAATTATTATACGGCCTGGAAAGGCCGTATTCGAAATTAATTCAAGCGAAAGCAACCAACACATACCGAAGTAAATTATAGGAAAAATATTATTGTTTTCTTCTCTAAATATGTACATATAAACCCTATATATTCCTCCCATTTTCTGAATCTTTTTACGTGGGTGATAAAATAATTCAACTCCTATAATATAATTTAAAACTTCTGCTCATTCCATGGATCAAGGGCGGTATTTAAAACAAAACCCTTTCCCCTTAAAAGATAGACAAAACCCTTTAAAGATAGTGAGTATCGCGAAATCCCCCCGAACCCAAAAGCGGGTACCTATTTGGGGAGCTTATAGTTTATTACACTGTGAAAGAATGAATTTTCGATATGTTTTGAATTCCAGGTCTTCTAGAACTGTTTGAATTTTCTGATTACTTTCCCTTAAATTTTGCCAGCAATTCCAGACTTCTAGAGCCGTTAGAACACAACAGACAAAAATACCACAAACATCCAATTTTTACTTTTTTTTTTTTTGAAACTTGACGAGGTTTAGTGTTATTCCAGGCGACTTTAGCATAGTCACATTGCGTTAGAATTGCTTTTGACCATCATGAGAGAGAGAAAATATCCTGAGATATCCAAATTTCACCTCTGGAGATTGGCCAAGTCATTGCCAATGCGAACGTAGACTAAAATCTGGCATTCATGATATTTGCATTACTTATGTTCCTTCTAGCTAGTGGGTAAACGAAGAGCCCAGTCTGCGTTCCAACTTCTGCATTTACCCGGTATTTACGGCATTTCGACATATCAAAGGAAGGCTTCGGTTGTGCAAAAGATGCTGAAGATCTCCTTTCCTCCGATTCATTATTCATTGACGGTTTTTCTGGGTTAGTAACGAATTTACTGCGCAAACATATCAATATAAAACTCCCGCCAATCTTTATGACTGACGTTTAAAGGCTGTTTGTCTATGCAAATTTATGAGTTCTATTGGTGTGTGCTTGTCGGTGCAGAGAAAAGGAAGTACACTGATATATATATTTAATACATGTTTATAAATACGACTGTTATGTATATATAAACGCTTCTAATTTCCCGCACTCATGTGAAGATTGCTTCAACCAGCTCCGCAACTGCCCAGGAGTACGAGCTTCTCCGCCTGCTGGGGGTGATATATGAATTCTCTCACCGCCTGCCCGCCGGTGGCGACCATGCCTTTCGACGTCATTTCCGTTATAGCAGCTTCCGCTTTAAATTTCGCTTTCTGCCTTATTTTATGGCTTTGTGAGTTGAAAATCTCACAGCCATTAGCGGCAATGTCAATGGAAGAGTGGCGGGGACCCAGTTGGCAAATGCGGCAAACAGTTATTTTTGGCGGGGCTTTCACTTCTATTTGAAGTCGCCGTAAATTACACCTGAGCGCACATTTCAGGCGATATGAGTGAGTCGAAAGTTAATTTCGGGGACGGCCTGATGTGGAGCGAGTGCTTAGCGCTGGTAGTGGGGGCAGCGTAATGGACTCGTGCACATGAATTTATGTTCCAAGAAGCGAAAGCAAATAAGAAAAAGAAAAACAACAAAAACGATATCTGAAAGTCAAACAGGTGACCAATGCTGACTTTTACGTGAAATTAAACGCATTTGTGGTTGTGTGTAAGTGTGTGTGTGTGTGTCTGCATGCCATTTCGTCGGCAACGCAAAGGATTCCCGAATTTATTACATTTCTTAACGTCAGCGCGGCAACTTTATGAGCACCCAACCTTTAATTTATTTCGTTTTCAGCAAGATTAAATTGAATGTAAAGATAATAACTGTAATATTTTTGTTGTTTTTGCTGTTGCTGTTTGATTTTCGTACGCTGCAAGCTGAAAAGCTGCAACTTGAATTATGTTTATTTTTAATTTCCGATTTCTCTCATTTAAACATTATATGTACATAGATGTGTGTGTTTTCCATTAAATATTCATGTATTCCGCATGTATTTAAATAAAGTATTCACACAATAATTCTGGTTAAATTGTGCAATAAATGTAAATATGGAACTCTGCTTTAACCCACAATGTGTTTAAGTGAACACCACACAAAAGAGGTCCCGAATATTTTTTGGGTGATTTAGCATGTTACTAACAACCATTTGCTTTAAGTGCTCCCGTCTTGAAGTTTGTTTAAATACATGACAGCGCCAATTTTATTTGGTGGCCGATTCGTCCATTTATTCCGGATCCTCCCGTCCAGTGGTTCTGCAAGTTTATTCGGCGTATTCCTCGAGTCCAGATATCTACCACAGAAGAAAGTCCAATGAATTCCAAACCAGCTCTGTGGACGTATATTTAACTGCTTTTACTTATGTTAATGTTAAAACTTAAGTTCTTATGTAAAAGTGAATTTGTGGTAGGAATTTCTTAAATAAAAGTGTTCTTTCCTCCCTTGATATTTTGTGAGTCGTAGAGAACTCTGGTTCGTAAGTAAAAAGTTATGTAAGCGACTCAGATAAAAGGTAGACGCAAAGCAGCCCTGATGACATTTTTTATGCATTTGAAATGATTATTAAACGATTATTAGTATCAAAACAATAACCGGAGGGCACTTCATCTCCTTCGGCAAAAAGTAACCGAATATGGTGAATTCGCAAAGCTGCAGATGAATTATCAGATCTAATTCTAGTTGAATTCAGAATAAAACTTAATTTGAGGTGATGGAGTCGTCATAACGACTTTGTCTGGCGAAAATACTAAGGAATTATTCTAACAATATAAGTAGATCGTTCGAATAGCAGATCATGCCATGACATATTTATAAAAGGCAGCTGTATATCCCTGTGAGCACTATAATTCATTGAAAATATTTATATTTATATGCCACATATTTGTTTTCTAGATGCTGCTGTACAATATCCCTCAATGAATTTACAATTCTCAAATCTACTGCCCATATTACTCTGCTCCATTGAGCTTCATTGCTCCATTCAGCGTCAGATGCAACGGGGAACAATTTCTACTTGAGTTGCATATTTTAAGCTTAATTTAAGGCATAATTTAAGGGGCAGTTTCGAAGTGAATTTTTCATTACTTCACATTATTCTTAGAATGGAAGATATTCTTCGTGATTGTGATTTCCTTCCTGTCTTCCTACGGTAGTTAGTTTTACGGGAGAAATGAACCGGCGCACTAATAGCTGCTGCCACGCGTCTAAGAGTGCATGGAAAAGAGCGCGAATAAATAAAAACACTATGAAAATATGAAAAGCTGGTTGCAAAGCAGAAAATGAAGCAGATGACGCACACTGCCACCAACGGAAAATGAGGTCACATTATGGTGTGGCGCTTGACAGGTCGGATGCTAATTTGATGAGAGCAGACGCGCGTCAGTGCCACAACGCAAAGGTAAAGGGAGAAGAAAGGAAGAAAAAATAACGGTAATATTAAAAAACAAATGGAGAAGCACACGAAGACTCGGCCACTAAAAATACACTTCCCTTGGTGTTGGCGTGAGCAGACAGCAGGATGTGGATAGTTCAAAGGAATTTATGTAGCACATTCAAAAGCAACCACTTACCCACACACACCCACTCCACAGTGCGGTAGACAGACTGACTTTGCTTACTGACAGACTTTTCTTCAAATATTATTTTTATCAATAACTTTTATTAAATTACCATAATTTATTCCTTTGTTTCTTTTATTCCGGGCATGAAGAATATATAAATAGCCGGAAGCACTACCGAGGGCTTTTGCGCCTTGAACTATGCCACGCTTTGCCTAAATTTTGTTGAAGCTCTGTGTGTGCGTGCGGCAAGCTGCTCACCCCATATGCTAATGCACTTTATATTCTAATGTAATAATTTTCACTGAGATGTAAAAAATACTTAGTTTTACTACAGGGAAAAGTAGCTGTGTACTTTACGCACCAGCACACACAAGCGCGCGAGTGTGCGTGAACGTAAACCAAAATGTTTATAAATTGCGATGGTGAAAATGAAATTTTTTTGTGCAAATGCTTTAGAGCCTCTACTGAATTCTACAAGGTCATAGAATTTCAAGAAGCTGTCCAAGCAGCAAGCAAAGAAGGGCATCGCGCTCTCCTGGCTGCTTTTCTGCCTGTTTGGTCTTCTAGTATTATCACATAATTTTAATTTTTGTTTGGTGTGTTTGAGCATGTCAGCCTGTCAGTCTGGCTGTGTTCTTGGCATGTTGCTGCCGCTGATGTTTGCTGTTGTTGATTGCCGCCAAGTGGTAATTTAATATTTTCCCAACAACGCTGCCAGCATTCTAAAACAAATGCTCACACACACACACACACATACACTAGCATATACACAAGCGTATGCGAATGTGATGTGTGTTGTAACCGATATTGGCCGGATATTTGAGCCAAAGAAATTAGACACCACCAAACCAAATAGTATATAATATTGGGTTGTTCGGAAAGTCATTTCGTTTTTTCCCGCCAGAGGACTTAATTACGTTTTTTCGAAACTAACTTCACACTTAAGCCCCATAACCATTATATGTCATGAGAGCTGATA
This sequence comes from Bactrocera minax, assembly GCA_021498325.1. NCBI lineage: Eukaryota > Metazoa > Arthropoda > Insecta > Diptera > Tephritidae > Bactrocera > Bactrocera minax. Next base: position 428,231 of record JAKEEE010000067.1, on the reverse strand, counting down.
TTGCAAGGCTTGTGTGTGAAAAAGTTCTATTAATTCTACCCAGTAGTTTTTGGTTGGTGCCTTTTTAAATATGGAGAGCAATAAGCAGCATTTTCGTCATATTTTACTTTTTAACTTCAGAAAAGGTAAAAATGCTGTCCAAGCGAGAAAAAAATTGACGGATGTGTATGGAGAAGGCGTGTTAACAGTACGCCAGTGCCAGAACTGGTTTGCAAAACTTCGATCCGGCAATTTTGATGTCGAAGATGCACCACGGTCTGGAAGGCCGGTCGAAGCTGACAAAGATGCGATAAAGGCATTAGTTGATGCAAATCGGCGAATCACCACACGAGAGATCGGTGAGAGGTTAAATTTGTCGAATTCAACTGTTTATGGCCATTTGAAATAAAATATTTATTCATTATACGAAAACTGTCTTTCATGTTCCCCAAAAAAAACGAAATGACTTTCCGAACAACCCAATAGAAGCTGGTTAATTTGCCCTCCGATGCAAGTAATTAATAATTTTATTCATGCTACTTCGCCAATATCTTACTAGCATCTGCACTGGATAAGAAATATTGAGGCAAAGACATTCTGCATATGATGACATGATTTATTATTTGCTAAAATCTCTTGAAAGATTATTGCATACTGTGTTTTAGGAGCATTAAATGTCACTGGTTAATCGTTTGCTGTCATTGGAGCAGCAGCTGTTTCATTTGCCTTCCTTTCACCCTGTTTCACATTATTTGCAATAGTGATTGTTGAAATAGTTCACCGTGATCTTCTTCTTCTTCATATATGCCATATCAATATGGCCTCCGGGCGCAAGCCTAGGAACTTGCTAAGCGTCTGACATCCAACAGATAATTTTCTCAGCTCATCGTGGTATAAGTTGGCATATTAAAGGCAATTTGCCAATCTTTCAATGGTGGCTCTTTGGACACTAAGCAAACCTTGTACTATGATCTACCTAACTTAACTGTTATTACAAATACATTATGTATTGCATGATAGCTATTTCCGTTCGTGTGTATTGAAGGGTTCATTATATAAAGTTCAACATAATCGCAGGAAATTTGTTAACATGTTGTTTGCACCCTGACAATGTTAAAGGTTTTGCTAGATGTCGCCATAGTCGAGTTGTTACCCAAGAGACGTTTTCGTGGTCCGAGCTGGCTTCTATTTTAGATACGTTACGATATTGGCAAGACAAAAGGAAAGCGAGCAACTTCTAGGTCGACTCTATTCCAGTTGCCTTATTTTTGTTTGCTGGCATGTACCTTTGAATAATTCGTGAATACTTATTGGCACCAACAAATCGTCATTGCTACCAGGCTCACATGTATTTAATTATGCACTAACGTGTGTGTGTGTGTGTGTGCGTGTGTGAGATCGTTATTCAATTTACACAAGGCTGGCTCATAAGTTCATTTGCGAGTGTGTGCAAGGGTTTCCATGGAGGCAACTGCATTTAATGTGACATTTATGTGCTCTGTATGACATCAAAATTTTTATGTTTGCAGCAAGATGTCTTTCGTGTAAGACTTGTTGTTGTGTCTGGGCACATGAAAATTAAGACCATTCAGTAATTTAATGCACAATCTGCTATTAACATGCTTTCAAGGCCTATGTGGTGCTGGGTTTTCGCTATAAAATTGCTAGGTCCATAGTGAGTTAAAACAGAAGCGTGAAGAGTTCATAAAACCTTGTTATAAGCTGTCAACTAGCAAGTTTTTAGTGAGTCGCACGGCTTCCGAAAAGCACGCATATTTCGAAAACTTCATTAATTAATGCAAGGAATTGATAAAATGTATTTTTACTTATCCATATCAAAAAGCCTGTATGTTTTTGACTATTAATTAACTGTAAACCAACAAACAACAACAGTGTGAGTCTAATAAGTAGGTGTGTGTGCGAGATTTTGTAAATGTGTTCAGCTCATCCCTCACTAATATTAATGACTAAAAAATATCCATAAAATTTGCATATAAAACACACTGGCACTGCACTTAATTATCAGCTAAAGGTCTATGTATTTTGCGAATGATCTGCACCCTTACCAATGTAATCGATTCGGTAATGCATACTCAAGATTACAGAGGATTTGGCACTCAGTCTTGAAGTTTTAACTTTTATCGGTTGGGCTGACTTGAATTATTTAAAGTTTTTGAGTAATAAAACACAAAAGAGAAACAAAGAACTCTTGAAGTTTACCATCTGTTTGAAAACGCGGAGCCAAATTAATTGAAAAGAAAAAAAAAATGGAACAAGCTGAAGGTATTTGAGAATCTTTAAAGCAGAAAATGCTTTTTGATGAGAGTTGCCACATTAAAAAATTTTTAATTAAAATAGAATTCTTCTTCCCTCTCTCTTGTTCGCTCTTTGGTTCAGTTTGTCAATTAATTTGATGCACATGTAGCGGAATAATTTTGGTAAGTGGATGTGTAAAACTTAATTAAATAATTTAATAAATTTCTTTGTCCTCTGTTCTGTTTTGTAATTTCTCACATATCTCAATTAATATAGCCTAGAAAGTGTTACAGTTTTCTTGAAATTAACATCGCTTTTTCCATCAGCTTCTACGTATGCGCTATCTCCTTTCGCAGCAAGGGCGAATGCGTTACTGTGCGGTTTAAAGAATCATATTTACTTAAATAGTGGAAGTTATAAATTGCTTTGTGCATTACCCAATATAGCAGTTTTATCATAAGAGCTTGTGGTGTAGTCGCTAAATGCTGAAGAAATGGAATAACGAATTGCTGCATGTTTCGCTATAAAAATACAACGCAAAGGCTTAAGCAAATTGAACAAATGTGAGAGAGTGCCCGAAAGAGTGCAAGGCCAGCAACAGCGTTAATTAAATAATTAATTGTTGCGGAAAAGCTATTGTAATATGTGTCGGCAGTTAACAAATTAACAAGCTTCCAGACTTTATCCTTTATTGTCTCTGTTTAAGGGGTGTGCCTGAGGATGGCATGTGGCAATTTCCCTTTTTTAAGTATTGATAGGCGTAGAGAGAGTAGTTAATAATGCTGATGGGAGAATAACGCTTTTATTTTTTGGACGAAGTGGTCCCATTTTTCAATGTTTCTCTTTCACTCTCACACCAAATGTACACATTTGCTCCTCACATACATGTTTGTTTTCATCCAGTTACATAAAACACACATCGATAATAGGACTTATATTCAACTATATCCGTTGAAAAGACCTTCACCAAAGGTATGAGCAGTTTTTGGAAAAAATTTATATGCATACAAACATGTATATGGCTCATGTCAGCGTGTTGGCAGAGCACGTTTAATGGCCCAAAGTCCAATGGTGTGGAGATGCCCAAAAATATTGCCATTAATTGGATCTTACCTGCTCGCGTTTGCTAGCGTAAATACTAGTTTAAGCATACAAGTGCTGAGCGTTGTTATTCTTGCTATTCAGAAGTCACACAAATTGAATTCTCTACTCAGTCACTTCAATAGTGATTTGGCGCTTAATTAGCAACTAATTGATATTCCTCTTGTTTGCGCCGCCGAAAATCGGAAATTCCGCAAAACAAAGAATAAGGAGTGCCGAAGCTTCATAATTGCCTGTCGTCTTATCGTCAATCATTCTGCAAGCAACCGAGTTGTCTGCATGATACATCGTAACATTGCTTTAGCTTCTTGGTGACCAGTGGCGCCCGAGTTGCGCAGACCAATTCGGTTCCTTAAGCTTTTAATCCTACGCTGGCGGCCATCGCAGATAATTTTTATGCTTCATTCATTTTAATATGCTCAATGCTGTTTATTTTGTGCTGCCTAAGCACTGTCTTGTTGTTCATTAGTAAAAGTTGCGCATACGCCCCGTTCAACTTTGTTTCATTCTTAAAGCCATGCGATATAGATATTTGCAAATGAAATTGCTGACATTTCTCTAATTTTTCCGTTTGCTAGTTGTCCCTCTTTTCCTTTGTTTTTTTACTCTTCACTTTTGTGGTGTCTATACGCGTACACTTTGGGGTTTTCACGGGAACTGAGCCATTATTCCAAAACATTGTGTACAAGTGCTCTTTCAACTCAAAATTCTTTGCTCCCAACTCATTTCCCCTTAACTCTTCAACGTCACAATGCGAGTGGAAACGCTGTAAGTGAAAGCGTGCAAACCAGATTGATTTGGTGGCAAAGGAATTTTTAATAGACATGTGTGTGTGTGTGTGTGTATGCGCGTTATTCGAAGACTCGTTTGTCTTACTTGAAATTTGTTTTCTCATTGCTTAATGTAGCCGTGTGCGTGTTGTACAGGCATCTGTGCGTGTGTGTGGGTGTAGGCATTCTTGCTGGAATTCATTTTTAGCATTCAACACGGCTTCATATATTTCTGCTTAATCATGCTTTCTTTTATTATTTGCCTATTCACCGCCATTGTTGACTTTCATCGACAGTTATTGGCTTCGTGTCTATGTGAAATGGCTTTGCGCCATACACAGTGTGACAAATAGAATGAGTTCAGGTACACACGGAGATTTCTTCTATTGCTTGTTGATAAAAATTTTTTGCCACTGGTAGGAGACTGGAACCGAATTCAGATTGTGCTGAGTAGTAGTAAGAGTGATTAGAAGGTTGACGAACTCGTGCTTACACAAGAAATAAATATTAAAATAAAAAGTAAATATTTTCCGAATTATTACTTCTATGTATTTTTATGAAACATTCAAATGTGGTTCAAAGGTGGTCATTCAACCACCCAGCACTGCATCATGTCATGTCTTCATTTCTATTTTTCCCTGATTTGGAGAACGAGTAAAATTGAACAGTGAATACAAAACCACAAGCAAATTTGCATAACAAGCAGTGCGGTGAAGGGAAGCGGGTCCGAATGGCTTACTACTTGAAAGAATAGTGTTGCTTATAAAGATCTGAAGTGTAAAACTTAATAAGCAGTAAAACATTAGAAGTAAAAATTTCCATTTCTCTGCAAGTAAAAAACCGAAACATAAAAAAATTAGACATCATCATTCCGGCCATTTGTACTTTGCAAAGCAGAAACAGAAAAGAAACAAAACCGAACGGAATAAACGAAAGGATACTATGAAAATATGCTGTATGAGTAAGTGCGAGCATTTATTTTGTTTCAAGTTTCTTCAACTTGCTCGACATTTGCGAATATTTCCTGCGGACGTTGAGCCAAATACAAAAGCTATGAAATTTTGTGGTGAGCAGTCGTTCATTTTTTGCCTCTCCCACTCTCAGCTGCTCTTCAACGCCCATTTGCGTGGGTGTATTAAATAAGACACTACCATTTTGTTAGCAATGGCTTTAAAGTTTTCTTAAATAAATAAACAATGAAGGTATAAGTACAAGTTAGTTTTAAGAGTTCTGCATGAAGGCGTCTCTCTAAAAAGTTGCAGCGGTTTATAATATTGAAAACAGTAGTGTTGTTGAAGCAGTTGAATTGAAGATACCTTGTTCTTGTTGTTTGCATTGTTTGTATTGTTGCTGCAAATATGTTAATATAATATTGTGGCTTAGATTTTCCCAAAACTTCGTCTTCATTTCATATTTGCTGTAAGTGCTTGAAGCTTCATCCGAACCTGCGCACAACTTCGGTATAAAAATTGAAGAAATCCGTGCTGGCATCCAATTTGAAAGTAATACTGGCGCTGCAATCTTCGCCAATAAATCTTCCTTTCAAGTGGTTTAGTTGCAATGAGTTTAGATGATCACCGAATTTAGATATGCATTTTTTGCTTTTCCCTTTAAAAATCAGAAGACCTTTACGAATATTTTAATTTCGAACATTCGACTTGTTTCATTTGATTGTATTTTGTGAAATCTTGTTAAGTTGAAAACATAACTTGCTTAATTTACTGTGAATTGAAAGTGCAGCAACATCTGAGCGTGTGTGTACTGCTGCAATAGTCTATTATGTAATTGGTTTTCTACTCGAGTACTTCGGTTGAATATCGACTGCACTACTTTCGTTCAAGTTACGAAAAATTTATGCAAAGGAGTGATTTGCAATTTGCATTAATAAGCCAAGTGGCATAACAAAGTGAATAATGTAGGTGGCAACCTGGTGTGCGTTAGTGAGTTCGAAAAATCATTTCGAATTTTTCTCGAATGCCATTTAGCGGTGCTAGCTCTCTCACCCCCATGATTTACTTCATACCAAATGGCTTCTCCTACTAATACATCAAAATTAGCTTGGAGGGGCCTCTTAAGATTGGAACTCTCAGTTGCCTGAAACGCGGCCCAATATATTTGAGCGCCACATCATTTTTATTAGTTGTGATAAAACAGAAAAAAATTTACATGGCTTGGCCGTTGCGTAATGTTTATTATTCTCAGAATTTAATTTTTCTCAATTCAAGCGTACGTTTTTATGGTTCAGGAGAGAAATTTAAATATCTTTATAAATATTTGCGCAGTCCATGCTCACATAATATTTATATATGTATGTGTACATATTATTTTGTAAGATAATACCATGATTGGGAGAATGGTGTCGCTGTTGCAGATTGGTGTTCTGTTTGAACAGTGTATGTGTTTGTATTGATGTCAGCAAAACATCTGATATTGTGCATATGTGTGCCAGATTAATTTCTGATTTTATTGTAAGAATGTGCAAATATTTTGTTCTGATTCTATTTTTCTGCCAATTTAGCAGAAACTCTTGCAAACATAAAATGCCCATGGGCATCAACTTTAACAAGGACACTTCTTTAAATGAGTAAAATACTAAAAAAAATTTTCGGAATCCAGAATAATTGTGATTAATTATTTTTAAAGACAATTTAACCTAGAAAGGGTTTAAAAAATTACGTAAAATGCAAAGGAGATTTCGAAATAAGTTATAGACGATATTTCAACTCGCTTTATATGTAAGTAATGAGCAGCTACAGAATATAGAAAACTTATTTTAAATTAGCTTATTGCACGCCCACCTCCAATGCAACAGAACTAACTAATACTAATCACTCATGTCCAGCCCTAAAAGTATGCCTTGTTTCTCGCACCTTTATAATAATATTATATTATCTTAAAAAAATGACGAAACGCCCCTAAATGTAATTTTAATGTAGCGCTCATAACGTAGCTCTCGTTAAAAGGTGTGCCTGTTTCTTTTTACAAATAGGATGAGTTGAGATATCGGCCACCTTTTTGTTGCTCTTCTTTTGTTGCAAATTCATTGAAAAAAGTACGACCCGATTGTTTTATATATTTGATGTAAATAGCTTTTAGGCCACGTAGACTTACCAATTCATGCCGCACAGTGTGAAAGCTGCTACGCATGGTAGCTGTTACAAAATATTGATGGAGTTCTTCGATGTTGCTTCAGTTCAACACCAAGCTTCCTTATCCTGTATAAAGGGGAAATGTGATATGCTATGAAAATTAAGCAAATGCTATGCCCAGTAAAGTAAAGAGGGTCTCGATTTGGATCAAATATGTAGCAGACAGGTCCGTCGCATAAACAAACATTGGAGACAAGATATTGAAAAATCAAAACCTCAAAAATTAAGAATAAAAATTTTTAAGAGTTGTATATATATTTTAAGAGTCGTGTATATCCAACCAGCAATTCTAAGAAACTAAATTTCCTCGATGTTTCCTATAGTAATTTTGGATTCAACGAAAATTCGAAATAAGAATATAAATAAGGTATAATTATTAATTACTTAATAATAGGTATTAATACATATGTGAAATGGGATGACAATCCTTTTCAATGAGAACGTGCTTTTTGTTGTTGACACATAAGTTTATACTTTGATACATATATGTACTTCAATGATTTCAAAGTTGATTTCCCAAATAACTCTATTTAAATTAGCCACAATGTGAAACTGTGAAATGAGGAAAGCAAAACGGTACCACAAACATCAAATAAGAGAGAAATTTTATTTCGTAGAGTATGACCCAAATAAACTTGTGACATGTCGAAAACAAACATGAACAAGTGGTCAAATGAATGAATGAATAAATGAAGGAGTGAATGAGTGGATGAAATGTGGCTGCGAGTGTGTCGTATTTGGTGAATGTTCTAAATGTCCCAACCCCCAGGACACATGTGTGCACACACCAAACAAAATAATGATTATTAAGATAAGGTCGAAATATTCGAACAGCACAAAAATAAAGATAAAGAAGTCTTATTAAAAAAAGACAGCAAAGGAAAAGCAGCCAGAAAACGAGCGAAGCGGAAAACAAACAGACAATTACACACGCGCTCTTCGGTCACACCGTGTCCCAGTCACGCGTGTCCGTACGCGGAGGTACGGAAGCATGCGCTCACAAATTTAAATGTGAATTTCCGTTGTCAACTATGTCCGTTGCGATAACCAAACGATGACAAAATTTTATAAAAAAATGCAATAAAAATTCACTTAAATAAAAACGTGGTCCAGGCTATGTAACGGTACAGATTAAACGAATTAAGAGAACTCTCACACCATAGCGGTCACGACGGGGGTCGACGCGGGCTGTATATGTGGCGTAGTAAAGCAGAGGAGGGGCAATTTGCGATAATCCAGTATATTGAAAGCCGTTCAAGCAATCTGAGCAAAGTGAGAGCAAAACAAAAAAAACCTAAAAAAAAACACAAAAACAATAATAAAGAAATGAACAAAGCTGGCGATGGCATGGATGTTGTTTGGCAATTAGTTTGAACCGGTTGACAATTTTTATAATTTTTTGCCTTTCGTTATCTTTGAAGATAATTCGTCAGCACTAGCTTTGTATGCGGCTTTCATTCAGTGGGACTTGAACGAAAAAAGAGAAAATAATGAAAATTGCCCTTGTAGCGGCTTGAGTTTTCTCTGATGCTTACTCGACTTTTAAGCTGATTTTACGACAACCATTGTTATTATGACAATAACACACAACTGCTAGTTGTAGCACGTGGCCTTGTGACCAGCGTGAAATCTCAAAACCCTTTTGCATAAGGAATGTTGTAAGGAATATAGTAATTTTAATAAAGTAAAATCGCCGAATAAAATAAATTGATAACACTAATTATATAATAATAAAAAGATAGTCATTATTGTCCAAGCGCAATTCTGCATTCGCGCTTATTTACGTCGGCGGCGGGAGGGCGAGAAGCCAAAAACACGTTTCTAAAAAACGCAAGAGCAGATATGCCATTTCATTTCACAATATGCTTCTGTGTTACATCAGTTACAGTTACATCATTATGTATTCTTGTTTTTGCTGCCACACATATTCTCTATCATTTGCCTAATCGGATTGCCCGCAGCATAGTTCTCTTCTCTATTGCAGGGAAAATGTCAGCAGAGCTTTCGAGACTCTTTGCTACTTTTAATTACACCAATTTATTTGACATGTCAATCGCTGACGTTTAATTATGCTCAATGTGATCCGAATGTTTTTCAGAAAGAATCAATTAACGGAACCCTTTATTACAATGGATAAGAGTTTTTTTTCGTTAGCTTTAAGTGGGATAAGCATATATGTATGTAAATATGTCCTCATTATACATCGATGTACTGCCTTGCAGTTTAGTAGCCGAAAGATTTTATTGGTTTTGGGACCTTAGTCTATTTATTTTTGAATTCTTCGTCATGGAGCGGGTTGAGGCCTCTTTCATACTAAGTGAGGAACTTTTATCATCATACGTTACTAACAAGTTCACTTATCCCGTGCTATATTCAGATAATATAATAATGAATGAGCTCAAATACATTAGCGTTTTCGGACTCTTTAAGGTTCGTTTTTTTTCGGGGGGTGAAGAATCTCGGGTTTTATTCACCTACTGGAAGCTGCGACATATCGCAAATATTCAGAACCAGAGCCAACTACATACGCCACATATGGTGTCCGACAGCCTGGAGTATTTGCGCCCTCGCGCTGCAGTCAGTTTAAAAAAAAAAAAAAGTTATATTCACATTTCAAAATGCTTGTTAAAGTTATCGCTCGCTTCCCGTGCCAACAGTAATTACAGTGCTGTTAAAACTGAAAAATTAGAAAAAATAAAAAACAAAATAAAGTTAAACAAATTTGCTTTCAGTTCAGTGACTTATTTATAACCACAATTTAATTTTTTCGTTCATCTTCCATGTATAAAATACATTATTTAGCAATTTTAATATATTCACAAAAATCGAACAACTCAGAGCTTCACAAGTGTTCCAAAATCAAATCAGAATCCACTCGTCAAACAAATTGAAAATGTGTGAATTTTTCAAATAACACGCAACTCGGGTGAAATAAAAATTCAGAAAATACATTTTTTTTCTTACCAATGATTTTCACTGCTTCCATTTTGTCATAAAATTTCCATACACCCATGTATGAATAGTTTTTGTCTATCGATTTCGCTATGTATATTTGAGAAATTATTTAAAACTCTGTTAATATGCCACCACTGCTTAAAAAGGACTCTAAATGAATTGCATTCTATAAAAAAAAAGGGTGAAAATAATGTTGGAGAGTTTCGCTTTTCGTAATAAAGACCTCACCAGTTTGTCGATATATTTCGTAAAGAGTAACCCGGAGGATCGAATATCGCTATATTGGGAATGATGGGGCTTGAAGAAGGTGTGTACTACTTTATAAGTACTTTAAGCAAGGCTGTATTTACATGCGGTCAGAAAAACATGCCCAATTTAATCTCAAACATTTACTGATATTTTCTGTATAGAGTAGAGGTCCTCTAATTAGGTATTTGGGTAATAGATTAGGTGTGGAAAGTATGGATTTCATTCCGGAGAGTAGGAACATCCTTGTACCATTCCCTGCCTTTTGCCAGCGTTTTTCACACATTTTTTAATGCCCTCACTTGCCTTGGTGAACGACATATTTTTAATGGAAGAAAGTAAGTAAATCGGGATAATTGCCAAAGCTCTTAAGTAGTTATCTATTGTACTTTAGTAAAACTTTAACTGATTTGAAAGTGAACACCTATGCAAATACAAATATACATATTCCTCGACAAGCAGGACTATTTTTGCTTGCCAAGAGCTTACCAAATAATTTCATCCTTTAAATACAATTTTCAACTTCCATTATTTCCTTCTCAGATTAAACAGATTAAAAATTCGGTAAATTAAATTAAAACAATTTGGCGAACACTTTATGGGAAAAGAGTGGAGAGGAGAGAGTTTTTAACAGGGCAGAGTTGTGTATAATGTTTCAATCGGCTCAACTTCTACATTGTGGTGCCAACAACAAATGGACGAACACAAATTGAACAGAACATACACAGAACAGTGTAAAGTTTGATAATAAGTTTTAGTAAAAGTTGTGTTATTGTTTCGTTTAAAGCGGAAAAATTAGTAACATGAGTTAGTCTAATACGAATATTCCTCGTGCGAGACATACGCACAAACGTACCTCATGTGGAAGAAACTCAAAAGCCCAAACAAACAACAATATACCATTAAGCTTGGCGGAAAGTCGGTAGGAAAAACAATTCGGAGTGTACATCAAATGTTAGCATTTATAAATGATTAAGAGTGAAATTCGAAGAAAGAACCGCAATCAAGTTTTGTCGCTTTGAAAGTCGCTTTGAGTTCATTACGGCGAAATGTCAAACGAGCAACTGTGCGAGAGTTTACACCGAATACGGTAAATGTTGCAATAATTAAATGCTTGAGAGCTAACTCCCATAGCATGAGCGCTTCCGTGGAAGCGATAGCGATGGTAACGAGCTTGTTTTTGTATTGATTGGAATAAAATAGTTTTCGAAACCGAAGTTGAACTAATCGGCGCATATTAATGATGATATTTTGTTTCTGAGAAGATTGAATATAGTCAGTTTAGAACCATCCAAATATGCATCGGCGAAAAGGTGAAGGCTCACTTTGGCATGAAATAGAAATGTTTTAAGTTACTGGAGGACCGTCTAATAGTCCATATTTGAGTGGCATGCAAATGATTTCGACGATTTATTGGGTAGTGGAATCATTATATCTACATTTATAATTAATGAAATCACAAAGGCGACATATTTTGACATGAACCCATTCGTGTTAGTAGTATATTAAAACTTAGAAATAACACTATTCAAGAAGTTATTATAGCCTATATTATCTATCACCATTCTTGTATGCTGAAATGGTTATTATTGGTACATGATTGCATAATGGTTGCAAATCACAAGCGAGTAAATGTGGGTTTTGGAAGCAAATACACAATATCACTTACTTCTAATGAGTTTTAGACCGCTTTAGTGCTACTAATAATTCTTAATTGAGTAAAATAATTACACGCTGTGCCAGATGTTACAGCCTGTTTTTATTCAATAAAAAATTCTTGCGGCAATATTGCAATAGCATATACGTCTGTTTTTCGGAATTTGTAACCTCAACTAATGTAAAAGTAAAAACGACAATATTTTTTAATCTGTAGCAAAAATACTGTTTGACAAAAACCAAATAATGGAATAAAAATTGAGGTGAAGCCAGGCATTTTGTGAGTGTAATTCATTTCCAATACAATTAATATGCAAATATTTCGAATATAATACACATAAATATTGATTATCTTCAATTTGCTTCCAGTAACCTTTTACCAACACACCCTCGCCACCTGTCATGGTGGCCATAAGAGACGGCTTTTGCATGTGCATTTGTGCCGTTGTAAATTTTAAATATCCATTGCGATGGGTAAGGGTGAAAGTTCAGTCGGGCAAATAACATCCAAAAATATAGTGCGCCTATCGTAATTGTAAATGAGTGAATATCTTTTAGTTGGGCTACGGGAATACCATTGGGAAAGCCCTGTCACTGCCGAAGTGATTCATGGCTACCTCAAACAATTCATTTGGACTAAATTATGAGTAATTACGAAGTATTTGCACCAAGTACACCATATTGTACCATCCACATCTGAAACGATCTTTTGCTTATCAAATAAGTAAGCGCCAAAAACTCTGTTGAAAGACTAGGTAGATTACAATACGATATTTCATTTTAAAGGCAAGAGAGGCAGAAAATGTATGCCATAATGTTCCATAAATAATTTAAATATGTAAAACATAAACATACCATATATTAAATTCTCTCCAACATTTAAAATTTAAAAAATATACCACCCCTGCGACAAATTTGAGAACTGAATGTATATTTTAATATTAAAAATAAACTCTTTCATATTTTCTCCTTTAAGAATCTTATTACGAATATATACCCTTTGAAAATATGTTCGATTGTGGTACGGAGTTCATGGTCTTTGTCTTAAATTAAACAGCAATAAATTAAATTAGGAAGACAAGAATGAGCGGTGCATTTATCTTCCACTTTGGCCATTTGTGGCCAATTATTTATTTGCTGTCTGGTTCGCTTTGTTCGAAACAATTGCAAATATATAATTTGGCAGTAATACCAACTTAGTTTAGGGGAGCTGCAAGACCGAGCTACATAATTTAAGCAATGCAGTACATCGTCCATAATGCTCCGAGACTTTTACCCACACACACACACTCGTACACTCGCATGCGTGTACAGACACGTGTGTAATATGGAAGTCGAAGTGCGGTGGGCTATGTGGGACACTGCTTCAGACTATTATTTATTATGTTGCACACGCTTACGCCTGCGAAATTCCATATTTGTTTACCATCGCAAGCAGGAAAATATTGTGCTTTTCATTAAGCTGACTGCTGCCATTGGTATTACTGTTGCTTTTGCTGTTAATCTACATTTAGTTATGGGATTTTGCACCAAAATGCATCGAAATTGAGTGCAAACTCATACTGATCAGGGGGATTACGGGAATTAGCAGGGTTATGTGTAGAGGGGTGGCTAAGTGCGAGAAATACTGCAGAGGAATAAAATATCGACCTGGTGGTAATTGGTTTTGTTCTTAGTAATATAGTTTTGAGAATTATTTGCTATTTATGATATTTTCCAGTGAATATATAGAGAACAGTCTAGATACTTTAAAAGAAGTGAAAGAAACGATAAACAGATGAGACGTAAAATTTATTTCTCAGCGAGTGCATCTTTTTTAGTCGATTTTATATATCCAATGGGTTCTAAGTTTGCTTTTATGATAAATTGATTTCTTAAAAAGTTTAAGGCATAAGCATTGAACTAAAGTTGAAACTCGGAGCTTTAAATTTTTCATATCTCTTGGAAGTACCGCCGAGTAGAGTAGAGCCTCCTCAATGTGACTTAATGTATTACTACTTGTTCTAAGAGCAAACAAAATTTATTTTAAACAATATTTATTTCCACTTATTTTCTACTTTCCAAACCAGCCTTTAATTTTCCTTCTTCAAGGGAATCGAAATGTCGCTTGCTCTAATTAGATTAATATCTTCATCAAATGCTCAACACACACACATACACATCTAATTGCATATAAATAATACGTACGAACACAGCGAAAACCAAACTGAAATCAATTTACTTCAATAAATGTTGCTCATACGCCCGCGCCCGCGCCCTCCCGCGGCCACCCACAGCATTCGCTCTGTGTTTGTCGTGCGGTGTCGGTAGCAGTTGCACACTGTTAATTAATTGTGTGGCTAAGCAGGACTGAACAGAGGCGTCAATGTTTTGTTGGCGTGACAAATTACCATTCTGTTGACTTATTCGATTTTATTTACTTTTGCAGATGTACAAACACACCATATTTGTATTTGTATGTCGGACCAAACAAAAGTAGCTGTGGACACTTGCTTAATGGGGGTGTTTTGATATTCACTTTGTTGATTATTTGCCTTTTCGTATGTTCTCTGTTGCCCATTGATTCTTATTGTGCTTCTATTCTTCATTTTTGGGTTTTGCTGCCAATTAAAGTTGGTTTGATTGGTGGGTGAGTGTGGTCTTTGCGGTTAATAATCACAAAAGGACAGTATAACTCAATTGTGGAGAAACGGAAGAATCCGCTACATTGTGGTAATAATGTTGGAAATAGCGTTAGCAAAGCTTTTTCTCAAAGAATTTTCTGAATTTCTTCTCTCATTTTTTGTTCTCTTGAAGATTTTATTGTGTTGAAATTGTGAATGAATCAAACAGGTAACAACAGTGTTTCTAAATATCATCTACTGGAGGTTTTCTTAAAGCACTTCAGCTTGGTTCATTATTTAACATCTTATTATTATTATTTTTTTTTCAAGCGGGTGAACATTTTGTATCGTTGTTTTGTTTTTGAGTATCCCAGTATTAAACAGAGAACAATCGGGAAAACAAATTAAAATCGGTTTAGCCCTTACTCTGGTTGCACCCTGTATGTTGCAGCGTGACGGAATTCCGTTGTGCAACTTCAAAATGTCAAAAACAAAAGGACGAAGAGCTACCAACTCGCTTACAGTGGCGTCCATGCTCACCTGCATTAGCACTCGTTAACATCTTCGTATTTGAAAAAAGCGGTGTACTGTACACCATGTCCAACTGAGCACATATTTATGACGGAGAGTGCGTTCAAACAACTATCCCATCATTTGCAGGCTCAGTTCACCAATTCCAATTCTGCACTCTTAGATTGTTTCACTTTACTTGAATGGGTTGGCTCACACTCCGGGGATGCACGTGTGTTCGCGCCTGTGTGCGTGTATGAGTGAGTACATGGAAGTTGTAGTATTCTGTAATTTATATCGGTGCGAACATTTGAGTTATATCCGGGGGACATGGGAACTTTTTGCTCTGCACCATTTGAGGGTGTCGTGGGTGCTGGCGTGTGTCGAGCATTCTGTGTCGTGCAACTCATGTGGCATGTAACTTATGATACTCGGCTGTCGCTGCCGGCATCGCCGCGGTCCAAGCGCAAATTGTAAATGTCATAATAAATTACAAGTTGTGGCTTTGATAAAATTTCATCGCATTTAAAATGCTTTTTGATTGTTTGCCTCATGACGTGTGCACCAACAAGCGGGCATGTGTGTACTCGGGCGTGCGTGAGTGTGCATGAAAGTACAGAAGCCGCAAAGTTCCATGTCACTTTAATTGAATTAGCAATAATCATGCAAACTGTGTGCATTGCTTTAAAAAAGATTAGTTTTAATTTTATCGATTTAATTACGTTTTAATTAAACTGTCGTCGCCGTGCGCATCCCTAATTGAACATTGTGTAAATGTATTTGTGTCCACTTAAGGTTCGCATGAAGCCATGAGAAATATTTTAGAAACATTTTCGCAAATTACGGAATTTCTAAACGTATTTGTTGTTTATAAAAGAATTTTGTTTGATTATGTAATACTTTTATTCCAAGGCCCAACAATTAACTCAAAGGTGCTTTCTGTTACTTCTCGAGTGTCTTGAGAGAGCGGCTGTATTTTTGTTTGTAAAGTATTCGAAACGTATTCCATAATACTCTTGGATGTTACGTATTACAAATGAACCAAGCGGATGGGAAGCCAAGCTCTCCACACAGTGTTGTCCGAAAATGCATTAAGTGCTATTGTTCAGTAATGAACTAATTTTCTGAGTAGGCGCGGCTTTGTTCCCTAATCAGATTAGCATACTCATCTTATAAGAGATAAGAGATACTTCGGTGAAAATATGACCAATTTTTTATCTCATGCTTCGTTAAGAAAATCCGCCAAATCAAATAAAACCACACCCATCTCCGATGTGGCGGTAGTATTCGACGATTTTTAATTACAATTTTTAAGGAATAAGGTCACTAACGAAAAATAGGGATTCTTTTAGATATTGCATATCCAACTTTCGGTAAATTATAATTTTCCACAAACTAATCTCAGTCAAGGTTAATATAAAATATTATCATAACATCATGAAGATGAACAAAGTCTGCTTCCTATTTCTATTTCTATCCTTCATATTATGTTTATGGATATATTTTTATATAATAATCAATTAATATTATAACTCAATAGTTAAAGGTATAACTCAATTGTTAGATATTTTGGCACCATGATAAGGGTTCAGAGAGGATGACGATGATAGCTTCCAATCGAAGTTGAATATCAAGGAATCGGTAATGTGATCGAAGCTGCCATGATGGCACTTATACGGCAAATATGTTTGTCTTCTCTCATAAGTGCAAATGTGGGTCGACGATTAACTGGCGCTGCTTTTTCCGATTTATCCCTCTTTTTCAAGTTAAAATT
This sequence comes from Bactrocera minax, assembly GCA_021498325.1. NCBI lineage: Eukaryota > Metazoa > Arthropoda > Insecta > Diptera > Tephritidae > Bactrocera > Bactrocera minax. The sequence goes on along the minus strand of JAKEEE010000067.1, from coordinate 411,232 downwards.
AAAAGTACGAAGGGTGGAGAAAAACGCGAATGCAGAAATAAGTGTTTCTTTTTCAGTGCACTAATAACCACTTTGCACATATCGCGATCCTCAATACGCACCACCACTATTAACCACTTTTAAGGGCCGTGCACAATTAGAATTTCAAGGTATATGTGTATTGCAGTCTTCTCCTTATTAATCACTAAACCTTTTTACTCCTTATGCGATTATTAGCAGAGACATGGCAATAATTTAATTCGTTGTGAAAAAGGCAAATGTGTCCAAAGATTTGGCGTCGCATTTTCGACCTGGCAAAGTTTGGCAAGGTTATCTCCATATTCATCAATTAAGTTCTTGATTAGCTTTCCGGAGCCAGGCCTAATTAATAAATGGTGCGTTCAACAGCCGCCTGGGGGCACTTATAATTGCCGAGCCATCATTTGCCGTTTGTGTTTGTCGCAGCTTAAGTGAACGAGCAGCAACAAAAAGAAAAATATTTGCAGACATTCATTAGTCTTACACTACAGGGCAAACAGCAGGGCGCAGCAAGTCAAATGTGCAAAAGTGCGAGGATGAAATAACGGCAGATGATGCATAAGGAATCGAGCGGTAGGGGGGAGATTATTCAAAAGGGAACTCACAATTGTAATGCGAATGAAATGGGGAAATCAAGGCAGAAATTCGTTGTTTTTGTTTTAGGGTATTGCGGGCCATCAAAGTCCACTCCAATGAAGTATTAGCATTCAAGCGATAGGAGCATTACGCGACATTCCATTTGCATTGTCCCAGTGTGTCATTAAAACTGCATTAGGAGTGCTACCGCAGAACACTGAGTAGTTGAGCGCGGTTCGCAGGCAGAGAGGTATGCTTCAGGTATGCTGAGATTGAAGTGCAATTGGCAGATGTATGATTGTTTTTTGGTATTACGTATGACCACGGCCATATCGCCAAGCCGGATATCTTCGGCGTCAATTGTTCGCCGCCAGTTGGGTCGCGCTCGAGTTTAAATATCACAGCGAATTTTTGCAAAGCTGAAATGCCTGCTGTACGAAACGAAGCCAATGTGTAGCATGAGTCAGTGTATGTGCGTGCGAGAGGCTTATGCCTCCGCAGTGGACCTTTCGTCAGCCTCCGGCTGCATGGGTGCTCCAAACTTGTAACAGATGCTTGTTGTTTGCATTCTATTAATTTTGTAGACAAGCATTGGATTCGATCAAATTGGCGACGGTGTTCATGTTAGTGTTCACCGTTATTCGTTGCCTGTTTAAGCTCTGTGTTTTGTTCTTTTGTCAAACTCGCTGTTGACATATTTAGCCTCTTAACATTTGACTGCCAATCCAGTTGGCTGTCAGCAGTTGCATAAGCAAAAAATGGTGAAATCACAACAGAGACGCAGCAAAAGCGCGGTCGCACTTTGGTGGCGCAGACGGCTGATGTGAATCTCCTTAAATTTGAAAAGGTACATTAAAAGCCAGAAAATCAGCGCCAGAAACAAGGCCGCATTCGTAGTTCGTATTTCGCTTTTGCAGATAGCTGACACCAATTTTTGCCTTACTTTGTACACTTTTATCGGACGTCACTTTTATCCCTTCTTCTATTTGCACTTAAATCGCCCAACTGCGGCCAGCTTTCTACGGGTGTGTGTGTTGGTGTTCTGAATGTCTCAATTTCACCTTTGCATTTTTTGCCTGTGTAAACTTTTAGTTCATCTCGCTACGTTTGGGGTTTCCATTATTTCCTTACTACCTTCCCTATTGCTCCGCAATTTAGTGGAATAAATGTGTACAACTTTTGTTTTAAAATTGTATTACTGCTCAAAGTCGTTTGCCGCGTTCTATGCGTTATACATATATACATATATGCGTACTGTGTTTGTCTGAAGCTGGTGGATAGCCCTAGATTTCCTTTTGTTCTTGTGAAATCAACGGTTTGCTGTGTTTCTAAAAGGAGCAAAGTGAATAAGAGAAGCTCTTCAGTAATCTCATTTGGTAAACGAAAGTGTTTTTATTACACCTTAGCCTTAGCTTAATTTGGTTTTATATGCCGTTCAAAATTTCAAGCGAGTTATCTACATCTTTTTGCAACAGTAAAAACTTTCTTACCATTCGGCAATATAGACCTTTTTGAAGTAAGTCGTAAAGTTTAATATACATAAGCTATGTTATTAATTTAAAAAAAAAGCCCTCGAATTTGACTTACTTTCAGCGGTAAAGTGGAAATCTCAAACGAGTTAGAGCACAATTTTTGAGGCGTTTCGGCACATCAGAGATGATGTTCGCTGACTTGACAGGAAGTCAAAGTGTACTTGTTTTTTACCAACACGCAAATGCTTATCAATTGATCAATACATGCTTAGATCTTTAGGTCGCATTATAATAATTTTCCTAATTTTTCATTCTAGAAACCTCTTGATATTGCAATAATTACAGCGGATTTTTGGTTGTTTCATCCATTATTGGAGTTTTCAAGGAGCTTCTGCAATAGTACATTACCTACGATACACTTAAGCCACTTGTGGTTGTGATTTAAGGTTATGTTGGTTCCGTCAATTCTGTACTCACATTATTCAATAAGATTCAACTAAGTGCTCTGTGTTACTCATACGCCATGGCCACCACCACTCGCTACCGACTAACTTCGTTAAAAATACGAAACTTAATATAATTGAAAATTTCTTGTCAACAGTTTATCTTGAATTTTATTAAAACTGCATGACCAAGTCTAATAAATAAATGAATTTCTCAAATTCGAAACATATAAATACTCTAAAACTTTCGCGTGGTAATTTCTCTGCGGCAACAATAGCGAATCAATAGAATATGTGATTTCATCTTTAATGCTCGATTTTATTTAAGCAAGACCTTTGACGACCGCGTTCTCCTCTGTTGTTCTTTGTATTTGAACGCGACGCAAGAAGTGCGTAATGATAAATTATCTTCTGCGAGGCGTCAAACCACGGTCGGTTGACAATTGAACGCTTGATTGAGTGCCAATGCGCCGAGCCAGTGCACAGAAACAAAGACGGCGATGACAAACGCTCGGAGACATAACAGCCAGAGTAAAAATAAAACCAACAGCAGACATTAGACATCATAATACCACATAGGCGCGATGGCAGGGTAGCAGGCATGAAAATTAGCGCATCTCCGCAGCTGAATGCACTCCTGCCAATTGACAAAAGCGTGAGCGCGTGAGTGACAAGTGGCGGAACGCTAATCGGATGTCAACGCTGGACGCTGACGGCCATGAAAGGCTAAGGATGATATTGAGTTTCAACTGCTCTGGATAAACACATCTTCGCTTGGAAGACTTCGCAGCCTCTCGCTCGCAATTTGACAACCTGCGCTTATAAGAAATCTGCTTTATGCTTTTTGTGTGCCATTAGCTTTCGGTTAGGTTTTGAAATGGTAGTGTGAGTGTCGAACATGGCGGATGAGTGACCTATAATTTCAGTGACGCATTGCAGTAGCATTTTTGCTCTTTTAATCGCTAAGGTTTGCATACTCATTGTATACTCATTTGGGGACCGCTTGTGGGTTACGCGCTTATCGTAGATAGCTCCTATTTCACGACAGGTCAGGAATTAGCATGACAACGGTGGAAGATGGTAATTGCAAAAAAAAAATTTAACTTAAATTTTTGAGAAACAAAATGCCTAAAAGCAAATCAGAATTCATATGTACAGAATTTATTTAAAGTATCAAATTAATTATGAAGATTATGAAGAAAAATGTGCATATAATTCACATAGAATTAAAGTGAGTAATATTCAAAATCCATACTTGCAGAGCGCCTTCATATATTTTGTCTCAGAAGGAAGGCAGCAAGCAGGAATTGGCGAAATTGCAACTGGCAATTGAACAGTAGTTTCGCTTTCAGTAGCAAAGCGATTATATATCTTTCACTCCTGTCGTTGAAGTCTAATAGCAATGAAAACACTATTTGAATCAAGTTGTTGTACGTTCACCGGCCAGAGCCGCCAAGCCTTCTATGAATCTCTCAAATGGGTGTTGTTACTGATTAAGCTCGAATTCGTATGTCAGCATTAATGAAAGACAATGGAACTCGTATGCAAACACTTTCATTGTCTAACACATACACACACACACACACACGAAAAGGTAATACTTACAGAACATACGTAGAGATGTCGGCTTAACATCATTTGCGCGACTCAACGTCAGCTGCGTCGAATATGCTGCCGCAGGACATGCTGACAGGTGTTGAGGTAAACAAAATAATAAGACAAACATAAACAAAAGCAACAAAAAGAAGCCAACGCAACAGAATAACACCCATTGTGCATGTAAAGGCGTGCGTGAGTGTGTGCGTGAGTGTGTGAACGTATGAAATGATAGATTTGAAGAGAAGCCTATAAGATTAAGCTCAGTGAATGCATTACACGCCGGTACTCCTGGACTGCGGCATAAATAAAGTAGATGTGTGTGACATTGTAAGCAAGCACATGTATATGCCGGAGTGGCGGTGAAGGTGACACATTCACCAGTGTATCCACATACATGCATACATGCAGCGGTAGAGGGGTTGTGCCTCGTGAGAGGAGGACATTTTCCGTTCATAAAGACCTTCCACATTCGCCCTCATGTTAAATCTTTAATTTCTGCCGGCTGCCGCAGCTGTCCTTTCGTCTTTTCTGCGTCGTTGGCCTCCGCTTTTTGCTGTCTTCTGCAGTGCCAACGATGAAATGTCATTAACGCAGAGAACAGCGAGGCACACAGAGGCAGCAACTTCAATACCGATGGGTTTTCGGGCCGACTTGGCATGACTTGGCATGACTTGCGGCTGACAACTTGCGGAGGACTGTAGATGCTGAAATGATGCGCTGTCATTGTCAGTGCGACAAAAGAGCACTTGTCGTGGTATTGTGTTCATTGTCGATGGCACGATGAGTTCAGTGTACGCATCCGAGCTTAAGAGGCACTGCGACGCCGTGCTATTGGTACTTTTTAATGCCGCACACCTTTCACTTGTGCGTATATTTTTCGGAGATTATAGGTGTATGTGTATGCGTTTAAATGTGGGAGTGTGTCAGTAGAGATTTCATGAAGCGCACGTTGAGCGCAAGCGGCGTGTTAAGATCACTTGCTGAGTACTTCGGTGTGACCTTGGTGAACTCGAATTCGGTATATACAAGTAACATATTTAAAGTTGTACAGGAGAGTATAAGGTGATGAGGAGTAGGAGAGGGAGAGAGTAAGAGACAGGGACGTAGAGAAAGACAGAGAGAGTAAGGACGGGAAAGTGGTTGCAGATGACATGCGAATATTAATGAAGCTGTAATGAAATTTTCCGTCACACCAACTGACTGTATTTTGCATATTCAAATGGTAATCAGAATTAATGACAACACGTCGTATGGTTGATATTAATATATTATAAAGTTCGCCTGAGTGGACGGGCAAAAGTGGTACCCCTTAAAAAACGATTGAAAATTTTTGGGTTACCCTTAAATCTTTGGTAGGATTTGATGGAATATTGAATGGCAAGTTGGATGGAATATTAATTTTGGGCTTATTTTCCTAAATACGCTTACCTATTTCAGGACATTCTTGTGCAGGACATTCCGCAATTAATGCCAATTCCATGAAGCTTCATCCTCCGTACGCTTTATAAGCTACAAGTACCTATTTTCATAACGCGTGTGCATGTTGACCGAAATTAATTGCAATCGCAACAATCGTCGCACTAATTACATACATACATATATACGTATAGCTGACTTCACAGAAGCGAATGCGGAGGAAAAGCGATATATTAAATGAACTTTATTTACTTCATAAGTGACTGCAGTTGACGTGCGCTTCACAGAAAACGCTTTTAAACTTAACAAATGCTTCCGGTCTTTTTGCATTGATGAAAAAAACTAAAGGAATTCACATTTTTCACGCGACATGTTGAGCGGAATAAAGCGTTCTTTTTTAATTCTTTTTTTTTTTTGCTATTTTTTGCTGGTCCCTTTTGTTTTCATTAATCTGATGTCAATTCATTTTTAAATTATTTTGCAATCCTACAATAAACGCTTTTCTTCAAATATTTTATCGAACTCAACACTCACACGCATACAAGCGCGCATGTGCGTGTGTGTGTAAGAAATGAAATAAACTCTGCCTGCGTCGCTTTGTTTCGATAACAATGTGGGCAACGTTTAAGTAATTGATTTAGCGACGAGACTTCTTAGAATGCATGGCCACTTTGTGCGCATCCGTTTACTCCTGCGCCGGCCTTGACGCCGCCTACATACATGTATACATATACATATACATATACATACATTTTTTATTCAGTGCTGCTCACTGTTGGTGGCTTTTGTCTTCCTCCTTGTTCTGTAGCATGGCCACTCCCAAGTGTGCGATACGGGCATAGTTTACAAAGTGTCCTTCGGGCAAGACACCACGTGGGAGATACATTTAGACATTTTATTATTTTTCAGTTTTTTAGGCAATCTGCGGAGAATAGTTTATGCCTAAGAGCACGTTATTTAGTTTTATTGCTCAAGACAAACACATAAAAGCTCACTGAAACTCCGGCGAATGAAACTAATATCGTTAAGTTAACTGTTGTCGCAATAAATGGCACGCCCCGGTAGGCATACTTGAGCTTGAGGATCATAAGAGTTCAGTTTTGTTACTTTGTTATTTTGTAAAAAGACGCGAGGGTAGCTGACATACAGGTTGACATATATGTTAGTGGAGAAAAATTTTTCTTCTCAGAATCTTGTTGATGAAATTTAGTCTGTGGACCTGGGTAATACACGAAAAAAGAGGGATCCGTGAGAAGAATATTTGAATCGCTGCTAAACTTCTCGTGAATCATGAAAATGAGCAGTTTTATATTATGAGATGTTCAGGTTTGACAATTCACTTTGAATCATTCGTAACTACGTGTAAGACATATAGTAAGGGATGATATTTCCGACCCAAAACTTTTTTATGTTATTCTCATTAATGGTTTAGCATTTCTTGTTGGGCATAAAGGCACACAGATACCTCTTTGGGATATAGGATAGGCGGAGGAGGTAGTAGTGGCAAACAATGTAGCCAAAACCAAAGAAAGAAAGAAGAGAAATCCGAATGGGGATATGGAGACTGTATAAAGAAACAGTCGTTAAGAGCTAAGCTAAGACGAAAAGAGCAGTTGGCAAAAGCGCAGTTCAGTTGTTTATTTGCATTGACTTTTACATGGTTTGCCTTTTCCATTTTACGCGTTTTTGTCAGTCTGTTTAGCTTCTAAGTGCCATAAATCTGACGCCGCTCAGTTGCTTCCTTCGGTGCGCACAACTTTTTTTTTGTTTGTTTCACGTACTTTCTACTGTTTTTGTTCTTGTACATTTATACATCTAGTCGATTTCATATGCGAGTGCATATGTATGTATTTGTTGGTAGAATTGTTTTTAAGAATGCGCAGAGAGCATGTCATGGCTTTTGAATCCACAACAATCTGCACGCAATGAAATTGAAAAGCAATGCCTGTGAGAGAGGCGAAGTTACACAGCTAAATATGGCCGAGTATCGAACAGAGCAGCATAAATCGAGCGCCGAACGCTTTTTTTATTGAATTGCGCAGAATAAGCATCATTATTTTAGATTTTGTTATTGGTAGGGTTGCACATATGAATGTTGACATAAAAATTCGTTTCAAATGTGCCCACAAGTTCTGAGTTCCAACGGAGAGCAGCATTGCAGTTGCTTTAGGTGAATATTAATTTAGTGCTTATAAATAATTGATACTGAGTCTTTTCTTAGACGAAGCGAGTTTTCGCCTTAATTGGCATATAAAGCAGGAAAATTACTGATATTAAAATTGTTGTGATTATATTGCCACATGTCGTAATATCAATAGAATGCAACCTTACGTATTTACTGCATAACCCTATGTATGAAAGGGTTAGTTTGATCATGTAAGATTTTGCCACCATGCAGCTTTTCGAAAACTGGCAAATAAATTACGGTTGGAGCCTGTCTATTGGTTCCATGAGTGAAATATCATAAAGATACGAAAAATTTAAGAACGATAGAGAAAACAGTTCGGTGCCCGAAGTCCACCATTCGAGCAGTAATTACCAACTTTAAAATAATGAAATTTTAAAGAGGAGAGCACTGGGAAGGCGTAATATTTTGGTATTTTCTATTTGAAGGTCACAAATGGGAGGGCCTTATCTAGCCATATAATAATTGGCAAGATCTTTGTGTGAATCATTTCGAAGATTGGAAAGTGGATGTGACAGCTTACTTTTCTGATGAAATTTCAACCAAATCTGATACACAAAAATGTAATTTCGCTGCTCGTTTTTACAAGAGAGAGCATCTGTACAAGAGAGTGCGTTGCTATCTCACTAAGGTGATGTTATTTTCTTATTCTATCTCACTTTGATTATGCTAGTATTTTTGACGTGTATCGGCTGGTTGGCTTTGTGGTGAATCGAAAACACACAAAATATTGTTTTTGTTAAATATATGGATATATATTGGGTTGTTCGGAAAGTCATTTCGTTTTTTCACCCACACATCGAGCTTCGAGGTTAAGTCCATGCCTTTCAAATGGCCATAAACAGTTGAATTCGACAAATTTAACCTCTCACCGATCTCTCGTGTGGTGATTCGCCGATTTGCATCAACTAATGCCTTTATCGCATCTTTGTCAGCTTCGACCGGCCTTCCAGACCGTGGTGCATCTTCGACATCAAAATTGCCGGATCGAAATTTTGCAAACCAGTTCTGGCACTGGCGTACTGTTAACACGCCTTCTCCATACACATCCGTCAATTTTTTTCTCGCTTGGACAGCATTTTTACCTTTTCTGAAGTTAAAAAGTAAAATATGACGAAAATGCTGCTTATTGCTCTCCATATTTAAAAAGGCACCAACCAAAAACTACTGGGTAGAATTAATAGAACTTTTTCACACACAAGCCTTGCAATATCAGCTCTCATGACATATAATGGTTATGGGGCTTAAGGGTGAAGTTAGTTTCGAAAAAACGTAATTAAGTCCTTTGACGGGAAAAAAACGAAATGACTTTCCGAACAACCCAATATTATATAGAATATGGAGCCCACAACAATATCATTCTGTGATTTGAGTAATTTCGGATAATGGGTAAGAGAATGGGCAAGAAATTATTCATGTACATGTATTGGCTTGTTTATTGTGTAGCACTTAATATTAAGCAAACTTATTGAAATATTATTATTCCTGTCTGCTCATAGGATGTTTATGAAATGTACATAACTCTTTGGTTTTTGTGAACTGATGGGTAAAATTATTAGTTAATAAAATGATTGCTTGTCATATCATATGAAAACTCTCGAAATCATAAACATTTGAAATTAATTATTATGTTGAACATCCTTTAATTGCATGTCTATTGTTGTTCACTAAAAGCTTTGTTGGATCATTTGTAAACTGCAAAATGCCCAAAATTATTTACAAGTGACGACTCAAACCAATATTTAATAGCAACAGGCTAAGGTATTTTACTAATGAAGGAATGTGTGTGTGTGTAGGATGAGGAAATAAATTAAAGCAAAATGTTCGGAAGGCCTTACTTAAACGCTCAGTGCTCATGTTGTTGTTTCTTTTTGGTAAGCAAGATGTTGTAATAAATACGATGGAGAAGTAAATTCAGGCAAAATGTATTTGTATATACTTATAATGAAAATCCGATAACCATTGGATTCTGCCGAAAGACTTTGCCACATCAAATGATAAACTTGTACGAAATAAATTTTAGGACACTTGCAATAAGTATTACAAGAGTTTAATGTAAATGCGAAGGCTTCTAATACATCAATGAATTTATTTGCTTGTTTTAATGTTTATATTTCACCATAAAAGGCTTTTCAAATTCAATGATAATGAGCAATATCAAACATGGGCGAGTAAATGTGTTTGCACTAACACACACTTACACACACTACTGTTGTTGTATGGAGCAGTAAGTCAAAATAAGCACACATACATATGTATGAAGATAGATATGAGATACAAATAACATATATATATTTATATATATACGTTTACTACAACAACATGTACAACATGTATTTATGTGAGTTCGATAATTTATGGCCCTTATAATGTTAGCGCTTTCAGCATTCTCATTTTACTCAGCTCAGTCATTATCGGGAGAGTGCACCTTCTCATTATTTCGCCTCCTCTGTAAGGCATAGCGTATTACTGCGTGAAAGTCTATCCGCACGTCTGTCGAAGTTCGAAGCTCGCATACACACACTCACACGGTCTGTAAGCTCGGCGTAGTGTGTCTACTAATTTATGACATAAATCAATTTTGCCATCATGGCATCATGAAGGATGTCAGGCATTTGTACAAATTTACTATCGTTACATTCTGTCTGCGTGGAGCCATCAATTGATTTAGATGCGTCTACACACACACACACACACACACACACATGTATCATTTTGTGTGCCTTTTGGTGTAGTGTCTAACGGACGAGGAGTCGAGTGGGGAGGGGGAGGAAGAGGGCGCCAGTTGGTGGCGATCCACTTAAGCACTTAAGTCCGTTATTGTTTCCGATGCAGCCGAAATTTTGTTGCTTTGTTTTATCACAATGGATTACAAGTGAGACACTTGGACTAAACGTGTACATTAGAGTAAATGTTAGTGAGTTTAAGCCTCGATACATGTGTCTGTGTGGATGTCTTTAGATATACACTCAACAATTTGTGTTAGCATTTTTGTCTGTTTCATTTCATTTTATGAGACAAGCAAACTTTTTATTTTACACCGAATTTTACATTCGCATTTTATTTGATTTTCCCTTGGCCCTTTGGCGTTGAGCCTTTTACTAGATGCTGGCATTCAGTTTCATAGGTTTAAAAGTTTTATGATATTTGATTTGCTGATTTGTGCAAATACCCTGCTAACTATTTGCGAAGTATTGCCAAGGATATACTATCTATCTATAGACTATGTTTACTATCTCTAAATATGTGCGTGAATAATATATTCGGCATATGGTGGCTTGAAGAGCTCATAGGCAGATTTCATAATGGTTCATCGCATTTCAATCATGTCGTATATATGCTAGGCTAAGCTTTGTGGCTATCCCCACATTTCGATAGTTAAAGAAAATTAATTTCTGGAACCAGAAAGGTCCTGTAGTTGGATCTAGTGTATCGACCAAGTGCTTTGAACCCTTTCATTTTTGATCTAGCGACGGAGTGAGAGTAAAGAAGGAAGCATTAAAATGGCATCGGACAAAACTTTTGACTTTACCGTGTCGACCCCAAACGGATAATGACCAGTTAAAACCCTACAACGAAGGAAAAATTTACTTTGTTGAGAAGGAAGATCCCACTAGATCTCTCCCACCTGAAGTCCAGTCATTCAGCCACAGTCAACCACAAAAAGAGAGCGAAGCTACGAGCTGTTCTCATCCGTTGATAATCAAACAAAAGTTCCGTCCCTTGTGAGCTCATCATCAGCTTTACGATTACCTGCGATTCCGCTATGGTCGACGTCGACGTCGACGCTATGGTATGGTGCGACGTCCTTAGCTAACCTTGAGCCTCCTTAAGTTAGCTCAAGGCCTGTATCGGAGGGATATTTTGATTTCCATTTCGACTTTAGATTTAATGTATGGAATGCAAGTGAGGTTATCAAAAATCTTTAAGATTCTACTCATGGTTTTCACTGGGATCGACAAGCTATTGCTCTAATTCTCCTGCTCATATGTTGTCCGCAATTTCTTCTTCCAGTTCCTTTTTACATCTACGTGTACACCCGATTTAGCTTATAATTCGAATGGCTTGCGAGGCTACTGACAAACGTGAATTTTCTGGAATTTTATTAAGTTATTAAAATTCCACCATCGCATTTGTTCCCTACGCACTTGCAATCGCTTCTTTCCACTCGCGCAAATGAGATAAGGAAGGGAAGCATAATCCCCTACTTATAGCACTAAAGTCATTACGGTGTTGCTGTTACGTTGAAGCTTCAATTCAAACGATTAGTTAATTTAAAACATTAGCGTAATAATTGTTGCCAAGGCATCATCCATTCCATCACTCCTAAATTTTTTTCTTCTATTTGTTATTGTTGCACTATTTAGAATATTATTGGCGTAAGTCAATGCGGCTACCACTGAAGCATGAAGGAAATGGCGTATACATAGTTGTTGTACATTTTTGTTATCGTGCTGGCGGCGAATGGTGCGCGCGCTAAGGTGTGCGGCGGGTAATAAGCGTAATGAAGTTATTATAATAAATTTCGCCATTGCAGCTGCTGATTCGTGTGCCTAAAGTGGCAAGTCGGCGCGGATAATTTCTCAACAGAAGTCATTGTTGCGCGATATTTCGTATTTAAGTAATTTCATAACATTACATCCAACACTATCGTTTGTAATGGCGGCTGTTTAGGTAATTGCAGGGTGCCCTTGAAGGGATTGAAAAAGTTTTCGCACTGATTAACGGTGGTTGGAACGATAGTCGAAGAACTGGGGCACTGTGATTTGAGACATTGTGGTTTGTGGAAAGGGGTTTCAGAGCGCATGGATATTTCGAGATAAGCGTGTATTAGCAGGGGTTTGACGATAAGTAGGAAAGTAGCTCGGCATGCTTTAAAACAGCATGTGCTGGAAGCCAAATAGCCGCCGTTTGCTTTAAAGGTTTAGCCAATTGAAAAGTGGCGTAAGCCATAATAAGTATGCCAATAACTGTTGTTTGTCTTATATTTGGAAGGTACTGGTAGTGGAGGTCGGTGGCGTGGATTTATGAATACAAATAAATTAAAATGTTTGCATTGCGTCTACATCCAGTTTCTACAGTCTGGCACTAATTTTAAGATAACATAAATCTTAGGTATTTAAATGCGTTATCTAACTGTACTGATGGTCGATAACAGTTATATATAGCATATAAATAAATTGCTTTGCATTACTTTATTTGCTCTTACTCTAATCGATTTCGAAAATATCAAAAGCTTAAAGGCATTTCCATTTAAGAAAGTTGCTCATACGCCCTGCTGGGTTCACAGGGGCACTTGCTGCCGTGAGAGGCTGAGCTGCTTGTTGTGCGTGGATTTATTTAAATACTTCTACCTCACGCTGATAGCAGAAGTTCCAAAAGTATTTCATACACGTAAGTTCATGTGCGATAGTTAGACTGGAAGTGCCCGCGGTAGTTCAAGGGGTCCGCCTTAAGAAACCACGTTAATGCCAGCGCATAACTATATATATATATATATATATATATCGCATATATGTAAACCTGCTTCAAAATATGTATTTGTGTGCGTGCGTATGTATGAATGTCTCTATTTGTGACGCGGCCCAACTTTGCTGCAAAGTATTTTACTTAGCGCCAAGCTCAAATACTTCATTTATAACAACTACAAGCGCAGGTATAAACCCAACTAACTCACACAAACAAATGAGGCAACACACTCGAAGCAATTGGAAGAGTTTATATGGCAAGCTTCGCATATTACAACTAAAAGCTTATAAACTTACTCACATAAAATATCTGAAAGCTGTGCGCGTGTGTATGCAGGTGTTATTTCTAGCCGAATTACTACAATTTGTTAACCAAATTGCGCCAGCAGGTGTGCATTTTATTTATACGTGGTTGTAAATAAGTGAAATTGATTTCCTTAAATACTGTGTGGTGCTGCATCCACACTGCCGTTATTTCACCTTCTTGTTGCGGCTACAAGCAAATAGTGCGCATCAAAGCAGAAGAATGAAGAAGTACAAAGGGGTCTTCACGTTAGCAATAACAGATCTCCTATATTTCTCTGCACGCAGTTGTATGTGTTTGTGCGAGTTCAATTCCTTGAAACTGTTAATTTGGTTTGGCTCACTTAGAATTGATGGAAAAAATCTTAACATTAATTGTGTTTTATTCTAAGTGAATTTGAAACTGGAGGATCACTGAGTACAACAGGACAATAATGAAGTGGTATGATTTTGAAAACAATATCTTGTTTAGTAAACAAACTTAATAGAATTAGTTAAGATAAATGCGACGAAAGAGTTCTGAGGTATTCTTCCTGCATTTAAATAACTTGCATGGTTTATTTGCTTCATAATAAACTAAACAAACTGAGCTATTAGTATACAGTTACTGTGCATTAGAAATATAAAATATTATGAACTCAGTAGAATGTTTAAGTAAAATTTCCATGTTTTCTATTTTTTCCCATATGGAGAAGGGTATCTTAAATTTATCACATAAAAGACTGCCGTAACCTAAAAGATACTAAATATGTTATATTTATAAATATACTACTCTCAAATAATGGGTATTAATTTCTTGGACTCTGCAGTGCAGCAATGAAAACTTCAAGGGTTTACTGCAAATATTTTATAACGCATTTATATCTCAATTATTAGATCAGTGTACATTGTTCGTAAGATAAAACTTTTCCACTTTCTCAACGTTTGAAGTATTTTTTGAGAATTAATGAATGGAAAATCTTCCCAGTGGTGCAAATTGATTATTTACTTCTTTGTATACAAAAAAGACCGTCAGAATTGGTTTGATTAATTCTTAAAAAGCAAACTGAAAATTCGATTATAAATACCAAAAAATATTTATCATAAAATTATTTTTAAAAATAAAAGATACAGGAAAAATGTTCACTACTTGCAAGTGATTGTCACTTGCTTGTCGCAGCCAATGTAATTAATTTAGGAAAATGAAGAAATCTTACAATGCATTGAGAATATGCCTGTACATATATATTTATACATGCAATGTTGTTAGTTGTGCGCTTACTTCAGTTTATGGAATTTCTATGGAGCACTACTGCTTAGTATGCGTCTGTCATGGCGTATGAGCGACTAATATTAGTATGCCAATCGCCACAGTACTCTGCAGTATGAGAACAGCTAACAGCAACTGATATAAATGAACCAGACAGTTGCACATTAAACTAAGCCTTTATTATGCGTCTGCAGCTGAAAGCTTTGAAGAAAATACTAAAGTGAAACAGCACGAGAAATATAACGTAATATTTAATCCGGCGGCCTCCAGATTAGGTGCAACTGTAGACTACTGTATTTCTCATGCGTAAAGCAACGTACCTGCATTGTTCTGTCAAAATATCTTTTGAGCGACACTTTTATGAGCCAATGCCATTGGCTGTGAACGTCCATCGCGAATATCAACAAATTTCCCTAAATAGCTCGTAAACAGGGAGTGGTACGAGTAGAACATATCGGCGTCGGGTCGAACTTCTCTGTTGACGAATTTCAGTATGTGAGCGTAAGCCATTAAAATAATTAAGTCACTGCTTATTACTAAGCCCAATAGCTTTGCTGCCTTTTCGACTATGTTTCAGTTTTCAGCAACAAATTCGCTTTCGTTCTTTGTGTGTTATTAAATCCCATTATGTTGTAGCACATCCACGCTCTTATCCGTTCTTAAACATTTTGGAAGTTCATTTGTAGTCAATGAACAAAATAACTTCCATAATGCGATCACATTGTTGGGCACTCCTTTGGAAAGTTGAATAGAATAAATAGATATTTAAAAATATTTCGAATTTTACGCATAAGCTAATGCAAAAGCGAAAAACCAAAAAGAAGGCTCCTTTGTGGACCAGTAAAGTTTAGAAATGAAAACAAAGAACTTTCGTGGAAACACATCAAGTGCAGTGGTACTTTGTTGGAATTTTAATGAAATTTCCAACTGTTTCCCAATAGGTTTGCGGCATTGATGAAATGAAAAGATTGGTATGATTAAAACAAACATTGCTCAGGCGGTCGATCTTTTATGAGAGTCAAATAAATTGCAAGTGGGACAGCAAAACTTACAGTTCCTAAAAAAATGGAAATGAAGAAGAGATAAAGGTATTTATGTATGGTGATGACTAATATGATGATGAATATTATTAACCGTTATTTGTATGATTTATGAAATTATTATTGTGCTGTGTGATGCACAAGTTCGATAAAGTTAGCAAATAAGTGCTTGCAAAGTGAGTCAAGTATGTCTGTATAGTATCTAAGGATTCATTTCGTGCCTGGCCCTGTGCCCAGAGAGTGTCGCACACATAAAAGCAATCATACTTAAATATGATCGTATTAATTACAAGTGCGGGCAGAGACCAGCGGACAATTTATGCTCTTCTAGAGGCGATATACATACATATAAGTACTTCGTGGAATAGCTAGAGTACCAAGGTATTAAAAATGAAACTAAATATCATGAAATTGAAAGCGAAGGTAAAGAAATTTCCTCTCTGTGTTGGAGCAAATGGACAAGAGTTCAATTAAAATTGAAATATTTTTGCGTGCACGAGCATGCCGAGCAATGCATAGTGGTTGCAATCGATTCATGCAGGCGCTGGCAATGCGCTTGTGTGTATGTGTGTTGTGTGTCTGCTGGTAGTTATGTTCGGTGTGGTTGTGGGCGAGGGCAAATTATCGACACTAAAGGTAAAATAAAACAAAATGAATTCTAAAAGCAGTACCACATGTGCATCCCATTTAGGTAATTTTTTCTTCTCATTGGATGGACTTTTATTTGCGTACACACAATGGAAAATACGCACTTACACAGAGTGGCAACAGTATGTACAATTCGTTTTAAGCAAGCATTTATTAAATTCAAATACCATTCGAAGAGCACACTATCGGGTTATGGCAATAATTCCAACACACACGCATTCACTTCCATAAGTGTTTTTGTAGTTGTGTTGTGAAACAAAGGTAATGCTTGGTGACCGGCAAGATCAGCAACAATAATAGTTGAATGAAACCACAACTTCACAGCCACTCGGGTTTGAGTGTGTCAGGGTGTAACACCTGAATTGTACTCATCACTCAATGACAAACGCTTGTAAATACCCAACGGAATGCGAGCACACCTGTTACGGAGTTAAACGGTTGGAAATCGAAGAGCTTTTAAGGACTGACTTGACTGACTGACACTGACACACTCACACGTAGCATATCTGTTATTGAAATGCAAATATTTTTTTGGAATTTTCAGAAGGCTTTGGTTTTCAATGAAGTGAAGCAAGCAACAAGCGTATTACAGTTATATGTAGTTACAGTTACATTTGTATGTTATGTAGTAGTTCACATTTGAATTGTTGTTGTGCCAATTATTCAAGCATTTGCTAGACTGAATAATCTATGGGCGTCAAATTGTTTATCAACCAAAACCAGACACCATATCTTCAACTCCAACATCAAAAACGTGTTATTATATGGTTGTTAATGTGTGTGTGTGTGTTCATTGACATCAGCGCTCACTCGGAGACTTCAAACTTTCGGCAACCCCTGCCTTCGTAGAATTAGGGAAATTTGGTGCCCCGCACCATTTCAAACCAAGGCGTATGGTTGATGTTGATCTGAGGAATGCAAACACCAAGTGGAGTAATTTCAAAACTTTGTCAAATAACCGGAGTGACTCAAACACTTTTGTTTTGGCCCTACGCTCCAACAGGATTTAAAGGAAATTATATACTTGCAGAAGTACAAGCTTGCAATCTTATTGCTTTTGTGTATTTTCGTATAGACTTTATCTTTATCGTTCTATCTATATAGCAGTAAACAACTTCGCACAGAATGCATCGATTTTCAAAGAAAACCCATGCAGAAAGCGTGATTTAAGATTTGTTAAAAAGGAAGGAAAATTTGCTTTTGAATCCTAAAAAAGTTGAAGCCCACAACATCGCCTTGCATTTATTCCTTGAAGTAATGACTTCCACAGCTAGTTGATAATTAATTAATTTTATTAAGATATCTCGTATATTAATCAGAAAGACGAAAAGCTTTGTCGGAACTCCAAAGCTAAGCATCAGATCTTCAAACTTCATGAATAGCAGAAAGAGAGCGTCAAAGCGCGTCGCGTCGCCGATCGTTCATCATATAAACAGTCCTCATTACATATATATTGCCTCTTTTTTCCTTTATTTGTGCCCATTCAGAAGTGCATTGCAGCAGATTATTAATAACACCTTATATTTCAATACAACGATCATTTGTCACTGCCACACCGGGCCACTTTAATGCGTCTTTTTGTCCCATTTTCCTATCCATAACCCATTTCACCATTTGGAATTATGCTAGGAACTGTTTTGTCACTGTACATAACTATGTGTTTAAGTGAATGCTTTAATAATTGTTAGATGGGAAAATTTGCTCGTCATCTGTTTATACCAGCCGCGGCAAATGCAAATTAATATCGCTGCGATTCTGCCCCTCACCCACCGTCATTACACTGTAACTTCGCTCGGCACACATACAGATTGGACTGTGTTGCAACTGAGGCGGTTTGTCAAATTTGTGTTAGTGGGAGTTGCGATACGACGGCAACAGCCTGGCAAGTAGAAATTTATGTGAGTGTAATTATTGTGGCAACACTGGAAATACTGGCATCAGTGGCAAATGGCGCGCTGTCAAATGTTGCATGCAATGCTTTACGAACTTTCCCTAGAGGGGGAAACCAGTGGTGCGCTGGGCCTACGCCACAGTTCTGTCGCTTCACTAAACCAATCAAGGCGCCCTGCCTTAACTGGTTGTTTGCACTGGCACGAATGCATCTTAGCACCCTAATATATAACGCGCATTTTTAAAGACTTAACAGGCATGTTGCTCTACCTGTAAATTGACAACGAACGTGAAGATGTTCCCGTTCTCCATCTTGATTACCAAACAAAGTGCTGTAAATATCTGTAAATACATTGTGCTGTAAATATTGACATCGCTTGTAACAAGGTTCTTAAACAGAAGGTCGCTTATATATCCGCACATACGTACTCATGTGTGTGAGCAAGCACCACACACCGCTTAGTAATTACACGCTTTTACTAGCAATATAGAGCGCTTTTGTTGTAGTGTCTAAGTGTGAAAGTTAATGTTGAAGTGAATGCTCGCAGCAACCGCCGTGACGCCCGCTAAACTTTAATTACGTACCCCCATCCTCATCCTCATCCTTAAACATCCTCATCACATTTGCACACATGCATGCCTGCCACATCGCCAGTTTGCTCGTCATTCACGTCGGCCCCTTTTTCGGCAGCGGAGCGTTCCACTTTTCTTGCAGCAATTAAAAATTTCCGCTTTACTACACATTTTAACATATTTAAGCAACTTTCGTGCACTCGATACGAACATGTTTGTCCATATGTGGGAGTTGAGGGGCTTCCTGCACATATAAGTATTCATAAATACTTATGGAAGCGAAACCGTTCACAAGCGCTTAAGCGTGTGCATGCTTTTGTGCGTTTTGTTCGTAACATTAATCTCTGCTCCACGTGTGTTTGTTGTTGTATCCTATGTATCCTATTTCTATAGAAATTTGCCTAGTTGGATTCAAAGTTTTGAGAAACGAATGTTAATCTCACACATACACACACACACACACACATGGCTGCTTGTGGGGCTTAATTCAGCGTTTAGTGAGTGGCCTTTGTTTTATAGCGCCTTAGTTGTACCGCTTGAACAAGTGAACAACTTTGGTGCTTTTCGGATTAATCAAATCTCAAGTGTGTCAAAATTTTATGACTTGGGTAATTGTAAATAAGAAGTATTATATCGACATAGCGGATGCTGCAAATGTTATTTAAATAAAGCACAGAGACTTCCCAGTGCTTGTTCGTGTGCCTTGATATGCCAGAAGGAAAGTTATGATATTCCCTTTAGAAGCAATAGAACAAAGTTACCAGAGTTTATACACTCTCCCAGATTTATTCATTTATTATATAATTAAATATTTTGGTCATACGGAACAAATTGGTTCATGCGTTAAGTCTCGTTTTTAATCAGATTTATTAATGTCTGCTAGATCCCCAACGCATCACTGTCAGCCTCTTCCACCAGCTAAATATTTCAGCTTTCGCAAATTACTTTTCTTATTCGAAAAAATGCTCTCAAAGAGATCATTTTTGGGGGTAAATATTTGAAGAACTGTCCGTATCCCATTTTTTCATTATAAGTCTAAACATCACCATTTTTCTTATGAAGTCTTTAAGCTTTAATTTCAATTAAGATGTGTTTAACTGTTAACAAAACGGAGGGTTTACTACACCTGAATACTAGTCAAGTCTTAAGAGGCATGGGCCAGATGCCTAAGAATGTTAGTGACCCGAAAAAGTAAAGGATCATTTGCGAAATATTGACTTATATGAAACATTGAATTACCCCTGTGGCTTAATGGACATAAATTGGACTTTCATTTATTATAGAAAAGCAGTAGACTACATTATTTAGTTCTGTGGTCATTCCAAAAATTTTATTGAGATGTTTTACAATTATTTCACATTCGTTTTAAAAAGAGATCCGTGAATAAAAATATAGGTTTTCCTCCTCCAGGTTGGATAATTTGAAGGTGAAAGTCTCACAAAAAAATAAGTTAATTCATTACTCCAACACCAGGCCAAAATAATGCCAGGCAGAGATTTTTGCCATTCATTTCGATGAGTTTCCATTGTGATTTGGCCTTACATAGAACAATTATCATCGATAAAAGCCATTAAAATTTTTAAATATTAACCGATGTTTATAGTATAATTATCAATAAAGCCTGTTTAATATCGTGTGAAATAAGCTCAGCTATTCACTTAAATGCAAAGCCTCATTTCATACATTTGCACGAATTACTTTAAATTACATCAATTTGGTTTTATTTTTCAGATCCATAACTGACTTCCGGCCAACATTGTCACCTCTCCCTTAGCCACAACTCTTCTCCTTAACGCATTTGCTCGGCTTCTGGCAAACGATTGGCATTTAATAGCCGATCATCCATAATTTAATTTACCCAAATGATGTGCTATGAAGGGTGAACATACGAACTCTAACCACATTGTGTCAACACACCAGGAAATGATGATGCCGCTGTTGCTGCGCTTGCGAAATGATGACGCTGGAAGCAGATGAGACTGCGACAAGAGCAATTAAACACTCATTGCCTTTGTTATTGCATCAATTAAGTGCGCCATTAAAAGTATTAAAGAAGAAAGTGCGCATTAAATGCGAGTGGAAGAGATAGTGAAAATAGCGCAAGACGAGCCAAAGGCAAATCCGGCTAAGGCACTTAAGCCAAAGCGGAGATACAGAGAAGCGCCAATAGCTTATACTGCACTGCGAATGAGCAGAACGTTAGAAACCACGCACTTTAATCAACTGATATTCGCGCCACAAACACACAAATAGAAGATACAAGCTGTATCATTTAAATAATTAGTGTATATTAACGTCGTTTTCAAATATCAACGCCATTTGCAGAGCAAGTAAAACGATGTGGACTCCCTTAACTTACCAGCGGCCTTTGGTATTGCTGATGTTGTTGTTACAAATATGCCCTAACTTAAATTGGTATAAGGATGCCGGCGTCGCCGCCGAGGCGGAAGTGAGCTCTGAGCTCGCTGACCTATATAATATCCGTCACGGCCGCTCCAAGGTGCGACATTCCAACGAGAAGGACCATCTGCTTTGGGCTATGCGACCACAAAACGCGCCAGCAGGAAACGATAATGCCAAAGCAGCCGCAGGCACCCGAGCACAAGGTGAAGGCGGAAGGAGTGTCACCGCAAATACTTCACAAAACGCTGTGGACGCAGCGAGTACTGACTTGACAACAGGCAACTATGATAATGAGTTGATGTTCGGTGCTGCAGAAAGCGCTGCGTACAACCAGACTGTGCGCCAGAACAGGATGAAAGCTTATCAACTGAGCGAGAAACACAGTCGGTTAGGTGGTCTTTGGAGCATTGATGTGGACAGCAGTATACAAACAGGCAATGGTCATTTATTCGGTAGTGATTATTGGCGAAACTCGGATGCGAATGGCTCGTTCATAAGCTCGGCGGAAATTAACACAGCGCAGCGAGTAAAACCTGCGACACACCCAATGCCGGAAAGGCGGTCACATTCGATTGCCGCCACAGCGCTGCATTCAGCTATAAACCAAAAACAAATTAACAAATCGCACTTGTCGCTTGATTATTCCCACCAAGCAGCGAAAGCAACCGACACACCAGATGCCGGTCTTAACGGCCTCGACACTACTGAAGCGCCTGTGACACATCGCATTCGCAAGCTGCATATGAAGAAAATAATGGAGAGCATACGCAACAGTGCGGACAAGGGTTTTGGAGTGAAAACTTCGAAGAGCCACCATCGAAGCCTGATGACCGCCGAGCAGCTGCAAGGTAGGCCAATGGATGTGGACCTCCAAAACGGCCAAGCTAGTGGTTTAGACGGCACAGAAAAGAAGGATGATAGCAGTGTGGAAGAAAATACTGATCATGATGGTGTTAACAAAAGCGCGGATGAAACTGTCTCTGAAGATGAGGAGAGAGACGAGGGAGGGGATTTCGACAGTCGCAGTGATGAACTAGAGTCCGATAGTACTAATGGCACGGAAGGTAATGAAGACGCTAGTGAGGAAAGCAATGATGACGACATGGTCAATAATAGCGTCGACGGAAGTGAAGATGCCAGCGATAACATTTTGGCATCCGACATGTATAGCACCAACGACAGCGACGGTGCATTGAATGAGGTTTTACAATTAGCTGACGAGTTAGATATCTCCGTCAACTCCATGGAGGATGTTTACCAAAACGATGACTACTTGACGACAACTGCAAGTTATGTAACCACAAGAGTCGCGGAAAGTACTGAGCTTAATGAGCTCTCTGAACAAGTTACAACATCACCTACACTTTTGGGTGGTGCAACAAATATACCAGTCCCCGAAATGCTCAACGACGGTGCATTTGTTGAGAGCAATATAGGCGGTCCTACGCAGCAGATAACAAAAAAGACAAGTACAAAATTGCAACTTGTACCAAAAACAACAGCTCCAACTAAATTGGTGTTGCTGCCGACAATTGCAACAAAGGATTTTGTGCAACCGAAACTCGCAACCATAATGAAGAAGAAAAATCAGACTCATTCAGTGGCATACCCAAATGAAATTGGCATAAACGAGCAGAACGCTTGGCATGAAACTGATGGCAGCGAGGCATGGATGGGCAATTCAAATGAGCATGACGCCGTAAACATGAAGATAGTCGCTTCGAAACCCGAAGACCTCGCATACTCGAATGAAGTGCATGACACAATCGAAGTGTCACAGTTCCAAAGCGCCGAGATCAGCAACGAAACAGCGGCATATGACGAAAAAGATAATGTAACGTTAAGCAATTTTGAACACTTTAAAAGTTTAGGGGAGGACCAAAATTCCACCTGGTTAACCAATAACTTTTCGCAAGAGCCCAATCAGTTAGCAAGTACAAGTGTCGGTGGCCCTGGCATGGATCGACAGCAGTCTTTCGAGATTGAAGAGATCAATTTCGAGAATGTTGTGTTGGAGAATATGGATGACATAACAATGGACGATGGCCATATGGATAATCGCAATGCACACGGTTTTCCAGTGAGCAATTCGGCGGATGTGAGTGCGGACATAAATGGCGGTGAAGAGGACGGTAACGAAACCGATAACGGTGAAGACGCTGAAACGAATCGGTTTCTGGCCGGTGTGGTTGATGCAGCTAACGAAGATGAGATCTACGATTGGGATGAGATATCGCGTAACAATCGTCGAAATTTGATGCGCGGTCGTGATGTCGTAACGAAGTTCTTGCAAATCGTCGAAACACAACATTTACTCGGCGCTAATTGTGAAGCGGGTACGTCGTTAAATTTAGGCGAAGGCGTGGTCGATCGGTACGCACAGGATCGTTTTCGGGTTGAAGCCGAAGTGGCAGTGAATCGGGCAAATATGTTGACCAGGTGAGTGCAGAAGACAAGGAGTCATATTTGGGGGAGGACATATAAAATAGTTGTATGCAAGAATTTATAAATACTAGTCGAGTATTTTGTTGAAAGAGATACTGCAGCATTTTAGTATTTACGCCTAAACATAAGCGGTTTGTGATAAGTGCTGGGTTTTTGGGCGCTGGGTATAATAAAAACTAATTCGTATTTCTTTATAACTTCCTTCAAAAAATTGCTTCCTTTTAAGTTAAAACTGTATTATTTTAAAATTCACTATGATGAGAGCGAAGACCATTGAATCCAGTTTATATCCTTTACTCCCTTTTACATTAAAGAATTCCTTAAATTACTTGCGCTCTTCAGAATTAATTTTGAATACTTCAAGGAAAAAATCAAAGAATGAAGTTACAAAAGAATAGCATTCTCTTCATTTGAAACAATAACTGTAAATCAATCAATAAGCAATAAACATTGAAAAGATAATTTAAAATTCGCAAATAGCCTTACACAATGGGAAGTGTCAACGAAGAAGAACGAAAAGTTCATAAAATTTGCAATAAGCTATTCAGGAACATAAAAGTCGACATATGTAGACACTATTGGTTAACGAATGCGAAAATAAATGTCCGTAAATATGAAGCGACGGATGAAGACGAAGTTTTTAAAAGACTAAGAGAGTCACTAATAATTAGAGTACTTCAGAAATTTACGAAAATCGAATTCTGGCCGTTTTTTTTTTATCAATAACGAGGAATCTTTCAAAGAGTATATGTATAGGTATTATTTTCTTATATTAAGTGGATACGTTTGACACTTTATACTGGAGAACCCTTTGTTAATCACTTGTTTGCTATTCCTATTAGCATAAATGTATATCTTACTAAAACTACTTGCATTCAATTGAAAAATACTTTCAAACAAAATTTTATTATAGCAAACTACGAATTCATCTAGAAAAACTGAGTATGAATGTTTAATATACGCAAGAGCTTCGGGAGGGATATTTTTTTTTGATTTCCATTCCATATTAGAAAAAAACTAGAGCTTGGACGATATAATATTTAAAAAGCAAATTTCTCCAAGAAATCATACAATTCAAATTGGGAATACAACAAGTGATAAATGTAAAACAAAAACAAAAATATAATCCTGCAAATTATAGTAACTATGTATATATGTAGTATTTAATGTTAGCGTATCCTTAAAATAACGTTAAGCAAAGGGAATGTAGCCTCGCTGACTGACAATCCTTGAAAGCTTATCTGCTGATATGAGGAAATAAAAACGTCGAATTAAGGGAGTGAAATGCAGTAACGTTCTGCACACTGACCGATAGGTCAGCTCGCATGGGTTGCCTCAGCAGCGTTGTGGCTTGGCTAAGTTCGTGCAAGCTGATGATTCGTAACGGAAGAAGAGTCGTGGGCGTGGGTAGATCTATGTCCGGCGATATTTGATATTTCAAGGATATTTGAAGCAAATTTGAAGCAGCTCATGTTCACTATCTAAGGGCAAAGAGTTGCCCAAACTGAAAACATTTGTGTGTGGGAGCATTGTACATTTATTTACAAGTCTATACATGTGAAAAAGTGAAATAACTTTTCAACCCCGTGGGAATAGTTCTGAGTTTTCGAATCTATGTGCTTAGCTGACAATATATCTGTGAATGTACATACATACAGACATGGAATACGGTGATAATCCTGTCAATAAATGCGCAACGTATAAGCAAAATGCGAAAGTTATCTCATCGCCAGTCGTTATCCAATTTTGTGTTATCCGCTTCCCCGCCGACGCAGGCAAACCAAACATCTTTCGCGGAAGTTCAAGTAAAGTTTTGATTTAATTTTTGGTTAGACCGCACACTTTCGCCGAAGAAGACAAGCTACAACATTAAAGGAAAGTTTGAAAGTAAAAACGAGGAATATTTTAGAGGAGATATTATAACTATAAAATATTTGAAATCTGTTCTACCAAGTTTCACAATAAGTGTGGCTGCATACGTAGGTGTACGTCTTCAGTATTTTTATATCCGCTTTCAGCAACTTTTTGCTCTCTGCATATTTCCAAAGTTGCCGATGGTGGTAACCGTGCATATAGAATATATGATTGATGTAGGTCGAATATGGGTTTCAAATGCATCTGTGATTATAGAATACGCAATTTTAAAAGAATCTTTAAAACGCAAGTAACTATGAGTCAAGAAGAGCTGTTATATATAGTACTCTAAGTTATTATTATTGCAACATAAACATGGCAATCAACCAAAAACTGGGACAGCAGCCTCGTAACGCTTCAAAGCAGTGATATTTGAGTTGAAAAACTCATCTTTCCAAACTTGTGAATTCAAATAATTCATTTGTAAAAATAAAAATAAAATTCACAGAAATTAGAGTTCGAAGATAAATTGTCAACTGTGTATAGAGTTTATTGTCCACCTTAAAGTGACCAAGCATTCAAGTATTCAAGTATTCAAGATTTCGATATATTACATATTATCAAACCACATGGCGATACCAAAACCTTTTTCACAACTTTAGTGTAGCTCTTTAAGAACCTCGCCGAATTGCATCGAAAACTCTTTGAGCTGCTTTTTGAACAGTAAGCGTTGTCGTTGCTCGATTTCCTTAATTTTTGACACCTTTGGAGTCTTTCATAATGAGGATATTTGCTGAATTAGAGCAGATGACCAGATTTATGAAGTATTTGAGACATATTGTGTATCGCTTCGGAAATAATATGGGTCTAAAATATTATACGCATTTTCTGGAGCTTATGGGCGTTGAGGTCAAGATGATACTTCCAGCTTATGAAAGGCCTCGGTTTTGTCTCATTAATGAAGTACAATAGAATGCTAATCACTTTGTTTAAGAAATTATTTAACCATACTAAATTTCCTTTAATTGGTGCTTGAACAAGAGTCAGCCTATTTATAGTAACGTTCTAAACAAAGGAATTTTTTATTTCCGGAATGCCAAAAACTGTTCCAGTATGAAATTCTTTAAGGACTGAATTTTTCCCGAACTTTATTTTGCTGTTATTTAAATTTGTCTCGAAAAAGTAAGGAACTCGGAATTCAACTGCTTAAAGCTGCCCCACAATGTGCACATATTTGCTTAAACTTTTATTTTATTTATTTCTCTTTTATTTTTGTTTGTCCATTTATTTTTTTTTTCTCTCTCTCTCTCTCTTTTATCGTTCTTAGCAATTTGAAGGCTTTTGTGGGCACTTGAGGGTGCCTTTGCGATAAACGGCGTAACAATCAGAGCTATGCAAAGCTCATAAGCAAGCGGTTTGGAAAGAGAACACAACAACAATAACATCAATGTAGAATTTGTCATTCTCAGTGATTTGTCCAAAAGATAATGTGATCCGTATGCTTTCATGTTTATTGCACCAAACATTAGAATTCAGATTTGCCATTTGATATTTTATTTTATTGCTTTCGGTTTTATTCTCCCGTTCGTGCGGCAACATTAAAGGGCAGCCCATTATCATAATGCAATTTTTGCAATGAAACCACATCAATAGGAACGAAATTTTTGTTGGTGCAATTTCATGCACAGTTGAAGTGGGAATCTTGCCAGCGTAAGGAAAATTGTAAAATAAAAATTCATCAACAAATATTTCTCAACTAAACCGAGATTATATCACGTATACATAGTACATACTTACATACGCATCCATAAATATTTTGGCGTGAGTGTACACTACGCAGCGAATAGAAATATATAGGCATGTCAACACGGAGAAGTGATTAAAATAAGAACAAAAGCAAGAAGTGAGTGGGCATGGCATTCTAAGCGTTTTGTAGATTTTTCCCAAATTATTTCGCCGCACGTCGCAGCCAAATTGGCCGTGAGGCTGGATGCCACTTGCTGGGTCTTGGTTTGTTATAGTGGTTCGCTCGAGTCGGCAATATCCAACTTCCGAATGTGTTTCTGAATTCAAATCCTTAACAATAACCGCTATTTGAGTACATATGCTCAATCAGATTGGAGTGAGAGCTACAGAATTCCAAACGTTTTAAACTTTCCCTTCACATACATCCTTCGATGTTAACTCTTGCAGAGTACTCTCACGCCTTTGGTTGTTATAACGGCATTAATTTTGCGAAAATTTGCTGTTGCTTAAACGAGACAGTCAGCAGGATACTCAACATGCATATGCCCCGGCAACTTTCATATTTAACTGACAGCTCGAGAATTTGTGTGCCTGCCTTGTTTTGTCTCGGAGAACAAGGAGGAAGTGTGTTCAAACAAGACAATTTCACTACTCTGCGCAAACTTTACAGCTAAACTAAGCCATTTGTTAGAATACTTTGTGGCCTACCGTCATTTCCATGCAACAAGCTGCTGCAGACCCAGTTAAGTGCGCGCATTTGCATCTGCAGCCCTGCATGAATCCTTCAGCTTGTCTTTTTATTTTGTTGTTTGGTGTGTTTGGGTTTCAGCGTACTCGCTGAGTAAAAGTTCAGAGTGCAGCAAGAGTGTAAAAGTTCTGCTGCGGCTTTCTCTGCTGCTGCATACCTATAAAATTGATAGGCGTGTCAGTGAGTATGTGAGGACGTGGAGCTGGGGCGTGGTGTGGAACAAAGTGGTGACACTGTGAACTACTGACTTTGTGAAGCGTTACAAAAGTTGAAACAACTGTTGTCACTTGTGTCTTTGGAAAATTAAATTTCTTGCTTCCTGTCATTTGCCACCTCACCCGCTTGCCACGGCGGTGCTTGGCGCTACGCTGATATTACCTTTCAGTATATGGATACTCTTTCTCTCGCTTCCTCTAGATATTGCATATATTTGCTCAAACACTTAGCTTCACTCTAACCAATTTCTCAATTTACTTCAAATGGGACTGCAAATATGATTTCGCCTTTAATTTGTCTCCGGGCCTCCCTGACTTGTACTCAAGCGCGTTTGTAATCTGCTCATGTTGGTGCTTGGTTAAAACTTAAGAGACATTCACATGAGGTTCCTTCTGCGCAAAGCCAAGTGTTAGGGCGCTGAGGTAAATTTTTGCATATGCATTGTTTTTATTATCAAACTTACTTACTTATCAAATTTGTTTCTAAATTCACAAAACATTAAACTATTTGAAAGAAGTTAAGCAGATCTTTCGACTAGAGTTATTCACTTTACCAAAAGTTATAAAGGGAACGATAATGTGATTCACCGTTTTTTGGTCTTAGTTCTTGCAACACCATTCTCTTAACTACCGACCACAAGCATCCGAACAAATGCTTGAGTCGGAAGTGGTGCCAACTTCCGAGACCGGATTCTTTTTGCCAATGCTGAGTGTTTCCAATTACAAGGGGTCATTTTGCATACACACATACTCACACATGCATATGAATTCATATACATATATGTAAGCTTCTGGCATAACAGCTAGTTGTTGTGAATACGGCATGCGAACAGGAAATGAAACGGAATGCGATTGAGAAGCCATGCAAATGAGCTTGTTTACTCTTCTGCGGCGACAATTGCACCAACTTAGAGACTACTTCACCCCCCATACAAGTGCATCCCCACAAGCGCAGAGTATTTTGCATTAACCGCTTTGGTGCCAAACGACAATAACAACGTAAGCATTCTACCATGGACAATTGCCGCACCAATCTCCGCACCATTGTTGCAATCATTGTACAGTTGCAGCTGCAGCTGCACACAATTTTCAATTGTTCATTTATTTCGCATCCTATTTTTGTTTATTTGTTCGTTATTTGTGTTTTACAAAACTCTGATAATAGTAATGCCAGCGCAGGCAATAAAAATGTATGACAATAGCCAAACAACAACGAAGCGAATCACAATGCGCAACTAGGATTTGCAACGCTGCATGACCCTGTAGGAAACTGCGTTCCACGATGTAAAAAAAATGTAAATGTAAATGTAAAAAATTCCCATGAAAAGACAAAAATAAATATTATATAAAATTTAATTTTCTTTTTTGTTTTTTTTTGTTTTGCTCTTAATGACCAAGGTGATACAACTGATCGATCGATACGCATATATCACACAGACTTCAAGACTTCAAGCAAATATTTACAATTGATAATAGAAATAGTAAAGTATCGCAAAGTGCCTACATCACTAATAGTCCTTTGATAAGCTTGGCTGCCTTCAGAGTTGATTTTGTTCCCACAGGGATGTTGCATTTGTAATTGCACCTCATTTGCTTCTCTCAGTTTGTGTTTCTATTTGTGTCTCTGTTGGTGTTTGCGTTAGGGTAAGTAAACATTTGCAAAAGCTATGGCTTAAAGGCAGCGAATAATATTGTTACATCATTGCCATTTGCACTTGCCCATATGAAATAGACAATGACCGCAACTCTCCAGCAGTAAATAGTGAACTTTCGAATTCCCCAACACAATCACCAGCGACAATGGCAAACAATATTGCTGCGAAACGCAAATAGTCGGTGCGTGGAAATTTCGGTTTTTGGTATTCAGCAATTTTTGGTGATTAATAGCATAATGAAGAGTTCAAAGTGTTCGGACATAGACGGGAAACAAGGGAGAGACCAGGGTTGTATTTGATGCATGAATAAATTGTGAGTTATAAAATTAAATTATTCCTGACTTAATGTAGTCAATGAACCTGATGCCTTTTGAAACAGGCGGCATAGGCTTTAGAGAATTATTACAATGCTCTTGTTTCAAGGACATTAAGCAATCACTAAAAGTTGCGCATTACAATTGTAATTGCTTTGCAAATTCTTCAACAATCGCTAATTTTCTTACTCAATTTGTGTCTCTATCTTATGACAAGCTGATAAATCATTGCGTATTATTGCAAATTAAGATTTCAGGATTTATTTTGAGCGAGCGATATGGATGTGGTTGTTGTTTCCAATACTATTTAACAATAATAATTCTTGTTATCGAGATATTGAAGGATTCGTAAGATATTTATATAAATTAGTTAAAAAAATGAAACTACCAAACTTTTCTGCCATTCACAGTCGTGCTATCTATAAGTCCTGATGACGACATCAGACGACGCAGTGACATTTGTCCCCGATATATCCAATAGTTCTCAACTTAAAACTCAAATGTTTCTTCAAGCTTTATGACATATTTAACTGCCTGATTCCTTAAACTACGCTTAAAAGCCGCTGCAAGTCATTGGATTGACATCTTTCGGTTCAAATGCGCTTATTTGCAACATAACATTCGACCCTGTCCTCTGGTGCGACTTGTTAAGTCACATCTAGAAAAACGTTATTGCAATAACTTTAGTAATATACATCAGAAATTGAAAAGCATCATATATATAATATATGTTTATGTTTGGTTGTGGCTCCGCGACTTCAAATGCAGACAAGGCGAATGCAAATAGAACCGCAAGTGAAAAATTGCATGAGATTCTTTGAGGGCGGTTGGAAGCAACCAAAGTTGGAGCAGGAGACCAATTGTGCGCTGCCGTTGTTGCGGCCGGAGCAGATGGTGCTACTCCAGCATTTCCGGAGAGCGGAAATTATTAGCGCGGTGGCAGCGGCCACAACCAAAAGGCAACAAGGCAGCAGCAACAAGCAAGAGTGACACACGGACACACGCAGACCACCACCATGCTTTTCGCTTACTATTCGCTCTTCTTTCAGCATCTGCAGTGTCCTTTGTGGTCTGGCAAAGACTTGTCGCCTCGCGCACTCTGGCTGCCGTTCCCTATACATGGGTATGTCGGTACGTCTCTATGTTGTGCACAAACCGGCACAAATGCGCAATTTGGCGAACTTAACGCGTATTTAGTCTTTGATCATTTTTCAAATTTCTGCTAATTTTTTCAATTTGCCAATTTTGTCAATTCGCCAGTTTCTTTTGGCACATTTTTTACAGTCGCTGAGTTTTGTTCATAGATTTCCCAATAAATTTGCATTAACGTACATTTTTTGTGGAACTCTCTTTCATTAAATGAAAATGTCATTTAAGGAGGCGACAAAATGGAAGACATGAAACACACGGAGCGGGCCAATTCGCTAAGTCAATGGGGTGTGTGTGTGTGTGTTCCTTGCAGGCACACAGTGACATTGGTGTAAATTCGGGGTACAAATTGAATGAGCATTTGAAACAGCGAGACGGTTCAATATGCTGAATTTTGGCTTGAAATGCAATGAAAGTGCGACTCGTTTTGTGCCACATTTAAAACTAAAGTTGTCAATTTAAGTTAAATTTCAATTTGAATGCCAAGCCAAATGCCAGGTGCGTTGCTTAGAGACTATCTTTGAATTTCGGGAGTGGAAAAGTTGCCTGTAATCAAATGTGAGGGCTTAATGTCGGCTTCGTTGCTTCGAACAGTAAAGATCAACAAAAAAATGTAAATTCGAATAACCGATTGCCTCTAGTGGAGTGAAGAATATGTAAAATATATAAAAATTTTAATCCTCAGCAATTTGGAGAAAACATAACAAGTGCGAAACTGTTGTTATAACAGACGACACCAATATCAATGGACTAAACACATGTGATGTGAATACCTCTTTCACTACCTCCTGCCATCAAATAACTACTCAGCGGAGAATATTAAATCAACCTGAGCAAGATCAAATTAAGACTTTGCAAATCTCTGATGAGACAGCTCTTAGTAACCAGACCTGCGACAGTAGCTATTAGAATGTAAACTAATTTGCGAATAAATAATAATTTGAAGACACACAACCAAGAAATAATATAGTATAATAACCATTTTTCGGACGCTTTCACCTTTCACCGAAAGTGATTAATTAAGCTATGACAACAGAAACTGTGCCCTTGTGCAGCACTTAAAACGAAAGTGCACACATTGACCGTACAATTCTATTTATTCTATTTTATTGCTTTCTCCCATTTGAGTATAAACCCTTTTATCGCAACATTTTTACAAACTCCGATTGCACATCGATATCAAATGAACGCTTATTTCACAATTCCACTTCGCTTTTGCGCTCGCGTCGCGGGAGGATTTAGGGGGACGAATTTTGCTTTCAATTACAAAAGTGCATTCGAGTGACGCAAGCGAAATAATAGCAAGCGAATGAAATGTAAGAGAGTCGAGAGCGAAATGGAAAATTTGTTGGAATATCTGTTTGAGAAATCGAAGGCGGTTCAATGAAAAAGTAACAGTAAAAAGCACAAGTAACAATAAACGCTCGCAGTTGCCAATAAACGCCGTTCATTTGTTGCCTCTGACATTAGCGTTGGGGAAGTGTAATTGAATTCCAGCAAATGAAGATTCGAAAACAAGTGCGCTGTTTGTTAGCCCATCTGTGTGGCAATGTGTGTGTGTGCGTTTGTGGAAATATATAAATACTCGCACACGCGACGCAGACACCGCCATCACCTTGGCTGCCAGCGTTGCTGGTGGCTACTGTCACCCACGCAACCGCTGTGATAAAAGCCGAAATGAAAATGTTGTGGATATTTTCGAACAACGAAGCCAACAGCAACAACAGTTATTGTGACAGAGACACAGACAACGATCGCTGTAGTGGTAATACCTGAGACTGTAATTGCAGCCGCACGAGTTAGCTACAACACCACCAACAGCAAAGCTATGCGGCTACAAAAACTATCTTGCAACTTCTCTAACGGTACGTAAAAGTGGCGAAGCGAAAGAATCTGTTTCAAAAGCAGTGATTCAACTGAATGCATCTGTTGTGAAGACGAAAACTTCAATGCGTTTCGATTTAATTTGACCTCACAGAAGTCTGCTTGTATTCGAGCGAGTCTCTCGCTGCTGATCTCAAAATAATTGCAACCTCAAACGTCGACGCCTAACGTTGGTGGGCGCCAGACACAATTATTTACTTTCATCTTATCAACCTAAGTGATTCGCTTAGTCCACAATGGAGTGTGTAAAAATGTATAAAAATATAAATATGAAGAAAACATTCAAATATACAAGGCGGATATGACTAGTTATTTTGCCAAAGAAATATGTCCATGAGTAATAGTATATAACGCAGAAGAAAAATTAGAAATTATTTAGAGAGCAGAATAATAATACTTCGAAGGGCCTAACATCATTGAGGGAGAATAAGGCCACCTTTGTGAAGTGTTCCTTACCGAAAGACCGAGAGAACTGTTACTAACCCTAGCCCATACTGATCTGCGGATGCGGTCGGGTGTCTAAGAGAGAATACAAAACGTTCGTCACACGAGAAACATTGGCTTAAAGGACTGAAAACGATCCCTTTTTGTATCGTGAAGCTCTTCTTCTTAGTGACTATCCAACTTCCTCCATCCAGTACTCCGGCCAGAACATTCCGGAAAGCATGTGGAAGAGAACTAGTAGCAGCGAAGCCAAAGGCAAGATGAAGCAAGAGGAACCCGGTTGAGAACAGCTTCTTAACATAACTATATATCTATCCTTCCCTATATGCATATATATTATGAAGTTTTGTATTTAATAGTAAGTTGTAAGTTTTGGGCATCGAAAATTTTTCTACTGAACGGTGTAATACTTGGATAGTATTAAAAAAAAAAAATTATATGGTGTCGTATCGGTTTTATAAATTTTAAGCAAATAAGTGACAAGTTCAAGAAATTCTTCCAAATGAATTTCAAACTAAATAGTACACAGGTGAAAATATTTATATAGATGGTGGTATGGAGGTATGGAGGTATTGAGGGATGGTAATGGAGGGTGGTTAACAATTTTATTTAAAACTATAACCGGGATGTTCTGGATGAATTAAATGTTTCCTCAATGAAAACTACTTTGCAAAGGTGTGATGGTGTATGCTCGATTTAAAGTTTGGAAACTGCAATATTTCTTTGATTGTCACCCCAATCTTAGTTTGTGTGAATCCTTTCAAACAGAGATTTATTGATTCAACTTACGGCTAAAAGATTTCCCGCTGCTCGCTTGCTTGTTTGCACCGCAACACTGAAGCCCTAACAGCAAACCCACAGATACGTATAAACATCGCAAATAATACCTGAATTTTAGGAACAACAATCGCACACACACACACACTTACACACATATATACTATTAAAACGTCGTAGCATGCAAAGCGAGTGGCGGCGCCTTGACACACTTGAGTTCTAACACCTACGGAACAATAACAACAATGATACGCAATAGCTGAAGACTCAGATGGTCTGAGATGGCATGAGTAAGTGAGCCGCCTTCGCCGGCGGCGGCCCTTGAGCACGGACGCCATTATGTTGCCACATTGCCACTGCCCGCTGCGCTCTCTTTGGCTTCCACTCGCTCTTCACCACCAAGCTACTCCAGATGCTTTTTCTGCGGCATTTCGAAGGCTGAAAAGCATGCAAATTAAAGCGAGACATCTGTAGCGCAGCACACCGTCAGCAGCTCACCGGAAAATCCTTTCACTCGATGCAAACGAGACAAAAGCGAAAGAAATAATATACAAAACGTAAATGAAATCGTTGGGAGGCGTAGTGTGAATAATTAAAGCGAACCGGCGGAAGGCCGGAAGGATGGTGGCCTGCCGCTGCCCTTTTCTTGAGACCGCACTCGATTCGGTTTGCCTTAACGTCGATTAGAATACAAACAATTTAGAAATAAGAAAAGGTGAATTTTGAAATAAAAGCAATGGATTAAGCGAGGAGAGGGCGGAGTTATGGTTTGTGTGAATGTGCTCACCTACAAAGGTGTTTCGGAGTGCGCTGCCGTTGGGAGCATCAAATGCCAAAAAAATTGGGGATCACATTCGCACCTTTTTTACAAATATTATATAATCCCATAATTTCATTTAAAAAAGGCAAACATAAAGCATACACTTCTTGTATGGGAGAACAAAATGCATGGCGCAATAATATAATTATGTGAATATTATTTCTCTGAATTTAGATGAATTTTCGTTGTGACTTACATGGTTGGTGTATAAGCAACATTTATCTAAAGGTCACGTCTGCAGACCTTCTTTTTGAGCACATGTATCACGGGTAAATATGGGCTAAATGGAATTTCGTTGAATTTAAAATTAAGTTGGGTTATATAATCATATTCTTTAATAACAGATTTTATGTTAATTTAATTTATATATGCATGAAACATAGCACTATCCATAGAAATTACATACCACAGTATCATCCTGACATCTTTAGAACACAGACCAGTGTGAGTAATAGCTTAGAATCTTTGATTATAATTAAAAACTAAAATATGATATAGAATTTTAGCAGTTTTCGAACTTTAATTTCATTGCTAATATGTAAAACAGAGTGAACTCTGTTTTCTAAAATCAACTTTTTAACAAATTTTGCATTCGAGTTAATCAGTTTAGCAAAGCACGGCTGTGCACATTACTCCCATTGACTTTTACAGTGCCAAGTCAAAGCCTAGTCAGGCGTTTGAGCTGCGCCTTTTCCATTCACTTACTGCCTTTACCAGTGTACTTGAGAAAATCTTTTATTCACTTACATAAAGCAAATTATTTAGAATTCAAATTTATGTGCGACTAAGTAATGAAAAAAGTGAACTTCGATGGAAAAACTTTTTTTCTCACTCTCTCTCCGGAAGCTGTGTGCCACGAGATAAGCGAGTAATTTTCTATTAAACTAAACAAAATGTGTACCTAAATTTGTATAATTCGCAACACTGCATGAAGGAAGAAGAAATGAAAGAACGAAGCTGATGTGCCAAGGGGTTGTTAGCATATCTGAAATTTGCATAAAGTATATGACTGACGAAACAATAACAACATAAACATACACATAAATGTATGTTTGCACAAAATTCTACATACGCAAGAACTGAAAATCCTACATAGATGTACTTAAATATGTGCAGATATTCGACAGCTGCAGCTGATTGTGTATAAATACATACATACATTTTAACTCATCTGACTTTTTAAGACTCTAAGAGTCGGAAACGAAATGCAAATGAGTATATATTATATTTGAATACGCAATAAGTCACCATCATCGAAAAATAACTGCATATTATTATGTTTTTTTTTTGTTTTATCATGTCACCACTGATCTAATGAAGTGAATTAAGATTCGGGGTGAGGTAATTAAATTAAATTGCATTTCGAAATGGTTGTGGGTTAGAGAGGAAGAGAGAGCTGGAGGTTCTGAGCTCACTGGGCTTATCAGACAGTTCTGTGCTCTATATAATGTCGAACGTTCCCCAGTGCTCCGACTTCATGCAACTTGTAATATAATATAAACGAAAGTAGAAGAAGTGGTAGTAATTTGTTGAAACTTTGCTCCGAAAAAGGAAACTATTCAGAATGATTTTTTTACGAGTTGAAGCATTATTGTTTAGATGGATTCTTATTTGAACCCCGGTTTTTACATTATTTACTAAGTGCTTCAATTGGTTCTCAGGTTCTAAGTGTAACTTGTGAACTCGTAAAACACTTCCTCATTTCTAGACAACTTTGAAAAGTATTGCTTTATGAACTAGTCCAATACGAATTCGAACTCAGTAAAAAGTTGCTTCGTAACAGTTGCCTTTGCTAATAATTGACATTACTCTTCTGCCATGGATCGACGGCAGCTTCAGCGTCAGCCTTAGCCCCAGCCGCAACCTTAATCTCTGCTGCAGCAAACGCGTATGTCTCTGCTGAGTGCTTTGCCACGAATATAATCCAACTTGATGTTAGATAATGGTGGCTTTACACACTAACACTGGCATAAGATTAAAATAACAACAACAACAACAGCTGTTGCATGCACGTGTATGTATTTTGCCACAATGTGGCGCCACGACTTTATGTGGTAGGTATTTTTGTACGCTTTTGCAGCTTCTACACCACTGCCAGGTGTGTGTGCGGATTGTGGGCGACCGGGGACTGAGAGCAGACTGCAACTGCAGTGACAGCTGCTGCGACAAAAAGACAGACGACAGCTTATGGCGTAGGAAATTGCGTGCAATTCACACAAACAACCATGCATATTAGCAAGGACATGTGCCAAAATGTGTTTGAGCGTGTGTTTTAGTGTGCCGGTGTGCCGGTGTGCCGGTGTGCTGGTGTGCGGGTGTGCGGGTGCGTTTAGGTCGCGTATCATCACAATTGCCAAGAAGTAATTGCATTCAGCATGTGCGAGTTAACAGTATGTTTGTTAAACTGTTTATAAGCGGTTGTCTATGTGTGTGTGCGCGAGTCACAAAATTTGTTTAATTCACATATATATAAATATGCTGTTGTCAGCCCTTCCTCCAACATATTTGTGTGCATTACGTCTGTTTTCGCTTCTCTGCTACACATAAGAAGCTCTTAAGTCTTTATGACAAATTCATAGTCGATTTTTTCTTGAGCGTTTATAGGGTGGTCTGTACGGCACTACCCTTTCAAATACTCCAGAAATGCGTTAAACAATACATTTTTAGTTAATGAATGATTATTTGAATGAGCAAAAGTAGTCAAAATATTTACTCAAGACCTTTGGGGTCTCTTTCGTAAAAAAAAATGCACGTTTAACCACATCGTCCTCATCTTCAATTCCAGGTCCTAATACCATCACTCGATTGCTATATGTGCCGCTATTGTGGCGCAAAGTGAGTATCATTGGTCACTAAGTGCAGCTTTAGCTACTCAACAAGGGCCTTGGAAGAAGCTATTAAAAAATTTCCAAGGTTGATAAATTTGTTTCGCGACAGCATAATGCAATCTTGCTGTGAAAATGTTTAGCTGTCACCGCCAAATTAACTTACCATTAAATTAAAGTCGTGTAGTTCACCCTGTAGTTTCAGTAAATACTCCGTCCGTTTAACTTCCCCAAAAAGTTATACATTCTCTTCCACATTCACATAAAAGCATAGAAACACGTCGTGTTATCAACACATGTAGCGCTTATCGCACTTCTATGTGTTGGCAAGAAAAGTCGGAAATCTTTCGTTTCAGCGAACTCGAAATTTAAGACCTCACTCACTGAATGCCCAAAATCGCTACAAATTGCGATATTTAGAAATAAATCGCATCCTTTCTATGAAATATGAGAATTGGGAATGAGTTACAAAACTCAAACATGAATCGCGAAACAGTTACTTTCCTAAGGGTTTCTCTCTCTGCTATTGACTATCGTCATTTGTTGTCGTCGAATACAATGATACAAATGTAGCACACAAACATATATTTTGTTTACATCTAGGTGCATATATGTATAAAGACAAATGTACTTATTTAAAATGCATGACGTCTACAAACCCTGAAGAGAAAGTTCTCTCCATAGCTTCTACCACTATTTTGTATGAATTGCATCTCATGATTTTATTGGAAACAGTTTAGGACTCCTCCGCACAGCTGAGCGAATTTAAAAATACTTTTTCTTTTTTTAAGTGTTCTTGTTAAATTATATATTCGAAACTTGTTGGTAACTAGTGTGTAACTATTTCATTGTTTGCGACGATGATTTTCTTCCCCCGTCATAGTACTGAAGAGAGGTGTTTATGGTATGGAAATGAGTGTAACTCAAATAATAAAAGGCTTCTCAAAACATATTTGCGTTATTGGAAAAATGGAAATTTGAATTTGATGGAGTTGACTTCATACCATATTTAATATTTAATTGCTTTTTATATCAAAATATTAAATATTTCTAGATTTTAGTAACTCAAAATTTCCCCAATGGGTATGCTTATACACACCTGTCTTCATGGGAGCTCTTCGCAAGTAACGGTGCGGCATTTGCATCAATCTATAGTAGAATCACGGACTAGAGCGCTCAACACTTGCAACTGCGAACGTGCAATTTAGTCACACATTCACTCACCATTTCCTTTGTTGTTTTGCAGCATTAGACTTTTTTCCATTTTTTTTTTGTCGACGAGTACTTTGAAGTGACTGCAAGTGAAGTGTCTTAGTAACGGTACTCGAAGTTTTGTTTTAGAAAATCTCCAGTCGAACACAAAAGCACGCTTTCCGAGCAGCTCTCCGGGGCGGCATTAAGTGTTAATGTGGAAGGCAAGAGTGTCTTAAAGAGTGTTAGCTAGCACTTGGCGCAGAATGTCAACTACTTTATATGTTTTAAATTCTACTGTTAAATGATTTGCGCTAATAGTCAATTACCAGTACCAGTACAGCGAGCTGTCATTTGCAGCGAAATTGGTTTTAACTGTTGCCAATTCCATTAAGACATTCCTTAATGGATTCTGCAAAAACAAAAAAAAAAAAAAACTGATAAAAAAGCCCTGATCTATACATCGCAACCGTGTAAGATCTCTCGGTGGATCTCTCCCATTTGATTAGGCAATGGCAACTACAAGCAACTCGTCAAAGGAAGTCCATTTTAAAATTATGTTGCGGCAATTTGTTGTTGGCAAGCGCAGTTAATTGTCATTATTTAAGCAGCTTCAATACCAAAAAAAAGCAATAACAATAAGAGTAGTGAAGGGCACACGTAGGGTGTAAGCTTGTGAAATATTGCTTTGCTCCTTTGCAGCGCTTATTAAACCGGCGAACGCAACAGAACAGCGGGTAATTTACAGCGCAGGCAGATTTATGACGTATGGCGAGGAGACAAAAAACGTCTGGTGTAGGTTATATATAGGTGCTACACGTTCGCTAGTATAACCTTTAATTTCTTGTGTACTGCGAACTTTTTCCTTCTGAGCTAAAACCATTAATATAATTTTATTTCCGCATAATAATTGCATGAAATATATGAGTAAATTGTGTGAACTTTTGGCACGGAATCAGGATACATAGAAGATGGATGAGTTTCCATATCTCAGTGGCTTAGTGGTGATTGTAAACGCGCATTTAATTCATTTAATTATGGCGGACTAATATTTATGTTGATGGCTGTGCACCATGATGCGAGGGACTTCATATATAACTAAGTGGAGCCAAAAATGTTGGTTACTTTTAAATAAATTTTTGATGTGAAACATACACCCATTAAGTATATGAACAGTATTATGACAAGAACTTTAGTCCTGTTTGTGTTGTTCTTGTTTTTTTGCATACTTACAAAATTGAAATTGAAATAATTGGGAATTGGGGTAACCGTTTGTGGTAAGTGGTGCAGTTTAAATTTTTTTCAGCTATATTTGCGCTGAAGGAGAATATTTCCTATCACGATTGTTGACTTCAATTCCCTGAGAAAAAAACTTCGATTGAGAATATTGGTAAATATGGTAATGATGCTAGATGATGCTAGATGATCTTTCGAAGTCGATTGAGGTATCTGCGTCGTAATCGGGTCGCCGCTGGGTCGTATCCGAACGTCACTCTTTCGCGTTGAATTGAGATATTTCAAGTATTTCCAGCCGAGCGGCCAGAATATTTTGAATATTACAATGTGGGTTGAGCATTGAATTTTACTACAACTCACACAGTGTACTAGATACGGTAAAAATTACATGGGTTTGGTCTTTTTTATGAAGTTCGTTTCACATTAATGTAACAAAAACAAATATACTCAGCACGATAATCTCATCTAAATTTTCCTGGTATGGAGAAATTAATTAAAATAATGTATGTCTACGGAAATAGGTATTTACATTGAAAGCAAGCACATACCCCATAGCAAATACCTGATATATCTGCATACCTCTCATCGGGAACATTTCCGTTGGCCTGGTTGGCATTTGCAACCCTCTAGCCGGTACTTTAGCCCAAGCGTTACTTGCATTTCAATCAATCTAATTGCTGCTGTCAAACGCCACAGTTTTTAATCTGCACTAATTGTGGACTATTTCCATCCTAAGCCTTGCAAAGGACCTCCGTCTCCGGAAAGCACTCTCCGTCACTTGTGAGTTCGCATTGTTTCCTATTGTTGTGCTCGATTGCTTGAATGCCAGGGTCATGTTTATTCCCGCGGTTTATTCGCTATCATGTTGGCGGTCTTTTCTATTTAATTTTTCTTTCTCATTTTCACTTTTGGTTTCGTTTGCTTGTTTGCTATATTGTTTTGCTTATCTTTTGCATTTGCTTACAGCTTCCGACGAGTGTTACAGCTCGTTCATGATTTATGAATATTGCACATTAGCATAATTAAATGTAAATAAGCGCATTTGCTCTGCTTTTTGCAACTGAATTGTTTCTCATCTGCCACGTCGCTTGGCAAATTGACTGTTTGAAATGTCAATTTGTTTTCATGAATATTCTACTTTTTCAACGACTCTATTTCCTACTGCTTTATTGATTATAGTTATGCGAGATTCGTATGCGGTGTTTCCGCTCACGTTGAAAAGTTGTGCAATTGTGAAATCAGATAAATGTGGTATTTTTCTCGAGATTCAAATTGTTGTAATCAGATAAGAATATGTGTAGTTACATGGATACCGCACAGCCCAGCAGCAATGACTACCTCCTTTCCTTGTTAGCGGGGCCGGAACTTATGTTACGTAAAGTTATCTCTAACGCAAACACACACCCTAATGCATCTGCATATACGTTGATATATTTGTCGAAATCGCGGAAAGAAAATTTATTACTTTTATTTGAATTTTTGCAGAATTTTCAAGATGACTGCACCAGCCGCGCAGGCCGATGTTAATCTGCTGCACGCTTCCGTGCTCTCGATGGTCGAATTTGACGACGACATCTTTGCCGCTGGCAATTGCTTCGATTGGAATGAGCATCCTTCGCAATCGGGACTTTTCTGCCCATTCGCCTATCGTCTGCCAGCCCCACACCTGGGCGCCATCCTTGCCAAGGACCTCTCCATGGAATACCATTATCTTGGCAACACGTCCGAATGGTTCTTTCAAGCGCGTAAGAATGCCGAAAAAGTGATTATCCGCAACGAGCAATACCTAAAATGTAAGTAAAGCAAAATAATGAAATCTTTGTAAAGTAATGAAGGAGAAAGAAATCCACTGCACTGAAAAGTGAAATTAGTTGCTAGTTCTTCATGAGTATTCAATTTCAATGGCTGCAAATTTTGGTGTGGATATTTAATATTTAAGATTTTTTCAATTAAATCCCAATGCCAAGTAACACCATATCATTTTGCCGATACAATATTTTTCTAAATTTTTACACATTTTGAATGTGGGGGTGTGTGTGTGTGTGCACACAGCACAGCTTATATCATATCATGGATCTCATATATCTCAAATCTAATAAAATAAATAAAATATTTGGACCTCAAGTTTATCCACTATGTGACACTGGGGTATAAAATATGTCCAAAAATTATATCTACAATTCGGTTTAGGGCCTCATATTACCCACATACTCAGACCATAAATTCAGACAATTATTAAAAGTGGCTACATATTTGATATTTGGTTTGAAGACGGTGATTGCATTGTCTTTGTGGCAAGCGATGTCATTATCACAGGTGCCTTTCCGTTACAGAAGCCAACAAAACCGGTTCCTTTTATAATTATGACTCAGTTGACTACATTATAATGCCTCGATTTGAATTTTTATCCTGCGCCGTTTTGCATTGTAAATGTATGAAGTGTTGAAAAAGCCGTTGAATAAGTAACCAATATTTCCAGAAATTCTTACCTTACTGACAAATTAAAAACCAAAAAATGGGAAAGCCATTTGGCAAGTGGTCCTATTTAAATAATTTTTCAAATGCGTTTCATGCTCGTCAGTCGCTTTACGCTCGCTAGCAATAATCGTGAACACCAACAACAAAACAGCACTAGCCACGCTATGGCAACTAATCAACACTGCTCATGCACAAGTTAAATAGAGAGGAAGAAAAGGTAAAGTGAGAATAAAACGAAAAAATGAAATTTAAAAAAATATGTTCAAACACTGGTAGCGCAGCGTGAACGAAGAGTGGAGAGAGGAGAGCGAAATTTAAATAAAATACATACTCTTGCAAGAAAAGTTTGCCAGCACGAACTGATGTAACTGCATTTCGAACAGATTAAAGATATGCAACAACATACAAGCGAAGAAGATTTGCACTCACAAGGTTGTTACACGCGCGTGTGTTCCCTGTAGGAATACGAGTATGTTGGGGCAGGGGATTAAATGACACGAAGAAATACCAGGTGGTCAATTTTTATACATTTAGTGGAGAGATTAAATTGTTCTAAGCTATGAAAACAGAATGTATTAAATGTATTATATTAGAATTATAAATTAAATATTATTAAATTGATTGCTTAAATTTATTGCTATGCTAGAGAACTCGAATTTCAGAGCCTGCGATTCAATAGATTTCATCGCCCCTCGCTCTCCTGTTCTTAACTGGAATCAAGTTGGCACAAAATCAACCAGAGGGCCACTTCGCCTTATATCTTGTTACTTTTGTTTTGATAAATTCATAAGAAATACGATCTTAACTATTCAAGCCGAATAGGTCTTGTATGCAAACGAGAAGCAACAATTGCCAAGTTCCTGCTGAGTCGCACGTGTATGTTAAATATCATATGTTTTGCCCTTTTCTGGACATATCGACACAACAGAACATAACAGAAGTTTGGACTGTTGTTCATTGCTTGATTAAAAATCTTTTCAATAGTGCTTTATTAAAATTCAAAAGTTTGTTTATGTGTATGCAAGAAGTGAACTGGACCTTAAGATTAAAATAATTAATTGAATATGTGTGTGTGTGCATCACATAAACTTCCAGAAGCAAATATCAAGGCCACGTGTGTTAGCAAAAAGTTCATGTGTACGAAAACTACTGAAGGAACTTTCAAAAGCAGAACTTTGAATATCAGAATTTGTAAAAACTTCCACTCGATGGCGCTGTCCAGAACTGCATTTTTAATATGATTACAGACAGTAGCGGATGCAAAGGCAAGGAGAGGCTTAAAAAACATTTACATAAATAAATGAACCAAAGTGTAGTACTGCGAATACCTTTACGATGTGTTGTTGTTGTTGTCTCTTGTTTTAATGAGACAAGGCATGGCGAGCACTCTTGCCCTATTACTCTTGTTGATGTCCTAGGCAATAGACCGGTTGATAATCAAGAAATACAATGGGCGGGCAAAGAAAACGATATGACCCCATCGCTTAAAATCTTCGATGCTTCAAGGAAGCCTTGAACAATTCGGAAGACATCGAATTAAACCGATTTCGATGAATGAGATGGAACGCTTGCTTCCACTGTTGTATACGTGCACGCAATCAGGAAACCATAAAACCACTCGAAACTTTATCTTGTCGCAAGTAGGATACCCAACTCATTCACAAAGGCAGCTTTTAAGTTATTGGATTTGAGATATAAAATTTCAGCTCAAAGCAGCTAAGCCTAACTTATATTACTTCCATTGGCTAAAATTATTGGTGAATTATTCATTGCAACTTAT
This sequence comes from Bactrocera minax, assembly GCA_021498325.1. Taxonomy (NCBI): domain Eukaryota; kingdom Metazoa; phylum Arthropoda; class Insecta; order Diptera; family Tephritidae; genus Bactrocera; species Bactrocera minax. The sequence goes on along the minus strand of JAKEEE010000067.1, from coordinate 366,388 downwards.
ATTTTTAAGAGCCACATTTTTGTGGAATATTAGAATGGCTATTACCAAGCATTATTTCCTCTACTCTCAACCCCGTCAAACATCTATCACAAGTTCAAGTTATATACCATACCATATATGTTTAGTTACCAAAGTTTTCTTTATGCTTTCCCGAAGTACTCCCGAAATCGAATTTGGCTAAAATTTTGCCTAAATATTCACATTTCTCTATTCCATGAACTCGCATTTTAATGAAGACGTTGACCACAACAACGCACTAACACTAGGGATTCGACAGCAAACTATTGAATGAAGAGCATTTCAAGCCTCAAAACCGCAAACAATCTGCAGCACAAGCAAGTAAAATAGAGTTTGCGGTTATACGCTGCATAACTGTATACACATGTTATACACGCGTAATAGTTTCGTGCTACCCTCGTTTCCTTGGGCCGACATAACGGCTTTAGGGTTATTCGTTGAAGTATTTTCCGTATGTACGTATGGAATTTAGATTGTAGTTATTTAGCTCAGCGCAGTAAAGCAATTATTTCAAACAAATGTATGGACTTTATTATTTTGGACCAAGGCAACAAAAAAAAAACAACAACAAACCCAAACTTTATGGCGGACTGGGTCGTTACAGATAAGCCTCTGCCACTAAGCAGCGGTAGTCTTCGTATTTATCGGGACAAATACAAATGAATTTAATGCATATAGCCTCGATGAATATTTGCATGACACTGACGGCTGCGCAAGAAAGTTATTTGCAACGGTTTAGTTGTTATGAAACTGAGTGGCACAGTGATTCAAGAATTATTAGAATTATAGAAATTAATTATATTAGCTATATCTACACAACTTTTTTTACGACTTCTTTTTAAAATATATATCTGCCACAAATGCATTCACTAATTACTGGCTAATTCCATTGTCGAATCACTAGGTCATGAAAATATGCGAAAATTTATTATGGTTTTTAATTAAATGAAATTGATATCCTTAGGAGCTTTGTGTTATTCTTGCCAGAAAAAAACCAGTATCGTATTCGAATATGTATGTAGGTGTGTCTACAGCGGGTATTAAATCCGTTGCCATAATAGTAATTTATTCATAGCTGGCTTATTTTCTAGTTTGTTGCAAAAATTTGCTAATTAAATTTTTTATGAATCGCCTATATATTATTACCATTATCGCCAAATATTACACATATATAAAAATATACAATTTATACACGCATGTATATACACTTCTACGTTTTTACCATAAAAGACCGCCTCTTTCAATTAGAATGTCTAACAAATAAAAACAAATTATAAATAAATATACATAAACGTTTCTCTACAAACATTTGATTGGTTTCCATGGTGAAGTTGGTGAGCGAAACAACGAAATGTAAGCTGTGCTAAAAATTGCAAGTGATTATATTTTGACTAATTAGCTTCCGCTGAAGTGAGTTTTTGTTACATTCTATACGCATGCACGTATGTATGCTGTGTGCGTATGTGTATATATTTTTAAATTTTCACAAAAAAGGCGCTTGAATCTTTCATGTACATTTTTCATATGAAATAAAGCTTCCCAACTGCCACTTGTGGCGCTTTACTTGCGCAAAAGCTACTAAAGATTGCATTATTAAGTTTAGATGACCAAAAATTGCAGTAAAAGTAATCAATTACATTTTCCCTTCTATAATAGTACTCTTATAATATAATATATAATATCTCCCAGCTTGATTTCAGGTTGTTGAAGCTGTAACTGTATCCAATATTGACAACTGCTGCTTGGTTAGTTTAAGGGGTTATACTGATCGTTTCCTATCACACTTGGCCAGAAAGCATCGAATACACTTTTCTGCTTGTGTCGGTTTGTCGGAACATTTTGCTATTGCACAGTAGTTCAATTACAGTAGTACAATTCCCTGCATTAGTTTCACCGTTATCACCGAATTGTGAACCAACAGTGCCTTAAACCGAATTTTGTGAAAACTTAAATAAAGGCATTGAGAGAGTTCTTTTAATTTTTTCCTAATTAAAAGAAAAAAAAATTTCGATATAAATAAATATACGGTTAGGCGAGTACTTTGTGCAATTTTGAACGTGTATGGAAAGCGATATCACTGAAATCACAAATTTCGCTGCGTTGTCCACTATGTATGTGTGTCACTATACAAGCACAGACGTTGTAAAGTAAACAACGTTTTATACAAAAGTTTCACTATGAAGCTTTTAACTAAAACTAATATTCCCTAGCGAATAAGTCTGAATAATATTGGTAAATAATTGAATGGGAGAAAGCAGTAGCGTAAAATGATGGTGAAACCCAGAAAACAGAATAAGTTTTGTCAAAAAACAACAAAACAACAACAAAATCAAGGCAAAAGTAAATACGCTTTTACAGCACTCCAAATAGTAAACAAACGTTTACGAGGGTGCGGCAAATGAAATCATACTTCCGGGGTATCGCTAGCCACTTCTGATTTCATGACGTCAAACGTCAAAGTATTCCCAAGCTTCCCCTCGCCACTATTTGCTATGCATTTGCTAATGCTATTCGTCAAATGGCAGCTGTCATCGTATATCTGAAGGCCCTTGTGAGGCCCCCTTTTATATATTTTTTGAAAATAGTTTAATCAGTTGAAATTAATTTCGTGTATGACCCACCTTTGTTTCGTACACATCTCATCAAAGTAACAGTCACAAATATTTATACAGGAGAGTAAACAGAAACCTACAGACCAATACTCAGACAAAACGGAACCTTGAAAGATTCCCAGTTCGAGCTATCAATATTCGTTGCTGAATCTAAGAACGTGTGCAAAAACTGATAAAAGTTTTCCCCGTCAACCGTCTGCCAAATGAACTGAGCTGAGGTGGTCAGGAAGAGGGAAAGCAAACCACTCCTCTGTGGCTACAAACGTTAGTGTATGTGTGTATGACTGTAATCGTTCAGGCCTTGGTTGATAAGTTCCTCTTTCCCAAATTGCCATTACGCACACGAATAACGGTTATACATGTACACACGAGCAGACATGTGTGAAATTATATATGTTTTCTTCTCCCCTTCTCCTTTCTTCCCTTCTCCCCTTTTTCTCGCAAACCCACTGACACACTCCTGTGTATGTGTGTGTGTGCTAAGCCTGAGTTATGGCAATGGCTGTTGTCATTTATTGACGCCAAAGAGCAACAACTTGAAATCTCGTAATGAAAAATGTCATCAACACAAAAGAAGCAACGAAATGGAACTGTGGGGTGCCCCATGTATTTGTTAAATAGATGACAACACCGACATTGACTTGCTGCCAATCGCCAATAAGACCGGAGGGGGGAGGGGGGCTTGTGAGAATGTGTGCGCTTCCCCCGAGAATTGGGAAGATTGTGCTTAAATGTGCCATTGGATGGGCGTGGTGTGAAGGGAACCCAAAAATTTCAAAATTTAAGTTAAAGTTTTGCCTAAAGTTGTTGACGAGTTGGACTGAACTTTGATTTGAACTTTGGTTCTTTGTGTGTGAAACATAAATAGACATGATCTTAAAACGTAAACATACATACATACATACCAACATATATCTATGGGCACGCACCGATGCGCAAGTAACTGTATGAAGCGCGTTCAAATGGATAAACCACATAGGACACAACGAAAATATTATATTTCTTCTATGTAATGGTTTGGCTTGGCTTGCCGAAAGACCAAAGTAAATAATTTCCTTCTTTTCTGGCGGTTCGCTTCGGTCGCACACATTTTGCGGTGCATATGGGTAGCGCCGCTTTCACGCACTAAATTAAAGTAGTTGATTGTGGGAAATGTTTTTCATTTTATAAAAGCTTAAAGGTATAAAAGCACTATTTTAATGAATATTGAATATTTCGACCAAAGTGAGACAAATGACATCGAAGTAAGTTTATTAGTAAGTCTATCTGTTCAGATTTCAAATTTATCAAGTCTATTTCTATTCAAAAGATCTCACATACCTTTCCATTTTAAACTAGGATTGTTTCAACTACTCTTGACACTTTGCCACCACTCTTTTATACTAAACTATACTACTAAACTCTTTGTTTGTTTTAGCTTTCCATTTATATTCGAACAAAACCGATGAACGCATTGAATACGACACGTTAGCTGTGAAATACGAGGATGGGCGCTGGTCCAAGCCTTACTATGACTGCGGTGGTGGTAATATTTGGATGCTGACATATACGGTACCGTTTTTCGGCTACGAAAATGGAACATACCATTTCAAGTGAGTATCGAAATCCAATTCAACTTCTCGCAATATTGAACCGTTATAAAATATGTTTTTAACCGACTGAAAATGGCTAATGGATTTTATGAGAACATTTTCATGGCACAAGTACGCTTGAAGGTTTAGCATTGCCTGCCGAGGGGCGACCGCTGTTACAAAATACTCTCTGGTGCTAATTAGAAAGAAACACGCTAATTCTATTTCTACAATTGAATTGCAATTTTACTGTTTTTAATTAAATTAAAACTCATAAATTCTATAAAAAGTTCTTGGCAATATTATTCTGATTTCAATATTAAAGTGAGTCTTTTACAGTGTAGTTGGTACCAGTAGGTACCGGTAGGTACCGATTTACAGATAAGTTGTTCAAGTGTGGTGAATTCGCGTGTGATAATATAATAGATGATTAATCCCGAAACATAATTAAATTTTTTCCTTTAAGCCTCACTCAGTATATAAGCTCTTTAGCAAAGTCCGAACCTCATTTCAGAGTCCATATACTTGTAATTATTCCAAATTCAGTATTAATGTGCCATACACCAGCTGGGCTGTGGTAAGTTTTTTTTCGAAATATATTTTGTTTTTATGTAAATATATATTTCTCTCTGACAGCTGGTAAACATTAACAAATATTTCAGAAAACTATAATGCAGAATTTTAAATGGAGCAGTTTGCGTATGAACAACTGTAATTGAATACCACTGCTTCGAACTAATCTTTCCCCGTCACCATTTAACTCGAAAATGCAGAAACTATTTAATTCTAACGCAAATCACTTTTGAACGCCCAAACGCCTTCCATGGTCATCTGAAGAGCGTCAATTTAATTGCGTTTTCCATTGGTGGCACTTTCGAAAATTCCCACCCTCTTATTAATTTTAATTAAGCGAACTTAGTTGTTATGGTGTTTTGAGTGCGTTGAGGTTGATTGCGAATAACTTTTTATTAAATTCTATGCGCAACAAACCGTTACGTCGGAACACTACTTCATGTACGACAAATTGTTGCTGCAATTGCGCTAACCAACCGAGCAAAATGAAAATGGCTGTTGAGTTAGTTTCGCAGTTTTTGTTGTTCTTCATGGGCGGCGTGCACGGTGCCACAAGCGACCAATCATTCACCGCTTACCCGAAGGCCAATAAAATGCCTGTCATTCCGCCAGTATCTCGTATATTATTTGATTTATGAATAGCAGTGACGTCGCTAGTGAGTGTGTGTGTGTGTGTCGCGCTTCAATGACCAAGTTTAGACCGGCTGCTGTCATTGTGGCTCACTGGTTGCTCGCTGTGCGCCATCATCAACAATGAAACTCGTCCGCAACAAGCGAACTGGCAGAAATACTACCGGGTCCAGGGACAACAAACAACAAACAAAAACAAAAGAGTAGGAAAATGGAATAAAATTCCGAAGCAACAACATAATCACAAATCAAACGGTGAAAGCTAAAACAAAAATGAACAATATTGGAAAGTAGAAACTTTTACACATTTGTAGTTGGCTCCCCGTGCCCTGCCACAACCATGACCGCTGTGCTGGCAGGCAGGCGGCAGGCAAACAGACAATTCGTTGCGCCTCCCGCAGCTGTCAACAACACTGCCAACTTGTGTGTAGTTGCCACCCGCCACCCGCCACGCACCATGCTCCGTCGCTCGATGTTTCGAAAGTCTCAAAGCGCAAATTCAGACTCGGATTAGCATTGCTGATGAGAAATGGATGTGCCATGTATTTGCATTTGCCTAAGCAACCCACACTCAGTGGCGAAGCAGCGCGCGCATCTGCTTCCGTTGCACTGATCTCGCTGCCATTTCCACTCCCACTTTGTCTTCTATATTATTCACATTCGTTTAGATTGACACAAACTGGTTTAGTGTCGCTGCTGGGCGCGCCTTGAAAGCACTGGCTACATTTACTGCTTGTTAAAAGTATTTTTGTTATTATTGTTGCTGCTGCAACCGACGATGACACTTGACTACGTTGAACTTCCTTGTTCCCTTAATGAATATTGCTACAATTTTCCCTTGCCATTTGCTTATGGCCCGTTGCTTCTTCGCCGCCTCTCCTCTGTTGAATATTCTCCTTCGTCCGTCGTCTGTGGAAGGCTCGCCACTGCTGCGGTTGCCGCAACAGTTTGGCATTTTGTTGAAAGTTCCTATATTGTTGAGAGTATTGTGTGCAGCCTCCCCTGCTTACACCATCTTGCCGATGCTGTTCTCTGTCTCAGTGCTGCGTGCTCTCGGACTATACTCTTCAATTATCTAGCGCATCTGTGTATTACCAGATCCCACGGGGAGACAGAAACGCACATGGTAAAGTCGTACAGTGTTGCAAGTGCGGTCAAAAATTCCTTGAAGTTGTCAATAGTTTAAAAGGGGCGAAATTTGTAGCGTTTCGAAACAAGCCCAAAAATCACTTTCGAATTCTTTTCACGAATATGCAGCTAGCAAATAATCTCTTCGAAGAAGCCCTGGACTCAACCCACACATTTTTTGAAGAACAAGAATATACCACACATTATACACCACAAAAGAGAAATCATTTGAGGGACTGTTGTAAGAAGCAACTGATCTTTAGCTACAATCAGATCCTATTGTTGTAGTTGTTGTTGACATGGCAACCGAAAACATCCTCAAAATAATTTAAAAAAAGCTATGGAGTTGTCTCCATTGAACAGACTTTTGCTGTATATTAATCCGGGTCCGCACCAGTTACCTATTGCCGACCATCATTATAGGGTGACAGAAGCTTAACTAGTTTCGTTTGCCAGATGCCCTAAGAAATATTGTGAAAGGTTGACTTTCAACTCCCGATACATCATTTTAATCATATCATACAAGAAAAATTCACCACAAAATCTTTTAACTTTGCATTTTATTGGAAAAAGGTGAGTTGTACGTCCATAACCCTCCCTTCCATAAATTCAAGCAAAAATGCCAATATGCTCGTAAAGTGAGCAACAATTTAAGCTCCTGTTGAGAAATTTAAACGAATTGGTTTATGTGTTAACTTTTGTGTAGAATGTTTACTTTATTTCTTCAAACTAATTATAATTGTGGCCGAAGCTTCTAGGAACTTGCGGCACTGCGAGCCGTTTCTCCACGCACACACATACGTATATGAAAGTGCATGACTGGCACATTGAATTCGTTGTAATATATAATAATTTTCAGCGAGTGCACAGTTGTCTTCAGTTTCAATATATCATTGCTCAAGCAATGTATATACTACGTGTTTATATCTGCAGTATTCAGACGTTGAATTACTCCCGCCGACCCAGAATTTTTCGAAGCACAGACAAATGCGACTTGCATGTAATTTCAAAACTTTCGGCAGCTGCCTTCTTGGGGATTTTCTTCGGAAAGCTAATCGGGACTCTTCAACCTGGGATGGAAAGCTTCAGCATCGGCATTAATAATTATAAATGGCAACTAGTGGCAGATCTTCGAAAATACTAGTCCTAAAAAAAAATACTAAAAGATATTTACATTCGATTTCACTACTCTTTCAACTATTTCACTGCTGTTTGATTCCAAATGGCTTTAAATGAGACGCAAGTTTGCCTCTGAGTTGAGGCGCGGTACTCAGTGCGGAAAAAGAAGGAAGATTGCCAAATTGATATATAGAGTGATAAGAGCATTCTGGGCGATTTATTGCAAGCACTAGGTTTTGCATATTCAGTTTTTGTTTAAAGATATCTGAAATACTTGTTCGTTCAACTCTGGAAGGCACTTCATTTTGATCCAAATAAATAGGGCGTTGAAGAAGCAAGTTATTTTCACTAACTTTTGGACACTACCGATCAATGTTTTACGATGTTTATTTACTACTACTGCCACTCAGTGAGGCAACCACTGCTGTGCAGACATAAGAAAGGGTTCAATGCTTTGATGACTGGTCTCTGATGGATTGTGGGTATTTTATTCAGTAAACTATTGGAACATCGAAAACATAAACCAATGAAACGGTGTGGGCTCCACTGAAGCATTTGGGATTTTTGGTAATTGTTGTTAAGCAGTTATTATTCGAGACCATTATTTATGGCTTATTAAGTCAAAAAGGATGTATAGAGAGATTAGCAAAAGCTCCAATCATTGGCGCGCAAGTTCATTAAGCAAATAATAGAAATTTGGTAGCAAAACGACGTGGAATATTTAATTGTCATTAGTGTACGCTTTTGTGATTAGAATTGCAATAGAACGCGGCGTGCGCACTTAACAAAGTGCGTTCATAAAAACGCATACACCCTCAAGCATCTACAGTTATGTGTATGCGAAGGAAGAGTGTGAACAACAACGTGCACACACAACAATCGCGAGGAAAACACAAATGAATATCGCTGGCTGAGTTTATTCAAACCGCATGTGTGTGCGTTCATACAGATGTGTGTGTGTGTGTGTGTGTGTGTGTGTGTGTCTATTTGTGCACCTTTATTTGTACTTTGCACTGGTTTCCATTACCGATATCTTCTGTAACCTTCATTCCTGTTGTTATTGTTGTTGTTGTTATCCTACGGTACGTGAATTTGAAAACCTCCAGCTGTGCATAATTTTATTTGTTCGCGTCGCTGTGCCTACGTCACTCGATGGAAGCTTTTCCTCTTATATACGAGCACACTCGCAAGGGACCGCGGAAGGGGAGGACGGGGTTTTACGGTTGACAACGCTTGTTGCTGCATGTGTTTGTGTGTGTGCAAAGCATGGAACATGCAATTCAGAATGTTCTCCGTTAAAAAGCAAGTAAATATTTATAAACGTTTGCAATTGTTGTTGTTGTGTCGCCGGAATAGAATGTAGAATGTACGAGCAGGATGATAGCGCTGTGCAATAGGCTTTAATGAGGCGAAGCTCTTACAGCACAGAGCCGATTTTGATTCTCGTCTCATCTCGCTTCTTTCTTTTCTTATTCCTTTAATGACTTCAATTTTGAATTTTAATTAAAGCATAATATTAACGATATAAACTGCTTTTAATTTAGTGAAAACATGCTGCAAAAAAAAATTACTACCTTCGTATAAAATATTGTTGCGATAAAACCAATTATAAAAGCTGCAGAGCATGACTGTCGCGTGAGTCTATTCAACAACGAAATATCCCTACCAGAAGGTAAGCCAAGCACTTTCACACATACACGGCATCGTAACTGTAACCGTAACTGTGTATGTGTTGGTGTTTGTGAAAGAAGGAAATTCCAATTAATTACTAGAGGAGAAAGCAAACGATTGCGTGCGCATAGTCTCATTACTCATACGCCCCGATGGCAGATGTGGGTTAGCAAATAACAAGAGTGCTGCTTCGAGCATTCGAGGCAAACTTCAATATTATTGGCATTTTGAAACCATTGCTTATAAACGTGTGCAAATGAAATTCCTTTGCAGCTGAACTTTTAAAATAGGCAGGAATAGGCAAATAGGAACGAATTTTTCCCCAGTGCATGTATCTTGATACTACTGTTTGCAAATAGACTGGAACATTGTGACTTTAATACCTGCACATATCACTTTTACTGAAAAATCTTTAACCCTGAAGAAGTCTTCATCCATCCAGGGCTGAAAGGACAGAGATATAGGCTTAGATATAGTCGATGCATTTAAGAACATAAGCCTATATAATAGGCCAAATAGCTGATTAGCAACCCTATGTTTGAACTTTTCAAAATATTTGTGATCCATCTAGAGAATCGTTAAATCTGATGGTTTCAGCCGTCTTAGGTTGCCTTATGAATATTGTGTTTCACAGCTACATATTCAGCAATCAAAGCAAAGGGTTATTGTTCCCTAATGCTGAGTACTTCCTTGCTAATTTATATACCTCGACATCTAGGTGTATGAGCCATTCAGAATAATGGTAGCTTATTACTCTATGAAGAGTACTATTAGAGCATTGTTTGACCAGCTTACGACTAAAGATTTTTTAATGCCTCTACCCATAAATACTCACACTTGCTTTACCGCCCACCACTTGGAGTCAGGAGAAGGGTACATGCATGTAGCTGGAGCCATCTCCAAACAACTAGAAAATAATTGCGATGCGGTGCCCAACCTAGGTAATCTAAAGATAGGGTTAAATTAGTTCCCACATTTACTTTCATTTAGAGTTTGTTGAGGATTTAGATCCTGCACAAAGATTTTGTTTCATATTTTGTCTAAAACATACAATCCTTCAAGTGCTTAAGTAAAGGAGAAATAGAGAATATATTGAATGGTAATTCTTTCAAAGGTATTTGCGTCAGATTTTCAAGGTTAGAGAATGATTATTGAAAGTTTTGCTACATTAAAATCGCAGTTGAGTCTGTTGAGTTGTTGTTGAGGTGAACGTCCCATATACTTCAATTGGTGTAGCCAACTCAACTACTCCGACTAATGGCATTTAGAACTTCCAGACAATATCTACTTCAAACCGTAGGTCCGTAGGAAAAGCATATGAAACTCATAAAATATTTATAGCACTGACTGAAAATTTTGCGCGACACTTCACTTTTGTCCAAGTTTCCTTTTTATATATATTCTAGTGAGAACCATTCAATTAGTACTCAGTTTCTTTCATTGAACCCAGTATGCTTAATAAACCGGTTTGGCGATTCATGAGCAAAAGAGTTTAAATTAATTTAATTCAAATTTTAGCCCAGGAAAAAACATATCCTCTCAAATAAATAGTCACGAAACTTTGAAATAGGCAGCTCCTCAATGCTCCAATAATAATACTTACTGCAAATATACATCCCTCCAAACATGTGTGAGACTTTATAACACAAGTTGGCAAATTCAACTAAACCGCTTGCCTTAAATTAATTGAATTGAACGCCTTTCTCTTTTTCCTGAACACACATGAAACTTTATAATGTATATGCACATATTTGCCCTGGGCAACTTGGCCTCCAGGTGCCGAGAAAGGCTTGCATGTTTTATTCTGTTTGGATGTACAACAAAATCGAAACAACAAAAACAAGTGTAAGCACACTAAGCAAATAATGTCCAGCATTAATTCCACTATTCGCCAACCGGAAGGGTTGAGAAAAACTTTGTAAACTTACAGCGAAGACCAAATCGTGATGCCATGCCAACCATGCGACGGCTGCCAATTGCCAGTATGTGTGTACGCAAACACATACATACTATACATATATAATATCAGCAAAAAAAGAAAAAAAAACTGCAATTCACTCACGAGTTTGAAGCTCGCAGCGCAGCCATGCAAGAAGCGCATGGTAGAAATGTCAACAACAACGACGAGTTGTGGCGAAGAGAGCACCCCGCCAGCGAGCGCACAAACTGAAGCATAAATCCAGAGGAGTGTAGCGGCTGTGGTAGCCACGGCAGCGTTACTCATCGACGCGTCACGCTCACCGCACCAACCTAACTTAATTAGTCTGCCTGTCCGCCTGTCTGCCTGTCCGCCTGTCTGCCTGTCCTCCTTTACTTAGCCTGTCTGTCTGCCTGGCTGGCTGCGCAGCTTTCGAATTGGTTAAATGCGTCCACATGGTTGCTATATTCGTATGTGTGGTGCACAGATACTAACTGGTCGCTGGTCTGCACCAAATTCTTCTATGAATTGATACTCTCCCCGTTTATAGCGTAGCCCCTACTTTCAGATGGCATCTCTGGCTGTGGCTCTCACACACACTTCACGTACATATTTAGCTGCATTAAAGCACTCAATCCCGCAAGTTTGGAAATACCGATATTTTGAGTTTATTAAATATAATGACCGATAATAATGCAAAATGGTGTTGGTTTTTTAGTTATTTATGGCTTTTTTGTTCAAACATTCAAATTTGCTATAGGAAAAATCTTAGGGCAATGTCATCCCGCTGTCTAAGTCTCGAATCTTTGAATAGTGGGCGTTTTTACCGCGTTTCCGCTTCTTTAAGTTCACGGCGGTTCTTAAACCGCCAAATCTTTAACTCACTACTAAGTGGGTAATTGGCCTCAAATTTTGTTTGTACACTAATTTTCCAACAGAGTTGCTTTTTACTGCAGCTTAGTTCATTTTCCACAACCAACAAGCCACACACATACACAGTCGACGGAAGTCAAGCGGACACCTAAGTAATGGTTTAGTTTACCGTGGAGTGACATGAGGTATAATAGAAATAAAATGGAAAACTAAATGCGCTTTTAGTACTTGCTTCAATTAGCAGTTATATACAGAGGGTAGCAAGGTAAATATTTGCTATTTCATTTGACACTTTGTCTTGCGGAACAGCTTTTGCGTGCGCATTTCATTTAACTTTTTACGTAACTTTGTTTATGTACAGCTATTTTAATTTTCAATTAACTAATTAATTTGGTTTTTCTAAATTTTCCGTTACTATCGAGAAAGTAATCGAGATGAATGTTTCCAACTCATCTCATCTAAATCAAAATAATTAAAATGGCTAAATCATGATATTTCCGAGTAAATCCTCATCCTTCCGTCCATCCATTCGCCCCCATAAAGTCTATTTATCCGTCTAGTCCATCATTCATTTCGTTCACCTTTCCATCGGTTTAGGTCTATTCGTGCAAGCATTCTGACTGAAAGTTGAGATATCTTACTGAAGCCTGGTCCTGTGTTCATTAACATTATGTGAAAATTGAACTGCTGGAGGGTGAAATCAAATCTTACCACGCCCACAAACTTTGTTTGGAGTTAAGGGATTTGCGGGGCAAGAGTGAAGGTGGTCCAATGTTATAACCGGTTTAGGTTACGCATGCCATACATTATTGCAGCTGTCACAATAAAACTCAGCATATCGCACAATAATCACGCCAACCTCCCGTATAATAGCGTTGCTCAAAATGCCTAAAAATTACCCCATTTGTGAAATAAAATTTTCAATACCTCTATATTAATTTTAGAAGGTTTTTATTCTTTCCAATTGGAATAGTACTTAATATTACTTAATGTTCTGTCAGGACATAACTTAGGTCCTCCTAGCTTGCAAATTCATAAATCTGAAGTTAGCACACTTTTTAAACCCAAAGGTTTAACTTTTGGAATAATTTTTCACCCATCCATAATTCACCATATCCATAATGACTAAATAAATATCTGTTGGATTTTGAAGTTAATTCCCGTACTTAGCTTGAATGGACCCGAGTGGCGACAGACAACAGTGCGCGCACGCAACCAACCATATAGTACATTCATTCATTCAGCAGCATTTCACGTTTTGTGTTTTTTGTTTTTGTTTTTGTTCTTATGAATTTGCATTACAAATTAATTTGTGTAATGCGCCAATGTGCTGCCAGAACGATGTTAATGCCTGCCAAACTGCCAGACTGCCAGGCGACTGGCGGTGGCTGCCGCTCAAGCTTCGCTCCCTGTACTGTGTCTGTCTCGGTGTTGTTTTGTTTAAATTGTGCAAGTTGAAAAGCGTGCCCCTTGCATTTTTCGCGCTCTTTTATTCGGTTCTACGCATTTACGTACGTAAATGTTCTACGAAAAAACCATGATTCGGTTGTAATATACAATGAAATTATAGCCGTTGTTCGCACACGCGACGTGGCATGTGACGTGGCATGCGGATTGTGACGACGTTGTGCAATGCCATGCTCGTTGCCTCATTTGCTGAGATTCGCACAGTTGTCATCGCCTTACACACCACTTCCACAGAACTTTACTTGCACGCAGCGCTGCTACTCTGGCATGCCGCACCGACATTCGCCGACTCAATTTGTCTGGCGGACAACGGAGCAACTCGCATGCAAATGAATTTAATTTAGTTTATATTTCCGATATTTTTCCAACTTCATGTTGCGGATTTCACATCCCTGACGCATATATATTCGACTTTCCTTGCATTTTCCAACTTCTTTGCAACACTTTATGACTCATATGCATATGCGATGTGCGTACCGTTGTGGCTCCATATTGAATTTTCAATATGTTCAGTTTACTTCTGGTAATGCGAAATTTAATTTGCACACTAAACATGCGTACATGTATATTATATATGTACACATGCATGCATGAAATGTTAAGCCTGCTCATGAATGTATCTACATATGTATGTATGTGTGTGTTGTCGCTCTTATTTGTGTAGACTTTCGCACCGATTTCACAATTTCCATTCAGAAGAACGTCTCATTGCATTTCATTTTCCTCCTATCCACACCTTCTCTACGTTTTCTCTCTTTCCTTGATTATTTTGTTTTTATTGACGGCCAGTTTTCACCGATGAGGCAGGCGCCCTGCGCACAGCGGCTCGCCAACAGCAGAGCACAATAAATAAATGAGATTTAGCGACTACTTACATTAATACAATAAAACGTACTGATTTCCTGCTGATCACGTTGTTTCACTTCCCCACTGCCCGTCTTACAGGCGACAGCGGTGGGCGCTCGCCTGGACTGCAGCGGCGCATTCGATGACTCACTAGCAGATAGAAGCAATTGCTGCTGCTCGCAGAATGATCACAGCTTGACAAGCTGATTGTGCTCTGCTTGTTTTTGTTGTTGTTGTAAATGCAATTGTTATTTTTTATTGCCTCGCAAATTGGAAAATCTGCTGTTGTTTTGTTTTATTTTGTTATTGCAATGCTGATTGTTATTTGGCAGAGGATTTGTATTGATTGTGATGAAGTTGTAGGCCATTTGTGTTAGTGGAAATTATTTCGAGCTCATTAGCAGTTAAATTGCTGCATTTGACAGGAAAATCCCTGCATATAATACATACATACGTAATGTAGCCATATCACTTAGATCTGCCATTTAGGCGAGACCTGGTTCTTAATGCTGCGACAGCAAACATTATAAAGTAAATATTACATGATATTCCATTTGATAGTTTTCTGGCACACGGTCGTATTTTGGCAACCGTCAACCTCAGCTGTCAGACCAAACTCAAACAAATTTTTGTAATATTTGAAAAGGCTGCAAAAATGAAGTCGAGTATAGGAATTGCCTATCACAATTTTGTAATGTATTTTCCGATTTTTTATGACATTGTTTTTAGAAATTTGTCAATTTTGTTAGTAGTTACCTAGTTACTCGAAGAGGGTTGTATAAACAGTCGCCTTTGCTTGTGAATGTCTCGTCTTATAGTTGGTACTATGGACTCCAACTCTGAGAAAGTATATAATCTCCATTCGGTGAAAGTAAGGGCTGCAAAATGTTGTTGTATAGCCAAAAAGTGAGATAAGAATGTGATAAGAGGGTCAAAAGATGATTCCATATAATAATGAAGTAATTTGAATCCTCATCAGATATTTACTTTCTAGCCATAAGCTGTAGCAATGGTGAATCTTTTTTCTGCGTGTATGCTCTCTTGAAAAGACTTATTAGCGTGATAAGCGATTGAGTGAGTAGTGACAAGCGAAAAGGGGTTTGCCTTCTCACATATGAATACAAAACTACATTTTCGCCTTCCAACGAAAAGCGTATAAGACAAAAGTCATAACAAAAAGTGAATTGAGTATATTAAATAAAGGGTGGGTTGTATAAAGAAAATAATTTTTAGGTAATATATAATATATAAGAATGTAAGAAGTATATAATATAAATAATTAATAAATGGTCTGCTGAGCATTTGAGACATCTTGTAAGTATGTCAAGAAGTTTACTTGATGCTCATCATTATTTGGAATGCCCTATACTTACATAGCCACTTTACTTCCCAGAACACTATTAACACACTTTCTCATCGTATTGGCACTAAGTCGCTGTTACGAGCTGCATTTTAAGGTGTGAGCGTGCGTTGTGGCACTCGCATTGTGAAGTGTTTAGTAGTCAGTAAAACAAATGTGGACTACACATTTATTTCTATGTGCTATATGATGTAAATTATGATAGAAATATGATATAAATATGTGTATATGTAGAGACTATTGCTAGCATGTGGCAATAATAAGGTTTCAGCTGCAGTAAATCCCTCTCAAGGTTACCAGACGACAAACGCCTTACGAGCACCTAACTTGACTTGAAATAAAATACAGAGGTTATTCAACTCTTAGTCAAAGACATTTCTACAAGACTTATGGTAATAGGCAGAGACATTTTCGTGCACTCCCTGATAAACATATTAACATACATATATATAAAAGGTTTTTTGTAGATCTTTTGATCTTTATTTCAAATAATTAAACGCCCAACACTATACTAAGGCTTTATTAGCTCCCACATTTCAAAGCATTTAAAATTTGATTAGAATTTGGGAAGGTGTGGCCTCATTCCAATGTGGTCTACTTTTGCAACACTTTTACTAACATTGCCGGACTGTTCTCGCCAACAAGGCGCATAATGTTGGTGTCCATAAATATTAAATGCATGTCTTTATTTTGAGAGCATTCGCCTAAAGAATCGGTATATCTCTTATCTCAGCGGATTTATTACAGTGTTATTTATATATGTATGCAGATGTGTTTCTTTTACTACAATTAAAATCCATAATTAAAAAGAACATTTAAAATTCTCCTTTTAGAAGTAATTATTGTATATACAATACAAAAAATTATATGTTGAGAACGACCAGAAAAAGAATCATGAATTTAATTTCTCTGAAAACGATACGAACTCTTTCTACTTGCACATTTACATGCTTATTTGCTGGCGAAATTTCCGTAGAATTTGAGGGCCCTAAATTTTTTAAGATAATAAGAAATTCGTCTGGAATTCGGAATTATGATAATAAAAATGTTATTTCAGAGTTCTGCATTAGTTGCCTAGGCTTATGTCTCAACATATAACTATATAGTAGATGTATAAAGGTTTTGCATAGAGAGAAACTTCCCAAGACAGCGCAATGTTAAATTCGTTCATAGAAAAAAGAGCATACGCCCGAATTTACTGGTAGAACACACACACAATTCCGTTTATCTATTAAGTGGAATATTCGATTAACTTCATATGTGTGTCCATATCCACTTCTAAACGTTGCAACGTTGCAACCTTACTTTGGAATGTTATGACACTGCCCGTTTCGGCCATTCTTAACAAATCTTATGCAATATTTACTTTGAATTATTTATCCTTGTATTATATTTCTAAGAGTTATTCAAGATGCTTTTCGAATGTACAAAATTAAACAATGGGATTATTAACAGGCCAATCGCCAATATGAATGATGAGGTAACGGAGATTTGCGTATTTATTCAACTGTGTGTACATTTATATACATACACACTGTATTGCAACATTCAATATTTATTTAATTCTTGTGGAAGCTTTTATTCATTGCCCTTTGTTCGAGTTTATAAGTACATACCATAATAAATGCATTTTCGTCTATAGCAATCCATTCCAGCAGTATTCATATAGACAAGCATTTAAATTTGTATTGCTCTTTCTTACATATAACAATATTGCTTTGCTCCTTATATATACATAAATACATACATAAGTACCTTCTTAGCCTTATCCCCTACTAATAAGAAAACTAAGCATGTTATTATCATGGTAGTTGCAGCATATATGAGCGTGATGTAAAACGGAAAAACATCTTGAAGTGACATAGCTGCACAAAGGTATAGATATATAACATTTATAACATTAAATAGCATTAATATAGCATTTTAATGATTGTGATGAGTGTGATTACAAACACACACAGACATAAACCTTTTTAAATATAAGCTGAAAACCGTTGAGTCGATGTTCCCATGATTTTCGTAGTGTTGCTTAAGTGTCGTTGTTAAATTCCATCAGATGGCGCTGAGGTCACATTATTTCCTACAATGGTATATATGGTCCGATTTGGCTGATATCCAAAGCACGTGAATGAGGAGATATTCGTAGCTTGATATTTCACTGAGCAAATCGTTAAAATATCGGCTAACGTACGCACAGAGCAAGCCAACGCACACGAGCTATTCATGTGTTGCCAGTTACGAGCGATCTTATATCTGACAAACAGCAGATGGTCAAATGTCATACTTTGACACGAACACTTTGTTTTGATTACAATCTTAAAGATCGTTGATTTGCCAGCAAATATGTTATTCTATATCTTGACGATTGTAGAAGTTCACAAGTCTAGCACTAATAAAGTTTTCAACGGTACCAGCGAGCACATTTGCCCAAAATTATATACACACAAGAAATATTATGCTTAAGTGCAGAGAGTGTAGGCATCGAACACGCCAACAATCGCTAACGGCTCGCCGTCGGTTCGTACTTTGTCTCACGGCGTGCAAATTCTTTGGCGTATGGCTAAAAGTTTCGAAAATATAAATACTTATAATATTGTAAAATGCCGCTCTGTGATCACATGTAGGTATAGGTCATATACGACTTACTTACACAACAACATAAACATACAAAGCCCTCTATTACTGAAAATAGGAGCGCGAGGCTTTTGTGCTAGATTTGAACACGGTTGTTTGGGTAGCATAGCTGTAAGGGTGTTTTAGGAGGATTCATATTTCGCTTTACATGCTTATTCGCTATTTTTCCTTCCTAACGCACTGTTTCATCCACACACACACATGCACGTACGGCCTTTCATATGTGTGCATATGTATATCTGTAGGCACTTAAATTGAGGCATTTCCATCGCATTAAATCCGTGGCAGTACGACGCGGCTTATTTTGAGCAGGCAAAGAAATTAACAAAAAAAAGGGAGCACAAATAGCAGCGGAAGCAAGGCAACAAATAAACTAAATATGCATCGTAGCTGCTGGAAGGGATTTTCCACTGCTGGTAGAATTAGTTCGTTGGGCGAATTTCATTGAATCGGTGAACCGCAACTTGCTAACTTTTCATATTCATGCCACGAGGCTTAGATATAATGCATCCAAGAATCGCAAATTTGTATTTCAGGAAAACAAAAAACACATTTTAAATAAACTGCTTGTTGTATAGACTTAAAGCGTTTTCAAGGGCAAGTAGATGCCGTTAAAAATCTTGTAAATCGTACGAATTTAGTATAACATAACAAAAGCATTTTGTTTTTAATAAGAGCCTTGACCTGATGCATTCATTCTATTCAGATCGGTACATAGTAGAGGTCATGCCCTAAACTACGGAGAAAAATCAGTCGGAAACTTTCAGATAATCAAAACCACCGAACTGTCCTCTCAAAAGCTCGCCACAAGACGTTAAGCATACCAGCAATAACGTGTTAGAAAACAAACAAACTCTTCGAAGATCATGATTTATAGACTCAGGCATTCAAATATGGAGAGTAATTTGCATTAATGTTTTGCAGTAATTTATTTTAAAGCCTTAATATGTACTTGGTATTGCCTCATTTTTCGATTTAGTTGGGATTTTTCGAAATTTTCCTACTGACAAAGAGGAGTATGTTTTTAGTGAGTTACTAATATGGTGTATATAATTGTATATAGTAAGCAAATTGATTTGCCTATATACTTTCCATTTTTACACTGTCAACATTTACACGTACATACGTGCATAATTACATATATTGCTGACTCGTTATCAGTAGATGCTTTGGCACAATCGAATGAAACCAACAAATAACTGGTACAGCAGTATAGACCGTCCACCAATGAAGATATTCATATGTTGCAAATGCATAAAAGTAAAGCAAATATATTTAAAAAATATACCCTGTAAATATGTGTGAACATTTGCATAACTCAATCAAAACAGTTTCTGTTGACATATATATACAGATCTATTTAAGAAATAAAGTTCTCTGCGTAGGAGCATATACTATGATATACTATGACAACAATGTGCAGCAAAAGGATACGAAAAAGGCCGCTCACTCGTCCGCAGCTGTCATTAATAGCGCGGCATGAGTAACGGTCTTCCTGCTATGGCTCTTGTGGTGCTTGTTTGTTTACATTGTGTCATACGTGACGTATACGTAACGGTAAAGTGATCACAAAATAGCTGGCAGACACAAAACCTCATGCGAATATACGGCTGAGTGCCTGATATCCACATCCACCTATATTTGTACGAAGTGTGAGTGTGTGCGCTGAAAGCGTGTCAAATTGGCAAGTCTATTGATTTATTTTTACCTTTGGCATTGTTGTTATTATTGTTGTTATACTCTCGCAACATTTTACTACAGAGTATAATAGTTTTGTTCACCTAAAGGTTGTTTGTAACACCTAGAACTAAATGAGTTAGATATAGACATATATATATAAATGATCGGGATGAAAAGACGAGTTGAAATCGGAGTGACTGTCCGTCCGTCCGTCCGCCCGTGCATGCGATAACTTGAGTAAAAATTAAGATATTTTGATGAAACTTGGTACACGTGTTATCTGCCACCGTGAGACGATCGGTATTGCAGATGGGCGTAATTGGACATCTCCCACGCCCACAAAACGCCATTAATCTAAAAGAGATAATGTGCTATAGCTAAGTAGTAAACTAAGTACAAACGTGTTATTTGGTATGGAGGATCCTATTAGGGCGGGGCATCTGTGGGCAAAAATTGTTGTAAAAGCGGGTATGGCCCCGCCCCCAATAGGTTTAATATATATAGATCTCGAAACCCGTTAAAGATATATCAATCAAACTCGACCCAACTAAATTTTTCAAGCATCTCTTCATACACTGAGAAAATTTGTGGAATCAGATAATAACCACGCCCACCTCCCATACAAAAGTTATGTTCAAAACTACTAAAAGTGCGATAACTGGCTGAAGGAACACATTAGAAAAACTAAATCTTGCACAATATATGATACGGAAGGGGTGCATAGAAATTCGTGTAAAGTTTTGTTGATGGGCGTGACACCGCCCTCTTTTAGGTGAAATCCCATATCCGCCTCAACCGATTTCAACAAAATTTGGCATGTGACATTATATTTGCATTTTTATGTCACATTGTGAAAATGGACGAAATCGGCTAAAAACCATGCCTACTTCTCATATAAAACCATTTTAAGTTTCATCTGATCCTTTCACTTTAAAGTGGATAAATCGAGCATCATTTAAGATATTGGAATAAAGCTTTTCGCGAATAGTGCGTTCAAGGTATGCCATTTCAACCCTAAAAATAGCCGAAATCGGATTATAACTTTTCAAGCCACCAGATACCCAATACATTGACCTCAGTGCCTCTATCTGACTTTTTGCCGAAAATATTCTTAAATCTGTAAGATATTGTAATGAAATTGGGGGATTATCTTTCCATTTTAATGGTGTACTTTGTTATCAAAAATGGTGAAAATCAGGTAAAGACATCCCCTAGCCCCCATATACCTAATATAAGGATTTTTAACCTCTGGGTAGACTTTATACCATATATTTCGGTAAATCTGTAAAATATTGTAATGAAATTCGAGGATTATCTTTCCATTTGACTTTAAACCGTTTATGTTGGCCAATATGTGTGATATTTTAATGAAATTAGACCATGGTCTAAGCCGCGTATTCCTAATATAATTATTTCCTTTTCTCTGGTTTACTTTTTCCTCATGTATCTAATATTTTCAATTAAGCCACTTTGGTTGAGTTTATATCGCACGTATCACTTTTGAGTTAATTTGGTTGATTTTAATTTAAATATCTCTGACACGAAGCAAAATATAACAATGAAAGTACATGAGTCTATGGCCTGTAGTATAAGGTAATAAGATATCAAATATGATTGCAATATATTGACAATTTCTTCGGATAATGAATGTTGAATTCTTCCGAAACATTTTTTAATATAAAATTATGCCAGCACCTGAAAGCACATCCCCCGCCTCTGATCCTTGCACATTGCGAGAGTATAAAAAATTCGGTTACACCCGAACTTAGCCCTTCTTACCTGTTTTCATTTGTTTGCATTCCTTGATTCATTCTTGCATTTTCATGAATATTATTTTCCTTTTTTCTAACTTATTTATTTCATATATACTGTTTTTTTTATTTGTATTCCTTTCTTTTATTTTTTATTGTGTTGGTTTTGCTTTCGGAATTCATTGTTTTATTTATTTGCTTCTGTAGTCGAACCTTTTCACCGCTTCGGCTCTTCGTTTCCCCCACTCCATCATCTTTGCTTTAATGCTGCCTCACTTTGTTGACACTGTGATATTTGGTTTTATTGTAAGTTGTTATTTCTTTTTTGGGCTTTCACTGGCCTGTCGAACATGAAATATATATTTTAGATTTGCTCTGTTTCGGCGCGTCTGGCCTCACACGGCTTTATGCTAATGCCGATGCATATACACCAACACAAACACAGAGCATTTGGTGAATGGAGTAAAATGAGTGCGTTTGTATTTTGCGGCTGACACTGAGTTTTCTTCATTGATTTATCGCCTCATTGTGCTGCGCCATTTAAATAAAGGCAATAGTGTGCTAAATAAGGATCAGCATCGAGGCGAAGGAAATGCAGTTAATTTGCCACAATTGCAGACCCGAAACAACCTACGAAGGATTTGCTTAACGAACTTGAAAATAATTCCACAGTGGGAGCTAAAGCGCTGACCTTATTAGGGAGATCTTATTTGGACGTAACGATTGGATTACTGTATTTATCTCAAAGGATTACACGCCTATAAAGGATTTACGCGTTACGATTTACAACAGCATTTAAGTAATGTGTCGTTAAAGTTTTCTTCGACAAAAAAATCAGGAATATGAGACACAGTCTTGTCACATCATCATTTTGTATATTGCCATCAGATGACGCGATGCTAATGGCAATATAGTAGAACGTGATAGTTTTTCATATATTTGTAAGCCAAGATCAATAAAATTTCTCACATTGGTTTACCAAAGCAATATTAAAATTTTTTATGCAACATTTTCTTTGTACATATATACAACATAGTACGTTGCCGGCCTCCTGGTCTCATTCTTTTGTGAGCACTACTAAGTTCTCAAGGATTTCTGCCAAGGGAGAATAAAAAGTCTGAGTTTGCGACTTGCATGCTCACGGGAAGCTTCACCAGTTCCACAGCTCATAAGAATTTCTGCTTCTTAAAAGTTATATCCAAGAAACAAAGATAAGCTTCATTCGAGCGCCATTCTAGCGAAAAAGCTTCTCTCAATATTTGTGTTAGCATTATTTTAAATATCTCCATTAAAAACTAATCAAGATACTTTTACTCATTCTCTCTTTCCATATATCTTTCTGCACACAATTCTTTCAATTTATTGGTTGTTTCATTTTGAAAAAACTAAATAAAAACTATGGCCATAAATAAACTCACGAACGAAACTAATGGCAAACTGCAACAATCTTGAAATTCGAAACTGTAAACATAAACCACAAATGGAAAACTGGAATACACAAACCACTAAAATTTAAACAACGCCAACGACAACAATTGCAGAGGCACATCGGGTATCGACATCGACTTGAGGCGTGTGGATATCGACCAATGTCCGCAGCGAAACTCGCCGGACACCACCCAACCTCTGAACATATTCGCTGGCACCGACAAGTGCAAACAACGCACAACAATGGTAAGTATATAGATTACAATTACTAAGAGTTAAATGTTATATCCAATAAAAAAAAATCTGTGTCCAATCAAATCTAAATTGGAACGAGAATAAGCGAAGTCATGGAGCATTCATTTTTGTAGAAATCATCTAATGGTAATACTTAGTGGATTCGATTTTAGATTAAAAAGATTCCGCGTAATCACGATTTGCTCCAAAGCGATAATTTTTTGTTCAAAAACTGTTTTCACACCATTCCATTTTTTATTTTTTTTTTTTTACCAATTTAACAATTTTGTAATTTGCAGTGTGAAGCTTTAAAAGGATTGGGCTTTCGACGTGGCTCCTATAAATGTGTTTGTCGCAAGGGTTACTACTTTCCAGACACCATGTCTTCGCAAAAGTTCTTCAATGGCAGCCTGTTGGAGGAGGAGTATGAGAAGCTCATGCTGGTAAGTGCAGTAAATATAGACTTTTCGGGCAAACTATTTAATCCTCTAAAATAGTCTGAATGCTTGGAGAAGAAAATCGGATTAGATAATTGTTTCAGCCCCATAAATAAGAGCGATTACTTGCTGTTGTAACTTTAGTTAATTCAAATGTTGGATGAACTAATCGAAGACGGACATTTGAGCAAACCACTCAATAGAGATTCGGTAAATGGAACGCAGGAAGCCCATGTAAATTCACATTTTCATCAATGAATTAATATATTCACGTTGTTAAACTTGCTAGAGCTTCTCAAAAGCTCCGCAGTAGAGTGATAAATATATTTGTCTAAGGCGATTGGGTTTCTTCAGAGTGAAGTTCCGAGTGAGTTCCATTTTTCAGATTGTATTTAGGTTCCGAACTCGTAACTCGGGTCGTATTGTACTCATCAACCCCCCCTGCGGGTCGGGGGAGAAGAATAACCCGCGGTAGGCATGCCTGTCGTACGAGGCGACTAAAATCCAAAAAGTGCACTGTATTTGAAATAGACTTTGCTCAATCTATAGGCTCAGCCATGTCAGAAACAGTGCTATATTACTTAGCTTGAACTAAGTTTATATCACTTTATATGTACTATGCATGCACTTAAAGCGAGGCATTGTAGTTCAAGCTACAAATGCCACCAGTCGAGATGAATGGGTAACTCAACTGGAAGTAGCCTTCGGGC
This sequence comes from Bactrocera minax, assembly GCA_021498325.1. Lineage (NCBI taxonomy): Eukaryota > Metazoa > Arthropoda > Insecta > Diptera > Tephritidae > Bactrocera > Bactrocera minax. Next base: position 341,728 of record JAKEEE010000067.1, on the reverse strand, counting down.
TACAAGGTCTTACCGGAGACTTTAATCTGGTGCCACGGGGAGCAGAGGCCCGGTGGAGTTGCGGGTTGTACTTGCAGCTCCATCCTGCTCATTGCGGTAGGCCCTCCGGGGAGTATCGTGGTGGCTGAGGTTTAAAACCTGAATGCGGGTAGAACTGTCCGGGGCGGTACAGTTCAGTGTGGAGTTGAATTGCAACCGGGTGCCCGACCCATTGCAAGGCAGAGGTTTTAGGTAGGCCTCGATCCCCACCAAGGTGGCTATTGTGCCATTCCACAATGACGATCGGTACCGTTGGTTTTAGCGAAAGCTATTATTAACGGGGCGCTGATCGACGCATTGTATTGATCCGTTGTATTTTTGAACACTGTGGAGTCGAGCTGACAACGGCAGGTACCCACGTAAATCACATCGGCTTCTGTACCCATCAACCATTAAGTGTTCAGAAATCTTCGCTCCCTATGCCACTGAACGAAATCATTTATCTCCTCAAAATGCTAACAAAAACAACGACTAAGATCAAAGCGAGATTCCATATTTGTTAAACACATGGGTATACACATATATATTGCATTTTATACAAATTAATACTAAAACTTAAAGTGAATTGAAAACTCAAAAAAGTTTGACGCATACTTTACAGGGCAGAAACTCCACATACAACATAATCAATGAGTACGAGTGCATGCCGTGCGCCGAGGGCTGCGACTACTGCGAGGACGGATCGCCTTGTATTGCAGCGCTTAATTGGCCGATGCGAACGAGTATTTTGGTTCTGGCTTGCACTGTTATCGGTTTACTACCGCCGGCTGCTTGGTTCACATTCCGCTATCAACAAGTGAAGGTAAGTACCTCGCTTTCCATTTTGCATGCCAAGTGAACAACAACAATAGCAGTGGCATAATTTGTGCGTATAAAATGCAGAAAAAATGGAATTTCTTTGCCTCACCATTATAAAAGTGTAACTGTATACATATTGTCCGGCCACACGCAGCGCTACAGCAGACCCAGTCGCCAACTTGGCTGCGCGCCACCAACCACAAAGCTACTTATATCGGTGGGTTAATATTGAACGCATTAACCTTGACCACCCGACGTTTGATCGACATCGACGGCGGAAGACGGAAGACGGAGCAGAAGGGAGCGAGTGTATAGCTCGGCAGTTGCGAGTTCATAATAAAATTTAACAATTTTTATTACTTTGCCAGGCTGCTGCTGACATGTGGCGTTTGTGGCGGAAAACGTGGCACATTTGACGCTGTGGCTGTGTCCCTAAAACATCGAGCTCATATTAACTCTTGCTCGTTGATGACTAGTTGCGTTTTACCCCTGGAATTTCGGGTATCATCATAGAGGGTATTGCATTCCCCAGCCTTCTCGCTTTGTTCTTTATTACGCCCTTAAATGCGCGCTCAAACATACGAAGGCAAGATGTTGCTTTATGGTTTCAGCTCTCATATTGTACGTATGTCCACCGGCGCTGGCGTTGTGACTTGTTGTCATCTAAATGCGTCGTGGGAACATTGCAGCAGCCATGTAAAATTTAATTTTCATGTGAGACCAGCGTCATGTTCATGTGGAGCCAATGGAATTCGGTGAATACCTTGAATTTGTGCATGCTCGATGAGTCGGTGTTCGAGTGGATACATGCGACAGACTTGATCGTAAAGCAAATGAGACAAACTTTTATAAATTTCCGGCTGTTGCTGTTGCAGAGGTTGTTAAATATATCATTATTGAAGTTACACACATACTTAAATACACGCCATGTAGTTCCTGGAGTTCCTGGTAGTTCCTCGCGAGCTCGCCAATGTGATCTCATAAATATTACTTATTTATTAATTTGTATTGAATATTAACGCACGCCAATACGCGCACTAGACGTCGACTAACATACTCACCTCTAAATCGTCTTATTTACAGGTCGTTCGCGCCGCCAGCCCGGCTCTGTTGCGCGTCATAGCTCTGGGCGCTTTCTTTATCTACTGCACAGTAAGTAAACACTGCACTATCCTTAAAAATAAATTCCTCTTTGGACAGCTTTATACGAGTACAAATCCTATTTTTACAACCATACAGATGGGAACCCCGATATATGCACACTTATTTATACAAGTATATGTGTGCACTTAAGGAGAAAGCTGACCTTACATTATAGGAATATTATCTCGTAACACTTAAATAGGATGTGTGTTTCTCCACCTCTCATTTTTTCTGTTGTGAAAAAACCTGTAATTGCTCGAGTAAGAGAAGATATTAGTATATGTACTTTCTAAAATGAGCAATGTACAATTTTTTGTATAATTTTTTAGTAAAATCGGCAAGGCCGATCCGAATGAGGTATTGGAAGATCTAACTGTTTTGTAAAATTTCAAACACGTGCTTGCTGACTGATGAGTAGAACCGAAACTGTCATCAACAACGTGACCATACCTTACCGCACACATAATTTTCAATAAAAGCAAAAAATATTCAAGGAATTGTTCACAACATAATATACCTAGGTATCCCATATTGCAAAATATTTTCTCCTATAGGTGATGCCACGGTCTAAATACTATATTTAATGCCAGCTTTACATAAAGAATTGTAAACGTATACCTGTATTTCATTATGTCCAGTTCAATGACGCATGAATAACATGAGTCAAATATGTCAACTCAATTCTTATGATACATCAACTTGATGGACGAGCACAATTCGCCTTTTTAATTCTCCTAATTTGACCCCAACAGTGTTGTCATAAATTGTTAAACAACTGAAATGACTATCGTGTTCATTGTTTTAAGACTAAGACTGTCATTAAATTTGTCGTAATGAAAACTTCGTTAGGGACTAAGAGTATTCCTGAAAATATTCCGGATCTCCTACCAACCCCCAAGTAATAAACCCTTAAAAATATGGACAAGTTTGGGATTACGTGCAGTAGTTTTAAAACGGCAGATATTTTGATAAACGACTGTCGCAGTCGAACCCAAATCATTCTTTTCTTTTTACTTTTATAAAACAGTCACCATTATATAGTGAGTTTAATATGTCCATTAAGCAACCCTCGGTTAAAAATTATTTTTAATAAAAAATCAGCCGCAAATGTTAATTCTTCTATATCACACGATAGTCAAACTAACGAAAACATACAAATGTAAATAACACTATATTCACTCTTTTTAAAGAATATTGTGATGTACCCCAATCCGAATCTATACACCTGCACGGCGCGAATATGGTTACGCGAAATCGGATTCTCACTAACATATGGAGCTTTGATGTTGAAAACGTGGCGGTGAGTCAAATCTCTAGTTGCAAAAATGGAACTTAAATTCTCAAAACTTTAAACACATGCAATATACACACACATATACACAGTTATATCAGTATATATCCTCGACTGATACCTTTTTCTCTCTGGCTCTCTCACACCTCAAAATGCAGCATTTCGGTGATATTTCGTGTACGTTCAGCAAAAGCGGTGAAAATCACAGACGCAGCACTACTGAAGCGGCTCGGCATTATTTGCGGTGTCATCGGAACGTGCCTGCTGGTGCGTACTTTGGTTGCGCCGCCCGATGTTGTGGTTGGGCGCACTGCTGATGATCTGAAAGCATTTTTATGCAAAACGGATTACTGGGATTACACTTTCACATCGAGTAAGTACTTGTTCGCAATACAAAGGAGCTGAGCCCTTCCGAAAAGTAATGTAAAAAATATTTTTAAAAAAATATACACACTGGCATGCATTTTTACTATGTTTGTGTAGGAAGCATAGTGTTTTCGTCGATTATCGATTTTATCTGCAACTTACAAGAGAGCTCGGGCTAGCAATAAGTTTGCGTCAAACACTTAGGCCTCATCAACTTAAATGGCTTAACAGTTTTTGCATTTCTCGACGCCGTAATAGTTTTGCCTTAGAGAAAGGGATGAAAATATCCTACACGTGCGCTTGTACCCACATACAGAGTCATGCTATGTACCCATGCTATGAGTACATAAGAAATTTACAAGCTTGTTCACCAAGCATGCCAAGGTCCATGGCTAACTACATGATATGTAAACTTAACATATTGCTCGAATATGCAGTCACACTTTCGGTGTCGCAAACACGCTGACCCAGCACTGCTGCTTGGCGCACACGAAATAATTGAAGGCGTTCAGAGTGTTAAGCACATACGCACACACGTAACTACGTAGTTACGGACAACAGCCGGTTTCATGGCATGCTCCTGGCCACTGCTCTCAGAGCATTCCAAAAAATTCTTGCGTATTTGCGCAATACGATGCCCCTTAATGACAACGCCGACGACTACTTATAGGGAGGAAAGGAACACTACAGAATTTAAGCAGCGCTGGTTTAAGTGATTAAGTAAGCTCAAAAGAATTGTTAATTAGAAAGAAGTGCGCCTGCACTTAGGTTATGTCAGATGATAGACCATAAAATTCGAACTCAATTATCTTCGCGAACTGAGACTTATCGGAACAGTAGGTTACCTTATAAAAAGCAAAGAAAGAACATCTCATGCTTTTAATCTGCTCATCTCAACGAACAACAACTTTAAACAATTTCAATTGAATCGAATTTACAATCGAATCAAAGTAATTTGTACCATTCCGTTTTATAACCGACCAAAGGCAGTCTATTTTAGGTTAGGAAAAATATATATAACCACCAATAGATTAGGAAAACTTGTTACTTCTTACCACTGCTTTCATAAAATGTATGCTAATGCCTTGAATTATCTCTCCTAGTACAAGTTTGTTCAATTGGCCTGAATTCAATCAATATACAGTAAGTAAACGAAAATATCTTTCGAAATGTGAGCATGGGCAACGAAAAAATGTGGTCATGTTGTGGTTGTTTCAGTATTTACAAAAGGCGCTTTCAATCAATTGGAAAGTATGAAACGTCTTTCACTTCAAGACCAATGAAAATGATAAAATTTCTTAAACTTAACCGAAATATTGGTACAAAATTTGCCAATATCATTGTTATACATTTTTTCCATATATTACAAACAAAAATTTCACAAAAAGCCTCGATATTGTTTAAAACTGCTAGATGCATCGTACCTGGAGCTTGCTTTCCCGAACACGTCATCTTTAATAATGTTTTCCCTGTCGGGGTATCAATAAACTAGGGTTTACACGCACTACACATAGAAACATCATACCATGAAGTTGGAAAACTCCTGGCCAATTGCATTAAATTAAAAAAAAAAGTTAAATAAGGAACTTGGAGTAAGTGCACAAAGCCAAGTAGGGTAGTAAGTTGTAGTCCAATCTGTTAGTTTTCGCAGGTTGAACAATAAAAGATTATACATTTTTCCTCTCCTCACTCACATCCCTCCAAATAGAAGAGCTAGAGCTTTAATGTATGCAATTTTCAAAAGCGATAGTGAGTGGTAATACCAAGCTCACGTACATACCATTAAATACCCACACACATACATAAGCAAATAAGTGCTTAACCGTATGAAGTCACTTATTCACAAGCAGGAAGTTAGCATGAAATGTGTGTCACATTAAATTATACGAACAAAAAGATTTGAAGGGACCTACTTTATCAAATATGCGAAACACAAGTGCGACAAGCAAAATTCCGAGAAAATTATTACCAAATTGCCGAAACCAAAGAGAGCGCAAGGAAAAGCAAAATAAAATAGAAACCAAAAGCAAATCACAGTAAAGGCTGTTGCAAAGTAAAGACTGTTATGCTGTTGCCATTTGATGTCGTTTTTGTTGTTGTTATTGTTGTTGTTAGTAGCGGTGTAGAAAGCACGGCAGTCGAGTATGAAAAATTGTTGTGCTGTGCCATGAATAATGCGGAAAACTTACAAATTTTCGAGGAACGTTTTTTTTTCCTCTTAAACTTCGTTCGCATACACCCACTCGTGTATATGTGTATGTGTGCCATTAAAACATCATCAAATCAATATTCGCATAAATTTTAAAGTAGCTTAAAAATTTCGGGCTCTTGAAGGAAATAGAAATTACATAATTCGCTGATTCCGAACAGATGCCTGGTCGCGCGCAAATGTGGCATGCATACAAATTATATAAGAGCATTACGAAATATTTCGTTTTTCCAATGAGTGAAAAAGCTGCGAAAATCCAAAGCGAAGGAACAATTACAATGGCAGAGGATGGTAATGGCCTTAAGTAAATGCTTTCATTTATTCTTCTAGCTTTTTTTGCATTTCTATTGTATTTCTGATTTTTGCTGAAATAACATTTGCTTTAAGTTATCACTACATTCATAAATTTTTCTGTAACACACAATAAAAGTTTGTTTTGTTTTTTCCTCAATTCCATTGCCGCATAGTGGAAGTGCTATTTCTCGCCTGGGGTGTGCGCCTTTGTATTATGGTGCGGAAGGCGCCGTCCGAATTCAATGAGAGCCGCTTCATCTCCATGGCCATCTACAATGAATTCCTGCTGACTTGCTTCCTCAATGTCTCCATGTAAGTAATATGCACCTAGGTAAAGTAAATGTCTAACTAACACACATTTACACAATAAGTATTTGCACGAAATTTTGGTAAAAAATACGGTTGGTGCGCAATGAAATAGAACTAAGTATTATGCTGCATCGAAATCAACTGGCGAAGTTGTTTACCTAAAAATTTTTAGTAGTAGGCCCAGTAAAACTTTCAAATCTGTTCGAGAAGTAACTGTTTAGCACGCGTCATTTGTTTGTTATTTGCTCGTTTTTAAGTCTACTTTAGTAGTTTAATGAAGATTTTAAATGAAAATTTTCCATAAAAGTTTACCCGTGTGAACGCAGTTTATTTTATTTCTATATAACCATATATTAAAATAACCAGAAAAATAAGCTATTAAGTCACAATTGTGGACTTTTTCACAGTAGTATAAATAATCACTTATCCTCCGCCTGTATCTGTCTGATCTGTGCTCCTCACCTCTACGACCTTTTTAATACGTATAGTAATTATATAAATATAAAACTCAAATTCAGATAAGTAGAACACAGTGACTATGTAACTTAAACAAAAACAAAACTGCCCCAGTTTATACAATTCTTTTCATTTCACGCTTCTTCAAATCTTATAGGCTCTTCCTGCAATCACCGGCTAATCCTGACCTGCTCTACATCATTTTCTTCTGTCACACACAATTGACAGTGACACTTTTACTGTGTTTAATATTCGGCAGCAAGGTAAGTCTCGCAGTTCTCCCACGCACCTACCCCTCCGCCGATGTACTCGTTATTTTGAACCTTCAATGAATTGTGTGCCACCCGGGCGGTTATAAACTGATGTAAAGAAAGAGAGAAATGAGAAGTAAATATGAAAAACTAAAAAAAAAGAACCAAAGAAAAAACACGAGGCTGCTAAAATTAGCCAAAAGTCTATTATTCGCTCGGGCGGATATAAATTCCATTTGTGGCAATATTGTTATTTAATCCTCGATTACATCCAAAATCCTACAATTACATCCAAATAATTCGTTTTCGCTTATTTCATTGTGGTTACTTACACGGCTTTGTTATTGTTGCTATTGTTGTTTCTTTCGTATTTTTCACACTCAACAGGTTTACATTGTGCTGCGCAGCGGTAAGTCGCATCAGGAGACCATCGGCATGGGCGCCAAATCCTCCGGTGCCAAATTCAATTTTCGTCCACAGGTGCGAACCTTTGCTAATCCCAGCTCGGTTACCACCTCCACCGTTCCCGTGGCGGGCACCACTTCAGGCGGTAAGTTGCAAATTCACACTTGTCATGAAATTTTATACTAAGCGTTAGCTTTTGCCCAGTTTAAAAAGGATTTCGCCTATTTAGTTAGCATGCATACTTGAAATTATTTACTCAAGCATTGTGCATTTGTAGTTCGGAATTTTAGAAGTTTAATATGAGCAAAAAATAGAAAGTATTTCAATCTAATTAAGTACTAACGAGCCACAATTGCTTTTTATGTGAGGACATCCACACAAACTCTCATCACGTCATTACAACAAACTGACCGTTCTGAAAGTCATGATTGGGATACGTAACGTATACGTAAATACGTAACACATAAATCATTCAGAATCTCTTGTGAACAGAAGCTTTTAACTTTTCCATTCCTAAGTGAATAATAATAATAATAATGTTCATCTCTAAATTTATGGAACGTTTAACCGTGAGGCCAAAGGATTTCGATCTGGAATGAAAGAGTTTTAAAATAATACAACCATGCTTTTGTAAATAAACCCTAAATAATTCTTCAGAACAACTGTTAACGTCACATCAGTTCAAAATTTTCCCAGCCGTCCAAAACAAGATAATATAAGTTTAGTCAAAAATATTGCTGTTGGTGGTACACCATGATTTATTTTAACCGCGTTACAGCGTTCTTTTTCAAATCTCTTGCTGTAAAAGCATGGGTATTATTTACTACAAACAAAAGGCGAAAGTGTAGTTAATACTAATCTAAAAGTAATAAAATTTATTTGTTTCGGGATAGCTTGTAGTTTTTCGAGAGAATCGAAGACGTACATGCCTGGAGTTTAAAGCTTAAAACTATTTATAATTAGCTATAACTTCATCAGAAGGTGCACATTAGTCTTAAACATAGTATATGACACCGATTCAAAGTTATCAAAATGGCATAAACTTTGCTTTGGTTGGCCGTGAAATAAATTAATTTAAACTATATTGAAATCTGCTTAATCACACTAAGTTAATTAAAACTGCGATAAAATCTAGATAATTTAGATTGAGTTTGATTAAATTTTACACACTTCGAACAAACCAAATTTAGTAAATATTTAGTAAATATATTATATTTGATTAGTTTCACCAATATGGAATACAGATAGTACAAAATCAGACAAGTTATCTTTGCACAGCTACTGGAGAGAAGTAAAAACAGACAATATTGCAAACTCAGAAAAATATATATTAAATGCTTTGCTTAAAAATTTTCCGTTACTTCTGCTTAACTTTCTACATTCTACTCTTCGCAATTGTTCACACAAGTAATGTCACAAACTCCTATACTTTGGCAATGACAGTTATCAATGCTTTGGCACTGTCACGTCAGGCGAATCGCATCATTTGTCAAATGCTGAAAGTAGAGCCACTCACTTCATGGCACTTGGCTCTCCGACGTCGCTGCCCGAACTCCCACCTTCGATTGGCAGAGAAACTCGTTTTGTACATTATTGTTCATATTTGCTTAATGTTTGTCCGTTTGCTTTTTAACTTGCACTCGCCATAATGGGTGGCGATTCCGTGTCACTCACTCCGTGGGCAAAGTTTTGAAGTCAAGTCGCCAAGTGAAATACTCTTATACATCTTTACTGAGTACTCTCTATAATAAACTCAAAATTAGTAGGCAAATAATTTCCGTTTTATGATGGGGGTAAACATTTTTTAAGTAAACTGTAAACACATATATCAAATATTCCCGCCACGTCAGCCAAAACGATTATATTCATGGTAGTGCGAGGGAGAAATGCATGTGTGAGCATAGTTTGACTACATTTCGTTGTTTGTGGTCATAACTCTAAAGTCATGAATTTTATTGAACACTTACATACACACCCACGTATACTTATTTGCATATGCCCTGCAAGAAATCCCTCCAGTTCATTGAATGTATTGCGAAGAGTTGTCACCCTCAGCTTGTCCTGAACTTGCTAAGCTTTGATTTTTTCGCAACCTCCTAGTTATATAACATTAGATCCCGGTTCAGTTAAAAGTGGTGCGAATTTGACAAGCATGTCTCTGTTCTGAACTGGAAACTTATCTCACTAGTTTTCGTCTCCTTGCAGGGCAGGTGTACACATTTACTTTTTGTCTTTTTCTTAATTGCAACATTTCCGATTTTATAGCCATTATTTACAAATAAAATTTCAGAATTGCGTTATAATTCTGTGTAATCAGCCGAAGGCTGTATGGAGTAAATTTAAACTTTTTGCTGATCAGCGTCATTGTGGCTCATTTATCATCATCAATATTGCTGCGGTAGTGTTCACACTAGACAAACAGGTAGTCTGTGGCTACAGCCAATGAAGAAATCTGTTAGTTCAGATTTTCGATGTGCCCTTTCATTTCGAAATCACTCTGAGTCCTCTCTATTAGTTTACTTTGTGCTTATTAAACATTTGTCAATATTTCACTAAGCCCCCGTTTAAAAATATATTGCAGAGTTTCTTTTTTTAATTCAATCCTCAGTCGTAAACTTTATTTTTTCTCCACAGACACCAAGCTTTCGGACCAGGAAGCACTGGAAGAGATTCGACAACTGAGTATGCAACTACAGCGCATTCAAGAGATGGCGCCGCCGAAAGGTGTTGCTGTTATGACAATCTCCAGCCTCTTAGACGGCCTTAAGACGCCAGGAGGTATGATAATGGTCGCCGCCGCCGCGTCTCAAGCGGCCACATCAAACAACCAACTAACCGTACGTTCATATACGCCTGGTGGTGGTGGTGGCGTATCTGCAAGCAGTGCCGGAGGTGGCGCTTTGCCCTTGCTCTCACTCAGTACCGAAATGGAGAAGTACAATCAACGGATGCAGACAACACACAACAACAATGTCACGGCTGGCACACCTCTAAATACTTCTGCTGCTGCTGCGGGCAATGCCGCTAAGCAATCGCTACCGAAAACACTAATGCTGGAGGTGGAAACCAGCACAACCACAATCGATGGGTCTCTGCTGGCGCTGCGTGAAGACCGCGCCATCAATACCGACTTAACGCGGAGCGAGGACTTCCATCAGCAAGCGCTGGGCTGTGCGCAGGGACATATTATTTGCACGCGCTGTTTGGTTATTTCTAAAGAACACTACTTCAGCTGCCGCCCATTTACTCCACCACATGGCTCAGATCGAGATGATGTCAGTGGGAGAAGTCGACGTGGTGGCGGTAATGACGGTTGTAAATATGGAGGTGCCACTTGTCAACAGCTCGGTTCGCCAAGGCCGGAAGGCAGCATCAGCTTTGCGAATATAAAACTGGAATGCATGTGCTCGCAGCCTGATCTGGACATTGATACAGAAGTGGAATCGCCGCCGAGGAGGCGGATTAATGTACGTAGCGCAGCCACTAATACACCACCCTCCACGAGGGGCAGCAGCAAGCGACGCAGTGGCCGTACGAAAACGTGTAGCCCCATCTTGCAGGATATCGGTAAAGAGGGCTTGGACGCAGACGTCAGCTATCGTATATGTGATAATTGTAAAAATAAGTATAAAAATAGCAATCAGTGTGGCGGTAGAAAGTTCCGAAAAAGTATCAAGAATGGAAGAAACTCGCGACAGCTGTCGTCCGCAACAGCTGGCGCAGCTACAGTAATAAAAGCCGATGATGAACGTCTAGCACAAAAGAACAGTTTGGGTGCACGAACTGGCGTAACTCAGACGCGTAGCAATGACTTGCTTGACCGCCATCCTACAACTGATCTAACCAATATTCCTGCGTCCGTAAATCAAAGGCAAAAGACATACTCCACGGACGACATTATCTTCTATACAACCACTGATGAGAGCAGCACCAACAGTGACGACACTTCAAATTGCGAGAGCGCGTGTGTACGGCTGCGCAGTCGGCAGCACGAATTAACCTTTCAGTCGACATCTGCACTCAGCACTGCGAGCGGCGGTTGTGGGGCGCTACACAAAGACACTGTGGCAACTTCCGAAGACTCTATGGGGGCAGCGTGCATTGTAGCAGTGGCGAATGTTGGAGCTGTGCGTGGAGAAATTGCTAACAATACACAATCAACGGGTGATATGTCGAACGATTCCAACGCCTCTGTGGCAAATGAAGAAGCCAAGCCAAGCTCTGCGGTCTGTAGAGACAACAGCGCGCCACCTAATGGTGCTGGGCACACAAAGCGACCCGACAAACTGATACTCGACCTGAATGATCGCTCCAAGTACACTAAAGAGGTTTCGGTTTAGATTACTTTGCTTAGAATTTAGGTAGTCTCATGTAATTTTCGTTAGAGAGCGCTTAGCTAGTCAGATTTTTTTCATAGAAATACTAAAAACTAGAGAGTGCAAAATTGTCCTAAGCAACTTAGTTGAATTTATTAAAATGAAACGAAAGAACTTGGGCCTGCTTATATACTCGTATATATGCACTCCTACGATTTGAAAAATAAAAAATATATTTATAATAACCACGTGCTACTAAGGAGAAGGTTGGCGCATGTGGAACACTCGGTAGACTAATTAAACACTAGTTAGGTGAGGAAACTATATATGAATGTGTGTATTAAGCCATTTGATGGCAGTATTTGCTTTATATTATAAGGTTTGACCATTTCTAAAATTTTATTAACTTATAAATGATATCGCAGTAAGAGTATTCATATTTATTATTTAGCTACTAGTTAAAGGTAACTAGTAGCATTACGATGCTTAACCCTTGGGATATTGTCAGCTGAGCTCCTTCATTTATACGTAACAAAGTTTGCTGTGGAGGCGGTCTGCGATTCCATAAAAAAGTAAAGTTAATGCTAGGAATTCATACCTGAATTGATACTAGAACTGGCTTGTTAGAGTAAAAATAAGCGTTCATAGCAGGAATACCAAGTTCACGTGTTTAGCCACCTGTTAGCCTTTGACGCTTTTATTTCGTGTCATGTTCGCCGGTCAAAAGCCAACTGCAGCGAAAATTAACCGTTAGTACATTTTCCGCTAATATCTCCTTCGACTTTAATTTACTAAACCCTTATGAAGTTCAAATGTTGACAATTTGTCAATATTTGACAATCCAAAACCAAAAACCAAAGACCTCCCCATTTTGCCATATATATTCAATGCTTTATTTACATTCCCCTTTGCTCATCGGTAACCTCCCGATTATGTTGCTTCCCGATATAAGCCGTCAGCCGTTTTGCGTGGTAATGAAGAAGCTCTTCGCTGAACTTAAGGCATTTAGAGTACTGTGATTTGTGTATAAAATAGTATGTTTAAGGTAGTTAAAAAGTATAGATAGTTTTAATGCAAAAATAAAGAATGCATTCATATTTTTTTTATAATAGTTGCTCTCTCTTACGCTCCTTCAATACTTCATATAATAAGCCTTTTATCACTCTCCTGGCACCGAGATAGAATTGAAGTTTTATATATTAATCATAATTCTATTACTTTCGCCTGAAGTGCTTGTAAATACTTAGCGTGAAACATTCATTCCTAATGCGATTCTCAGCTCCGCTGGCCCCAAACTATGGCAACTGATTCTGCAACAAAAATGAGCCCTGTGTTGCACAGTCATTTCGCCATGCATGAGCGCTGAGCGCACAGCGGTTGAATCCATTGGAACTGTAGCGTTTCTAGTAAGAACTTAGTTAGTATCATTCACTATTGAGATCCTTTTAGCGCTAAGCTATAGCAAATAAGTTACCTAATGAAATGAATTGTAGCTGTGTATGATTTGAAATCCACTCTAGTGTGTTGCGTACTCGCCGATGTATCTGTAAATATTTTATGATCCAAAATTTTTCCTAATTACGCACACATGTACAAAGAAAGTGTGATGGTTACGACTAATAAGAAAATATGAAAAGATATTTTTTAATTTTAAGTATTAAAAATTCACATATCTCTGCCAAAGAAAATACAAAAAAGAACCAAAATTAATGAAAAGTATTATTAAAATTTGTAACTACCATACATAATTCATAGAGCTAACCCTTAAGTATTTCTTATGTAAAACAGTTTGTTGGTCAATAAAACTAATGGTAAATAGGTAAATAAATACATATTTAAAACGCATTCGCACAAATGTTTGCACTTAGGCACTTAGCTTAGAAAAAGGTAATTAGGTAAGTATTTGGACTGCTGCAACTACAACATTTTCCCTTTGCCATTTCCGCTGGATTGCCGTACTACTTTTGACTTTGATGTTCGTAATTTTAATAAGCATCTGGCCCTAAAAGACCATTAGGCCACGCTTCACTTTCATAATAACAATTCAAAGTCCTTTAGAAAGAAATTTAATAAATCAGCAATAAGTCAGTTTTAGCTTAGCAATCAGTTGCATGGGTATCAATATTGTTCAAAAAATTTAGTAAGATCTCACTGCTTTTAATACTTGCTTCTGGTGCCTGTGTTAATTTTCCTACGGGTTTGTGAAATTTATTGTATATATGAGTAAAATTATGCATATTAGGTACGTTAAATAAATTATTTGGTCACAATTCATATTGCATTCGAACATCCATATGCTACTTACTTAAAAATTTAGCACTTATACCCACATACAAGAGAATGTTACGCTTACGCATCGTAGTGCAAGAGCAACTGTAGCTTACAGCCCTTGACGTGCTTGCAAAGAATTGCATGATGAATTGCATGAATTGCGGAATTTATGAATTTATTTAAATATGTGTGCCTATTTAATTTATCTACACACACATCCACACACAATTCATTCATTCATTTGCTACGCACAAACCCATACAAATGTTCATTGGGAATTTGGGCATTAGTATGATTTCCGAGCTTATGCTCCGAAGTATATAGGAATAGTGCACATGCAGCTGAGCATGCAGAGATGGTAAATTATTGTTCGATACAGCAGTTAGGATTATAAAAAATGTATTGCATTTTTACTCAAATATGTGCAGAAATTAAACTATTCACCACTCTGCAACTCTGCAGAGAGTACAGTATCTGGATGAGCGCAAATAATAGTTAGTAGAATTTGATTAAACTTTTACTATTAGTGACGAATGGATTATAAGAAAATTTTATCTGTAAAATACCTTTGCTAAGCACCAAATGTCTCGAATGGTTATTGCACAAAGTTGAGATTTTCACAAAATTTTTGAGAATAATATTCTTCCATTTCTAAGCAAAACGTTTTATCAGAGCGCCGCTTTACTAGTTTTAGGTATACATAGTATTAGAAATGAATTTCTGGGCTTTGGAAAGTTTATTACTTTGGTTTCAACAAATAAGTAGAAGCTTCTTAAATTACGCAATTTTAATATTTAGATATCTTTGCGTGAATTGGTATTCCTATTGCTGTGCAGCAGAATAGTATGGGCTTTGCATTGGGTACAATGTGAGCGTTACCACGTGGAGCTATTCGAAAATGCAAATGCTGCCAAACTCAAATACAGTGCAAGCAGTCCCATGGATGGGAGAAATCTATGTGAACTAAAGTATTTCAAAAGTGGGCGTGGTTCCTTTCCCTTTTGTATTATAGTTGTTCTCGATATTTCGTGTATTGATCAAGCAAACTTAGGGAAATTAAGTTGGCACCTGAACTATACCTGAGCTATACCTGAACTATTGTCAAAAACACAAATTTCGCTTGAAATTAATTTTTGAAGACATCACGAAATATTCAACGGACTTTATTCCATACAAATTTGCAAGAGTCTAATTCTGGGCCTTGTTCGAACTTAGCCCTGCCCACGATAGGTATAGATAGAAACAAAAGAATTGGACTTAAAACGGATATTTACCAATTTGTAGCTAGATCCTATAACCTCTTGTAGTGCTGCCCTTAACTGCGTCTCCGCTTTCGCTTTCGCTTTCAGGTGATGTACTTAGCTTTGCTCAAATGGATGGCAGTGACACTAAAATAAACGCTGCATTGTGCGATAATTTAGCGGCAGCGCACACTCGTACAAACAGCCATCCTCATGGATACCCTTGCTCTGCTTCCGAAAGCATAAACACCCGTTCAACGGTGTGTGAAGCAGTTTCTGTGTAGTTGTGGTTCCAGTTTTCTCTTTATATTGTGGACACTGCGCCGCACACATACACTCGCACATCTTAAGAATGCCTTGTTAGCTAAACTCACTGCACTGAGCAAAGCCACACACATACATGCTGATGCATGGAAACGCCCTCGCAGTATGCACAATTGCAGTTGGGAAGCTTCGGTGTCACGTAGAGTGCACGGAGATATCCTTGCCTGCCAGACGGTCTGTGAATTTATGAATAACGAACAAACAATGCTTTAAACGAGTTAAATGTGTTAACTGACACAGATGGATGGAGTGGACGAGTGGTTGTGAGAGTTGTGCAAATTTGCCATACAATATATGCGCACACAACACACACACACACACAACACACACACACACACATACACATTTACATATGCCATGTGTGTGCCAGCACGAGGCAACCTACATTTTATGAACTTTCACATTCTTCTCCGCCCGAATTTAAAACATCGATAGTTCTGAAACTGAGCCCAACGGCCAGTTAGACAACAAAAATACAATTTCGCTCAAGCCAAGTGCAGCTTTGGGCTTCTGTTATTTTCATTTTTGCATTCGAACTCGTGAAAAATGCATGAAATGGGAGCCATTTTTAAGCGAGCCCGAATGACGAAACAGTGTTTGTCAAAAGAACGCTTGAAATCAAGAAGGAAATAATTTTCGAAATATCATGATCTATTTTGTTTGTAAAGAATAAAAGATTATTTCTATTCTATAAGATTATTTGACATTCTTGTCAAATTAATTCAGAAACATAACCTAATTGGTAATACTTGAGGGTTAGCACAAATAATTTCAATTGAGTAAGCAACGGTACATTTTGTGTACTCGCAAGGAATTTATTAGAGATTCTTTAGGAATCTCTGTCAAATTGTTGTTATGTTGAAGTAGGAAATATGTAAGCAAAAGCTAAAATGCAAAAAAAAAACTATCTGCACGCCAATTTAGTGCAATTTTACGAAAGGACGTCCAGTCTATGTCGAAATTATTCCCTACAACTAGCAGGTAATTCAAACGCTTCTTAAGGAATAACCTAGAGCGTCTGATTTGTCAAATAAATGTCCTTTAAAATCCCTCACATGTATGGAGTGGGATATTCTGGCCTTGAAAGGCTCAGATACTCACCTTAATGATTCGGTGCCGCAGTTAATATAGCCTGTATATAGAAAAAGGAACGCTTCAGAAACCCAACCGTAGGCAAGAATGTGATCATCAAACTGATGAAGTCTCTCTACGGCAGGCATCTAAGCAATTCTGAAATTGTATATATCATACACAAGGCCAGTGATGATAAATGCTGCAATAAAATAAAATTGACAACATTGACGCTTTTGAGTTGATAGGCCTAGGTGTTTAGTTGTCATAGAAAAGTCTCATAGAAAAGTTATGCAAAAATACAAATTAAAAGATTTGGGAAGATCAACGCTTTCCTTTCACAGAGCCTTAACTTTTAAAACATTTCAAGTATTTCTGGCCTTTAAGTCACACAAATATCACACACAGCAATATCAAAGCTTTGCCATTCCATTTAAATTAATTCCTCAAATGTTTAGGAGATTTTTATTTACATGCCTCACATATATGTGTATGTATGTGTACGTAGGTGTGTAAGTGCGACAAAGAGTCATAAATAGCAGCATACATTTTTAATGCAATAATTCACCAACCGGCGAACACTTTCCGGCAAGTCTATTAACCTTCTTGAAAAGTTATGAAGCAGCACGCAATTGCGCTAAGCACTCACGGTGCTATTGTATAGCAAAGCTAATGCCCAACAGAGCAAAAGTCAATACACAATATAGCTGAACACACTAACCGCGCTAACAATGGGCATCTGTCTGATATTGAACATATGTTACGTAAACGAAGCGGTGCTTTACGACAACGCCTACTGATTTACAAACGCACACACGTTTGCCTGTCTAAGCACACACTAAAGCAGCGAACAACAATTAAATCCATCAAAATTGCATTAGGCAAACTCATAAAAGACTGTGAACGGCGAAATGCAAGCGGCGAAGGACGACGGCCTGGAATTGTGAAGGCGGCAAATTTTGCGTCGCAGCTTTCCGGGTAATTGCCGAAATGACGGGAGTCGCTTGTGCTGCGCCACGCCATGTATCTGCATAACGATTGAGTACTCACATCAGATTGGTGAATAAGTAGAGGCACTCGTAAGTGTGTGTGTGCCTTAGTGAGGTGAGGTGGTGAGTGTATTGGTGTTAATAAGCGAATGAGTGTCTGCATTTGTTGGTAGTCGGTGTGGTAAAATTCTGTCTGCTGGCGTTGCGACGCGGAACGAGCGACGTCGTCAGACATGACTTGCTGTTGTAATTGCGGTCATAAATTCAGAGGCAATCGTTACACAACATCAAGTATTTATTAAACAGTGTGATAACGACTTGAAAGCAATTTGAACGGCCTTCAATGGAGCGCATCAACAACACCAATTCCACTGCGCTTCATTTCCCGCCTCATTGTGTTGAACAATTAAATACGACAACGGCAACTAGGCAGGACAGGCAGGATAGGCAGAATTGCGAAGTGTTGATTGCTTTCAACAAGCTTATGCAACGCAATCACTGAAACAAACACGAACATGAACATGAACTGAACAGTCAGTCAGTTGTTATTCAGCATATACATAAATATAAAGCGTGACACCGGCCAAACATAGTTTCAGAACAACTCAGTTTTATACGAAATAAGTATTGATGGGAGCTTACACGATTTAAAGTATGTGCAAAGATTTTTATTGTTCGTTGGTAACCCTATTGGCAAATAAGTGGAAATTAAAGACTTATTAGTCACTTTTATTTGATGGCCCTGATAATATTTTTACCTTTTCTTTGTTCGAAAGTCTTCACTTCAGCTCCTCAGGTAGTTATATCTCGTGGATCAATTGAGATTCCAACATATAGTATAAAGCATTATCTCTAAAATCTTCCAAGGTGACGTCATTGCATGTTTCCAAAAATCCGTACGTGAGCTTTTTTGGAGAATTGAGATCCGCTTTTTATTGTTGATCTTCAAAGTTCTCACAAGTACCATAAGGAAAAAAAACATCCGCCTGCTTCACTGGTCATTTGTAGCCAGACACATAAACCAAGTTAGAAAGTATTGTATACAAAGTAGTTCCAACGAAGAATAGCTCTAAAGGCAGTTAACGAGCCTATAACCAATTGGAATTCAACAGAATTCAAGAGAATTGAACAGAAACGCCCTGACATTAAGGAGTCAGCGTACCGGCTAGTGACCACTCTGCCAATAGTTTTGCGTTTTCATAAAAACCGAGTCGAGTGAGGGGTGGTAGCCGAGTGCGCCGAGTGCGCTGAGTACCACAGCTGCCACTCTGAGAATTGCAGAATAGAATTCATGCCACAACCAAATCTAAAATAATATTTGATGGCGATCGCACCTTTCAAGCGTTATCAAACCTCCTCGATATTAAATTTTAATGTTACTCGTAGCACTCTCATGTTTCATATGCCATAAAAGTATTATTGAAAATACGAATAAAATAAGTACGGTTGTATACATTCGGGACCAATACCAAAAAACAATAAAGGAAATTCGGCAGTGAGGAATGCTATAAAAATTAACTTCCACGGAGTACAATGATTTGCAATAAGATATAGGCAAACAGATTCCACACACATGCCACACCATTGTTCACCGCTACAGCATGTTGCCATTCAAAGCAAACAAATAGTGAATAAACAAAGCAATATTATGTATAAGTGAGTGCTTGGGAGCGGCATACAGCTGAAGTAGCAATGCTAACGGCAATGACTTGAGAAACGAGCGATAAAGCCAAATCATCTAACACCTTTCCGAAACGCCCACTACCACGCTCCCCCGCAGCCCTCTGCTTGCTGTTCGAGCGCAGTAAAATCAATTCCACGCTGGCATAACGGTACTGGCATGACATAGACGTATGAATGTGTGTGTAAGTACTATACACACTGAGTATGGCAACCTCTACACAAGCGCAGAACATGGTTGTGCCGTATTCACTGTTAACTAACTGTAACTATAGCGGCGTGAAGGTGAAAGCGAATCGTCTGGCATTGTCTATAAAATAGGCGGACAAGGGGAGGAACAATGGAAGTGAGCAGATGAATTGTAACGGGCCGTAGAGGAATAGCAAATACAATGCTCGCGCTAATGTAATGTATATAAATATATGTATACTTATACACTTATCGACATATATATATACAATACGGCATATGGTTGTTGTAAGCATAAGTTGTTGCTGCTATCACAGACGTTGCGGCATTTATTATTGTACGTACTGTGTAAATGCGGATATCATCGCTGTCGCTGTGCCAACGACAGTTGCCACAATTCCCTGTTTTTTTCATTTTTATTTTGTTTTTATTATTGCCATTATTTCCACTGGTAGTTTTTACGCTACTTTTATTGCAATCGCTTGTCATTTTCAGCTGAAATTTTTCGCAACAACATAAAAGGCTAGCAAGTGCAGATGGCGACAATTGCACTCGGCACACTTGCCGAAGTTAGGCGGGCGCACCCGCTGACGGTGTCGTCGAATATTGTGGCCCGAAATACCAACCACTTTGAATGTCACCTCGCCTCACACTTCTTCCCATGATTTTTGGTTGTTAACATTATCATCTTGGATTTGCCACATTGCCAGTTATAAAGGCAGCAAGTTGTTAATGACTACAGTTACAGAGTGCCGACCAAAGAAAAATCATTAATATGAACAATAATGTGCACACACACATTTAGCCAGCGCAGTGCGAGCGTTTGTATGTCGGCGCCACAGCATTTTAACAACTACTGTATGTAGTAATAGTAAACATGTATCACCTCAGGAACGCAAAAGCTGAGTGCTCGATTTTAGTGCGCACTGCTCTTACTGACGTAATTTTTGGTATGCCACCGCCTACACCGACTCTCGAGTTAAACCAGTGATTCCACTATCAATTCAGAACGACCAAAAATTGTATTCTTCTAGCTTTTGCAGGTCCGAAACTCGGAAAGATTATTAGAAACGAGTGTTTATATAAGAACTGTGTTGTCGTGGTATCGTAGTCTCTTTAAGACTTAAATCTCCTCCTCCAACTATAACATTTCGCATTTGGCATTATGCCTATTTGGGTATTGCGTGAATGTCTCTCTTATTAATTTTCAATTTCCAACTCAACCTTCCCCCATTTTTATCGAATGTTTCCAAAATATTCATTGCTGCTCTCTTCTTTGTGTCATATACTCTGCTGAAGTTATTTTATATATATTCTGTCATCTCAAGATTTGTTAACTATCTTACCAACAGCCTTCAAAAATGTGGTTTCCTAATATATTGAAATTATTGTACTATCTAAGGAAGCGCTTGCTTCCTCTAGTGTTTACTACAAAGCTCAGAGGAAATGTCAGAAAAAGCTTTTATAAAGAACTTCTCCGCTAGGATGAATGTCAACTATAGACAAAATTTATAATGAATTCATGCTCACATCAAATTTTCCAAGCTTGTTGTCTGAGTTAAGATATTCTCCAGAATCCGTCTGTTCGTCCGAGCAATGGAGGT
This sequence comes from Bactrocera minax, assembly GCA_021498325.1. Lineage (NCBI taxonomy): Eukaryota > Metazoa > Arthropoda > Insecta > Diptera > Tephritidae > Bactrocera > Bactrocera minax. Next base: position 320,482 of record JAKEEE010000067.1, on the reverse strand, counting down.
TGCTGCAGGTAGTAGGCGGCTCTCAAACTACTGATGAATCTAATTTGAAATTTTTTCCTTTAAAATGGACTCCGCTTCCGTCATGATTCATTAACAGTTAACCTTTCACTCACCTTTCCACTGGGTCCTATCTTAACTACTACAGTTATAGCCGGTAGAAAAATCTTTTAATTTTGACAAAATAAAACTTGCATATTCTTTCTGCAGAACTGGCACTGGCAGCAACAAAAATTAACGCTCACCCATCGATAATAGTGCCACCCGCTCCGTATGTGTTGGTGAGTGGGTGTGGGTGGCAGAGAGATGAGTGCCACAAGTTCGCATGAAATACTCCAATCGCCCAAGCACCGCATCTGACACCCACACGCCGCTCCCACGTTCCGTTATCCTCAGCTCAACTGCTCTGTTGACTGGTGTGCTTGCTCATTCGTGTCTGCACAATTTTTTGTTGACTTTAATGCGTTAACGGTATTACAAATATTTGTTATGTTAACAAACTTCACTCCAAATGTGGCTTCATTCTAGCATAAATTTTACATTCCCCGCCAAATGTAAGTTGGGACCGGATGTGTTTACGTGTTTGTTCCGTGTTTTGTATGTGTGTGCGTGTGTGTGTGTGTACATGTCGGCATTGGCTGCTTGACTTTCGCCAAATAGCTACTTATAATAAAATTTAGATAATAATTTTATACGATCTCGCCCTTCCTTGCCTTTATACTTACGACAGCAAATATTAAATATGAAACTGAAACGGTTTAAAATTTACTTCGGCAATTTTTTGTTGGTTTTCGTACTTTATTTTTCTTTCTTATCAACTTTGCTTAACATCTATGTCAAGCAAATATATAACAGCATGTTTCCTAAATTTACTCTATGTTCACACATAAATATATATTATATATAAACATATATTCACAAATATATAAATTATTTAGAGCAAGGATATTTAACTTTAATAACTTTTCCGATAATGTTATATTTCTGAACAAAACCGTTATGTTTTCCTGGAAGAAAGTCTACTGTCAATAGCACATAAAGCCCTTAAGACCCGGATGGTGAATTTTAGAAGTTCAACTCACACATCGGTTTGACCTTTTTCATCCGTGAGCTATCAGAGAGTCCTCCCGTCACCATATGGGTTTTTCTTCCTTTAGGGACCCTGGTAGACAAAAGCTGCTTGGAGCCCTGTAGCTGATAGCTGTTTGAGAATGGATCCAACCTTTGGGAAGTAAGCGTATTATATGTAAGGAATTCAGTACTTTTCAAGAAATTCAATTAGAGATTCAATTAGAGATTTGATTATCAGACTGGCCGATACAAAAGGAGGACTCTTGCTACATATACTAAATCATCATGACATCATCATGACAACATCAGCAATATCTTCTTTTTTTTTTGTATCATAAGCGTTGATGTAGGTAATGACATCAAAATTTGTCCTTCTCTTCTCAAATTGTCTTCTCTATTCCATTACTTACACCTTACCTTATTTATACCGTTACTTATTCCATTACACATATGTATTAGTAATGTAAAATATATTCCACTTCTCTTACAGTCTCCCGACAATAAGTATTTTAATGTCCCGCAGCTTAAGTAATGTTTAATTAATATTAAATAAGACTTGTCAATAATAATGTCAATCACGTCAATAAATAAATGATGCATTCAATTCGAACTGAACATTTAATAATCGAATATGCTTGATTGGGGTGCATTTAATGAATAATTCTAATTTGCATGTATTAATGTGCATATGTGTGTGTGTATTTGTATATCAGCTTATCATAGTTACAGGTAAGCAAACTCCACACAAACATTTACCCAGCCTATTAGGCGCCCGCTTGCGGTGAAAGACGAACACAGATTCGCGTGATACCACGAGGTAGAGCCTAATGCAACACTTTGTTGTAGACATAATCCCGCACGAGTATATATATACATATGCACGGCTGATGTATAAATGAAGTATAAATGATGTGGTTACCCGCCGTATCGCTAAGAACTAGCAGAATACAAGGCTATTTACGCAGCAGTGAGTGACTCGGCGACTAAAGTAGCAGAAAGTAGCAAAAAGTAGCAAAAAATAGTTAGAAAACAGGTTTTTGCTTTTGTTGTAATGAAACCAAATAATTGTTTCTAAAAGTAGGATGATATGATATGCGGCGAAATACAACAACATTCCAACAACAATTGCCACATTTTGGTTTCCATGAAATGGTTCGTTCTGATTCAGCTTCGCGACAATTGATCTGATTTAATTGATAAAGAAATTGCATGAAAATTTTCCAAACCACAACGAATGAACTGAAAAATGAAGTGAATACTTGGATTCACTGTTCGATTAATCGAACATTAAGCCGATATGGGTTAATGCCAAACGTATGGAATAAAGGGAGCTTTCCGGAAATATTTAGGAAGACTGTTATTGAATTATATTTTGGGTTAAAATAATCATTTGTGCAAAATGTGTATCAAACATATCGGGATAAAAGGATTCGGCCTATTAGGGAAAATACGCTGTAGAAACAGGAACAGTCCCAGACCTTCCCATAATGCGCTTATCTTCACAAATTCATCAAGGCGCGATGAAAGGTGTAAAGGCCGATTCAAAAGTTCACTTCAAACTCAATTTTTTATGCTTTCTTTATAGAAAAAATATTTGGACTTCCAGCTGGCACAATACATATGTTCATAGATAATCATGTATTTTTTGCATCAGAATCGCTGAACTCTTAAAAAATGCCAACTTAGCCTAAATGCAGCGATTGAAAAATCACAAAACTACTTTGCCAATTTTTGGCAAAAAGCATCCGAGATACTTGAGCAAATCCGTTCACCCAAATCGGTGCAGGAATGAAATGAAATAACTGCTAAGCGCTTTCCAGGAGTTTCAAAGCCATACATTATGTACAATGTGTGGCAACCACATGGATGGCATATTTGTCTCATTCTTCAAATGCTTGTGAATTTCTTGTCTCCACTTTCGTTGCTGGATAGTCACAGATTATCCCACTCGTTCCGCGCTAGCGGGCTTTATTCTGTGTTTGGCTCGAGCAGCTCCTGCTACGACTTTAAGTGAATGCACTAGGTCTGTGTCCCAGCGTTCGTTGTTTCTTGTTGATTTATTCAGCGCTGCGCTAGTGTATTCCGTCACCGCGTCTGCTGTTACAACAGACGCTGTTTTGCGGCATGCCACTACGGTGGCGTGTGATGCTGATGATGCTCGCCATGCTGCTGGCAGTGGTGTAGTCTTCCACACACCATTCGCCGCAATTCGACCCGCCACCTCCTCGTCAGTCGTCAGTCGTCAGTCAGCAGCGGAGTAAATGCATGCGTGGGTGTGTGTGTGTGTGTGTGTGCGTGTACGCTCGTTGGCTGCGGCTGAGTCAACATGCAGAAAATTACTAAATTAAGCGATATCGTCGCTCGTACATCGTCGCATTTGACTTGTAGTCGCTATGGCAGCAGCATGAACAAGAGTCCAGCAGTCAGCCAAGCACTGACAGCACGCCAACAGTTCCGTAATTGAAGCGACACTTCAGTATCTCGCCTTCACTTCCTAGTTGCAGAGTTCAGCAGCAATTGCGACTTGAACTGTATATATATATGTGTGTGTGTGTGTGTGTGTGTGACTGCGCGACGAACTTTCGTATAAATTGTAATGCCTCTTGATTACAATTGCAGCTCATAAATTTATTTTTATGCAACAACAGCAAAACTGCATGTGGAGGCGAGTTCAGTTGTCTGGTGTTTTGCTAAATTGGTATTGAGCTCATTTTATCTCTGACTTGCTTGCAGTCGCAGAATCATCACATTTCATTTTTAATACTGTTCGCTTAAAATAGCAGCCGTCGACAGGTAAGACAAAGGGACGAACGAAACAGTTAAGGCAAACTGCAAATCAAGTGGAACGGGTTATATGGCCACGGAAAGAAAACTCTCTGGAAAATGGTGGAAACTTTTTTCTTGAACCATTTGCGATCTAAGTATAAGGTCATCATATATACCAAGTAGATAGGTCTCTTTTAACTACTTTAAAGAAATCTAATTTTTCAGGGGTTTGTTGAAAAAATTAGTTTCAACAAGGGAAAAGCTAAGTTTTGAGAATAATTCTTAATAACATTTTAAAGACATTAAAAGTAAATTGCACTCGTTCTTCGATGATGCAATTATTCTCTATGGACAAGAAAAATTACTCGAATAGTGTTTATATTTTGTTATCAATACCATTATTGTAACTTTGAATTTATTGTTATAAATTGGTTGGCATGACATTTTTAAGCCGGTGCCAAAAATTGCCTAATTAGATGAGAATTGAAAATTCAGTAATTACAATTGTTAATTGTGTAGAAATTTTAACATCAGTGTTAACCCTTTTAAAATATTTAACTTTCCATTGAAGATATATCAAATATATTTCACTAGTAAATACAATATTAATGCTGATTTTTCAACAATTAAATAAGAAATAAATCAGTCGGTAACCCTTCTTAAATATTTAATTTTCCATCGTGAACATATTGTTCTTTCTTTTTATTTTATTGATTTTATTGAATAAAAAATTTCAAACAAATGACAAACCCCTTCTCCAAGAATATTTTTACTACGCCTTTTAAATCTTTTCTATTTGGTATCCATAATATAGTGCTTATAATATCAATTAATCAATATTGCAACAGAGTAAATTAGTTTTGTTCAGCTAACGGTTGTTTGTAACACCTAAGACTAACCGAGATGATATAGAGTTACACAATAATCAGAAAGACAGGATGAGTTGAATTCCGAATGTCTTCCGAATGTCCTTCCGTTCGTAGTAAAAATGTGGTACACGTGTATAAGAAGGTTAGCGTTGCGGACTGACGTAACCGCACAACTGCCACGCCCACAAAATGATGTTATTATTTATAATTTGACAACAAATTAAGCAATAAATTAAATTGTGTTAATCGAAACCCTTTATATGTATAATCTATCAACAAATTAAGATATTAACGTGTAGTTTGGTACAGAGAATCGTAGTGGACAGGGGCTTCTGTAGTGGAAAAATTCTTTTAAACTGTTTAGTTTAAACACATTTTGATTCCATAAACTTCGCTAGAACGCACATTTCCAGATTCTCAATAAGTAATTAATTTGATTTATTGTTTTATATTGATAACTTTATCTCGAAAACAGGTTTTTTGGCACAAAATTGTGTATGGTTATTGACTTCGTTAAAGTTTCAGGACTTTACTAAAAGCAAAAACAAGAGGTCAATGACCTCTAGAAGGGTAGTGGCTCGCGCTAAATGTAAAGAAAGAGGTAATTTCAAAGAGGTCAAAAAAGATGTCCTCGAAAATGGGAATTTGATTCTTTCACTGCTTTTCAGTTTTACAGTACAGTATTGTCTTTTCAATCCCCCATAAACCGAATATGGGGACCTCAATGTCTATGACTGAGTTTTTACCGCAAATATCGGTCACTCTGTCAGATATATTATAGTCATATTTTATAATTCGTAATAATGTGCTCTAATGTTGAAAATGGGTAAGTCGGCTCAAAACTTACCTTAGCTTTTATGTAACTAAAATATGAATTTTCTAACTTTCGGTTGACTCTGAACCGTATGTTTTGGTTAATCTGCTAGATATCATAATACAATTCAGATAACGTCTTTTTCTGGTAATAATGGATCCTGCTGCAAAAATTTATAAGATCGGGATAGTACTTCCCCTAACCCCCATATACCTAAAATGAGATTTTTCAAAATTGCGTGTTTAACGGTCAATATGTAAGCTGTTTTAGCAAGATTTTAGATTTGTCATCATGATGATTTGTTTTAGTAGAATTGACTTTATGTGTATATTACCTAAAGTAAAAGTTAATGTGATGCCAAATATGATTGCAATCCATTCGCACTTGCATCGAATGGCAAATTTTGAATTCTTATGCAACATTTTTTAATATAAAGTTTTGCCAACACTTGAAAGCATTTTCCCGCCTTCGATCCATGCACTTTGCGAATGCATAAAATGTTCGGTTACAGCCGAACTAGCCCTTCCTTGCTTAATTTATATTTGTTTTATACCATCCAAGTACATCGCAAATTAATCTAAAAGAATTGTTAAAATTGATACAGAATTTTTGTTGTTTGTCATGTCGTATAAGCGAAATTTCCGTTTGCCTTACATGTTATTTTCTCTAAATATAAAACTCTCAGCAATGTGAATAAATAAAATCGCTGTAGACTTTGAAATCTCAGGTAGGCAATTAGTGAGCACTTAGCTCATCCACATTTAAGTTACAAGCAAATAAACCGATGCAGAAAACTCGCAAAGAGCAAAGCAGAGATTCACTTATTGCGCCCTCGGCACCGATTCCCTCCGCTCCGCCCCCAACACTCAAATTTAGTACCATCATCGCGATTCGCGTTTTTGGGAACTTGACAAAATAATTTCACAATTCCGTTGCGATAGTTGAAGAGAGAACAAAAAGTGCAATAGAAAACGAGAAAAAAAAATAGCGAAACAACTGCGATGAAGGATGAAAAAGTAGAGCACAATTGCTTTCACAAATTTTCCACAGATTTCCTAAAGTTCTGAGAGGCTTTGCACAGCTTTGCACAGCTTTTCACACTTTAACTCTTTTGTTTCGCATAATAAAAAAGTAAGGAGCAGCCAGAGCACCGTAAACAAGTGGAGAAGGAGGCGAAGTGAGTTGCAGCAACACTTTCACACTTTCGCTTAGACTTGTGTGCCATTGTGTGTGTGTGTTGATATGTATGTATCCTTTTGCAAATACGACTGAACTTTGCGAAACAAGTCGTCTCACTTCGCATGTCGCACTTTAGAACGGTACATTATTGCATGCGAATGTGTGCGTGTATATGTATATGAAGCCGCAACAAAGCAATAACGGAAACTAACAATTTTCAATGCAAAACATTTCACAAAAAAGCATTTCGCAAAACAGCAAAAACAAAAAATTATACATTTAACATCAAAGCACAGGTTTTTTCCCTCAAATATGGGTAATGATTATTCGAATTTTCCCGGCGTGCGCGTATTTTTTGCGGACCTCGCGCAAATACCTTCTTAAATGCCAGAAACAATAGTAGAATTTTTTGCTGGATATGCCAGAGCGGAATGCTTTGTGCGTTCGGCCAGCGGAGGAACAAGAGAACTGCAAATGCGGGTAAGCCGCCAGCTCGCTTTCTGGCGACGCACGGAAAAATATAAAAAATAAATAAAACATTGCTTTTCCTCGTTCGCCAATATTTGCGCAGTTATGTAAAAAGCAATCCAACTGACACTTTTTTGTCTCACCCGCTGAGGTATGGAAATGTCAACAGAAACTCGGAAATGTTGCCAAAATGGAATTCAACGGACCGCGAAAATATTGAAAGCAGTAGACGCCGTGTTACCGTTGCTCGGTGGCGTCAACTGTAGATTTGCATGGGAAATGCTCCTCCAAGACGCTTGCGATCTCTTGCTAATATTAATTTGTAGTCAAATGCTCTTTCATCCGTCTCTCATCCGTCATCTCACACATACATACATACATACGTAATTCTTATATCAATCCAAAGGCTCTCAAAAGCGTTTGGTGTTCACATCCAACCGTAAATTTTCACAAATGGAATAATTTTCGAGCGATTCTACTGCACAGATAAGCTGACCAGTTCAAATTTGCTGTGCACTGATGTACACGCACATATTTATTTTCTAGAGAAATATTTATTGATTGGCCATAGTTTCAGCTAAATTCTCACCAATTTAGCTATTTGCTTTGACATATATGGCAAAATCGTTACCCGATACTCTAAGAGGAATAATGCTCACAAAACAAGAATTTGAGCAAACACAATCTTGAATAATATTAAACGTTGGCTTAACAGTGGTATTTTGGACTCGATCAATGCCATCTGCTGCTGAAGACCCTGACCTTGCGGATTTTAGATGAAAGCACATTTAGTGCTGGGAACATTAAAGCTCCAAAGGTCGGCACACACAGAGTAGAGTGTATACATATATATATATACAAACAATGTAGTATGTATATATGGATATTATATATGAGTCAGAAGACACAATCTTGAAATTCATATATTGATAAAGTTCTTACGAACTTGCAATATCCCCGGCTGCTCACGCGCAGGCGCGTGTATATCTTCCGCGGGGTGTTTCCTCAAGCACCTGAAGCTCCTCAAATGCTCAATCATCAGATGTTGTCAACATTAGTATTTCTTCATATTGCTATATATTAGGACTCGCATTATGAGAGACTTGTAAGGTGTAATTATCATTCAACTAAAGACAAATTAGTTTCTCCAGCCCTTGTCCATCTAAGTTGTGGTTGTAGCTCGAGTACACTACACAACATCGGTCTTCACCATTTACGGCAATACAATTCGATGACTAAATATCTTCACAGCCCATCCAAAATTGATTTGTTTGCAAACGTTGGGGCTCAGATGGTCTACTCCTTACCCCAGCAAGAACAAAAAATTGTCCGTACGTGTAGACAAAGAAAAAGAACGTGCTAAACTTTTTTCCAAATTCGTATGGGGTGAGGAAAGTGGCGATAATTCTTCTAAACTAATCTTTCCTCGACATGAAATTGCACATGCCTCCACCTAGTCCACTTGAAAAGGGGAAACATGGATATCCGTTTTCGTTCCCAACTGAAAGAAATCGGTTTTTTGCTCTTCGGAATTGGAAACTTTTCATTTGTGGATTTTTGATTATTTATGATTTTTGCTATAATCGAAGTCTTCAGCCATATGACCTTTAATTTACACAAACATTTTCACTTTCGCTTTCCATTGATTCAATACTCAGACATCACTCAATTCCTTATTGTTGCTCTTTTTCATGAACGTTATAGTTGTTGTATACCTTTGAGCAAGACACTAGACAAAGAAAGAGAAGACATGAGGGAAAATGAAATTGCTTTTCTATAAAATCGTAACGACGTTTAGGAATCATCTCCATTTTTGTAGCTTTAAATCAAATCAGCTTTTTTAATTTGCCGTTCCTTTGAACGATTTTCCTTTTAAACGGTAAACTTCTTTTGACTTTTTGATTTTGCAATTTTCTTATCTTTTCCTATGTTGACTTAATAGTACTAAATGCAAATGCAAATGGATACATATGTACATATATTTGCCTGTAAGTGGAAGGATGCGAATAAATATGCTTTTATTTAGTTTGGTGCTTTGTTTACGTCTACGACTACGTCGGATATTACCGAAACGAATTACGATATATGGCTGTCGAAACAGGTGAACCTCTTTTGGATTCCATATATATTATATATTTTATATATATTTGTATATAAATTATCAAGGCCATACGAACCAATTTCCTAATGTTTGTCCGACTGGAGTAAACATTTAAATATCTTAATAAATCTTACGTAGGGGAAGAATCAGGCTTTTTCCGCTCGCATGAGTTATTCAAAAAAATAAAGTTGTAAAACTCCGTCAATAAATGTGTAGGGGCATTAAAGTGAGTAGGCGTAAATTTTGCCAAATTTTTTATATTAGGTGGGCATAGATACACCATTTAATACGTTTAATTTGAGTATAATTCCCTAAAATATCATTCAAAAGTAAGAAATGGACGTGACACCTTCCACCAGCACTCCTTTATATACTAATTGACCAATTTCAATGCCATTTGATTTATAACATTATCATTACGTTTTCGTAGCATAGTTAGAAAATGGGTATAAATGAGCTAGACTCACGCCTCCTTTCAATGTACCACCATTTCGAATGTCACCACAAATAAACAAAAATATAAAAATAAATATTCGCTTATATTATGCTTCTGACCATATGACAACTCCTATACCAAAAAGGTCAAAATTGCCCCATAACTTCCCCTAGCGCTGTATAGTATACCGAATGTGTGGGGATATCTGTCTTTCCGGTTGCCGTTGTTCCATACGCCATTTATCGGCCAATATCTCAATAAAAATGGGCGGCTCTTTCTATAAGCAACAGCAATAGAAAAATCGGTGTAAGAATCTAACTAAATAGTTCAACATTAGTTCTATACAATTAATATCCTAAATTACTGATTTCAGATTAGTAGATCATTGTTCTTTCAACACTTTCTCCATAGCCGTCGTGATTTCCGCGTATATCTCATTATTCATATTCTCTTGGTGTTACAATTTCCTGCTCTCCCTCCGTGCACTTCAATTCTCGAAAGGCCTTTATCAATAATAAGCCGAACTATACGTTCGCTGTTAATTTCAATTGATTTATTCGCTAAACGTGACTTCATTTACTACATTCCGATATCCGTTACACACTTACATGAGTGAGTTTACCAACGCCGCTATGTCGTGCGCTCCTACTCTGGGGGATTCACGCCAACCGGAGTTTACTGATAATTTGGATGTTGAGAGCACAGTGGTGTGCAGTCAATAAGCTTAAGCACCTGTTGTCGCTGCGTGACTTGACTGCCTGACTACGCTATTGAATCAGCGCAAGAGGCAATCGCAAAAATATTATTAATGACAACAACAACAATGTGAACATGCAAAAATTGCCACAACAGACATAAAATAACAACAATATGGCAATAAATTTGAGCACATGCAGGACTAAAATTTTTTCAATTTTCTATTTTAGTCTAAAATTATTCTCCGCCGCTTCTTCTTCGCTACTGGTAAAAAAAAATGGAACTCCATTAAAATAAACCCTTTACCTTCTCAAAAGCTGTAATACTTTTCCCGACCCACAAGCTCACGGTTATTTAATTTAAAAGCCTCTTATATAGAATAATTTTCGAAGCTGGGAATTACTGAGTAAAGTAGACATTAATAAAATCTGTAAATAACTGTAAATAATAAAAATGTATGTGTGTTGAAACAGTGCAGCAGAGCGCACAAAAATATATAGATAAAGTATTGTAGTTAAAATAACGCATTTACATTTCATTATTTTTTGTGGTCCGAAACTCCGGTAATTTATTCATAAGTCAGCTTATTAGTGTCTCATATGTTTGTGGGCATTTATTATTAATTTTTGATTGAAGCCAAATATTTGAATAACACAATTTCCGGTAATTACATGTTTTAATATCTCATTATTGATTTGACTAACCGTTTGAATGCATAATATAATAACTCTTTACAAAGCCAATTGAATGCGAATAAAATTATATTTTTTTCACTGAATTAATCTGAAGGGTTCAGCAAATAAAAGAAGAGCATACAAACAAGAGATTTGGCAAAAGATTTCACCTAATAGAAAATATTTCAGTGGAATCCATCTTTTGTTGGACCAAATGTACTTGTCTTAGGTTTGACTACATTATATTACTTACGTTACTTACTTGGTATCGAATGATATGAAGCTCTTAGCTTACTCATAAATTTAAACATTTTTTAAACCTGGAAGAAATTAAAAAGTTTCAACTTCGATAAGTTAAATCACTTGAGAGAGCATCCTGAGACATTTTTGGGACAACAAGCAAGAAATGGCTAAGTTTAACAGAGTATTTATTAATATTTCCACACATTCCAAGAATTCAAACAGATATCTAAATGAACTTTAAGCAAATGTGTGCTAAGTGCTAAGTTCTATATATATATATATTTTATTGCTTATTATTTAAAATGTTGCATATAAAATCTGTATTCATTATAGGTAACATGCTAATAAATTTTATTAAACTATTTTACTTGATATATATCCTAATAGTCAAGTAAATTGTATATTCTTCGTGTGATCTTAAAGGAAGATTTGGTCCGATTTTACTTATTTTTGGGTATTATATATTTTTTATATACATTTTAACACTCTTACTATATTTTCACCGCTCAGTGAAAAATCCCCACTTGGTTTAATTGAGGTAATTTTTTATTGATTCAGTCATTGTTTTCTCACCGTTTTTGTATTTTTAGTAATTTGAAACACTTTATACGGGATTTTTTTAGTTCTAATTGTTTATGAGATATATAAATTCAATCGTCCAAGAGAGTTATATATAATATATCACACTACATCTCTCTTATTTCAATTTAGGCGGTACAAGCAACCGCTATATGAAATATTGACAAGTAACAATTGATGCTATCGCTGGAAATGCTATCAAGCGACTAGTTGCCTTTAATTTCTGTATCAACTGGGAGTTATTCGGTGTTCCATTGCTGCCGTTAATTGAAGGAGAAATGTATTTTTATACTTTCGACTTTCCCTCGTTCAATTATTTTTGCCTTCTTTTTTGCGGCTGTCATTCACATGTACTTCCATCATAGAAAATTGCCACCTTCCTAGCTTTTTGTTAATTGCTACAATTCGTTACTGACCTTTGACATAAAGTCTCCACAATATATATGTGTGTATAAAGTAATATTTTCTCGGCAAATTCTGTGCTCAGTTTCGTAGTCTGCTTGCATTTGAAATGTCCAGCATAAAACTAATGAAAGCATACACGTAAGTCATTTTAAAACGCGCGCGTTGTCGAATGGCATTCATTAGAAACATAATATGTTCAACATCTATGGTAAAAACTTTGCCAAGGTCTGTCCGAATACAAATGCTTGAGTATTAATAAGTAACGCTTCATACAGTTGATATCGTTCGCTGACGCTTTGCTGCTGGCGCATTGCTGCTGCCAAATATTCCGCATATATCCGATGAAATGACTGTTTTGATAATATATGTGCATGTGTTGGAGTACCATTGTTCTTGGTACTTTTCATTTCCTGTGCCAATATAATAATTTATTACACTTTTCCTGCAATTTATTTGCTTGTTGGCAAACATCCGCTCACTTTGAACACACATGAATGTCTACATACGTGTATAAATGGCCATATGCATTCCCATATGCAGATGCATACATATAGACGTGCATAAATAGTCACTTTTGCACAGTCCGTTCTAATTTAACGCGCTTTGAAAGTTATGTCAAACAAAAAATGCTACCAATTTTTCATTTGCTTCCCCACGTACATACATACATGAGCGTATGTGTGTGTGGTAGTGTTAATTTTGCATGCACCCATTAAAAAATGCATTAGCTGGGAGTAGCAAGCTTTTTGGGTAATTGAAACCACTCTCCCTCTCTCTAGAGTTGCAAGCAATTTACTTATGAGGGGATGGTGTGGTCATTATTATATGTACATGCTTTCACTACATCAAACTTCGCGTTTATGGCTTCACTTGTTCAATGGTGGGGCGAACCTCTAATTCCTAACTAATATAAAATACCACATCCACTAATTCTCGTTCCGATCGAAACTAGTTCAAATTGCAGCAGTATATGTGTACTTATGCGTACATAAGCAACTCATACTGAGACAAAGCGACCGATACATTTTTCTTGCACTTCTGCAATTTTTTTCCCTTCAGTTTTGCAAATCTGTGCAGTTTGTTACCAGTTGATACCTTTTATTCCATAAATCCGTTCCTTTTCGTTTTTTTTTTTCTTTTGCAAATTTCCTTTGTTTTAATTTTTTACAGATGCTTGCTGTCAACTGAAAATCGTAATCTGCTTTTACGATACGCTTGCAATGTGCAGTAAGCACCTTTAAGGTCACGATAACAAGGTGTTTCAGTTGTAAATACTTTTTCTCGTTTTACTATCCATTCCCACGTGTAGATTAAACCATAATTTAATTGTTGTTGTCAAAATTGTTGGTTTTTGTAAAAATTTTCGTACTGCTTACTTAGGACTTCTATCCAGAAACTTCATAATCAGTTCACTACACAAATACATATATTATACAAATATAGGAGGTATTGAACCGTGTGGATCCCATAAGTACCAAACTCGATTCCAAAATCCAAGCGTTCTGCCTTCTCATCCTTCGCAAGCTGAAGGCGAAAAATATTTTGTAGCAACGTATTTAATACGATAATATCTAAATCCCTTAAACTCGTATATTGATCACCCTGTGAAATATATACAAGGGACAAATGTATAACACATATGTGGTTGTGTGATAAAATGCACCCCTTAAAATATTCAACTATTGTTTCCTTCTCTTTCGTATTTCACATTCGTTCTCTGATTCGTTCTACTTGGGCTTGGTATCTTGGTATCGTATATTGCATAATGGTCTGACCACATAAACTCAGCAGGAACTACCACAGACTCTTGAGGGCAAGCTGAATTTGGCTTGATTTGGAAAACCAAGGAAACATGTTTTAAGCACCTCAAAGTTAAAAATGTTGAAAACCTCGATTTAACAGCATTTTGTCGGATTTTCACTCTATTTTTAAAGATGAACAGAGTTAAACTCAATGAGTCTAATTAACAGATTTTCTAAACACCCACAAGCTGGGCGAACCTTACACATTTTATAATCGCTGTTTCTGCATTGCAGAGACACACCCTATCCTCTCAGGTCTCATTTTGCTACACTAAACGAATAGTTTCACTGCTCGGGTCAGTCACATGGTTGGAAATTATTTTTAGAAACTTCACACTTTTTACACTAAAAGCCACATTATCAATGCGTTTTTCGCCAATACAGCCGTTAAGCCATAAAAGCTACAGCCACTTCGTGCCGCAAACGAACGTGTAAACGAGGAAGTAACTCTGCACCAAAATCCAGGAAGTTAATGTGCTAACACTTCCGGCGAATATGTGAGTGTATGCATGTATACATATGTACATATGTATGCTGGTGCATGAGAATGATTATGTATAGCGGGTTATGGGTATATATGCATGCACGAGTTAATATAATAGAAAATGTGTGGGTTTATGCGTTCGCTTTGCCATTAAAAAGGCAATGAAGGACATTAGCCACGCGACATGAGGCGAGATTGTACGCACACGCTTACACATGCGCGTTTATGTATAGAATACGTGTGGCATGCAACATGTCGTTGGCATGAGTTGCATGAAAATGTCGAAATACATTCAAATACATTGCCACTTAGTTGAGACGTTCAATGGACGAGTAAGTATCGGCTCGCACACACACACGAATATTCCAGAAAGCGTGTCGCGCAATAGCATCGGGTGCCGAGATAACCATCAGGGATCAGCGAACCAAGGCTTAGATCTGAGGCTTCTTCTCGCCGGCATTGTGTCGTCGGCGGCGACAGAATGCACGGTTTCGTCTCTAAGTCAACTCTGGCGAGAGGGGTGATGAGTTGGGGTGACACTTAACAACTGTAATTTCGTCGTTTATTCACTTTGCCATTATTTTGCTTATTTCGTTGTTGTTGCTCGGGTTAGTGCTATTGCGCTTACTGCGTTTCGCCTTGACAATGGTATGCGTGTTGTTGGTGCGTGCCGGCGAATGCAAATGACTTGCAGTAAATTAAAATCAAGCAAGCAAACGTACAACGAGCAAACAAAGTCAGTAAAAATAAATATAAAATAATTCAGGATATTTAAACGACACGCACGTATACACCCTTAAAGTGCATACGCACTTGTCTTATCTTATCACATATGCAAACATATAAATATCCCTGTAAACAATCGGGTGAGTCCGCTATTAGTCGCAAAGGAACATGTGACTAATGGCAATTTTGATAATTTTATATGAACGAACTATTCCCTTTTGTTTGAGCTTTTCCTATGAAGAGACTAATATTGTCCTTTTTTACCCGAAAGCACAAAAGCTACGAAAACAGCAAAGCTACGGAAGCTATAAAAGGAGACCAATAGTAAAAAATCGTACAGAAGGGTAATTTCTAATATATGTGAGAGATTTAAAGAGTAGTGTAAACAAAGATTCAACTCCTCAATATCCAACCATACCCCAATGATATTGGTTAGGGGCTAAATAATACTAATTAATTGTATCCTATATATTGGCGAATTAGTTCCCAATTGTACCCTAAAGAGAGTGGTCCGCATACACTATCTTTAAGGATTACTCGCACAATTTCTTACGGAGTAGTATGAGTGAGAACGAGGAGTGAGAACCAAATGAAAAATCGCTATAGATGACAATGATGCACCGATTTGTTGGTGTAAATTCGATAATGGTTTTTTGTTGCCTTTTAATACCGTTATTTCAACAACATACTTTTGCAAATTTTTACTTATATACGAGCATTTGATTGCTTCAACCTCAGTAGGAAAGTTTTATTACATTTAAACAACATTCGGGCAATGCAAGTATTTGTTGCTCCAATGATTTACCAAAACACTTCGTTTCAAGTCCCCAGTGATTAAGATAGCATTAACCCTAATATTTCTCCTTATTTTGGCTATAGGCAATGGTTGTTATTATTGTTTTGTAGCATAAACAATTTCCCCAATTAAGTTGCAGTAATAGCCTTAGGATGGATACAAAACGTGTTCGGCTCAGGTTATATAGACCTGACTGACATGAGAACATTCTAAGAGCGATCTAGAGTAAATCTTCATCGAAACTGGTGTTCAAATTTAAAATTTATCTCTAGCCACTAAAACACCTACAATACTTCTCATTGAGTTACAAATAAGCCGGGTTGTTGAATGTTACCTAGCCTATATACATATATATATGAAAATGAAATAATGAAAACTGTGTATTTGAAAACAATCGTGAGACATACTTAACATGCACTTAGGAATGTCGAGACCAGATGGCTATGGTATGCAACTTGCGTGCATATGTCTACGCGTATTAGAAACTACCCAGAATTCCCTTTCGCCTAGTGATTCTATTAAGTATAGAACTTCATGCATTGGTCAGCGAGCTCAGCATCGGGAATTAAAGGGGTGTAGTTTAAATTTCGGCTAACCTAGAGTACAACATCAATTTTCCAGCAGGGTTACGCTGAGGTGACATCACAACCATGCATCCTTTATAAAACATTGTGTGTGAAATGAATAAATATAAATCGCTTCACCGGTTTCATTTACATTTGCATATAAAAAAGTTTTTCATAATGGCAACTGGAAAAACGGAAATCAGGGGGCCGACAAACACCCACTTATTTAACCTTTTTGCACAGCATTTGTAAATCAATTTAAATGAGGAAATTTCATTGCGTTTGCAAATATATTCTGCAAGCGTGTTTATGTGTACAACGTGAGGTATAAGTTTTCAATAGCCAACAGAAGCAGCAGAATAAATGGTCTAAAACAGACAGAATTAAAGTCCTCAATTCAGGGGAAGCAGGAAATTTATAACTTTGTTAGTAGTAAGCTGAAGATATGCTTCAAGGCTTCTGCAAGAATTAATTTTTATTCAAAATGCGTTATCTATAATGGGATTAGCCTGAAAGCTGATCTAAATTAGTAGAGCCACACTTGCTACATATTGACGAGCTATAATAAGCCAACGAGTAAGAAATTCCATTGTGAATCCAAAGCCAAAGTGAATGCTTCCCATTATTTAACAAAGGCGATGTAACAATGATAATTCTTCGGTGAGCTTCCGGCCGAAACTGAATCCAGCAGTCGGTGGCAATTTGTTTGAAAGATTTTCAATATAAAGCTGTTTGTATTATACTGAATGTCTCTATAACCATCTACGTAATTTAACCTCCAACCACCGCACCACCAAGCTCTTGTGCTGATTGACATAACCGACACGTCCGAATCGCACACTAGGACGGCGGGGCTTTTGAGTGTGGAGAGAGAGGTTTACTTCTACTTCTAGAACTATTTTCGCCAACAACGAAACAACAGTCTGAAAACTCGTTTGGTATTATATTAAAGGGTTCGAAGACGTAGAGAGCAAAGGAAAGATAGTGTATAGCCTGGTAGCAAAACAAAAACAAAATTCAGCTTTTCGGCGACCTAACACCTTCGTTTGATGGCAGCACCATTAGCTGTTAAGATGTTAATAATTCAGAAAACAGGAATTGCCATTTTCAACCAGATTCAACCAAAAAAGCTTGATTCGAAGTACCAGTGCGCACAAATCGTTTGAGGTTTGCGGTCGTCGATTAGGCATTCAATGTAGTCGAAAATGATCTCAGTGAAAGCAAACACAGCGGGGTAGTAATTAGAATTTCACAGCAACTGCAAATTGTATCGCAACCATCATAAAGCTCCATCACTTGGCAGACCTATTTCCACCTCAAAGGGATAGCGGTACAAGCAGCAGCGTTCAATTGCCGAAATCTCGAGCTCTCACAATCAAACCTCGATACACAGAATATACACGTACCCCAGCACGCCTACATATGCGGTGTAGAATGACTATAGAGCAAACTGCTGGCACACACATATAGGTTTCTATGTACAGCTTGGCCGTTTCCAAACAACGACAACACAAATACGCATATATATTTACATGGAAATGCGGTCTTCCATGTTGATGTGGTAGTTCACAGGAAATTATCTACTCACATACCGACACTTCAAAAGAATTTTGAAACAGTTCTATATATAATACTAATACTATGGTATATCAGATTTTCAAATAACATTTACCTCAGAATTCATGCAGACGCTTACCTTTAATTGGTTCCAATTATGTTGTGATGTTTAGCGCACTCCATCAGCGGTTAAAATCTGTTAAGTTAAGGAGCTGGGTGGCGTATCTTCCATGGTCAGAAGAGGCAATTTAATTAATAATTTTCATTAATCTCTAGTTATGATTCAACGGAACTTAAATCTGAAATTTTCAGATTCAGCAATAATGTAGATGAATTAGTCAAACTCAGAGTAGAGACCCCAAGTAGTTGCTAAGGCTTCTTATAGTTCTCCATGAATAATTTGCGGCTCCACACAATTATACTCTGTGATACAGAACATACGCTGCATATATCCTCTTCAAACAACCAAAGCTGTTAGAATTGAGAAGATGATCTCGAATAAGTGTGACCCTCTTTTTAATGATATGTTTCAAAAGGTATACAACAGGTGACCCAAGGATTATATTTTCAGAACCGACAACATTTTTAGCTTTATTTCTGTTTATATCTAATAATGTTGTATATCCTTTATACTGCAATCGGAGATAAGCGCCACACTCAAACTCTACATTCTTTATATTTTCAATAAAAAATCAGCAGTATTCATGGATCGCCTACTTGACTTTCATGATGACAGCAAAAAGCGAATAAGCGCCCTTAACAGTGGCGAAGAAGGTGTCGAGATGTATTTTGATCATGCCACCGGCCAAGGCGGTGGTAGTTTTTAAAGCGCGTTCTGTGAACAGCATCATTTGCTTCTTGAAGCGCCGAGTTTGATCGATCCAATTGCAGCGAAAAACTTCGTACTGTAGTTGACCGAAGAGAAGCTGAAGGCTGCTGCCATAATAGCAGATGGGAAAAATTTGCAGAGGCATGGATACGAAATATACCAGATAATACAGACGTTCGAACGGCGTATCCACGTAGAAAAGCATCACGATCATTGCCACGCAAATATTGAAAGCGGTAACGGTGAATTGTATGAACATCGGCCAGGACATAACCTCCTGCAATAAATCGAATAGCCTGAAATGGAAGAGCGAATTCATCTAAACCTTTAATTTCTTTTTCTCTAACGCTTACTTGTATAGATTCTTCTGGTCCTTGATGCAACGCACCAGCTCCAACTCATTATCCTGCATATGTACACAATCATTGCCAATACGTGATACACGAAGTCCGAGCAACTTTATGTGACCCGACAGCAGGCAACAAGTTATGGGTGGAAAGGTATCGTCAATAAAGTTTTGGAAAATTTGATAGGAAATACCAACGAACTGGTACACGTTCGCCACGTAGAAATTTCGTGGAGATGCACGCCAATCGAACGGAAACCAGGCCGGATACAACAGACTGCGCTCTTTGCTAATTAGGAATGCCAGCTCTGCCGTCACAGCGACCGCAGCATACGCACACACAAATACAGAGACAACATTCCTTACGCTTGTGCGCATCCAAGCAAAATATTTGCGTTCCACCTCGCTGCTCACGCGAGCATCCAGTTCCGAAAAGGTCTGCTCGATCTCGCGCATAATCCGCAACTTCCGCGTATAAATCAGGAACTTCAAACTACAGGCGATGCAGGTGACACACACAGCGAGATTCTTAATATTGCCGGCTAGCGAACCGTTGCGAAAAAGCGCCAACGCCAGATGCAGCGGATAGCAAAGGGTCACCAGCGCGGTGACCGTGAGTGCGTACGCCAAATATATTAGGCGATATTTATTCACGGATAAGTCGCCACCGCAGATACGAAAGCCCAACCAGTGGATTTTAAAAAAGGCGTTGCTATTCACTGACTGATTCATAGCTAACTCACTGGCTAACGTTACACAACTCGAAGTTAATGCGATTCAAATTTTTTTCCTTCGTATTTATAGTTGGTAATGAGTTAGGTGAGTTCAGAGGGATTCAAGTATTGGCACGTTACACGTTGGCGGGACAATTAATAACTTAATTATATAATTGGTGTCGCGTGACATTGCTGATGAAGCAATTACAAGAATTCAGGCATATTTAATCGGAAACATGCAGTTGTGAAGATATTTTGGGAAGGAATGAAACATTAATTTGCGATTTGTCTACCTGTCTGTGCAACTAACAGCTTGTGTAAAAATTAAGCTATCTTGACAAAACATGGCACGCATGTTCATTGGCGATGTATATAAACTAGCGTCAGAACTGGAACCTTAGTGGTTTAGAACTTTTTAGAAAGTGGGTTCGGTCCCGGGTTCTTTCTCATATATATGATATTCTTTGCAAATTACCTGAAGCAAACTCGGTGAGAATATTTCAGGTAGTCAACCTAATCGAATAATCACCAAAAGTATCAAGCTCAATTAATACGAAACACACCAAAGTTGCAGGATTTATATTGAGATGAAACCATGACACCTAGATGCGGAGGCTTTATATTTGTAATATGCATATAAATAGGATGATTTCCAAATTTAATAAATCTGATATTGAAATAAATAATGAACTCATTAAACTCACTCCACTTCTTATAATAAGAAAATCCGGCATAATTTTTTTCTAAAGACGAGTCTACATTTGGTATTACATTTGGCGCTGCAGGCGAGAGCTGTAGGCAAATAGGCAAATAGGAAGCGTTTTGAGGAAATCATTTAGGTTGGCGCTATTCTAGACGACTATAAGTATGGTGCCCACAGCTAAGAGCATTATGCACGCTTCACGACGATGCGCTGGAGGCAGTAGAGTAACTCGTAGCGCATTGGCTCACGTACATAACCTAACAGCAACCACAGGCGCCAATTTATGCGAAAAAACTGACGACTCTCAGCCCCTGTTGGATTATTCATTTCACATAATAAGCGAAAGCTTCAATCAGCGAAAAGTCCAAATAGTCATTTGGAATTATGGATTCAGTATTTGTATTATCCGGTAATTCTGTAGATGGTCCACAAGTTTACAGCCGCATCTGAATTTGTCGATAAGTTCATGAGGCATTTCTGGTAACACAGATTCGCACGGAAGCTCTCCATCGGAGAGATAGGAGATAGGAGAAGAAGATTGTTTCAGAAAAAGTTATGTTTCCATGTTAGTCGGAATCTGAGATCTATCTCAGGACCACAGTAGTGGTAGTGGACACCTCTAAGCTTTACTCTACCGCGTACCAAACAAATTTTCTTAATTTAAACTAAGTACATACCTTATATTTTCACCAAATAATTTTTGAAAACATACCTATGTGCTGTAGCCAACAAGTTGAAGCTTAAGCCCACTTAATTCTTTAGTTGATAAAACTGGGGCAACTTATAAAGGTATTATATAAACATTATCTCGCCAATAAGAGTGTTTGTGGGCTGTGACTATGCTTATAGTATCAAACATATATATTGTACATATTTAAAGCATTATATGATGAAATACAATCGTTTGTTATTTCTTAGTAAAGAGAATTATCGAGTAGCAAATTTTGGAAATTTTTTTTATATTTATTTCCGTATAATTTTCCTAGGGATTAAATAGTACTATATTATGATTTATATAACAAAACACAAGAAATAGCATCAGCGTAGTTGTTAATACCAAAGGATATCTAGCAACACTTTAGGAGTTTCCTATGTAGGAGTATTATTGTACAGCGTACAATTAACGGTAATCATTGAAGTACTTTAAAGTACTTGGAGTAATAAATTCCTTCCGAACATAAATAACTTTTGAGGTTATTAAAGCTGGGAAGAAAATTTATAATATTATTTACTATATCATCATTAACATCTTTCTCACTCGTGGATGATGCTCTCTTCGGTCCTTCTGATCAAAATTAAGCACTGTGGTACATAAAATTGTTTAACTATGTCTAACAGCTTTTTGACTTTTATTAACGGTGTTTCATAGGATTCAAATAATTCGATTGGGTTTGTTTATAATTGGATTTAGAGAAATTGTTTAAAAGGTCGAACCTTTTTAAAGTCAACGTGAGTGTCGAACACCCGAAAATATTCCTTACTTTATCCTTTTAATGCATCTGCAGCGAATTCCAATATTCCACAACCCATTACAATAACTGCTTATCGAATATTCCTTTCCACACACAAATGCACATATGCTCATACAGTCGCACACAAAGGTTTTGATTGAGCTCAAAAACTTACTTTCATTCTCATATATATGTATAGAAATACATTTGTTTTCGGATTTACTAACACATAAGCAGCACTGCCATACGCCATCACGATTAAGTTACAATGTGAATCTATATGCTCGGGGTGTACTTTTCTCCAATTCCACTTGAACCCTGCGGCCAAAGAGTACATTTTTCTCTTAGCCGACGCGCCTCGAACCATCTCCACTCCGGCTGTCACGACATTGGTACAACTCAGTCTGTATGTACTTTTGTATTTATGTACATTGCTTATGAGCTTTTTTGCTCACATATTGTTTCTATTTGTCTAAGTACGGATCAGCTCTTTCGCTTTGTTGTCTATATTTTCATTTCCCTGTGCTCCTTTGCATTCATTTTGCATTTTTTTTCACTTTCATTCGACTTGCCTCCTATTCCTGTTGTTGTCACTATGTTCGGCGGATATGTTTTCATATTAGAATAAGTAGTGCAAATTGCCAAGGCGTAAGCAGCCTACGAGTACACACGTATTCACACACATACACACATTATTATATACGATTACGTATGGTAATGTTGCGCATGGCGTATACGTTAGATATGCCTTTAACTTGACAATCTCTATAAATAATAGCGCATTTACGCTAACAAATAAATGTCTTACGCCAGATTGAAATCGCACATGCGGAAAACATCTAATATTTAGTCGAATTAGAATGTAGTAAAGTAAGTAGAAATTTGCTGCCGCATTCGTATATCGCATATATCACTCATCCTCTAATACCGTAACGCACTTTTGGTAATCTCAATCAGCTGTAGTAGACCATGAAAAGTGCGCAGATTTACAATATATTTATGAAGTCTATTTTCCTGCTTCAAATAGCCGCGAGCTTATAACGTGCTAGAATCCAAGACTTCTCTTCTGAAGCAGTTTCCTAATTTACTACTGTATTGGGGGCGTCGTCAATAGACACGGCTAATTAGGTACCTATGATCAAATGAGTATCCAGATGATATGCTGACAGTGCAATAAATACATACAACGAACAAAGAGATTTTAATCAAAATCATTAGCTCTGGCTAAGGTAGACTTCAGGCATCAGTTGAGTTATCACTATTAATCTTGATAAAAGAGCATAAGGGACAAATTTGAATGTTTTGTTGAAATATTGAACTCAGAGTTAATTGAAAATACCATGATGACCATACCACGAGTTTGTGCTGCAACTTGAACGAACTATTAAAATAAAAATATATTTACGTTTACATTCTTATTCCATTCGTTCGATTATTATATCGATTGAATAGTATAACAGTATTGAACAAAATTTATAGTCATATTAGAAAATCACCTCCATAACTCACCTAATATACCTACAAAAAGTACTACTAAATCTCAAACACATTTTCAAATTAAACATCGGCTAAATATCTTTTGAATAACCCATTAATTATTCTCTTCGTAACCCCGAACACATGAAATAAAGTCGTTTAAGCTAAGCGCTTTAAAAATTTGTCTTAAATATTTGCTTACCTAGCTCACTTACTTTTACACCCGAGTTTAATTCCAGTTAATTAGTATTCAAATGCAATCACGCTAGACAAGAAGATGGGAATGCAAAGCTCACAAAGAGTGCAAATTATCGCCAATGAGAAGCATGCGATGAGTTAGCGAAAATTGAAAAGTATGAGGAACAAGCAAGTGGGTCCTGACCAACTGAAATACTGTCGTTATAGCAGCATCCGTGTTCTCACTGAATGCAAATACTGATCGAATACAAATAGAATCATGAATTTTGGGCATCGCTTTTACCGGTGGGAAGGGAGTTACGTAATGCCTCAAGCGCAGTCTAATTGAAGGGTGGAAAAAAAGTCACCAAGTCTACCAAGGCATATCATACGCGGCCAGCAAGCACTTGACTGGCTGCCCAATATGCTAATTGTCACTTGAAGCAGTTGATGTTATTGATGATTACAGACAAATTGTATGGAATCAGCAAAGTTAGGAATAGAAATGATGAGCACTAAACATGTGAGCAGAAAGCACTTTATTTCAGTGAGCTCAAATCAAGCCCATACAAGAAGATATGGTCTCTTACTATGGTCTCGAACTATTAAATTTATAGAAGAAGAATAATAAATCACCATTTTTGGACAATTTCAACTCAATTTATTTGTATCACTATCAAATCAATAAAGCGCAAACTCAAATTCTCAGTTTAAAATGAGCGGGCAATCGCAGCTCAATAGTTTGGACCATAATCGAAGATTTTATTTACATATTGCAACAATTTCGACAAATCGATATTATGGCGTTTCAACACATTAATCGGGTATCTTGATTGGTATGAACTCTGAAAATGAATTATTATGAAACTGCCTATGAGGATTCATTCTCAACGCAAATACTTACCAATAGTTTCTTGACATCGCGACGGAAGCCGGCGCTGCGCAGTACGCGGTAGAAGTTGGCAAATTCATTATTATTATGCAGCTTACTCCGGATCAAAGAGCGAAGCTTTGAGCGTGGAATTGCGTTCACCAAACTCAGAGAGACATCTTGCAAAGTTCGCGGCACCACGATCGACTGCATTTCTAACTCAGTTATCTCCGAATCATCACCATATTCGGGTATCGAAATCATCAGGCAATTGAAAATGTTTGAAATACTGGCGATGGTTTCCGTAGTCACGCCAGCATCGGAGAAGCGTGTCATCAATTTCTGATAGGCGGCACTATCCGCAAGTTGTTGTGACACCGACTGGAATTGGTCGGTTTTGATGAAGTCCATGGCCTTACGGAATTTCTCGTCCTTATAATAGCCATAAGAGATGTAGTAGACCAACGTGTTCGCATCAATTAGATTGCGTATGTCGCGGAAATCTTGGCAAAGTTGATATTCATTTGCAGTCTCGCAGTCATCCACAGGCTGAAAGATGACGCGCCTGTGTGTCTCGCCCTGTGAGGCCCAAAGACAAAGGATGAGAAGAGTGAAAACTTTCAACATAACGGATAGTTCGTAGACAAATTCTATATACTGTTTCAAAGTCTATGCAAAGTACTCCTGCACTGTGCTGAAAGCGAACATCATCGGCATTATTTATACACCCAGAAAGTCACGGAAGATCGCCTGCCTTCGAGTTTATATGCATACCGTACATCTGTAATTGCAGTAAGTAAAATGCAATTACATCTCTTATCTATTTGTTGTTTTCCCCTCTGGTATGCAGTTACAACTCGTCAAGAATTTATGAGCTGCATTATGAGAATGTCTGCCGCTCGCTTTGAGAGATATTTATCAGTAATGTAACAAGCAAGTGAGTCCGCTCAACATCCTATTGACTTTGTTGTCGTGTACCAGAAGTGTGTTGTTCGCATGGAACTAATGATGATAAAATATTGTGAACTTAAGTAATTGTCTCGCATATTACCACTAGAAGGAATTCAATTCATTTGCCGCTTCTTTCGCTGACAACTGTCAATGTTCCTAGGAACATTTGAAGAAAATGGCTTGTGGAAAATGAGTTGTGGGCTAAATAAGAAAATACAAAAGAGGAATGTATTCTCAGCACTCCGTATGGATATTCTGCCAGAGCTGCTTCCACGCTTGAAATGCCTCACTCTAGAGCTCTACTTATATATAAAGATAATTAATATATTATATAGAGATATATATATATTGACAAATAGTCCGGCGAGCAATTGTTTGCCGGTAAAAATCCGGGTCTGTTCCAGTAATAGAAATGTTAGTAGGACGATGTAGGATCGAACTCGGTTGATAAACACTTTTAACCATTATATCCCGTACATCACGATTTTGTTCAATTTAGTCGCTATTTTTATACCTACTTAAGAAACAGTACCGAATATTTACATGTTTTTCAAGTCCATCGCTGTAAAAACCAAACCGCAAATTTTTACTTAACTTCACCTTGTATTAAATTTGTTCCGAGAGTGGTTTAGGTTCGGTTAAGTTCGTATAATTGATCATGGATTATACTTTGGTTATTTCCCGCTTATTTTAGTCTCTTTATTAAACTGGTTGACAGACCGACTAAATGAGAAAAGGTTGAGGAACTTTTACAAATAAAGTTCAGTAGAGCATGTTAGCCTCAATATAGATATATAGAGAGTATAGAATATGATTACAACAATGTTTTCCTTACTAAATACCAACGAAAATTCTCCATAATTTGTAAAGAATAGTGTGTCAAATCCGTTAAAAAATGTCGAAAACTCGCCACACTTCTGCACTGTCTCAAACATTTTCGCCGGCAGCTTATCAATTGACGGTAAGACTCAAAGGCTACTGAAAACAACTCATTTGCGTTGTAAAAGCAAAGAAAACAAATTGTGCCCAAATAAAATGAAGGAAAATAGTGTAAACAACACTGGAGCTTGCAGCTTCCAAGAATTCTTTATGTTACAGTATTTACAACTTAGGCAATTGGCTGAGTCTTTCTTTAAATTAAAGTTTTTAGTAAGCAGACGCAAATAATTTTAAAATAATTGTTTATTTGCTCTTTAGCCGACCCCTTGCATGCAAAAGTGTGCCTAGAATTTTTTAAGCGGGAATTATCTTACGCCATGTGGCATTGAACCATGTGCTTTACATGGGTACCTGACGTTTGTACAGCCTAACTCCACGGTGCTCAAAAACACAACGAATCAATATAATGCGTTGATCAGCGCCCCGTTAATAATAGCTTTCGCTAAAACCAACGGTACCGATCGGCATTGTTGAATGGACACAATAACCACCTTGGTAGGGCTCGATGCCTATCTAAAAGCTCTGCCGTAATTTGGGTCCGACACCCAGTTGAAATGCAACTCCACAGTGAGCTGCATCACCCAACAGCTCTATGCGCATTCAGGTGTTAAACCACAGCCACCACGATAATCCCCGAAGGGCCTACCGCAATGAGCAGGTTGGAGCGACAAGCTGACCAGGTGGTACCAGATTAAAGTCTCCGGTCAGACCTCGTAGCCTGGGCTACTTCCAGTTGAGTTACCCATTCAACTCAGGCTGGTGGCATTTGTAGCTTGAACTAAAATGCCTCTTTAAGTGTGTACATAATACATTTAAAGTGTTATAAACTTAGTTCAAGCTACTATATTACTTACTATTACTTAATATAACAATACTATTTCTGACATTTTATAGCCTTTAATTAGCCTATTTTAGAGAAAAGGCTATTTCAAATGAAGTGCATTTTATGGATTTTAGTCGCCCTTTACCACAGGCATGCCTTACCGTGGGTTATTCTTATCCCCCGACCCGCAGGGGGCACGTCATGTGGCATGTGGTCTGTGCCAAGTGGCAAGTGGTTTGTTGCCGACTGCAACGGGATCTCTAAATTAAGATTACAACAACAGCGATTGCCAATTGCCAGCCAATCAACTAGTGTGAACAACCAGAAATCCCCTTCTTTTCCTTCTTTCCCTTCTTTCCCTCTTTTCTTCACATCTCCCTCTCAGTGCACAGCGAAACTGTGGCCAGCAAGCGCAGGACAATCAAAATGCATACTAAGCCATATGCCTAGACACACTGGGGAATGGATACTCAACTCCAAGACTCAATTAAAATGGAATTTATTTCCCTATCTTCATGTCTCCGCAATCATCTTGGCATCGCTTGATTTTTCTACCCTGTCCGTTGTCATCTTTGCGTCGTTTCTCAGTAGTCGTCACTTTGGTTTTACGCTCATTTTTCTCATGCTTTAACAATGATTTTAATTCCATTGCTCTGGCATGTGGAATCTGCCATCTTTCAATATTTATGCTTTCAATTAAATTGTTGTATCTTTGTATGTGTGTGATGTCCGTGTGTTATGGCCTAATAGCCGGATGGCCTAATAACCGGACTGCGTGATCAGCACCAAAAGGGACTTTGAGAAACGTGCATCCATATTTGTATGTATGCGTGCGCCTATAATAGCAGCACACACACACGCGTCAATATGCTACAAGCTGCAATTGTTCGAACTCCGACTGGGATTGCTTCTAATTACATCTGTGTGTGTGCGTGTGTATAGGTGGTGCCGCAGCTGATTGAATTACCGTTTGTCCAGCATTGTATATACTGGCTTGGGGTACATACATACTATATATATACATATTTGTGATTGTTTGTATGAAAAAGAAATGTTGAAATCAATTTTTAGGTAAGTGGGTATCAATTTCAATGAAACCTGCTCAACATCCGTCGTAACATATGAGTACACACCACAAAGTGGTGCATTCGAGTGAGCGCGTATTTTTCCTTCAAGAATTTCGCACATTATTTCCATAAGCAGTTCGAATGGAAAATTCATCACAAATTCCTTGAGAATAAAACTTACAAAGTACTCAAATTAGGCTATTTTTTCAGATTGAAAAACATTTCATTTCGGTCATCGGAGTTTAGAAACAGCCTTCAAACGTCAAGAGCTAAATTCAGGAATAAGTATGGTAAAGGTAATGTTAGATACCTTCGCAATTTGTAAGAATCCAAGGCGTGAATATATTTTCAAGTGTTTGTAATGAAAAATGTTGCTTATGAAGGCAACATTCGTTATTAGACGAAATTTTGAATAGAGTACAATGAACAAAAATTTAAATTATTATATTTGTTATACGAGGTTAACGTAATATATAGACAGATTTCGCAAATTTCCTATGATAAAATACGCCACTGCTCAGAAAACATGTTTATTTAATTCCATTAAAATAACCCTATATAATTGATATATTCGGCATAAAGTCAGTTATAGGTGTTAGGGTTCTTAAATTCGGTATCTGGTGGCTTGCAAATTTATGTTTTGAGGCATATATATTATGATGGATAAGCTATTGAAATGAACACCAGTTTTTGCAGAAATAGCTCTAATTGTTTATGAGACACGTGGGCTAAATCTCCTAAAGAGCAGGTCCAAGCTCACTTTCAAAGTGACCCCCCGTGTCAAAATTGTATTCCACAGCTTATTTGAGTACTGATTCAAAGCAGTTTAAGTGGCAACACTTCGTATTCAAATAGATAAAAGGTAAAGCAATACAGTTACTCATGCCGCCCATTCCGATTATCGCTACTGAATATTTAAACATCGAGCAAAGGCCAACACAACTATGCAATTATTGGCTACGCAGCAATCTCTCCCTGGATTGTACATATATGCATAGAAACCTTGGAAATATATATATATACTCCATTTGTGTACCATGTTCCAAATTCATATCCCCAGTTCAACACATACTCCATACATACTCCATATATGTGTACTCCATTTACAGCGTCGACAGAGTAGAAAATACTAAGGCAACTGAGACCATTGAGGTAATTTTGCAGATTGCTTTATTATTAGCTGAAGGGAAGAGCACGGATAAACTAAAGTCATGTTGGCAACATAGCGGAGTCATGATTTTCTCAATACACGCTTCGTATAGCCCATACTGGAAATACTGGCACATTTCAAGGTTCCTCGACGACAGGCCACAACTTTTATTTATCCCCCTCCCCCCCAACTGCTTCCAATTCTTGTTTAACTTTACCTAAATTTAACTCAAATGCGTTATCTTTTCCGTTTTTAAATCTATTCAGCAACACATATAAACTCCTTGAAACAGAAATTCACTCAACTGAGAGGTGTAGAAAAAATATATCCGGTTCTTGTGTACTCCGTACCGTGACCCCCGCGACCGTTTTGCTTGAACCGAGGCCTCTGGTGTTGGAATTTCTTGTAAGTTCACAGAAAACCTGTTACGACCATATTCGACTACATTTCGATTCGACTACATCGATATTTCCCTGCTCGCTGCATTTCCGACAGACCCGCAATGTAACGAAAACGAAGTCGTTTCAACGTTTCTAAGCCCCAACGTATGTGCATAGCTATAAAATGTGCGCATAAATATGTGCAAATTAGGACAGAGATGAGAACTTGTTTCCTCGATTATCTTGCACAAGCCAATAGTGGTTTTTACTAACTGCCATTATATCGTGCTAAGCCAATCTATGCAGGAGTGTGAGAGACATGCCAATGTCCTTGTATGTATCATACATATACATGTGCTTGGAAAACTAAATGCAATTTGTCGGCAATGCCCAATTTTTTCTCCACTTACACGATGGCACTATCAGTAAAAGCAAAAACCACAAAGCCGACGGCTACGGATGTGTTTACATATCATACATACACACGCGAAAGAAGCGGGCAAAGTATGTGTACGTAGATGAAAAGCAAAAACTTAATTAGCCGAGGAAATTAGAGGGCATCCGGTTTATGGCGTAAGCAATTTACGAGGGCAACAATGTATACACATACACTAATGGAAGTACTCACGCGCATACTAAGTGCACTGCAAGTAATCAACTATGCGCAAGGTGTTCCCCTATTTCTTCTTACAAGAAGCCTCAAAAGAAAAATTTTGGTGAGGGGGAGAAAGGAAAATTCAGAATCAATGACAGCTTGCTGATATTTCCGGAGACTCCTAACATTTGCACAATATCTCAGTAGTTCAACCTATACGTTATGATGAGACACATCAGTTAAAGTTTAGTGGCCATAACTACCGAAGTGGCGTTTCGCTTCTGTTAAAATACAGTTCAAATGAAATTAAGTAGAGACCAATTCCAATCATAGATGGGCTGGTCCATCTTTAGTGAACCAATTATTTATGAATAAGAATGTCAAAGGAAGTCGTAACAAATAGACGGGAAGTACTATTATAACACAACGTATGCAAGATCAACCGCATGTAGTATGTAGTATCTTATGTTATAATTGTGTAAATATTTAATAACAAACTGCATCAATTCACTTATATCAGCCGGAAGGAAATAATTCCACATATAATATGTATACAAGTGCTATTTTATTTCGATTCATATACATTGAATAATTTTGAAAAGACCTTTTCACGGACAGACATACTGTATCAACATTCATTTACGTCGGTCTCTATTGATTTTATTTAAGAAAATTTATTTCATGGCGTAGTTTCGATAAGCGGAGACTCTTTCTATAATTCTACTGAATTGGGAATTCCAAAATATATCTAACCAAATCAGTCGGTTAATAATTGTCAAAGATATTCCTTGTTTCACGATGTTGTCATAAAAAATTGGGTACCCTGTAATGAGAAGTAGGAGTTCAGGTAGGTAAATCAGTCCCCAACAATGCCACTCCACTAAATATAACTCATTAAGAGAATTTTGCTTGGCAGCTCCCAAACATTCACCCAAACTTATCTACTTCTAGAATAGAATCTGAATATTCAAACTATTATTCCAAAATACTCAACATAAACTTCGTTATGCATATGCGAATTGTACACTGTTCACAAACCAATTGCTTAATAATTCAAAGCATTTCACAACACTTCGGCATACCTAAAAAATTAACTACCAATGGAGGTATGAGCTTCGGCATATGTATGCAAATAATGCATGTACATATGTACGTAGATATGTTCTCGTATTAATAATATGGAAACATCCGAAAGCGGGTCCTGAAATTCGTTAAAATTTCCTGTTAACCTGAAGCCTTCCGGCATTCCCTTCACTCGTCTATGCACCAAAGCAACTAAAAGACTGCAAATGGTTGACCAACGAAGCATGTTAAGAGACGGCTGAACTATTCGTTTGGATTTTTTTTTTGTAATAGGAATGGATGCTTGGTTTAATCAAACGTCATCAACATTCTCGTTAAAATTACAGGTCTCTGAGAATAATTTAAAAAGATGCGAATTGTAAGAAGTTTTAGTGCCAAAATAAATCAAACAGCGCCATTCGATTCTAACCGAGATTTTTTAGATATTTTCAACTTAACATTATTAATGTTGTTTATTAAAAGAACTGCGTTATTATAAATTTAACTACGAAAGTAATAAATTAGTAATTTTCCAACCTTTTAAAATTTCTCATTTATCATAAATGTATCTGTCATTCGGAGAAATCTTAAAACTTGCATAGCCATTCTTCCCAAATAGTAGAAGAGGTTGGTCCAATTGTGCAAACTAGTACTACTTGAATTTGAAAATGCGCCCAACACCCACCAACGTAAAAAATATGTATGGTAATTAAATATCGGTACCCTTATCACAATTCCAGCAAGACCAACTGAAATTTTTTTATACTCTCGCAACATGTTTCACAGAGTATAATAGTTTTGTTCGCCTAATGAGAGGGGGGAACCTAAATATGAAAGAAATCGGTCTAGACCTTGGTCTAAACCAGGTATCCTTAATATAATGATTTACGCCACGGATAACTTTTTTATTTTATGCACAATATATCAAATTTCGTCCCTTAGTTGAGCTTATATCGCATATATCTCAATGGAAAATATCTCAACAAAATTAAGCTAGAGTAGCTCCATTAGTATTATGTCATTTGGTAGTAAAAATTATGGCTCTAATGGGATGAATGTAGTGATTTGTGTTAGTTAGATTGATTTTAATTGAAACTAATTAAGTTTGTGATCTGTAGTCTAAGTGAATAAAATCAAAAATATGATTGTAATCCATTCTCGGTTTCATTGAATGATGAATCTTGTATTCGAACGCAACCTGGGAATATTGTTCCACATTTGATTCTTGCTAATTGTGAGAGTATAAAATGTTTGGTTACACCCGAACTTAGTCCTTCCTTACTTGTTTTTAAATATACTTTGGATGCAAACATATTGTTTGAGCGTGGGTATGAAATAAAATAGCTTTCATTGTGCTTTTAGCACCCCACATCTTTTTGGCAATTCATTTTGGCATTCACAAATATTCACGAGCACAAACTGGTTGGTCACGGCCCGTCAGCACTCCAAACGACTCCGTGCGCTTGTGCATACATACACATGCACATATGTATGGAAACACATGAAGGTACATGCATTCTTGTGTATGTAAGCGAGGGTATATGCATTTTACATGACTCCCGGTCGGCTATAAGTGAATTGCTTTTAATTTTACACACTGTTTTATGAAAGCAGTTCATTAACGATTTCACTTTTGGTGTGAATACTTATGCTTTCATCTATGCATGTGTTTCCATGATTTATTTTTACCAAAAACACAACAAAACAGTCCCGACCATATAATTTAACGGAAAGCATTAAGCAATATGCAAACTTTGTGTGTGTGAGCGATCGACCGGGCGTATGAGATATATTCTGCTGTGAGTAGGGGAGCGTGTATGGAAATATGTCAATGTATGAATAACAATTACTATTTGTCTTCGCGAACGAAATGGATGAAAGAATGGCACTTCTCAAGTTGAAGAAAATATTATTTATTTGTTTTTCGAGTACAAACTTGCTACATACATATTTATATATACATATTAATGTATGTATTTCTTATGTATTATAATTGAATGCTTAGCTGGAATAGCCAAAAACAAACTTTTGAATCTATTCGAACTGCAAACAGATAATGTAAACACATCTGAGGTCTGGTTTTTGTTTTTTTCTTTTCAAAATCTAAAAAGTTATCCAAATAAGTTATCTAAATAACTTTTTGTTACTTCAATAGAGAGGAGAAATAGCGGAATATAAATACAAATACAATAAAGCTACAAGTCCGTCTGTTTCGGTTTGAGTGTAAGCTACACTGATTTTGAAAGTGAACATTGCGGTTCTGTAGGGCTAACCGGACAGACACGATAATAGATCACTGAAACATCACTTTGCTCTTTTTTACAGGATTTATTTTATAAAATCCTCTTTATTTGTTGTGAAGTGCTTTATTCCAGCATCTACTTCTTCTACAAGCCACACTAAACGGAACCATCGGATATTTACATTCAGATAAATCACAGTTAACAACACCGCAGCACTAAGTGTCGCTTCCACCCTCTCCACCCTCTCTACCACAGCTCACGATTGACATCCAACACACGACGCTTCAAGGACAACTGCATTGCTAGTAGTAGCAGCATCAGTAGCAGCAGCAGTCAAGTGAAGTTAAGATTATATTTACTGACGATTTCACTTCATTGATGGCATCATTCAATCATCATCGACACTATCAAGCGGCTAACCCAATGGAAACCACAAAGTACGAACAGCAAACTACTAAATCCACAAGGACAAAGAAAGGATACAATTGTGTACTCTGCAAATATTGAACAGCGTTGGTGTCCATGAGAGCGAGTGTGATATGATAAAATGTAAGCAGGTGAATAAAATGGTATGAGTAATGTGGTAATGTGGTGATGAAATCATGTGCATTGCTGCCAGCACAGAGAGCGTTGAAAATCAAAACACTCAATTTGACCAAATGTTACCTTGATTGCGTTTCTGCACCGTTAACTCGACTAACAAGATTAGCAAGTGACGAAAACTACGTCTGCGGCAGAGTGTGTGTTTATATGTGAGACTATATAATAAAGTTCCATAAAATAGAAAAATAAAACGCATTTTAATGCATACCAAAGCAACAGAGAGCTCAGGGCATTGTTGCTAGGAGCTGCGGGGGATGTTATGGAGGCCAAGCACAAACGAAGCGGCGGAGACCAGGAATATTAATAAAAAGCCAAACCACACGAGTCGCTTTCCGATTGAATGCGTAATTAAGTAGTCAACAGTAAAGCATAAAATGCGCTGCCACTGGCCACTGTGCCTCACCTGGCCGCTCCTAAAGCACCATCAAAGGCCACACAGCATGCGCCGGCTTAAACAAATGCCACAACGCACGAATAAACACAAACACCAACAAACGAATAAGGCGACTTTGCTGGCGTTGCGGTGTGGCAGTCGGCAAATTATGGCTTGCTTATAGGGAAAGGTGGGCCTCACTAATACAATACGACGGCAATCACACGGTTTCTTAGCTAACTAACGGCAGGCAAGTATAGTGAAGCTTGGACAGCAGACGAAGGTGAAATAAGCGAACTGGTAAATGCCTAACTGGTTGTTGCAAAAAACCTGGAAGGAAGTGTGGTTCTAAGCGACTATAGCTTTTGACCAGTGCGGCTGTCAGTGTGAGTGTATCCCAGGCCATAAATGTTAAATCAATATTTTGCAACAACACATTGGCAACGGTAGCAGATGTAACGGCATCAGAGGATACAAGCACACATATGTATGTCAATATGCATGTGTTAACTCACTCAAAGAAATGAGAGCATTTGCAAATTCAAAGCTACAAATACACGCACTGATCAAAGGGATGCCTTTGATAGCAACCAGCAGCAGGCTGTGGTAATATACGCTGCATATGCAGCATATGCAGCATATATATATATATATATATATATATAGCTCTGTAATATTTCAGAAATGTCTGCATATCAAGTTTATTTAGTAATCAAAGCGTTCAGTTGTCTTAGGGCAATATTTATCATACAAAATAATGCCATTAATTCCGGGATTAGAAAAGCAGTATAGCATTTCTCATAAATCACCAGGAATTTTTTGGAATAAATCAGCTTTTCAATTCGAAGAAAACACAAAAGTAGTGAAATTTTGCAAAATCGGCAAGCTAATATTTAAAACTTTAATATTAAATCTTAAAATATGAAAACCATATATTTTTATTGAAAAACATCAACAAATATGGGCACCACTCTGCGTTATATAAGAGTTTTCACGTTGAGTATGCATCGATGTGTCCACCATGTACTAGATGCTTTCTTAAGCGATAGATTGGACATATTATTTTTGCATAGAAAACCAAAGACTATAAATAATTTGCATTTCACTGAACACGAATGGACAATGTGTTTCCGAAAGAGCACTAAGAATATGCTTACAACCAATGTGCATGCAACCAAGCATGCGATTACGAACAATATGTGAGTGAATATGTGTGTGTTTGTGAAGTGTAAACCCCAAAATGAAGGTGTAAGCTTAAGTAAATGCCTGCACATGTATACACGTATGTGCGAGTATGTAATTGCGTTATTATAAGGCATGTGCCTATGTGGCGCGTACAATATGGCGTATGAGTAACTGACCCACCGGCACTCTGGGTAATAATGAAGGGTTAAAATCTATCAAACTTTTCTCATGCGATTTGTCTTTTTTCCAAGAGTGCTTTGTGTTGATGGCTCTTGCATTACATCTAATATAGGTAAGAAGATGTCAAAAATATTGTGAGCACGCATATTTGGGTACACAACCGAAAGGAATTTATTACCTTCGCCAATGGCATTTTGGGCTAACTTTGGCAGTGGTAAAGAGCACAAAAATACAAATTTTCAGAAAAGGCCAAACAA
The DNA here is from genome assembly GCA_021498325.1 of Bactrocera minax. Lineage (NCBI taxonomy): Eukaryota > Metazoa > Arthropoda > Insecta > Diptera > Tephritidae > Bactrocera > Bactrocera minax. The sequence continues at coordinate 283,876 of JAKEEE010000067.1, read as the reverse complement.
CTGACCAAACTGGTCAAAGTTAAGGAAGCGATGGCAGTCGAAATCCATAAGGGCGAAAAAATTCAAAATAAGTACTCGCATGCTCTGATAATCACGCACATGTCTGTATGATTTATTGATTATGAAAAAATAAGTGGATTGCAAAGCAAGTACTTGCCGTTGTTTCCCCAGACAGTCACAAAATATATTACTATAATTGCACCTGCTGACCATAATTTTCAGCGCTTCAACTTGTCAACGATGCTTAAATGGCAATTTCTCAAAATTGTCTGCTCCACTGGCGCGTAACCGTATCCACTAGTAAGCCACGCATTCCTACGAACTCCCGTGACCAACGCGAAATTCCAAAAATACAATACACTCTTCGATTAGCCGGCAACAACAAAGCCGAGCATTAAATGGAAACCACTCAACAGTCATCCTTTCTGGACAGCATTTATGCCATCGTGTCAACGCTAACGTGGGTCAAACCGACCGTCACACATCATGTCACACAGTGACAGTATTCGCCTTGCTCAGCATCACTCGTTACTCGCCTCGCCTCGCCACGTCAGCAGTCCGATAGACAGATATGTGTGTGTTTGTGTGTGTGAGTACTGCAATATCGACTCCTCACTAGCTGTTCAAAAACTCAACTATTATGCGTTATCAATAGCTAGCAACAACAACAATGCAGCATGTGAAGGGCATTTCGCATTTTATGTCAACAATGTGATTAAGATAAAGCAAACAACAAATTTACTTTATACACAAACACATACACACATATATATACGCGTAGGTGGAACTATGCGCCGTTATCATAACTGTTGTTTTTATCAACAACATATTATATTCACTTTCTTCAGTCAGGCTTTTCTGCTGCTTGTTTCATTCATCAGCATTATAGTGTTTCAATTTCTAATGAATTAATCTTTGTTATTGTTGTTGTTGTTAATACACTTGTAAGTACAAAGGCGATTAAGCTCAGTTCGCTGACGTCCGTAGTCAATAACGTCAATAACGTCAACACGCATAACATCAACCAAACGTAGTACACAGCCAAGCGAAGACATTGCTGTCGCCAAAGCTTTTGAACCCCACAGTGGGAGCTACAAAATCGACACGTCCGCATCCCCAAGTTATTTGCGGGAAGTCTCTCTATTAGCCATCATTCGCCAGTTCATTCAACAAATACAGTGAGCCAAGCATTATTATTGGTAAATGTTTTCATACTGCTTCGTCCTCAAATCACTTTTCATACGAAATTTAATATGAGTAAGGGAATATTTAAGGAATTCTGGTACACGAGCTTGTTAAACATTTGTCAGAAATGTATTTATATATTGTACAAAAAGAGTTTGTTTATATTGTACAAAGAGTAAACGACGGGTAAAGCGACACCGAACGCTACCGAACAAAAACCATCCTAACTATTTCCCACTTTAAAACTTCATCAGACCGTGAATTTATCTCTAAACTCTAAACCAAATCCTACTAAATCTACTAAACTACCCGGCAAGTATCTATAATCTATATAAAGTCAGATCGGAATATGGATAATTGAGTCTGCGATTACGAATTCTCTTAAATAATCCATCCTCTGAAGTACGTTCAGTTATAGCTCCAAGCCGATTCTTCGCTTCCATTATTGTATTCAGAAATTATTGAAAATGAGACTTTGATTTGAGAACATCTCCGGCAACACTAACACACTTGCTGTCAGGGTTAGAAGGAATATAATTTCATCCAACAATTTAACAGGAAAGGAAATCAGGAACCTGGGTGAATCTATTGTATAATCCCTCTCTCTTTGCAGCAGTGGAAACGATTAAGAACCTGACCAAATAAATCTTGAACGATCTTAGTAGTTATTGGTCTTTGCCCTAATAACTTTGCTTGATGTCCTACCAAACTTTCTCCCTCTTTTTGGTATTATCTGCTGTTGTGTTGTCTAGAATTTCTGTAGGCTATAGATTCTGTAAATACATGATATAAAATAACTCGTCCACGTTTTGGACTATGGTTATTTCTCATGAAGGGATTGTCTATTCAGATAACTTTTTTTTACAAAATAAAAACATTGTTTGACAGAGTCCATAAAAGAATAAATAAGGAGTTATGGTAAGGTGCAAATTGCTAATCGTAATATTCATAGATGAATAATAAAAATTTTCTCTTTAAATCCGGTGCACAAATGTCTATAAATATGTATAGTTATATTGCCGAATATGCATGAGTTCACTGCGAATTATCTAATTTTCATTGATTGGCTCGCTTCTCCACGAAAGTTAGACAAACTCACGACAAATCGCAAAAACTAAAATGCCTTATTTAATGTTCTGTAGCTGCGGGCAAACGATTTAAGATTATCACATTTATTTTATGTTTTGTTGTAGTCTCCTGCAATACTTGTGGTGGATTTTATGATGATCTTGATGCCAATTTAATTGGCCCAGCTTGAAGCGTCATAAACGCACACAAACGCTAACTCTTCAACTACTTGCGGGCCGAAAAGTGTTTGTGGAGCGTATTCAAAGCGAAATTGGTTTACTCCACCTACGTCCTTCCTTCGTACTTTCAGTATTTTCACTTTGGAATGGGCATGTGAAGTAAAATTTCACGGAAGATTCGTTTTTGTATTATTTAACATAGTTTGCATACGAAGTAGAGGATACTGCCTACGACTTTTATAAGAGCTGCTCGCTTTGATAGATTTTGATGCTCGATCTTTTCGATCGAAGAGGCTAAATTAAGTTTTTCGGCAAACGGATTGATGTTTATCAACTTTGAAGGCACCATTTATTGCCACAATTTCGCTTAAGCTTAATTTCATGCATTTACCAATACGTTGGTAAGACTAGAGTGACGAAGTTGCTTCTCCAACGGAACAACCTATATTACAGAGAGAACCTTTACATTAAGGGTGCAGCTGGCACGTAATATTTTCAATAGCCCCAAAAAAATGATAAACTCTTAGGATTGGATGAATCGCCAGTAAATATATAGGTTGTGCATTCTCTCGAATAAATATTGTGGGAGGAACTGGAATGTGGGTCGTTCTTGTATGCTTCTTCATTATGTACCAATTCGAAAAATTTGGTAAAATATTTGAAATTCTTTAATCTTTATTTTGAAATGTATGCACATATATGTATATACAAATATAATAAATACATAGGTGGACAGTGGTAAATTTATTTCATTTGACAATAAATCTTGGTGCCAATAAACAACAAACGAGTTCAGAAAATACATTTCACTCTGTTCAATAAACTTATAACCATTAAAGCATTATTAAAGCGTATAAAACAATTAATATTATATCTTCTTACGAAAATCAGTTTAAAATATTTCTAAAGTTCAATATACAAAATAATGTTTCCTTTCCTCATGTTGGAATTTACTCAACATTATCTATCGATAAAAAACAAAAATAAAATTATGTGATTTTTATATTTATGTATTTGGCTTCAATGTATTCTCCTTGCATATAAGTACTGGTGTATATGTTCCATGTGTTACATATTTACATTATACATTTTTTTTTACAAATATTAGAATACGTCTTTGATGTACGTCTCTTTTGTTTGCGACGATGGTTAGTGTTTAATACAATATATATTCTGTTGTTGTCGTTTTGTACATGTGTTTGTTTTGATTATGTTATTGTTTTGTTAAATATTTTAGTAAAGCTAAACAAAAGCGTCTTGATGCCTTCAGTAAGCAAATCATTACTGCATTTACTATAACTGCACTTCCTCAAATTATTGTTCGTTTTTAACAAAAATAAATTACACTTTAGAAATAATTGATTTTGAATAAAAAAAAAAAGCTTCCTCGTGCAAAATGGGCTTGTACGAATGCGCTTATATTTAATGTCAGTACAAAAGTAGGCAGTAGCACAACTTATCAACTAATATTTAGTCACGATTGCTATTGCGTTCACTATGAACTACCACCCACTAATGGTTTGCGGAACTTATTATTTACAGGTATATTGTACAATTAATCTAATTATCATTATAATTGCTTTCAGTTTTTCAGTTTTTCATTTTGAAAATTTTGTTTTACATTTTGCTTTATTAAAAATATTATTCGTACTCAGCAAATATAATATATATGAGTGAATCACTTTTCCATTGTTAATATTAGCCCCTTGTAAAGCTACACGTCGACATATAATTTGTTTAATATCTGGATTACCAACAGCAGCTAGTAGATTCTTCTTCTCCGAAAGCAATATATCCAATGCTCCAGGAAGGCGTCTCAAGTCTGCCCACGCCCGTCACTTTGCGCTCATCATCGACTTCTACTTGTATACCGACGTCTACGTATGGCAATCGAATAGCCGCATTGCCATTTTTTGCTGACAACGCTGCACAGGTATGACTTAAGGCAGTATTGTTGTTCGTATAGGCTGATATGGAGTCATACGAATTGAATTGGCGCAGTGAATGACTTTTACCCTCATCCGCCAAACGCACCAGACCGAGTGCGGTGGAAAGGAATACTTGTTCCAGGCCCTGATCAGTTTCCGCTGATGCCTCAAAGTAGGTAGCGCCGATGGATGAAGCAAACAAGTAGGCTTCGTCGTGCGCAACTGCTCGCTGTGCTAGCAAATCAAGTTTGTTGCCGACCAGTGTAAGTATCATAGGCTCCAGCACGTGGCGATGCAACTCTTGAATCCACGATTTAATATCAACAAATGTTTTATGTTGCGTTAAATCGAAAACTAAAATAGCTGCATTGGCGTTGCGATAATACATTGGTGCGACAGCTTTGAAACGCTCCTGTCCAGCTGTGTCCCAGATCTGGAAGTAGGCAATGTATTTTTTATAAAATGCATATAATTCTTTAACTACTGTTAATCTCATACAAGAAAAAATATTCAAGAAAACAGACGTATGTCTGAAGGTTTCGCCGCAATTGATAAATATATATGCGTGAAAATGTATACGATTCATCATATGGCAAGCTATTTCACAAATAAAAATAACTCGTAAGAATATGATGTTACTCACAAGCGAAAGTAGAATTCAGGCACGAGCTTCATCACAGTTTATACTATTTAATTTGTAAGTACATACATATTTACGTATATACGAATATAACAGAAATTACAAATCTTACACCTGAGTTGTTGTTCTTTTTTTTTTTGCTTTGTTAGTTTTTGTTTCGCATTATGGCAGATTTAAAAAAGAATTACTACATCTTAGATAAAACTTAAGCTCAATAAATATAACAAGTAAGGAAGGTTTAAGTTCAGGTGTAATCCAACATTTTATGCTCTAGCAATTTGCAAGGCCCAAGGGCGGGGAAATATTTTTAGGTGTTGGCAAAACTTTATATTAAACAAAGAAAGACGTTCACTGACTTTCATTTAGATACCTCACAGATTGACCAATATTTCCGGTAAAAAGTCGGTCATTGGCACTGAGGTCCACATACTCGGCAACTGGTGTCTTGAAAAGTTCTGGTCAGATTTCGACAATTTTTAGACATGCGACGGAATACCTTGAAGGCCCTATTTGTGCGATGTTTTATTTTCATATCTGGCGCTTGATTTCTATTCTGTGAAGTGAAAGAGTCCGAGGGTTTTAAAATCGTGATATATAGGAAGTAGGCAATATAGCATACAAATATCACGATAACGTTATGCATTAAATTTAGTTGAAATTGGTATAGTAATTCTTGAGGTCGGAGATTTAACCTAAAGGTAGGCGGTGCCACGCCTATTGTCCGCCATGCCAATTTTTATATCGATTCTAATACCCTTAATCTTGGCTGTGAAATTTAGTGCTTCTGACGTCTTTCTTCAGCGAGTTAACGCACTTTTAGTAGATTTCAACATATGTTCATTCAACTTTTGTATCAAAGGTGGTCGTGGATTTCACTCTCGGAGTACATTAGGAGATACTATAAATACTTGTTCCAAGCAAGTTTGGTTGACATAGCTTTAGTAGTTTGGGAGAAATGTGCATTAAACCTATTAGGCGAAGGGGCCACACACATTTTTTAAAACTTTTCTATCCAAAGATGCCCCTCCCTACTGTGATTCCCTGTATCAAATTCCAGTTTTATATCTTAATTGGGAGCTTAGTTATATTTTCCTGATTCTAATGTAACGGCATTTTTTGGGGTGGCAATAGTCCTATTCAGCCCATCTGCAATACCAACTTCTTCACAGTGCCAAGGAACACGTACACCAAGTTTTACTAATATATCAAAAATTTTACTCACGTTACCGCTTGCACGGACGGACGACAGACAGTTCCCAGAATTCAGCTCGTCTCGTCATCCTGATCCTTTATATATATGTACATAATTCTATATCTATCTCGATTCGTTTTAGGTGTTATAAACAACAGTTAGGTGAACAAAACTATTATACTCTGTTGCAACATGTTGCGAGAGTATAAAAATCGTGGCGTATATGAATAAGATTTCTTCAGACATTGCAAGACAACTTTAATCTGCTTGAGTAGAGAATGTACGACGATTACGATAGATTATGCTACAGTTTAAGATTTTTATAATCTTATAATTTTTAAACGAAAACGTTAAAAAATCTGCAGCATAAAAAGTTTAACACACCTGCTCATAAGCAAATAAATCTATAATGGATGTTAAGTAATTTACACAACTAAATATGTTTTACCAATTACCTGTAATTTTATTTTTACGTCGTCCAATAGCACTTTACATGTAAAAAAGGATGCCGCTATAGTTGGACCAATATCCTTATGTAAAGTGTGTTTTATATATTTTGTAACCAAATGTGTTTTGCCAACTCCTTGCAAATAAAAAAGAAAAATTTTTAATTGCTTGTAAGTATTAAAAGTTTAAAAATTTCTTTCTTTCTCTTATAGAAGAGCATAGTAAGGACAGGCGGGCAGACAACAGTCCGTCAAAGGTCTGTCCCAGGTTACATTCCTCAAAACTATTTCAGGAATGCTGAATATATGTATAAAAAAAACTGAGGATTATTAGTTATTAATTATTAAAATCCCCGAGATATAAACACAATTCAGGAATTTTTTAAATATTCATATCTATATCTAGATATATACATATGTAAATTCACATATTCAATGGTGATTTTTGTGATTCATTAAACATGAATTAACTCACTCATCGAATTCAAAAGTGTCTCCCGATTCTATTGTTTTCAGAGCATAAACTTTTCTAAATTATTAATTGTTATCAGCAAATACTGGAAAATATTTCACCAATACATATCAGCAAATGGGGATTGGACACATACGTGCAGTTTTTCTATAGCGAATATATGCCAAAATAAACAAAGAGCGGTACATAAGTAACTAAAGTATAACCATTGATACGTTGGTAAAGCATCAAAGTACAATACGAATATGTAAAATCCATTGTAGTTGTTTTCTATATTAGCATAAGCGGATTATTTTATCTGCTTACATTTAAAAATAGAATTAAATATACAAATCTACATCAACACTACATTTTCTTTTACCACTTATATGAAATAGGCATAGTACTTATTATTTAGGAATGTGCAATTTATAAGGAATGTGGAATGATAGAACAATATGCAATGTGGTCTCTTCAGATGGTTGTAACGTATATCAATACATATATATGTGCACTAATTATTTACTCCCGAGGTGTGCTTATTAAATTGTCTGCACCCTTTAAAGGCAGAACCATCAAGATTATAGCAAAAATCATATGAATCATATTATATATTACCTCTTGAGCCCAACACCACCACTTTGCCTTCAATTCCACGCATTTTTCATGAGCGTTGCTTGTAACTTAAAGTATCCTGATTCCTACAGCGTCGAAACGTCTATTAAAGATTTTCAAAAATATTTAAAGTTTAATGTTCCTCTGCTTGAAGTTAAAAAATGTTTACCGCCTTCTACTAGTTTGTTTCTCTTGGTTTTTACAAAACTCGTCTTTGAAAATAGCAATATTTTAAGCCATCACATTGCTTTGCAACCATGAGACTTTTTTCAAGTATATTTAAAGTGGTTTAAAATAAATTATAGCAGGTTAGGTTAAAATATTTAATAAATCCGTATATCAAATATTTATTTTACTACGACATTACTTTATTAGCAGAGAACAAAAAATAATAATCATAACAAACACTTTCGACTGTCACTTTTCTTTAGCATATCGCTATTTCTGCTGTTCTGCTCCTCAGGCCTTTTGTTTTTGTCGTTGCCACCAGCAAAGAAAATACGAGGTCGTAATTTCAAAAACTTTCAATAATATTGAGCTCAATAAAAATTTTTTGGGAGTTTCATTTTGATTACATATTTCATTGATCTGATATATATGTTAAAGAGTTATATCAAATTTTAATATCTAAAAATTTTGTGTTAGCTTCTGACATATTAAAAAACTCCTTGAAAAATAATGTTGATAAAATCATATCTGTATTAATGTTACACACACATTTGGTTGGATCCCTTAGTATCGGTTTTCATTACATTACTAAATCTGATTGTGGTTTAAACATAATTTAAACATTCATAATAAATTTTTAACTGTTCGAGAATTCGTCAATGTGTTAGAATTCGGATAAATTTCTGGTCAAGACAGCATTTTACCATACGACAGCATCATCAGACCTAAATAATCAATAAACAGCGTTCATAACAAAAAACAGCTGATTATTATCGGCGGTTGCTTTGCTGTCAGGTCGCAGTTCGCAGTTCGCAAATAAAGAGTACTGCTAATTTATTGTTGTAATACTACGTCTGGTCGTGAATGTATAATCTAGAACGTATCAATTGTGTTGGTTGCTAATTGCGACGCTTAAAAATATATATTGTAATTGTTTAATTCATTTCGCACACAATTATAGAGTGGAGTTAATAGTGTAAGTACAGAAAACCAACGCAATTTAGGAGCTCCTATTAACTGACTCACTATTCTTCGGTTGCTGTCTGCCTTCAAGTTTCTTCATACCAAAAGTTGAACGCTTCACGAAGATAAACAAAGAAATGTCTGAAGTGAATTTCGAGTGTATACGCTCAATCGAACCTAATGCAGCAAACAACACACCCGTCGCAGTCACAGCATCTACCTCTAACACATCGTCAACTGCAATTACCTCATCCACCAATGACAATATATCAGCTATACAATCCCAACGGTCGCAATCATTTGAAAATTCCGCAGATGCTTATCTCGAAGCGACTCGCATTCTACTCGTTTTAATTGAAAATATACTTAAAGAGCCCACAAATCCCAAATATCGCACCATACGTCTCGAGAATAAAACAATTAAAGAGAAACTACTCTCGGTAGCAGGCATTGCGCAGTTGCTTAATGCAATTGGCTTCCAACCCAACTCTATGGAATATACGCTGCCCCAAGACGTTCCTTTGAAACGTATTCAACAGTATAGGGACGTGTTGCAAGAAAGGCGTGAATCCTGGCTTAAAGGCACCCCACACACAAGTAAAAGTAAAGTGGATTATATAACCATTCGTATTTTTTATTTATGTACATATTTGTACTTTTAGCTGTGGCAGGTAGGGAAACCCCAAAAGTGAACGGCAACGATATAGCCTCATTAATGAATGAACAGAGCCAAAATGAACCATTGCGGCCGATTATCACGACAATTCCTTATCAGCAGCGTATTACATTTCCACGTGCTTTGGTAAATGGCTTATCTCTTTCATTTTTCGATTTGGTATTTGGTTTTTAAGTTTATTTACTTGAAATGTTTGTTTCTTTTTTTTTTTTTACTAGCAAACAAATAATGCTTTCTTACAATCATTGGAACTGCAATCAGATGCGGTTATGCAGTATGAGAATGAAAAGTTATTAGCAGCTGGGCGTGCGCTCATCCCCATAGATGAATTAACACAAAAAGCAAGCGAGAAGTTAATTGTTCTTCAGGAACAGATCGTTGGCGGTGAATGTAAAGAAAAAGAACCATGTATAAGGGATCTGTTAGTGGTGGAACTGTGCAATTGGTTCAACACTACGTTCTTTGAATGGGTTAACCATTTGCCTTGTCGCATCTGTGGTAGTGAAGAAAGTAAGCTACAACGAACACAAAGCGAAGGTGATCTCCACGTCGAAGTGAGCTTTTGTTGTGGGCAAGAAACCAAATTTTACCGCTACAACGATGTAGCACAGCTGTTAGTATCGCGGAAAGGTCGCTGTGGTGAATACGCAAATTGCTTTACATTTCTTTGTCGCTGTTTGGAATACGATGCAAGAATTGTGTATTCGCGTTTTGATCACGTGTGGACGGAGGTATTAAAGAAATGGCTTTGGATAAAATCTCCTCTTTGCATAAATGAATATATTTATAGGTATATTCAGAAAGCCAAGCGCGTTGGTTGCATATAGACCCCTCTGACAATGTGGTGGACTCTCCGCTGATGTATCAACACGGTTGGAAGCGACCAATTGATTATGTACTGGCTTACTCTTGTGACGATATGCAGGATGTAACATGGCGTTACGTCAATAACCATAAGCAGACGTTAAAAACCCGACATCTTTGTGGAGAAAATGAATTGATTGCCACAATTATAGCTATACGCAAAAAACGTCAAGCAGGACTTAGTGCGGAACGCATTAAAGCCCTGAGTCAACGTGCAATGCTAGAGCTATTTGAACTGACAGTGCAACGGTAAACCCAAACATTTATCCATGTTTTAGTGTCATATTATCATTTGATTTTGTTTTAGACAACCAACGGAGGGTGAACTGAAGGGCCGCAGCTCTGGCAGCTTGGCTTGGCGTCAGTCTCGTGGTGAACAGACATTTAATAATGTGAGAGAGAATTATAGTACTTCTATTTATCTATAAGTAAATTGATTCGTTTTTGTGGCATTTTCTATTTTTCAGATATTTGTTTTCACTCCCACCGACGCTGAAGTAGCCGCCAAGCAGTTTAATATGCGTTACAGCTGTGCCAAAGATATATATGAGCGCTATCTTAAAGGTAATTATTCTGTTTACTAAAACACATTGAGAGCTCTCCTAAAATCTCTCTCTAATTGTAATGCATCTTAGATGGCACTTCTGATGTAACGGTGTTTCAGACGTACAAGACTTGGCAAAGTGCACAATTTTCATCCAGAAACATCTTTCGCAAAGTAGAACGCGATTGGAAAATGGCTTATTTGACACGAGAAGGTGGGCGTTTTATCTGCATGTGTTTTTCATTTCAAAATTCAGAAATCATTTCGATATTTCAGAAGGTGCCGAGCAAGGTGAAATCGTTTGGAAATTCGACTTTAGTAGCGCTGATTTGAAAATCGAGTCATATAATTTGCGTTTCGAGCGCAAAACCTTTGGCGAAGGGCAAATAGAAGTGAACGTGATTTCTGATAGTGGTAGTGCGAACATTATTGGTGCCTCAGTATTTGAAATAAAGGCTGTATTATCGGGCGGTAAAGGCGATATTGCTTGGCAGCATGCTCAGCTGTTTAGACAAAGTTTAAATCAGGCTGAAAGTCTATTTGATTTACAAATTAACTTCATATAAACTCCATATATTTGTGCAAGAAATTATAATATTTTAACATAATAATAAATTGTGTATTGATTACTAATTAATTGTTCACGAGTAAACAAAACAAAAAAACCACTTCTTAAATTGTGCAACATAAATACTTGTATGTGTATTGCAAAGTATATTAACGTCAAAGTTTTAAATAAAAATAAAAATATATTTATATTTGCTACAAACTGAAAACAAAAATTTAAATTCATTATTATTCCTTTTTTTTGGGCAAAAACTTAATAGTTATATAATATATGAATGTAATTTACTAAACATATTTTCAAAAACAAAATGAAATGCGTAAACTAAATTCAATACGCAGTTAGTTAAATGTATTTGTTAAATTCCAAGGTGACTGCCTCACATTTCGCTGTTCACCAATTCGAACCATTGACGCATAGCCTCGCTCAGCACGAGTGGCAGCTGATTTAAATCGCGCACGATCACATAATACGGGAATGGGAAGTCCTCCAAATAAGATTTGATGTTGATGCGTTTGTTAGGAAGCATTTCCATTGTTTGTATGTCAAGTATAGAGTCCTGGAATTGAGTGTAAATTAATGAAGTGCTCAATGCAAGCTATAGACAGAAAAGAAACCTTGTTTTCCGGATTATCAATTATTATATAAACTAGGAAAATTCTTTGTAGACGTGCCAACTTTATGGCATTTCGCACCTAAAAAACAATACATATTTATTCTTTGTGTCTTTACGATTCTGGTGAGCAGAGAAAAGACGAACCTTGACGCGTCCCTCACTGAAAATGTTGCGTCCGTCACTCAGCACAAGCAACAGATTTTCGAAGAGGCCATTATCTGCACCCAGTGCAGCCTCCTCTGTATTTGCAGTACGTACGAAATCGAGCAATTCAGCAATTTTCGTCTTATCCTGTGCAAAATTCAACACATTCACCAACTTTGGACCATCGAATTGCTCTGTATGGTTAAGTATGATTTGTGGTGACTCGCCGAAGGACACAATGCTCAAGCGTCCGCTCTCTAACAACGTCAGGGCTTGTGAGACCAGCGAGATTGCTTCGAGTGTGAGTGTTTTGGAATTGTTATGGTGCATGGACTTGGAGTCATCGATAGCGATGGTAATTTTATAGTCGCGTTGTGCTGCTTTCGTGCGTCGCAGCCATATTTTATCCTTGCGGAACTGTGACGCAATATAGGGAATTATTTTCTTCATATTGATACGTCGCCCTGTGCGATAGTCACCCTTTAGACGCGTGCATTTAGTGGGCTCTAAAATGAGTCGCAGCTGTTCGCACAAATCTCGAGCGTTTGGCGCCATACGACTCGATATTGTTTGCCAAGTGTCGTAATCCTCATGTCCTGGTAGAGACTATAGGGGATTTTCATAATAAATTGGGGTAAATATTTAATTTTTGTTTTGCAAAAATACTGACAGTTTTATTAGCGGTTAGTTGGTCTTGGTACGTCCTGCGCATTTCCAACAATTCAGCTGTGCTCAACTCCTCGCTGCGTGTTAAGTGTTCTAGTAGTATGTCTTTGCTGAAATTCGCAGATTTAAATAAATATTAATATTGAGGAAAACAGTTATAATATGTTGTTTAGAAACGCACTTCCAATGTGCCGTTGTATCGTCACTTCGCGCCGCAGTCATGGTGGGCACGACTTCACCTTCGACTTCCATCTCTACTTTCTCCTCCGTGCGTTCTTTAATGCGTACCGTCTTTGATGGTTTGTCCGATTTCTGATCAAACTTCTCCGCACTCATCTCTTCGAGATTTTCCTCGTTACCGTCCTGTTTATCAGTCTCTTCTTCCTCATTTAAGATCTCATTATTCTCTGCATTTTCGTTTGCAGTTTCCTCTTTCTCTTCATCTTCTTGGTGCTTAATTTTCTTTGATTGCTCTTCTGTGGCATTATCCAGTGTTGTCTTATCGTTGTTCTTAGGATCTCTTACGTGCTGGAATTCTTCTGCATCTGCTTCTTTGTCATCTTCATGATCGTCATTTTCCTGAGGTTCTTGTTGCTCTTTCATTCTATCTATTGTCTTCAACTGTTTCACTTTATTTTTTTTCGTTTCACCTACGGATTAAAGGTTTTTATCATCAAACTCTTCTTTGCAATCCTCATTTCCTTATTTACCTAATGTACGTTCTTCATCAGTTTTGCCCTGTTTCCGTTTCTCTAGCGGTTTTTGTTCCTTCAAGCTTTCGTCCTGTCCTACTTTTTCTTTAGTGTCAGCAATGCCTTGGTGACCACCTTCATTTGTCTGTAAAACAGTACAGGAATTTAAACACGAACTCTCCTTCCCCCAGTTTGGATTCTACTTACTTCATTTTCTGCCTGACCCACACCGTCTTTCTCTTCACCGGTCTCTTGTTCGTCCAATTTTTGATCCTGCTTCACATCTTGGTCATTTTTGTTTTGCACCTGATCCGGAGTGCTGTCACTTTTGGTTTCTGGCATTGATTGCACATTATCCTCATTACTCATTTTGTCTTTGGACTGCTCATATTCTTCTGGCTTCTCGATACGTGCTTCCTCATTTTCTTCCTGTTTTTCATCTGCGTTGGTATCAGGCTCCGGTTCGCCACGTGTCTGTGTGTCTGGCTCAGTCTCGTCTTCCTCTTTTGCGTCTCCTTCCTCTTTGTCTTCCTTACGTAGCTCGATGTCGCCATCGCCATCTTCTGAGTCACTATCATCTGATTTGGTTTCATTGTCACCACCATTTTCTTCTGCAGTCTCATCCTCCGTGGTCTGCTCTTCAGTTATTTCCATGTTCATTTTCATTTTATCAATATCGAAGGGGTTTTCTTCACCTTCTCGATCATCCTCACCCTCCTCCTGATCATTATCCATGTTCATATCACCCAAATCCATTTCTTCTGGCTCTGGCGGTTCTTCTAATTCATTATGGTACGGATTGTCTTGATCTTCATCCACCTCAGGCTCTTTCATGTTGTCAATATCTTTCTCTTGTTGCATGCGCTTCTCATTCCTTGTCTCATTAGCCGCATCTAATCCCTCATTTTCCTGATCGTTTTCATTGGCAGCATCATTCTTCGTGTCCAGATCGTTGTGAGTGTCCTTTTCATCTCTTGTACCTTTTCCTTGATCTTCTTCCTGTTCATTTTCTTCATCCTCCTCTTCTTTCTGCTCTTCGTCATCGCCCCAAATTTGATCGTCCAACTTATCAGCCTCCGGGCCAGTCTTACCCATTTCTTTGTCCAATTCATCATCATCCTCCGACTCACCACTATCGTCGTCTTCTGGCTTTTCGAAATCTTGCGCATTGGCATCAAAGTCTTCACTTACATCGATGCCCTTGTCCTGTTTGCAGTCCTCTGGCTGTTTGCCTTCTTCTTCCTTGCGGTCTTCAGGGCGTTTCGCATCGTCCAACTGATCTTCCGACTCAATTTTGTCTGAGGCATCTTTTTCTCCAGTGCCGTCCTCCAAACCAAAACCTTCGCCGTCTTTTTGATTCTTAGCTTGACCCTCCTCATCTTGCATTAGATCGGGTGGCACACAAAATCCTTTACTACCGATCTCTACAAACACTGTCAGCATGACTGAAAGCATCTTCGCCGAAACCTTGTGCGCCCCCAGCTGCTGGAAGAGATAGTAGTCGGCCAACAAATAATACTGTTCCAGTATTGGCATAAGTGTGGTGAGTTTGCGAGCACAAATCAATTTCGAATGACTCGGAGTTGCGTGTTTCAACGTGACCAGCACATTTGACAGTTGCTCAACAATATTGGTGATATTCAGTGCCTGCCAGTCAGACTCAAGCGCCGCATAGAGTTGCTCCTTTAAATGTTTTTCTTGCAACTCGAGATCGTTGCGTGATTTGTTGGGCGACAGCGACTCCCCGAAGGGTTCGCTGGTTGCCTGCGTGTATTTCTTATAAAGTTTCTGCAAAGATAGTAGTACGTCGTGTAGTATATGTTCCAGCACAGCATCTAAATTTTCGAAATCTGTGGGCGCATTGTCGTTTGTGTCTGTAGAGAACTGTTTGCTACTCGATTCAACGAAAGCAAGCAGATCCATAATCGGTTTTGCAGCGGGCAGTGATTCGCCTGAGACTGTTCGCAACTTGCTTACAATTTGTTGCAGTAAGTGGCACAGTTTGTCATGTGTAGCCCGGTAGGCTGTTACTTTCTCTATGTTCAGGAACTCTTTGTCATGGCTAAGCATATCGGCGAGTATGGAATTTGCGGTTTTGAGCACCTCATGACAGTGGCTTGTGATTGTTGTGTAGAAGGGAGAGTTCTGTAGCAAGTGATTTTCACTTTTCATCAGTACTGAGTGCTCAACGGTGCCGCTAGATGGCGCACATGACAAAAGCAGAATGAACTGCTCCATCACGTAGCGCATACGCGATATAGACTCACGCAACGCTAGGTAGTTATCTCGAGCAGCACGGAATGCAAGTCCATTAACGACCTTTGCCGAATCACCAATGCAACAGATGTCGTAGATCTCCTTAATGTGCTGAATCAGCACATCCAAGTCGTAAATTTGCTTGCTGGTGTTTGCGAGTCGACGCCTCTGACTTTGCACTAGCAGAAACATGTCGACGGCATAGCCTTTGACGCGCTCAATGTTGGGTGGGCCCAGCTCGGAAGGTGGCGCCAGCATAATATTCTGCAGTAACCTCAGCTTGAACTCACATTTTGCGTAGTAACGATCGAGGTTCTCGTTCAAGTGCAGCACGTTGGTGTGCAAACGTTTATCGGTGCGTGCGCCGAGCATTGTTTTGATGCAGAACGGCGGCAATGTGAACTCAGTGAAGTCTGTGCGCAAGGACAACTCCATTAGACCGGCTTTAAAGCTTAGACCGAGTTGTGCAAGTGTCTTGAATAGATCAGTTAGTCCTTTGCGCTTTTGTTGTAATATTTGTTTGGCTTCCAGCAATTGTTTTGAACGCTCCTTAGTACGATCCACGCTGAGCGCGCGCAACTCATCACAACGTTCCAGCTGAACACAGAGCACGCTATCCAATGCAATTATAAGTTTAGAAAAGTTCGCGTTGCTCACAGTCTCCTTGACGACGTTGCGCGATGTCTTGAAAAGACGGTCAACTTTATTTAAAAGCAATTGTTCGGAATGTTCGGAATGTTCTTCGGCCACTAGATCGAAGCCAGTGCTCTCTTCGCTCACAGCATATTTATCGGCGAGCTTTTGCGCTGCTATGAAATTCTTAACTTCCATCAAGTAATATTTAATACGTGTATCGTAGCGCAGTTCCCGCCCCTTATCATTTTCGAAATTATAATCCTTAACTGTGGCATCTTTTGGCTGGAAGACCGGTGTAATCTTTTGCTGCAATTGTTGTTGATATTCTTTGAGGAACTTATTGAGATTGCGATGCACGCGTGCCACATTATTACGCATACTGAAGTATGACAAGTCCTTGTTATAGCTTTCGATCTTCACCAACTCCTTCAGCTTCTTCTCGATAGGCGCGCGCATACTAAGCGCAGTCTCCTCGATCTCCTGCGCGAACTGCGCAAAATAGATGTGCAGATTTCGGAAACCAGCAATCAACGTCCGACAATCTTCGCTAACCGTGTTGCTGCTGTCGACTGACAAGTGCTCCACGTTGTGCAAATAAAGTTCGAACGCTTGTAAGAGTTGCAAGCGCACGTGGAAGTCTCCATAACTGGCCGCCTCAACAAACTGCCGTAGTATACGTACAATATCGTCGACATTGACTTTGGACTTCTGCTCCACCTCGGACTCGTCCAGCAGCTCACCATTTCCAAAGCGCTTTTCGGCGTTTATAATGTTGGTATAAGTACTGTTCAGCTCACGCTCACGCAAATACTCCTGCAGCAGCTGATAGATGAAGAACCAGTATTTGTGCGTATTTGACTCGATCTTTTCTTTCGTTTCATTGAGACAATTGCGCCAGCATTGCAGCTCAAGCTTCATCCAACGCTGCACATATTCCGCTACGGCGACCTCATGCTGGCGCATGTGATTGCCGTTGTAGGCCACCTCGTTCCATTGCGCGAGTTTCTGGCGCAACAGCTGAAAGCCGGTATTGAAGCGCACAACAGGCGCGGTAGCGGGCAGCGTGCGTATTTTCTGGACCACGCGCTTGATGTCTATCAAGCTGGCATGCTCCGGATACAAAGCGAGCTGCACGTCCGCGGCCATCTCAATGTCCTTCAACAAATCCATGCAGCCCATTATTTCCGGTATATTGGCATTCTTGTAGTAATTGTAGCTGCGCGTAGTTCTGGACAGCAGCGGCGCGGCATCCGTATTAGTTAGTTGTTTTTGTTGCAGCGCTAATGCAAAAATACAGCTATTATACGCGACCTCAGTCATCCAGTCGTTTAAGCCGCGCTTATAATGCAAGTACAGCGGCACAAATGTTTGCATGCGCGCCTGGAAGGGTTCAAAAAAGTCCAATTGCTGTGAAGTATCGGCAGCTGGGCGTTTGTGGTAGTAGGCGTGCGTGTAATTTTCCATGAGTTCGATGAAATGTGTTGCCAAGAATGAGTAGTCCTCATCTCGTATCACTTGCATCTTTTGCGACTTCAAGTTCGACTTCTTGTCCAGCTTCACAACTTTCTCTAAAGTGGCTTCGATCAGAAAATCGCCAAAGTCTTCTTCCACATGTGTGGGGAAATGTGATTCAATCTCTTGCAGCTCCACTAGTTCGTCGTCTTCTTCGGCGCATTTTGTCTTGTTCACATAGAGGCTCTCCTCCTCTGCCTTTTGTGCGCGCCTACGCTCCTCTTCCGCCTGCCAGATTTGATTCGATACATTGAAAATATAATCCAACTCGCTGAAGATCGCTTCGTTTATGTGGGCCGAAATCGCAATGGTGTTATGCAACTCGACGAGCTTGGCTTTGAGCAACCCTAAGTAGCTGTGCTCACTATGTGGCAGCTGTTTGATTATGTTATTTGTAAACGATCGTTGCTTAAGTAAAGAACGTTTTGACGCTTTTGCTTCGCTTTCCATTAGGTGATGTGCAGCCGGGAACTCGACAATGTTGGCGATGGTGTGCGATAGCCGATCGTTAGCGTTTAAATTTACATACGCCTTTGCGCCATCCAATTGTGAAATGTTGCTGCACACTTGAGTAAGTACAACTCTCAGCCCTTCAAAGCCGAAACGTAAGTAGTCAATGGAATACTGCAGAGGCTGTAAGAAATCCTGATAGTGATTCATGTACGCTTTCAAAGTATGATTGAGGAAGCGCTGAGAGTTGGTGATCCATAAATTGAGTTTATTCAGTACTTCCGTGTTGTTGCTGAGTATATGCGCAGCTGAATTTGTATTGAAATCGCTTGTGAGCTGTGTCCACGATTTCTGCGCGCTCTGTATGAGACTCAAAAGTGCTTGCGGCGGGCAATTTGTTTTGAGGTAGTGCGCGATGTCATCGACGAGCTTGTTGTAGAGGCACTCCTGTGGGCGTAATGCCAATTTTTTAATAAATTTTTGCTGTTTGGCTTGCAGCAGCTTCAGGCGCTCCTCGAATGCGTCGTAAATTTCACCGCCAAACTGCTGATATTTCATAACAATGCGCATAAAATCATACACCGTCGTCATGGTGGTTAGACAATTTATATCCTCAACCACATACAGATTATTCAGGCGATTCTTTTCGACCGGATCGATGAGCGGCGTGAATGTGAGCAAACAGATTTCGACGGCGCCCACAAAACTGCTCAGCAAAGACGCGTGATATTGGATTGACTGATAGTACACCATACTTTGTTGTTGTAGAGCGCTATCAGCACTCTTGATACTCAAACTTTCGGCATGAGCAACCGTTAGCGACTGCATCAATTTCTTGAAGCTCTCATTGTATTCGCTGAAGTTCTCATTTTCCAAACTGTCACATAACTTCTTTACATATGCCACCTCGTGTACCAGCTTCTGGGCGCTGTTCTGCGCAACAAGCAAATTTTTTTCCGAAATATTATTTTGTGGGGTCAGCATATCGGTGTTTTGCCAGAGTAGTTGCTGTAACTGTTTCAATGCGGTCTGCCATTCGCTCAGCTCGTTGAGTGGCACTGCACGCAGGCTACCGTTTTCTTCGAACACCAGCGAGAAGAACACATTCAGAAAACTGCAGCCATCGTATGAGTAAGCACAATCAATATCCTCCGGTACACGCAGCACATTGGTCGAGCTTTCACGGGTGGCTAGATTCGTGAGCTGCATGTTGTTAGCAGCGTTACGTATGTGGGCGTGGTAGGAATTGAAGAATTTGTAACCGCCATTTAAGTACGATAAGAGTTGCTTGAATTCCTCAACAGTCGTCACAGACGATAAATGTTTCAGTAGCTGGATCCACACTCTTTCGAAACGCTTATACATGTCAGAGTTATATACTTTTATTAAATGCCATGTGACGCTACTTAGCGAAGGTATGTCCTCGCAGTAAAATTCACTGATTTGTATTTCAGAAACTGTGCCACTACCGCTGAAAATACATAACGCTTTAGCCAAGAAAAACTCACGAAGCGAGAGCAAACGAATCTCGAATTCCTTCGGTTGACGCTCCACATCCAGCTCTTCCTTTGAGCAAACAGCACTTTGAAGCGCATCGATTGCTGTTTGTAGTTCATCTAAACCTTCCAAAGTCCAGTTGCTGCTTTCAGGTGCGTTTTTGGTGAACTCCACCAAAGCGGACTGAAGCGTCTCGGGTAATTGAGCGCCCTGGGATGGTTGCAAATAAATCTGCTTCACGTTGGAACTGGCGCACTGCTCCAAGCATTTGTTCACAATGGCACGCGCGCGTCTAGCATTATCCGAGTTCTGCGCTAAAAACTTCTTTAGCACAAGTTCCGTTGTATAGCTGCCGTAGGAGGGCACAACAACCAGTAACCGGTCCAAGAGTCTAGCCAACTTATAAAATTGGATCTAAAAGAAGAATATGGAACATGAATGTACGTCAATTACTTAAAAAAGAAACAAATACTTGTTCTTCTTGATAGAACGGCGGGAAATATGTGAGGTGTTTGCTGTAGACTTTACGCATCAAATTGAGCGGCTGTTTTATGCTAACTATATAATTATTTATTTGCTGCAGGCTGCTGTTGTAGTTCGCATTTAATTGGCAGTAATTTGGCAGAATCTTGGCAAGCAATTTTAGCAAATTCTTCTCCAGCCACTTAAAATGCAACATCAGCTTATCCATTAGACGCCTATTCAGTTGCTTCTTCACTACCAATTTTTCCTGGGATATGTTCAGCAAGCGGTTATACCATAAATATGCTGTTATTATCTTCGAGAACGTGTCCACATCAATGTGCGCGTAGTCTAATGAAGCTCTCAGCACTTCACGCAGGCTCGTAATGAAATTGGAGAGATTCTGCAATAGCATATTATCGTAACGATCGGCTACCCGGTCCGCGGCAACAGCTTGTGAGTAGGTGAGTGCATCTGCGTCACTGATATTTATTGTGTGGGGTTGCGGCACAGGCAGTAGCAAGAGATTAGCGACGAGTTGTGCGCTCAGGCAGAAACTCTTGTGATTTTTCACATCCGCTGGTTGGCTGGCGTAAGAGCGAATACGCGCAAATAATTTGCTGTTCCATGGCAGCTCATTTAGGGGGGATTCGAAATGCGCGCTAATGTGCTTAATGCAGCCATATAGAGACTTTGATAAACTTTTCAATGCTGGGTGTGCGCTCAGCACTTTCTCCAAATACAAGTAACGCAATTCCACGTCGCTGACGGCGCTGCATTCGTATAACATATAAATGTAATATTTGATTGTTTGCTCGCGATCAATTGTGATAAAGTCGAGCTTGGTGAAGTCAGCAAACACATCTGCGAGCGCCGTTTGCGCGCGTTCATCGTAACGCAGTAAGCTACGAAGCGGCTCAGTTTGTAGCTTGATTAAGGTGAGCGGATGCAACTCATCGCTCTGTAGCACAATGTCGCGCAAACGATCTTCGTCCGCAGCTGCTGGCGGCGCAAGTAAGCCGAATTTTTTAGTTTCGTCCAAAACAATCTCGCGCAGCTGATTCTGATAATAGGCCAGACCAAAGCCCATGAGATCGGTATTTGCTGAATACACATACACTTCCATGCCGCTCACATAGATGGCACGTTCCATATCATAGCCAATACGCGCATAAGAGGCGGTGAGAAATGCAAACTGTGTGAGATGCGTGATGTTGCAGTTGTTGATTTCCGTCAATTGCAACAAGCGTGTGTGAATGTGAAGTATGCAATTAATCGCGACTATGCCGTGCACCCCGTTTTTATAGACAATCAAGCGCAAGTCGTCCGCGCTGTAAGTGTTCTTCGCCAGTGCCAGCTCCACACAGCGGTTGCGCATAGCACGCGACAATTCACCGTTTTTGGGATCGATTGTGAGGAAAGGACGGAAGTTCGGTGCTTTCTCAACAATTTCAGCGCTTTCATTAGCCGACACACCTTTTTCTGATATTAAGAGGTTACCGTTCGGCTCGAATACTGGATTAAGGCGATCCAAAACTGCGGAGGAGCACAAGTTTACGTGCTCCAACAAAATGTATTGTCCAAATTTGATTGATTTAACGATTTTGGAATCAACCCATTCGAAAGAACCACCAGTATTAAGTGTATCTGCGTTTCGCACGTGCTTTTCCAGTGTGTTAAGCCGATTTTGTTGTTGAGCTAGTGTGTCTCTGTATGACGGTGAACAAATCGATGTACTGGCATTATTTGAAAATTCCAACAAAGCAGTGATGACTTTATTTAAACGTTGTATGCGCTTACAGAAACTCGCTAGCTCATCCGCCATAGACGTAGAATTATTTGAGGCTGTGAAATGGCGTTTAAAGAATCAGTTATCAGCAGTAATCAGCACAGTTATATATTTCGACTACACGATGCTTACCTAGTTTAACATTAGATTCACTTGAAAATGCATTCCAAATATGTAACAGCTCAGCAGCCGTTTTATAAGCTTTCAATTTTCGTTCGAGCATTATGCAACGCAGCTGCGAGGTAATCATGGTCTCCACGCTCTGAGATATCTCTTCTAAATGTCTGTTTAAATCAATCTGGAAATGAAAGAAAATTTTAGTTAGTTGTTAGTTAGTTGAGTTATATCTCCAACCCTTCGGTAATTACCTGTTGGAAACTGCCCGTCACAGAGTCATCTATTGTGTCTGTATTGCACACCTGATTCGAGAGCGTGCACAGCAGATCGACCAGCTTCGTCTTGCCGGTGTCGGTTGGTCCGCAGAGCAGCACCGGCTTCTCCATCCTCACGCACTCCACCATATTTTTCAATATCTCGCGCTGAGAGTTCAGCAAAATCGGGCATAAATCTTTACTACGCAGCGAGCGAAGCGCTTGCACGTCACCACTGCGATCCAGCACAATGTCATTCAAATAGATTTTCTCAGACGTCCAATAGAGTGAGACATCCTCGGAGATGCTGCTAAGTTTGTCGGCATCACATGCGAATACTTTGGCGAATGCATTGCGTATAAAACGCTTATCCTCGTCACAGCGCATGCGCTGATAGTAAACCAACTTCATGCGCTCATACAGGATTAGTAGAAAGTTTTCGAAATTCTTCCGAAAAACCCCTAAAGGGGTAGCAGCCAATAAGCTATCGCTGTCCGCTTGGAAAATGAATCTCGTTTCTGGATTGACAAGCAAATCGCACCAACGTAGGATGTCACGTAGATTTATTTCGAAAGGGCCACCCCGGTAACCGAACTCCAAAGCTGCTATACCGTTATCGAGTGTTTCGGAAAACTGTACAAGGCGTTTGGTCACATCTAATGCGATGAGAGGCGGAGTACCACCTATTTCACTAGCATACCCACCGCTCGACGCATCCTTTAATATTGTCTTGTAGAATTCAAATAGATTGATTTCGCCATCGATGTTACAGTTGGTGAGCAGTTTGGCGAAGCGTGCACGAAGTTTCTCGAAATATGCTCCATATTTACCATTTACAACGAAAAGTAGATCTTGCGTAGTGAGTTTGCGTAGGTAGACTTTGTTGAAACGATTCAGGAAAGATTGTGGCAAACCTTTGCGGCCACCGCCCTGTTTGAGTGGATTCTGGCAGGCGAAAATGCGCGTCTGTTTATTCAGTGCAAATGTCTTATTCAATTCGGGTATGTAAACCTCACCACGATGATCGAGTATCGCATTGAGGCCCTCCAGCACCGATTGTGGTGCTAAGTTCAACTCATCCAACAAAATCCAGGTGTTATCGGCTTTCAACGCCGCCAACAATGGACCGTCGCGCCATGCGAACGCGCCTGCTAACCCAGCTTTATCGTCCGCACTGCCTTTTATTGCAGCATCTCCCAGGATATTGTCTTCGGCTGGCAGATCGGTGCCGAATAGGTCAGCTAAATCAGTATGCTCGCAGAGATTTATACGCACAATGCGATAGCCAATTGCGGCAGCTATACTCTCCACAGTCGAAGTCTTGCCAACGCCTGGGGGGCCCTCCAGCAGTATCGGTTTCAGCAGGGAAAACGCCGAGAGCAAACGAAATAGGTTTTGTTTGGTGGTTGGAGCTTCGAATAAAAAGTTCTTGTTTGCGCCGATATTGGAGCCGCTGTTAGTGGGTATAAAGAAAGGCTTGATACCGAATTCTTCGGAGGAATGCAACACTTTCGTACCCCGTTTTTCTGCCACGTCGGCGAAGGTGAACTTTTCATTTAAAATCAACGCAGCTTCTTTGATGGCAAATTCAACAATCTGCCTCCGGAGCAACTCAACCTTAACCAAAGACTCGTGTGGCAGGAGTTCCAAGGCATCTAAGAATATTGTTTCTAAGCCAAAAATCGATTTCTCCGCAAATGTTAAGTGCGCATTGCTGGCAATATAGTTTGCCCAGGCCAGTATGTCTCGTATAGAGTATCTGAATTTCTCAACCACATCACGCATGTACAGCACAACTTCCACAAGGTAGCTGGCAATTTTCGTAATCTCTTCTTTGCTGCTGCTCGCTGTCATTTGTGTGCTAGCCAGCATGCAGTTGCTAGCAATTTGTATTAAATCCTCTTTAGTGTCAGAAGGCAAACACCAGATTTCGGTGAAACGATTGCGCAACGCAGGCGAAAGTTCCTTTTTACCAAAATCACCTCCGGGATTCATAGTTGCCAGAAACTGGAAGCCCTCTACCGCCTGTACAACAAAATCTTTGACGATTTCCGCTGGAGTGTCAGACTCTCCAACTCCACCCTTTTCGGCTAGTAGCACTGTGCGCTCTGGCTCCAATATGCAATTCAAACGCTCCAGCACTGAGTCTTCCGCTAAAGAGATCTCATCGGCCATGAAGTAAGAGCCCTCTTGCATAGCCAGAATCAAAGGTCCATCAGCCCATTCAAAGAGCTTCTTTGCAGTGTTACTATCTTCATTCCATTCGCGACATGGTCTTAAGCCGCCCAAGAAATCTGCACCCTCTGTGTGCATGTGACAATTGAGTATTCGCAATTGTACGCCGCGTATGATGGCCAGCAGCTGACACACGGTAGTTTTGCCACAGCCGGTCGGGCCGACAAGCAGCACGGGTTCGTTGAACTGCAGCGCTTTGGCCGTCAGTACAGCCATACGAGTCATGTTGCGTGTCCAAACAATGTCGGCACGCAGCTTGTAGGCTAATATTGCGCTAATAATATTGCGCGTCACAGCAGAGCATGCCTCTGCGCTGTCCTGTGCGTCGAAGAGACGGGAGAGATCAATGCGCTTGCGAAAGTTTTTGTATAAGGCCTCCTCGATAATTTCGATTTCGATATCGGTGCGCACTTTCGCGGACAATACCAAGTAACCCTCTTCAACGAGATGCTGATTCCAGTCATATTGTGTATCCTGCAGTAGCTGCTTGTCAGCGAAGGTGTAACGATTGCCCCAGCGGAAGAGATCGCGCAGAGTGAATACATTTTTGGTTGTGGTCTTGCGATTCTTCTGCAGGTCGGACATGCACATCACCATCTTTTTGGCATACGATGATGGTATCAAGCATCGCTTCTCCAAAATTATCTCAAGCTCTTCGCGTGGTATATCTGAGAAGTGTAGTTCGATAAAGCGGTTTTTGAAAGCACGCGACAAAGTTTTACGGCCACCATACAAGCCAGGAGGGTTCTGTGTGGCGAACAGCATGAAATTTGAATGCGCCTTGACCAATGTCTGAGTTTCGGGTATGAAGAGCTCACGATTGTCGTCCAGCACTCGATTCAAAGCTTCCAAAATGTCGGTGGAAGCCAAATTCAGCTCGTCCAATATGATCCAATAGCCATTGCGCATGGCCTGCACCAGTACGCCCTCCATGAAGCTCAATTTACCTGTGGCATCAGCTACATATGTACCAATATATTCTTGCAGATCGGTGTGCTCATGGTTGTTGATGCGGAGGCAGTGATTACCACTGCGCCTTGCTACGTAATCGATCAAACTGGTTTTACCCGCACTCGTAGGACCCTGCAACAGCACCGGTAGTTTACCAATTGAGATAATACGAGCCAAATCGCGTAAGTTCTCCTTAACGCTTTTCGTCAAAATGTAACTGTTGTACTCCTCAGGCTCTTTCGGCCCTTGCTGTATCCAGTAGCCTTCAAAACTCAGATAATTTTCACCTGGCTTCGGTATGCTTTTGTTTAATACAGCTTTGACGTTGCTTAAGAGCGCTTGCTGTATAAGATGGAGGACCACATTGTGTGAAACTGAATCTAATTGTGTAAGGAAGCTCATGCAAAAGCTCTCGTAAAGATTACGTTCAACAGAGCCGCACAAGTTCTTCGCGCAGATACGTAGGGAGCGGCAAAGAGTACGCAAAGAAAACACTGGGCGGTTGCCAAGACCATCATTCAACTCGAGCTTCGACAACAACTTCAGTTTCTTATACAATTGCACCAAACTTGCAACACTTTTACGCTGTATGCCAGTGTTTTTCAAATAGTCGCTTATGAGCAAAGTTAGATCGGCATCTGTTGTCAGTTCATCGACGAAAAACTCTGTGAAACGATTGCGTATGCCCACCGGCAGATCCTTCTTGCCGACATCCGTGTTGGGGTTCATGCAAGCGAATATGCGAAAGTCGGGATGTCGTTTCACCGGCGTAAAATCACCGCGCTCCAGCAGCACAACCGAACCGTCGGGCTCTAAAATAGTCGACAGGCACTCAAGCATCTCAGCTGAGGCCAAATTTATTTCGTCCAATAGTATCCAATCGCCGTTTTTAATGCAGTTCACCAGCGAACCGGGGATGAAAGCAAATGAAATGTTTATTGACTTACTCAGTTGCTCATGCAACTTAAGCACGTTCACTTTTAGTGTCTGCCAACGTGGTAGTATCTTGATATCCTTTGGACGCAGCTCATTGCGTTCAGCCTTGCCGAATACTGAATTAATAATCGTTATCATTAATTTCACTATAACAAAGTTATTGCCTTGATTATAGCAAATCTCCATTTTGTGTAGGAATGTTTGATTTTTGTCAATGTTGAAGGTGGCGCGGAATAGTGTATCGAACTCACAGCGCAGTGGTGTCATTACATATGTAAGATCGACCGGTTTGAAACCGCCAATGAGGTCGGATACGTCTGACTGATTATTCATATTGACCACAACTAGTTTCTGATACGTACGTTGGGCCAAGTACTGCACGGAGGATGTTTTACCCACACCAGTTTCGCCGACGAGTAGTACGGGTTCAGCATGCGATACGCAAACGGCAATGCGCTCCAAAATACACGATGCCATTCTGGTAAATGAAAATGTGTCATTCTTTGAAGCTTGTATAACGCGCTTCAAAGTAGTGAGTTGATCTTCGTCAGCGTTGTCTATCTTTTGTCGCTTAACCGCCTGTGGTCCATCACCGTCCGTTTCTTCATCCAAGTTATCTACATTACTGCTCAATTCATCTTCCATTGGTCTTGCATGCAATTCAGTGCGACCAACCTTTATTCTATTGCTATTCACAAACACCTCAGGTTTGTAATCATTTGCAAAATATTCACAACGAGACCGAATAATTCCTAATTTGGCGCCGATACTGGTAATAAGTTTGGTTTTTTCTTGGCCTTGTGGCAGATAAGAGCAGAAAACGTCTACAGCATTTTGGAAAACGAAGTAAGCACATTCGACACTAGTCACAGAAAATACAGGATTTGAACGCTGACATAGCTTGATAAGATCACGTGTGGATACCAATCGGCCGGAGTTTGGAATAGTTGAGAGTGTTACTTGCTCAAACGGCAAAGCGACATACTTTTCGGTGGTGTCGGCTTTATCAGCAGATTCTTGTTGGCGCAAATTATCCGCTGCAGCATGATCACCACTGGAGAAAGTAAGAAACACATCGACTATACGATTAGCTACTGTAGCTAATTTAGGATAATTCGTGCTAACCACTTTACAAAGTTCATTACGTGACAATGGCAGAATATTTATTATATATAGATATTTTTCCAATAGTGCAAAAAGTGACTTCTGCCCGACGCTGGTTGATGACTTATTGGTACTATTATTTGAGGTAAATTTGAGTTATTAAAATATTTCTCTTACGAATTCAAAGTACTTTACATACCGCACGGTTACAAACAACTGGAAGCCAGGTTCGACTTTGACGCAATCACGAAAACCAGGCACACTCAAGGAATTATTTTCCAGCAGACTACTCAAAATCGTGTATGTATCTTGTGTTGCAGAGTCCAAATCTTCCAAAAGTAGCCAATACCCATTCATAGCGGCCTAAATTTTTAAATATTTTTAAATAGTTCTAAACAGTTTTTCCAAGGTTTTTTACGTTACCTGTGTTAGCACACCAGGCAGCCAAACGAATTCGCCGGGAACATCAGTGCAGCGGTATTGACCCAAAAGCATTTTGCTATCTGTTTGATCGCCGAGTTGTATGCGTAAGAAACCGTTCGAATTAACACCATTGTCATCTAGACTTTGTTTAAAGTTATTCAGAATGTCAGTATCATGTTTTCTTTTATTTCCAGCCGACACTTTATCGCTTCCATTTATAATACCGCTGTTGTTTTTTGACTGATTTTCACAATTTTCAAGATTTTTCTGTTCCATTTCACTAGGTTTTGGGAAAATTCGTCCTGTTTTGCGAGCCAAATACTCTACAAGTGTAGTCTTTCCACATCCAACGGGACCTGAGAGACATATAGCCCTTGACGAAGCAATGCCCAAAGCAATGCTTCGTAAATTAACTTTAGTTGAATCAACATTCACAATATTATCGTGCGAACCGACGTTATTTGAATAGAACTCATAGTTGTCCTTATTGAAAATTGGTAAAAGAACGCCCTCCACGTTTGTGACTAAATGCGAATTTATTTTCAGTGTAATTGTCTTGTCTTGTTTGGAATCTTCAAAAGAACTACTTGTTTTCGTGGAAGGTCGTAAATTTTGTTCTTCGTCAAATTGCAAAAGCGCAGCAGGTGGGAGTTGCGCATTCATAGTTTGTAGCTGTGAGGCGCTCATATTTGTCAGTATTGCAATTATGTGGTTGCAATACAGTTGGTACAAATCATTTTGATTTGAATCAACGAAATGTTCAAGAAAAACAGACCAATTCCATAGGTCTTTAAAAAATACTGGATTAGAACAGAGCAAATGATAGCAACATTTCACAATGTCAAATGACGTTATTTTAGTACTACTTTTGGAGCGTTTGGTGGACGAATTACCTTCGATCAGTTGTGGGCAATCGAAGGGTGAGGGTTTGTTGCGGAAGTAGCTGATGGCATATCTGTTGAGAAATCAGAGTGAGTGCCACACGCATATCTATTTATATGTATACAAATATTTACCGATTTGTGTCGACGGATAGACGCATCATGATGGCCAGGGCAATACATTTTTTCCGATATGTCTCATAGTTGCTTTCGTCGATGTGCTCATCGTAAGGTATACAACGTGTGATTAACAACAATAAAACATTTTCAAACGAAGTAGCAATAGCTGCAGTCCAGCGTTGTTCCAATATATGGTCACTTAAATAATTTAATAGCGATTCTACATCTTTTTCATCGGGATCCTAGTAGTGAAAGATATAAGAAGCTTATTAAAGCATATTTAAACAATAGATTTGTTGTTGTTTACATTTGTATTTAAAAACCTAAGCAGCGTCCTGTCGTCATCAGCTGATTGTTGCGTCGACTGCAAATGTTCCCGGAACTGCGCCACGGAGCGCCGAATTTTGTTGACAGATAATTCCATTGAAAAATCGGTGCACCACAAGGTATTCACTCAAATTTTTGTTGTTTTTATTTTCTAAGGCACTCACGCACACTTTTATATTGAATTTGTAAAATAACCTTCTAATGTTTTCAATGGAATAACAAGAAATTAAGCCTTAGAGCCTTAAGACAATTTAATCCACTTTAATTCACTTTAATTCACATCGCTCAGAACCAAATCAATGAAAACATGCGGCTTCTCAAACACGTGTGGTACCATTGTCGCTTCTTTAAATTTGGAATTTCAGTTTATCCCTCTTACCAAAGCGTACAATCTGGCAGCGCCTTACTTTGACAGCTGAATGCATCTGATCAACTGCCACTCTTTCAGATAAACATTTTTCTTCAGTGGATATCTGCAGACATTTAATATAAACAAAATTCAAGATAATTATTTAATTGTGTATAATTTATTTTTTATGTATGGAATATTGTTTATTCTATCAGATTAAGTTGTAAGAGCAAGTGGATAATGGCTGATGTACGCGATATTTTAGATATCGAGCGGGCGAATACGCCTGAAGTGACCCGTGAATCATTTTTGGTGCAGAAACGGAGAAACTTTGAAAAGTGAGCTTATTATCATTGTAAACAATGTAATATGTATTAATCATTTTCAACCCAAACAATTGAAGAGCTAAAGGAGTTTCCAAACGCCCAGAGGGTATGCACCGCGAGGTATTCGCTTTGCTCTATAATGACAACAAAGATGCTCCACCGCTTTTACCAACGGACACAGGTACGTTTGTTATTGATTTATTCTCAAAACAAATTCAACATGAAATTATTTTGTAGCACTTGGCATTGGAGCCGGATACAAGCAAGCGAAAGCTCGTTTGGGAATGAAAAAAGTGCGTAAGTGGGAATGGGCTCCTTTCAATAATCCAGCACGCACAGACGGTGCTGTATTTCATCATTGGCGACGTACTACAGACGATCAAAAGGATTACCCTTTTGCCAAATTCAATAAACAACTTCAAATAACCAGCTACACCATGACGGAGTATAACACGCACTTGCGCACAAACGTACAAAAGTGGAACAAATCCCAAACAGATCATTTGTTTGATTTGGCTAAACGGTAAGTGTTGAAATGTAACTGTTTTCATTGTGAAGCAAATATATTTATATTTGAATTGTAGTTTTGATCTGCGATTTATCGTAATGGCGGACCGTTGGGATCGTGCTCAGCATGGAGTTAAATCTGTGGAAGATCTGAAAGAACGGTACTATGAAGTAGTCGGTCTACTGGCAAAAGCCAAGGGTCAGAATAGTGACAAAAAAACATATGCTTTCGATGCAGAACACGAAAGGAAACGCAAGGAGCAACTTAAAAAGTTATTTGAACGAACTACGCAACAAGTGGAAGAAGAGCAAATGCTTTTAAATGAGCTTAAGAAGATCGAAGCACGCAAGAAGGAGCGTGAACGCAAAACACAAGATTTACAAAAGCTCATCTCACAAGCGGATCAGGTACGAATATTTTTATACAAACATTTTTCTCGTAGTTCCTTCTTAAAAATATCCGTATTCACTGTAGCAAAGTGATACCGCCACCAATGTGCAGAGTGCACGCAAATATGAAAAGAAACTTGTTAAGAAAAAACTACATCATCAGCCGCGGCCCTCAAAGGTTGATTCGGTCGTAAATGCTATAGAAATAGGAGGAAGTGGCATAAAGTTCTCAGACCTACGTGGATCTGGTGTTTCCTTGCGTTCACAAAAAATGAAACTTCCTGCAAACATCGGTCAACGTAAGGTAAAAGCATTGGAACAAGCTATACAAGAATTCAAAGTCGGTGAGTGATTTGTTCGCTACATTTATTTAATTTCGTTGAACGAAGCCAATTTTTTGATTGTAGATCCCTCGCCGCCGCCAACAGAAGAAATATGTAACGCATTCAATGAACTGCGCTCGGACATGGTTCTGCTGTGCGAATTAAGGACTGCCTTGTCCACATGTGTTTACGAATTGGAAAGCTTGAAGCATCAGTATGAAGCAGCGTGTCCCGGAAAGGTAAGCTATCTATTCAGCTATTTTTATATAACCGAAAATATTTTTAAACAAAATTTTATTTTTGCAGACTCTAAACATTCCGCCGTCTCTGATACCAGCCGAACCCATTAAAGAAGAAATAATTGAGCCTGCTACATCGGGGGCAAGTATAAATGCATAGTGTTCTAAATAAAAAGAATATCAATGTCGGTTGCATTTGGATTGATAAGAAAATTCAATATATAAAGAATGACTAGATTGAATTAAAACAAAAACATTGTTTCTTTTATGAAAAAGTTTCCAACGTATACCGAACGCTTCATTGCCAGTATTGGTCAACTCATTAACGGTCATAGGCGCTGACTAATTGTATATATTGAACGCCCACAAAGATGAGTACTGAGTTGAGAATGGGAAAGTCAAATAAACAAGCTTGTAACTTCTGCCCATTTTCATCTGTTGCACACATTCATTGTCTTAGGTATATACATGCACGCCAAGAGTGTGTGAGTCCACTTCTTCATTTGTTCTATTAAACAGCACTAACGATGTTGGTGGCAGAGCTTCTTTATTGGCCTTTTTACTGTTGTTGAATAGGCAGGAAGAAATTGGTTTTGAGAGCTCCATGCTTCGCTGACACTTTGTCGGTCAAAGGCGTTATATATGGAATGATTGTTACACTTGATGGGAGAGTGCGAAAAGTACTTGCAGAGTAAAAATACTGGCCATCAAGATGCTATTTCAAGGTTTCAATTATGTATGTCTTCAAATTTCTAAACAACAACTGCATGACGAGAAATTTGTCTTTTGTTGTTGGCATGTGAATGCATGACACATGAATGCATGTGTGTGCTACTTGCTCATTATACATTTTTCGCTATTTAAGCCACTGATAACTGCCGTGGTTTGACTTTCAATCCTCGTTCTTGTAAACATGTATCGGATACTTCTGTCTGTCGCAGTCACCTTGGCTGTCCGCTCACTTAACTATAATATATGCTCTCTATGGCACTTTGTCGATATACATATTACAATATATATACACATGGAAATATGTGTATGTGCAAGATTATAACTGTAGTTGTGATGATGCTTGGTTTAGATTTTGTGGCTAACCTATATATTGTTTCTGTGTTGTTGTTGTTGTCGTCGTTTATTATGAAACTTCACGTTTGAATTGTCCATAAAGCGATAACGCACGAAGTCGGGCTTGCGGCAATGATGCGACGACGGACCGGCTTCCAGCTTTGACGCGCATGCACTTGTATAAACACAGATTATTTGTACATGTGCATGTGGACATAGACACAACATGACTTCATTGAAACGTGCCACTGAAGGCGGCTTCTTTCAACTATGCATATAAATGTAGATGTAAGCAAGCATTTACTACAGCAAGCCATAAAAGTATAATGCCGTGAAAAGTAGAGAAGTACTTAAATAAGCTACAGACTATTAGCTCAGAGTGATTTTCGTTTTATTACCTATAACTATCAATATTAGCACCTGAACTTTTCTGCCATAAGAAAAAAAAAGAGTCACTTCCTAAAAGGTCTCTTTCGAGCTTGGTTTGATATCGAGTTCTTCTCAGTTCCATGAATCCGATCATAATTTTATGATCGATTAATGTCGTTGGAAAAACTTCCCACATATTCTTTCCCCATACTTATGCATATAATTTGCAAACTCTACCAATTTGTACAACATGTCAATTTTTCCACTGACCTTTTCAGTGTTTGTCAAGAAAAAGAAAACACCAAAGAAGTACGCGAGCTACTTTGGCCGACAATTCACACTGCATAGTTCATAGTATAGTAGTCGGTTCATAGCATTCAGTTTCCCCGAAGACTGAGAAATTTACCGAATATTCACGATCAATTTGCTACTGTGGGTGAGATTCAAAATGCCATTGGGGAGGTGAAAGCCCCAAAACTATTGATTTTATGGCGCAACTATGTCGATAGCAAAAGAACTCAACCCAGCAGATATAAATTAGCTTGCTTCAATAATCTGAAAATTATCACCGACGACTTTTGCTTTATGTTAAGAGACAACAAGAATTAGAAGCTAGCCTCATCCGGCATTATTTTAAAGGCGCCACACTGAATCCACGGAGGGCCGAGAGGTCGATAAACATGCAGCTATATGACCTCCAACGGTTGCCTAAGTGGTTCTTCTCACAAATTCGTTGCCAAAGATAATAAGGTGTCGGAGCATAAACACACTTCTTCATTGAGAAATTTCATATTTTAGGAAGCTCTAACCCCCCTAAAGGATTCCTTTGAGACGCTTAATTATGGAAAAATTCAATTTAAAAGTCTGTCACGGTACAGGAGCTCTGCTGAAATTTAAGATGAATTCGCGCCGCTTAATATATACATACATACATACATGTATGTTAAAACTGAATTTGTGTTTTAAATGGCCGCAGCGCCTTGGCATGGTTGAGACGCAAGGAAACCGCAGTAACCGCAAAACTTTGCGAACAAAGGGTGGCGCATGCGCACACACATTTCAATTTGAATAAGAGTGTTTACGTCGGTGTGAGGCAGCCACCAATTCACGTTCGCTCAATTATCTCAATCAAAACATTTACGAGGGCCCCGCAAAGGATTTAAGCCACTTACTAAGTATATACGAACATACATCCATACACCTATGTATATATTTGAATGGAAATTTGAAATCATTCACTCATTCAGCGATAAATTAGCACATTTAGTCAATGAAAGATCTGTGAACTGCCAATAAGTGCAAATGAGTGCAAATGAGTGCAAATAAAGGCGAGATTTCACTTCACCCACTTGAATAGGCAACACATTAACGCTTTTAATAAGAATGGGGCAATGAGGAGGCTGTTGCCTACTTTGTAACATAATACGCCGCTGATGCTTAATTCGCCAATAATGCTAAGATTAGTACAAATTTAGTTATAAACACATATACACACATGCATAGATGTGGCATACAATGGTGGCATTAGCTCATTACTACCAGCTTGTTCGCTCATAAATTTGTGTGTTAACCCGGCGCTTCGGCGCTTCGGCTCATCGGCGCTTCGGTGTTTTGGTGGTTGGGTTTGCTTTCAGCCAACACTGCCTACACATTCGTCGAGTTTGCCAGTTGCGAGCCAGCACGCACCAATACACCTAGGCGGACGTTCAAACATGTTGTGAGTAGTTCTGTGCGACGCCGTGTGTGCAGTTTCGCTTGCCGGTTGAGTGCGTCTCATTTTGTGAATGAATTCATTGAGGGGCGCGTAGGTATACGTTCGCCAACAAAAACAACAACAGCGCCACTCCATGTACACGTAGATAGATCGTGCCGTCAGTGAAGCAAGCAATTGTTGTTGTAATGCGCAACAGCTGTCCAACAACCAACCGCCAGCCACCAGCCAGCAGCCAGCAGTCAGCAGTCAGGCGCGGTGTGCATGTAGGCGAATCAACACAACCGACGACGGCTTGGCGCACGGTCCAAGCCCACATGTTGGCTGTTGGTGTGCTCAGTTGAGTTTTGGTTTTCGCGCTGTCGAGTCAATGGAATCGGAAAGCAATCGGAATTGTTGTTGGACGTGGTGAAAATTTTGTGAGCATTTGTGAGCATTTGGGAGCTTGGTAACTGAATCATTAACAAAATAAGTGTAACAAATGCATTTTGTGATGCAACTTTTGAGCAATTCATATAAATAACGGTGTTTTTAAGGCAAATGTTGACGTGTTCGTGGCTTAAGTCTTTTGTGTGTTGGAAAACGAATTTCTGAGATTAATTTTTTCAAATCAAATTTCTTCAAATAGTGGGTCTGTCAGCCGCAAAACTACTATATTTGTGTTAAACTCAATGTGCAATTGCATCCAAACCATTACAAAAAAGATTGCTTTAAAATAGTAAAAAATACTGTACGTTTCAGTGATTAATTGTTTTTTCGTCCGTGACGGAACAAACCTACAGGGTCTTCTCTGAATCGCCTTAAAAGCAAGAAGCAAACAAGTTGAAAGGAAAAGGGCAAACGCTGCCTGTTGACATGGCGTGACAGGCTAGACGGCATAAGAAA
Organism: Bactrocera minax; assembly: GCA_021498325.1. Taxonomy (NCBI): domain Eukaryota; kingdom Metazoa; phylum Arthropoda; class Insecta; order Diptera; family Tephritidae; genus Bactrocera; species Bactrocera minax. The sequence goes on along the minus strand of JAKEEE010000067.1, from coordinate 248,160 downwards.
TAAAATAAAAATCAATTATTTATTCAGTTGCATTGTAGTCGGGCATCCGTTTCCGGCCCATTGTTCTAATAATACACAGCACCGAATGTGTGTGTGTATGTGCACATATATTTTATATTTCAATGAATGAATCAGCAGCAGTGCCTTCGAGCCGAGTGATCAAACAGACCAAGTGCGCAAGGGCGCAAGGGCGAAAGAGCGAAAGGAGCAAGGAAAGGCAAAACACACCATTTATGAAGGCAGTAAAATAGTTTTTCGGCAAACAGCGTGACATAATCGTTCAGTCATTGGCAATGCAAAGCGCATTTACCTGCTGAAAAGTAAGATCAATTGGAAACCCTGTCACCCGCTTCCGCGCTGTGTCGCCGTGCGAATGGACAAATTGACCAAAAACAACTCAAAGCAAACAAACGCAAGTGCATTCAGCCGAACCACACACACACACACACACACACACACACACACACACATGCACAAACATTGCGCAAATAGGGAAGTGTTCGGTGGGAAGTGCGCATTTGAGTCCCAGATAAGATGCTTATCACGCGTACAAATCGCTCTGAGTGAATCAACAATGCAATGCGCTCATAATACACACACAGCCATCTAGCTTGCATACTTTTGTAGTTCTGTGGCTAGCAGTTGCTTTGCGGTCTTCCAGTTGGTTTTTTTTTTTTATTTTTATTTTTTTTTTGCTTTTGTTTTTTGTTGTTTGCTCTGTGTCACCTAAGCAATCAATAGAGTTTTCCGAATTCACTGTTTGTCTTTCACACACAAAAGTGTTTGCAGTGCGCATAGATAAGCCGAGCTGTAGGCAAGGCAACGCGTCATCGGGTGAGACAGTGAAGTGCCGGGTGGAGTTATATTCCTCCCAGCAAACCCTTGGCAGCCTGAGGTAGCTACAGGTATGGCGGCTGACATCCGAGCAACGGCTCCTTTGAGGTAAGTGGAAGCAGCGCGTTTATGAGCGTCTACAACTAGTGGCATATATGTACATATGTAAGCTTATAATTTCGATATGCAATTTTTTCTCTTCAAGCAGTTCTTGGTAATATTAGTTTTGACAGTTATAGATAGGCTATACTAATTATGTTAATCATTGTGCAGTTGGTAGCAGGATGTGAAAAATATATTTTTATTTGACGAAAAAGTTTATCAAGAACATCTGCACGCTACACATACATATACAGGAATATAGTTCGTTGGCAACATCGAGGCATCGAAGAAGATCTCCAATTGACCTAATGTTGGGTTGCTATTGCTGGTAAATCCTTCACCCTTTCGTTGTTGCAAACCATATACATACGATCGGAAACCTAGGTGTTAGGAAAACAGTTATTAAATATATAGCGGTAAATAACGTGTTATGTTCCATTGGTAGTTTATTGGGAATGGGCGTTATTTACATAAATTTGAGATAATAACTAGTACTTAAAGAACGGTTTAGCTAAATTATTTCTGTCCACCGATGGCGTACTGTTTATTTTGATTGAGAGAGAGCTTAACCGTTATTACGAGAAAAACTTGTGCAAACGTTTCGAGCAACCTTCCTACCTATGTATTGTATTATCTCCAAACCGTAGAATTATCTTACGGAAATATTTTTCACAAATAAATGGTAACTGATACAAATGATACAAAAACAGATGGATATAACCCCCCCATTACTTCTCGTACACGTTTACAGAAAATAAAGCTCTCACAATTAGCAAATTTTAATTATTATTATTATTATTCTTTTAACCAATATGTGAGGGATTTTTGTAAAGAAATGCGAAACATTGATTTGACTTAATTATGACTGAGGAGTTAATTAATTAACTTGGTGCTCAATAGAATTCCCGCAAAGCACAGCCACCAAAGTGATTTTTTAATCTTTCTTAATTATTATTTGGCAGCTTTAAATCTGTATAGGGTTGTGAGATTCATTGAGAGTAATAACAGATTCCATCTAATTGTTGCTTCAAGCTTTTACTTGTGAGTACACTCACATATACATACATAGGTGTATGTACAGTACGCGTGTGTTCTGCGCAACAATATTATCATATTATTCTTTGGCCTTCATATTCGCTTGTTTTTCGGATTCTCCAGTTTTTACTGTTTTTACGGGCTACTGAAAGCCATTATTTCCGTTTTTTTTTTTGTTTTTTTGCCGAATGACAACATGCCACTTACTTATCCCCCAACTCCACTTCAGCCACTCACTCGTACTCAGCGCGACTGCGTTTGTGTCTTAAGTCTTTTGTGCTCGTCAAGCGCTTTGTATTTGCTCAAGAAAATAAGAAAAAAGTGAAAACAGCAGCCAGCGCTTGACGAGCGCACCATCTACCCACCTGAACGCCCACATGAGGTGAACACTAATTTTTTGAAATAATTTCTCAAATTCGGTTTATTGCTGTGCTGTCGCTGACGACGGTGATTATGGTGGCGACGGCGGCGGTTGGTGGTTGGTGGTTGGTGGTTGTGCAGCAGGTTTGCCTTCGCATAGTTGGCGCATAACCACTTGATGCTTGACAAGCGCTGCGAAGGTTTTTTCGGACACATTAAGCTAAATATTTGTCATTTGCTGCGCCTGTGGCTGCGGTTGAAGCTGAGACTGTGGAGTTGTGTGGTCCATAAAGTGCTTCATTCGTAAGCGATTTGTGTAATTCATGGCGTTCGAGTTAAAGCAGACACCACAAAATGGAATGAAGAACATGAAGAAAGTAACCGTAACAGTGGAAGAGTGTTTACAATCTACAAAATCACACCTCATAATGACCTTTCACATTTTTCTACCACACGCCGTGAGCCCCAATTCTTGTTCGTCGCCGATTCCATACTTTGATTGCAGTGCTCGATATAAGTATGCGTAAGGTATCTGTTGTTGTTGTTCTCGTGCCGGTCGTATGCCAATTGCAGACGCTCGGTAAATGTTACACCAGCAAACTTGAACATCGCTCCTCAATATAATGTCTACATACACACATACATTCATGCCTGTACACATATATAGTATATATTTAGTATATGTATATACTATATATTGGTCGTTGGTATATTAATGTTTGGGCCACTGACTAAGTCTTTTGTGTTGCAATGGATTTAAATTTACATTTTAGATTGAATGGCGCAGTGGAACCAAGGCGAAATGGTCCAAGCTTGTCAGTTAGCGGATCCAACAGCGGCGGACGGACACACACACACACACGCACATATAGACCATTGTAGAAGCGTAATATAGCGCAAAAATAGCAATCTGAGTCAGAGCAGCGAGTTTATTCAACCTACGCCTGGGAGTGTGTTGTTGGGCGCTGACAACAAACAACAAGTTCAGACAGTTTTTACTCACAATTAGCGCGTTCTTAGCGGCTTTCGCAATGGCGAAAACGAAGGTGGCAAAAATAGATAACACAAAAAATGCATGTACTCTGTACCATTTTAATGGGGCCACTAGACAAACGCAAATCAGCTAGTGGCAAAGTTTAATTTCAACTTTTCGAAAATAAATCCCAATAGAGGAAATGAGTAATAAGTTCTGTAGTTAACTTCAAGAATGTTCTAATATTTACATTTATCTTCACACTTACTGACATATTATCAATAAAAACTTGTTTAGTTATAGTTTTAGTTATGTGTTTTGAACGTTTTGGACGTTTTGGACGCCACTCAATGGGTCATGTATTGAAATGGCGACCGAAGCAAGACAACGCAAGTAGATTTATATGAGACTGCCAGCAATTAAGGCCAGTTAGATAGCAAATTGGCTAATTAAGGTCTTTTCATCAAAGGAAAAGTCCTTTATATCGAATGAGTAACCGATATCTATTGGCATGTTGGTTTCTACTGAGTTTCGCTGTCATACAGCCGACAATAACTTCCAGAGGAGGCTATGAATAGACTCTCTAGTCCTTCGACGGTGAAAAACCATCTCTTCCTGACTCCTGACATCCTGCAGTTCAATATAACCCATAGACATCACGAATAATTCCAAAATTTCCGCTATGGTGATTTTTAGTAAGCAGTGACGCTCTTATGACGCGCTGCTGAGGCAGCGACGTATAATTGCATTTATGCCCGATGAGGTGGCTGTAGACCTACCGCTCACTTTGGCTACTCGTGCTGGTTGACACGCGTGTGGCAAGAGTGCGCGCGCATTTCACCGCAGTGTGGTCATTGTGTGTGCACTCGCCTTCTGCCTCTTTGGTTTCCTCAAACCCTGAAATCGCCAGTCACACAGCGCCGCCGTGGGTGACACTTAATAGCTGGCACTCAAACTTTTGTATGCGACTAATTTAATGAAATGACTTTTGAATTGTGGCATGTGAACGGCAGTGGAAAAGCGTGTGAGTGGATTAAAAAGTCATAAAAATTTAGCTGGTTTGTGAGCAATCGAAATTTCGAAACACTGTGACACCCTGTATCCGCGTATGTGGCAACACGTAACACCGACATGTCATATCCAATCTGGCGGCTGATGAACGCCTACAACGAGCCATCAACAATCGCACAACAAAAAAGACTCAGACAGCAACAGTCGCTGCTATAAATACAACCACGCACATATTTGTACATACAGCAACGGCGTCAATATCATCAACTTGGCCAACAATGGCAGTACATCAGCAACGCTTTCGAAATCCTCCAATTAACAACGCCATCACACCAACGCAGTGCGCCGACGAAAACACCAACTCTAAAAGACACCGTCGCCGCACCCGCCGCACCCGCCGTACCCGCTGCCGCGCCTCGCATAAACACGAGTTGTGTGGGTTTTGAACTTGAGTTTTAAATTTGGAGAGAAATGAAAATCATTTGATTACTCCGGGTAAGGCAGGTAAGCAGCCGCCACGAGCGGAGAGCCATATGCAAATCATGCTTAATGCTTGCACTTTTAATGAGCATGTGGTGTACGAAAGCGTTTTATCACCAATCATTTCAATTGCCTCTGCAATTGCTGTTAAATGGCAGCGGTAATCGGTCTATCACTGATGTTGCATGCCACGAGACAGCATTAACTCAAAAATTGCCTCATTTTACAACATTTTCATTTGAAATCAAATGAAATCAACAACAACTACACAAACAAACACACTCGTTTTAGTTTTAAAGTAAATTGAATGCTCTAAAACTGGTTACTCAGTCGAAGGCGTACGCCTCCATCAAAAATATATTATATTTTACAACTGTCAAGCGACATTTACAAACTCTGGCTGGTATGCATGTCGGAAATGTGTAGGCGAGCGCAAATTGTGTATTTATTTTTATTCGTCATTAATTTGCATAATTTATTTTGTGTGCTTTGAATTAACTTAAAATTTCGATGTTTAAAACTCATTAGAAAAATGAAAATATTTCTTGTAAATCTATTTTATTGTATTAAATACTAAAGAAATGGAAATTAGTTAAGGTCTTCTAATTTTCGTAGTCAAATTTAAAAGATCAGATTTTTGACCGAGCGTCTCCTTCTCCCATAAATTCAATAAGTTTCTCGTCTCTCAACCTCCATCTATCGACAGTTTGGCATTGTCTTCCCACAGCCTTTCGCTAAAAGTTTCCTATAATTGTAAGGCAGCTTGCTTAGGGCAATCAAATTTCGATTTCATGACGAGTGGTTCAAGAAGTGGACAATATGTTAAAGTAGTTGACTTAAGTTAAGTTAGGTCTTCAGATTTCTATTAAAAACTTCAGCATACACTAGTCTGACTTTTAATATAATTTAAAGCTGCCAATTCTCATTGCTAACTGCATAAGGAAAGATACATTATTAAGTCTAGAATAAGTTAGAACTTGTGTTTCTTCACACTCTTCTAGATAGTATGCTGTTTTCTTCGAATAATGCTTAATTATCTTGTATTTATATCAAACTTTTCGGAATATTATTTTTTAAAAGGAGAATTGTCGCAAAAATCGTACAATGCTACACACCTTATTTTACCAAATAATATAACGTGTGTATGTATGTTTGTATGCCCATTTCCGTCTTAACGAAACAAAGGATTGTAACATAAACACTGCCGATACAGCATCTCGTTGCATTTTATTTAAATATTCCCATCCTCCAGTCACCGACAACGCTCTCATCAATGCAAACCATTTTGCATACGAGCACAATCATCCTCCTGCACAGCAGAAAACCTTTTTACCTCACCCAAATGACAGAACATTTAAAATTCAATTACTATTTCATAAGCTTTTTTTGGAAATAGCAAAGAGGACGGAAGGTAGAAGCACTGCAGAGCGACAAATTAAAATCTAAAGCAATTGCGATAACAAAACCAATGCATGAATGGAAATGTGAATGAGCCCGCGAGTGTGTATGGCATTGATGTTGGGACGCCACATTCTTGGCAAACCCTGCAAAAATTTTTGAATCGTATTGGAGTACTTAACAAAATACCCCTCTGTAAGGTAGTAGTGGACCAATTCATGTCTTTACGCTGGCCTCTAGCTACATGATCACTGATCGCCTTTTAACGATCGCAATCACCGCACGATCTATAAGGATTTAAAAAATAAATATTATGTTTTACTGATTTCTTATCCTAAATGTTTTCATTCGACGCAAAAACAGTTTCAAAAGTAATATTCAACAAATACCTCGGATGCTTTGTGAGGTTGGAGAATTTGGTTGTCCCCCGGACAATTGAATTATTGCCAATTGAACCATTTTAATAACGGTAAATTTTGGAGTACCCCTTGGACTATCCGGAGGACATTTAAAACGTATGCATGGAATACTCGTTATTTTTGCAGGGTAGGTAGGCCATTGTTACCACCTCACACAGCAACAGCAAATTCTCACTTCTTTCGCTTTAAACGCTGCGTGCACCCGTATTGTACAATAATTGGTGAATAAAAGCATGCGAAGGAAAAGCCGATTTGGCTTACTTGACTTGGTATTGTTTCTCCTTTTTATATGCTCACAATATTTGCGCTGATTTCATGTATTTATTCAAAAGTAAGATTTGACTTCTTCTTGTTGTTGTTTTTGTAGCGTACTCAGTGCATATAATGAGCGTAGTGAAAATTAACCGATTCCATATCGGCGACGGCAGCTGTTGTCCGCAAGTCAGTCGAATGCTGTTGTTTTTCGCTTGCTTCCAATTTTCCAGCGTGTCAGCGATTTTTCATACCACTTGTGGCTTATTGTTAAATTTTTGTTAAATTACAAGAATAAAAGCAAAATGAACTTTTACTATCAAGCCGACGTTATCGACATGAGCTGATTAAGATCGGCTTCATTAACGCAAGTAAAAAGGAAATCTTCGCTTTCTTTTCTCCACAGTATGAAATATTTAAACCACGTGTATATTTTCCAATTCAGTGAACTAGAATTAGAAATGGTTCACCGACTTTCATTTGTTTATATTATGCATATTGTTTTTATTGGTAAATTGGACCAAGTCAGGTCTAGATAATTTGTATAAGATATAGTTTCCGAAGGCATTACACATAATACACTTAAATCTTCGTCCGACCACGCAATGTGTAATTTTGGTTTTTGCAAAGTTCTTTCCTGCCTGTCAGCCTTACCGAATCTACTGCTTGAACATAATCATTACTATGGTAGGGTCCTTAATAATTTCTTAAATACCCACATTTCTGTATTTCATTTTAGTCGTTCCTTCTGGTAAAATTACGATGCCGGCTCTGTATTATTTATTATTTATTGATTATATTTTCCGAAAAATTACGAAAACTACTTTAACAAAATTGAATTTTCATTAAGACAACTCTGCGTGTTCAACTTTTTACTTAAAATGATTACAATTATCTTATATATAATATGAGTGATTTTTAAAGCATAAACTTTTCCTCCGCCCACTTCACATGGAAGGGAATTAACATGGAATTATGAAAGTAAGTCAAGTCGAAAAAATCTACCGCCTTTCCTTATGTAAACACTCCGAGGGATGTCCTCCTTAAATATTATTTCTTAAATTTTTTTTTTATGTTGGTTCCTGTAGTCCTACACGAGTACGTCACGCGATTATCATTAGGCGATTACCACGATGCGGATGTGGCTGGTGTGGGCGTGACTCCTGTATGCGAGGGGTTTGCAACGTCGCATGTGCTGAAGAGCACCTTCCTAGTTCTCGATCCACAAAAAATATGGGGATATTCCATAAAACCAAAAAAAAAAAAGCAAATTGTAGGATTTCCAACATGTCGTACTGAGGATGCGGCGACGCTAATTTACCGTTACGTAATACCGGCTGGTACTAATGCGATGATATACTACCAACAAAAAATTCACATCTTTTTTTACAAAGAAACAAATGCATAAATTTGAATATTATGAGCCCAGTAAAAATTGGCATTGGGACAATATGAGGCCTTTTAAGACTCCTCAATTTATATAAACTTTGAAAACATTCAGAAAGTGCGATTTATTAGCCTAGCTGATCCGGTAGTCTTGGGAAAAAGTTATATAAACCTTTGTGTAAATGCGTTTAGTTGTTTTTTCGACTTTCATAAAAATCTTGGTATATGGCATATTCTCCAGATAAATTGTTAAGCTCGCTGGAGCAGCAACGCCATACACAATTCACGGATTAAATCGTTTCACACACAAGTGACAGGTAATTTTCACAACATCGCTTGAATTCGAAAAATGTGCATTGATTTTTAGAGATTTTCACCATTTTAGGGAAAAACGACAATCACAACAGTTGTTGTTATTATTGTTAGCAAATAGTGGCGCTTGCTTGGCGACTTTTAATGTCCGCGTATTCGTGCTAATGTCACCGTTAGTTAAGTGCAACTGCGAATAGTCGCACAGCTGGCCAAATATGGACAGTTCGTCGGCTGATACTCATTCGTAAAATGTTTTCCACTCGACTTGCTCCGTGGAATTGCCGTTAAGTCGAAATATTTATTAAGAAGAAGAAAAAGGTTGCTATAGAAATGCACTGATGTTGACTTTTCAGCCACTCAAAGCAATGGTATAATTAATTGTGAGATCTGGGGGTTTTGACTCAACTGTTAAAATTGGTAATCAAGGCGAAGCAATTTTATATCGAGCAGATGGAATGATTAGTGTGGAAATTCCGAACTGTCTGTATATGTATTTGTAACTGAGTATTTGTTGCGGCTGCGGCTGTTATTAAACTAATCTAGCGGTAAATTATAAGTACTGGTAGCTTTGGTATTACGACAAGTTTCGAATTAAAAATTGTCTTCGAATTTTAGAATTTTTTTCTAGTTTTACAAATTCTCCGAATGTCGGGTAAACACATATGGACATTTAACAATTAGAAATCGGTCGTTGTGGAAAAGGGATCTCTATTAAAATAATCATTTTGTGTAGTTATTGACTAAGCATGGCCCAACTGTGGTAAATATTCGGCATTAAATCTTTAAAACTAGCTCGTTTCAAAATGGATAGGCATTATATACTATATGTCCACTAGGGGTCGCGATGATAGCCGTTTTGAACAATTGATCCGAAAGCGCAATTTTTGTGCAACAACTCTCCTAAGAGTTAAATGAGGTCTAATCAGTTGTTTCATCCACAGCCGGTTTTTCTATTTCTCAACTATGAGCGGATACGAAAATCTACTATACAAAAATTTTTAAGTTTAAAAAAAACAACACTATTTAGTCCAATATCACCAAACATATATCTATCTATGTTGACTGGAGCCCAAAAGTACTTTTCCGAAGCTCTCTCGAAGCTTTGCTAAACGCTCGAAGGCTGATTTAGATAAAATGCCAGAACTAGTGCAATAAGACTAGATTTTTACTGGATTAAAAATAATTAGTAGTTTCAAGTATTAAACCGTCCCGTTCGCCAAACTTGCTGATCTGCCACAAAAGCATGAACCACAGACCCGCTCAAATTATATTAAGAAAGTTAGAGTCGAAGTTATGCTCGACTAGTTCTAGTTCCTACAGGGTCGTTTGTTGCCTAGTGTGTTCTGGTGTCGATTCTGCCTATACATAATTTACTTGGCAATAACAATACATCACAAACATAATAGGCAAATGAATTAATACTCTCAACTTCGAAAAAAAAAACCGGCAGAAGGTGGTATTTACATATGTGTATATAATGTACACATGCATAGAAACAAAAATACTTACATAAATATATACAAATGACAAAGAACATTGGTGGTACTAACAAAGCTTGGCGCTGCAACCGGAAATTAAACGCGCTCAAACGTTTCAAAAACTGTTGCTGAAAACACGAAAGCTACAACTGCAACGACCAAATGAAACAGGTGGCAAAGGTGGAGGAAGGAAAGGTGTATGCAAGCACCGTGACAATCCTCGATAGTCGTCAGTCGATGGGTCGATGCGCCGGATGGACGGATGGACGGATGGCCGGCCGACTGGTTGGGTGTTGGTCTAGTGAGCCGGCTTGAGCTGATAGAAATTTCAATACGAAAGCAAAACATTTTATGCGCAATAAAATTTGAAGTCCGAGGTGCGAATGTCCAATGCAATAATGTAGTCATCGGGAGTTATCCATGTTTATGTAAATATGTGTATGTTGTATGTACATTAATTACTTGAGGAAGTGTCAGACTATTACAAAAATCAATTTTGGTAGTTTTTACTGTTATTTATATTTTTTATATATCCGCTCACGGCTTAGTAGCGGAGGTGCATACACACCTGAGCTCCTCTGGAGGCGCTTAGGCGCTCTTTCGGCATTTACTTCGTAGATTTCGTAAATTTGTCACACTTACTTACTCATATGGGCAGCTGTTATGATTATTGTAATAAAATATACAAATGAGCCGACGTGCTTATGTATGTGTGTGCATGTGGGGTGAGTAGGAGCACTCTGTCGGAACCACTTGCTACCATTTAAGCTGGTTACGCTCTGATTTATAACACTCTTTATTTATACATAATACAAATATAGCAATAACAAACACTAAACGGTAGCATCAAAATTGTTGGGTTACGTACATTGTCATTGCGATATAAAATTGTTGAATTGCATATGAAACGGAAGTGCACTCATGCAACGGAAATGCACAGAGTCATACATATGCATTACAATGCTTTTAGCCAGAGTGCAATAAATACTTTGAAGCGAAGAGTTAATGAAATCAAAACAGGCAATTATTTGTGACTTCTAGAGCATAGCTGTGTGTTTTAGAATGGATTTCTTTTAAATTTTACATTTAGAGCGCGGAAATGCGGTAAAATATAACAAAGGTGATATGCTATTTTCACCTTAGAGCAGCGCGTAATTTAAGCTTATATTTAATTCAGCGCGTAAATAATCTTTAATAGTTGAATCTTAGTAATTTCAATTTAACATTTTATTTAAGTTTATAATTTCATAGAATGATGACATGTTTAAATGTCGTTTAAAAAAACTTTAAAAACTTTATAAAGTTTTGTAACTTAAAGTAAAGAAGATTATTATTATTAAAAAATAATAATTTCTCTTTTATATAAAATTTTCCGCAATTTAATTTGAAGTAGGAATATTTCTGTTTTATCGAAAATATCTTTACAATGAATGAAATATCTTTACAATAAACAAAGTTCAATAATTATTATTATAAATATCCAATCATAATGAATTAAATAATCTGAAGATAATATTTAGAAAATAATTCTTGCATTTGCTTTAGCTTTTGCTTTTGCTTTTTCAAATAATGGCGACCCCCACACTCGTCGAAAATTGCCAAACCAAATACTGAGAGACTTGTAGTGCAAGTTGTTTCAAGCCGGTGGCTTAAGAAGCACAGCTTGCGAACATAATTATATCTTAACCGCTATTTTAGCAGTTCGATACGTTTTGCTTTTCTATTCCATTTTCAAATAAATTCATCCAAGCGTTTGCATCACTGGCCATGTATTTATGCATGTATGTATGTAAACATATTATATGGAAAAACTATCAACAGAGAACAGTTAACATAAGTTCGCCGCCAAATCGGCAAAGCCAAATACAGCTACACATATATATATATATATATATATTCGTACCAGATAGTTATTATTGTTCTTGTAGTGAAACTCAAAATTAAGGCTTTGAGCATTTGCTGGGGCAGTCATGGCGTCGGTGGCAACATTATCATATCGCAACGATGCCATCTGTTTTGTAGTTGCGGAACCCCGCTTCTCGAAGTGGCATGCAGCTCCATGGAATTGCCGCAGTCGAAGCTGTTGCCACATTCATAGTCGGTGAACAGCACGCTTTTGTTGTGTAAAAATATAAACATACATACATACACGCATTGGAGACAAAATAAGCACATACTTATGCACATGAAGACATAGCTGCGCTTTTTCCGTGGGACGTTCCCAAATTTTTGCTATGTGCGTGCATATGTATGCCTCCAAACTCTTGCCTATTTTGCAGTAACAATTTACTTTACGAAGGCGTTTGTGCAACCCACACACGTTCAAATAAGCAATCTTGATATGTTAGCTTCTAATCACCTAAGTTATAAAGATATACATGTGTATTGTCTACAGCCTGTATATACTTACATATTGTTATACAAATTTATATACATATTATATTATACATTTTGCAATTGGATCTTCTTCGAACAAATGCATACTTGTACATATAGGCTAACATACATACACACATATGAAATATTAAAAGAGGTTTCGTTCTTAAATCTAACGTTTTATCAAGTTCGTATATTGCATAATATTAAAATATGGCGGAAAACGTAATATATCATTCGACAAAAGTTCCTTTCGAACGGTTAATTGATTTTGTGAGAAACTTTTTCATGACAAAAAGCGACCGCCAATATCAGAATTAAAAAATAAAAGCATACAAATTTAGTATAAAATAAAATTGTTATTATCAATTTCTTTTATAGATCATTTTCATTTTTGATCTGCCAAATTAATGAGTTTGTTGACCACCAGCTGATTAGATCTTAACAAGAATAGGAGGTGACAATAGCCAGTCGATATGGCTCACGGTTGCGAAAACTACTACTAATTACTAACCGAGCGATTTCAATAAAATAGTAATAGCTAGGTTCCAAGCCATTCTTTAATGCTAATACTCCACCCCTTCAAATAATTAATCTAACCAACGCATTCTAAGTTTAAGTATATTGTGAATATTTCGCTTAATTCACTTTTATTGCCTGTTTCATAATGCCAAGTTCCTTCGTCTTCGAATTTTCCAACTCTGGCCCACACATACACATCATGCAGAGTCAAGTCTGCAACTGCATATTATATTTCTACTTGACATATAAACGGCCGCTAGTACGAATGACAATTTGACAATAAAAATTTGCATTTACTGTGGGTGATTCACCGAAACCACAGCGCCAACAAAGCACCCAACGCCTTCAGACTTTCTGTGGGCTTATCTGGTTGATTCGAAATGTACAGGAACTATCTTCATACACGCGATGTAGTTGAGAACGGATATTCGTAAATATGTGGAACATCTTCTTCAGTGGTTATTGTAAGCCAACGGCGCGAATCCAAAGAAATAAAATACACACATGCTCGTGCATGTGTGCGTCAGGCTTCAAACATCTGATACGTGTTGTCCTGTGCATAGTAGCCACATACGTTTCGGGGCGCTGGCAGCTCACTTTCCCGCGCAATCGCCGATTGACTGCTGACAATTTGGTCTTTTTGTCGCCTGCGAGGACGTTTGACGGACGTTTCTTTGGCGATTCTTCGCGCGCTGCACCGACGCCCATGCATGTCAAACACACTACCGCCCAAACACTACTACCGAGTCAATTGAAAAGGCTCTTATTTTTGTTTTTGCCCTTCGTATTTCGCTCCCCAACCAACTTTGCGGCTTTATTTCGGTTGGCATGGCAGAAATGAAAATTGGTTGCAGACACCAGACAGCAGACAAAGACTGTAGGCTGTCAGCTGGCTAGTTGACTAGCTGGATAGCTGGATAGCTGGCTGCGGAGTTAGTGCCGGCAGGAATGTAGGCAGACAACCAACAGCCAACCTGCGCCCATGAGCAGATAAAAACGCAATTGAGAGTAAACTTTTATTTCACACACTCACATTCACATATACATATATATTATGTATTTAGAGTATGTACACGTATCAGATATTGCAGATCGCTTTGATTGGGATTGCAATTGTTGTTGTGCCAATTGTTGTGAGCTCTTCGGACTATGTGCAGAACGCCCACGGTTGACATTTATGGTTACTTCTTGTATAATATGCCTTTATTTATTTGTTTGTTTTGTGTTGTGATCTGCATGGAGGTGTAAGCGTTTGTTGATCATACGAAATTGCTATGCCCGCTAGCAAAGTAAGAAATGAAGGCCTGTAGAGAAAGCGGTAAACTGAAATGTACATTGTTAAGATCAGACCTCTTTCTTCTATTACCTAACGCATTGAATGAATACTGGATGAGAATTTAAAAGGTAAGGGAGAATATGAATCAAATGGTGGGTGTGTGCTCTTTGAACAATCTGGTTATAGTCGAATTACTACTTTATTAACTACCAAGTCAGTGTATTAATTTTACCTGACCTGACCTAATGACTTTTAGTTATCTTTGAAATATTTTATAATATATGTACTTGCATATATATATATATATTCAAACATACATATATGTGCATAAACATATTCGATAACACATATAAAAGTTCAACATTAAGACTTTCTGTTGTCGGTCGCTTTGGCTTCATTATGGTCAATTAGCGCCGCTGTTTACTAAACGAATAGCAATACCAACAACAATAATAGACTCGTATATCTGATAATGAATGTTACTACGAAAAGTAAACTAATTGAAACATCCAGTTCTTGTCTTCTTTGCCCATCTCATTACTTCCACAACTTGCTAATTATGAATTGTTTTGATAAGCTACCATTTAACTTAGTAACTGTATACGAAAAATACCAATATCTGGTGGAGGAAAATACACAAATGTACATATGTAGAAGACGGGTAAATATTTAGTGTTTCCGACTTGCTTTGAGGCGTTTTTCGGCGGCAAAAGTTCAAACAGAGACGATGGAAATTTGTACCGCAACAGATTCGGTCGTCTTCAGGGGAACTATATTATTTCAGATCATCTCAAGTTTAACTGCAATTCTGATAATATTTAAAACTAATATTTGAGAATATTAATTTTTCAATTTTCTCTTATACCTTCCATTCAGAAACGTTCATTTGCACAATTTATAAGTTCAAAAAAGGAAACTAATTATTATTTGAAACAAGATTATCAACAATGGAAGCACTCGTCAGCAATGGCTGTAAAAACTTCAACAACTTAGTTCGTGAACTGAAAGTAAATAGATAAATACTTTAACAATCAATATATCTACTTAAAATCAAGGACAAGTCAACATCGAGTGTGAGATAATGACGATCACTTTAGCAGAACCAACGCCAATATTTGTTTTGATCATTTTTCAAATTCGATTTAGGTCAAAAGACCTCAATAAAATATTTTAGAAAACCCAAGTTAACATATTCAAAGGAAAGCATTGTATTTTTGATAAAATTCTTCAAAAATGAAGTGAAACTTTCCACTTTTGAATTATATTATATTATTAACTTTGGAGAAATTTTTTGAAACAATCTGATTTGCTTAACTTATTCCGAGGAAATTTTTTTTCTGCCTTCTTTCTTCTTTATTCTTTCCTTTTTTCAATATTCATTTATTTTTATTCAGTAAGTAGCTTTGCCAATGGTATGTGTGGATGCCGGTAATGAAGTCACTAAAAATGTGATGCACATAAGTACATGTAGCGTGTGACACATATGTCACATGTGAGATGTGTGTTTTAGCATTTTGCTAGTTGGTGATTACAAAATGCCACTACACTCCACCCTGTTCCACTTAGTTTAAACCTATTTAATGTTAAAATTATAATGATTAGCTTTCTGATTAATTCCCAATGTTCGAGTCGCTCTCACTGTCTGTATGTTGCAGGCCAAGCCGAGGTTTGGCAGGTTCTGGGTGTTGCGGCACGACGCATTCCAGCCGGGCCAATTCTTGAAGCCCACTCGTTCAAATATTCGCTTCGCACACACCACATCGTCATCAATGTTGTCATCAAGAAAGTCTGTGTTTTAGTTCAAATGCGAAATATTATATATACTTTGTAATTATACGTATGTGTTTATGTGGCCGCCTAACCTTCACATTTCTTGTCGCAAATGCCACCTTTTCGACTAACGCGACACCATTCCTTGCTGCTTATCTGGAATAGTCCATAACTGGTGCTACCGTTTGGATTTCGCTTCAGCGCTTTGGTGTTCCTATTGCTTTCGTGCTCGATCAAGCAAATCCCTGCCGTAGCGGAGAATATTATATAATATATTGGAGTAAAAATGTATTTTCTGCTTGTGATGACTTGTACTTACAGTTTGAGAGAAACGTTTTGTTGATACCGTATTTTTGCAAAAGCTCCCGCGCCAGTTGGCAACGCATGTATTCTTTAGCATTCACCTGAGCGTTCAGCAGAAGACAGCTCAGCAGCAGTGAGGCTAGCAGGAAAGCTTGGCGAGCCATTTTTAAGCCTCTATAAGAAATATTGAAGGACATAAGGCACAATAATATTGTTAGGGTTTACTCTCGGTGATAGTAATAAATATTTTTTATGATCTTTATTCTTATGTTTTATTTAGGGACCTCAGCACGGCTGCGACAACGGTTACAAATTTTGTCACACCTTCCGTGCCTGCCTGTCTGGCATATGCATGAAAAACAGTAATATATCCCATCCGGTATCAAGGAATACCCTTTTAAACTCTAACTAACCCTTGCAAAGTACGTGTTTCTTTAAGACATGACAGCTAGGAAAATTCACTTCTATATCTCTTTAAGAATACAAGAATCTTTACAAGAAGCTCTTTGTAAATAGTGTAGAAGAATTTACTCTGGTTTTTTTATTCTCAAAATTCGTAGTGCAAAAAAAAAAAAAAACAAATATCAAAAAGCGGATACACAGATAACGAGGCGAATAAATATTTTTTCCAAATTCATAAGCAGTTATGAACTTTGATATATGCAAACAGATGAATTTTAGTTCTCGTCATAAAAAAAAGGTTTCCGCAGATTCCGAGATTAATTTTTTAAACTTGTTTGATATCTTGATGCATGTGAACAAGAAATGTGTTTATGAAATCCAACAGTATTATCTTTAGATAAGTAATCTATGGTAGATAAGATAGTTCTAAAGTCAGGAATTAATTTATTTAATAAACAATTTTGGATATAGGAATATGGAAATTATACTCGTACAGAATACATTTAATTTATTCTTGTTGTTGGCTACGTGATGAATACCCTTTAGATTGGCGGAGAGGTTTTATTACAGGGGTACCCAACAAATTTAACTTACAATGCCACTGAATGCTATCTTAGTCGTTGTGATGTTCGGATTCCAAACAAAAAATAATTCGAACCAAAACTTCCTTTGTACTTATAATCAGCTCAAGTTGGCAGAACCCAATATTTATTTTTAAGCGTAGTAAATGCGAGACAGCGCTAAAAGAAGGTCAATCGCCTTTTTTCTGCTGAACCAACATGAGGCAGGCGGAGTCAAAACTTGTTGTGTTTATTTTGAGCGTTGTTCTGCCAAAAATTGTATGCTAAGGGTATTTGTGGTAGAGAAGCCGGACTGAGTTAAAGTTATATTGGTTGGATTGGAGGAGATTCAACTGAATATAGACAATTATATATCAGAATCAAACTCTATCAAAGATTTTCATAACAGTAAACACCATATGGTGTAAAATGTATGTAAAAGAATACTTTAGAAGTCTAAAAACACATATGTGAGATCAATTGTCTGTAGAAATCTTATCGGTGGTGAAACAAAGATCTGATGAAAGAGCTGATCATTATAAGCCGAGCCTACTGTGCCTGATCACATGTGCAATTTCGTCGATGATTACATTGACAAGTTTGTAATCTGTGTGCTTTTCTATATCAGGAAGCAATGCAGATCCAACCGCAATGTTTTCGAGACTGCCAACTGCGATTTCCACAATTTTCGCATCAATTCGCTGAGCAATTGTATGCAGCTTTTAAGTCAGTTAGTCATATCTTGTACGTACGACAATAACCACAAATCTATTTAAAGAAAATATCGAAGAATGGGTAACATAAAATGAAGTTTATAGGAAACCCTCTTAAAGGGTATAAAACCCACCCGGATTATGGCTAACTTTTGTATGCTGTCGACACTTCACGTAAGCCGCACAAGCATTGCAGTCACGTATGTATGTAAATATGTTTGTTATGCAGGGCATTTGCCGACCAATACCCTTTGTGCCGTGAAGCCCCCGCATTGTAAGTTGTTTACCTTAATATAGGCAAATCACGAAGTTAATGGGAGGCGACAAGTTTTATTGGGTATCCCGAATTGATCGGAACGGAATTAACTATTATGTATGTATGTATGCGAATGTATGTAATGTGAATGAATATAAGCGAAGACAAAGGTAACAAAAACAAAATAATTCAAGGTCAAACACAAACAACAACAACAATATACGTCAAAACAAACGGGGCAGACAAACATTTAAAGAGCTTTAACGAGCAAAACGACGAGCAATTATGTGCAATATATTCTTAATACTAATCTCTAATTTCTCTTCATCGGTATGTTTTTAATGAGCGCATGCATGTGCATGTGTGTATAGGTTGGTGTGTGGCAAGTGTGTAAGTGTGTGTAAGTTTATGTCGGACGTAATATTTAGGAATTATCAGCTACGGACAGGTGAAAGTGCTTACTTAATACAGCCGCTCGATAATCTCACGTGCGCACTAACACATACACACACACATAGGCAACAGGTGAGCGCTGGCTTAGCACAATATTTATTCTAAATACACGATTTCGCCTTAACACTTAGACGCGTGGCAACACAACAATACAATTATTGCGAAATCCCTTCAAAATATTTATAGAATGTATGTAAATACTTTTTTTGCACTTTGATTATTTTTTACAAATATTCCAATGTTAGTTTGAATTCGGTGATGATTTATTAATTATTTGTCGTTTGTTATTGTTGTTTACATATTTTCGTGTTCACTTTTAATTAGCTTTGCTTTGTGCGCGCGCAACAATGCCAACAACAAAAGTGCCTCTGAAGATAGCGACGAGCGATCCGGATCGTGCGGCTAACTAAAGCGATGTATACTTAATGATCTCAAAGCGGTAACTAAACCGTGAATGGAACATGTTTTGGTCTTTTGTTTTTGTTGTATTATTTATTTTGAATACTATTCTGTTTACATTGTGAGCGGCAAGCGCCCGAAGGTGTATTGGTAGTTGTATGTGTATGCGTTAGTAATTAATTCCTGCTGGCATAGGACACTGGCGATATACACTATACAGTCGAAACTAATTTGGGGCCAAATTCACGTACTCGCTTTCCGCAAAGGGTAAACGAGATAAGAATTCTCGAGTTCAGCGGAATCCCCTTGTAAAATTGATAAGTTCAAAATGGTCATAATATAACGTTGTGTTTAGAAAGCTCCTTCCATAGCTTTATTTGCTGGGAATTAAGTTTTTTGAAAAGCTGGTATTGGAAAGTTTTACAAAAAAATTTTCAATCTTGCTAGTGGTTAGCGGCAGATATTTGACCTTTTCGAATTTTCAAAATATTGCCATGCTGCATTGCTCAACATGGTTCATATTTCGGTAGGCAGCAGAGGTATCCGCTATATATTCGATTGTTGGTTGTATATGAACAGCAATTCTTCGAGCCGAACTGTGAAATTTTACCATGCATTTCTATATTCAAATTGTACTTTTTAGCTGAGTGATTAAGCACTCCCATCTTGATTAAAAGTCAAATATAACTATAATATATAATAATATCATATTTGCAAGAATTTTTCACCGAAAATTTTGAACTATGGCATTTTCGCACTGAAGCAAACCCTAAAAGTCGCTTTTGGTAAAAATAAATAGTTAGAGCGGTATTCCTCTACCACAAAATTCACAGAAAAACTATGCATCTGTCTTCTACACTTAGTAGTAAACGATAAATACGTCATTCGGCAGTCTCCACGACAAGAATATTTCATTTGCGATGCACAAAAGTTGATCGATATTTGAGAAGATGAAAATTTATGAACATTTTTCACCTTCTAATCTTCATCAAAGCTCTAGTTCGACTCTGGTGCTGCATTATAAGACATTTTCGCGAATTTATTCCCCTTACTCTTACTATTTCATATTTCGAACATGAATCAATGAAATTGGCAATTATTCTACTTTGCCACTATCTAGAGAGTTTAAATCTCACAGGAATACTATACGGGTTTTTCTAAAGAAAATCTTGAAATTGGAGCAAAGAGGATTGTTTTTGATATCCATTGGATAAATATACACACATTATCATCAATAAGTTCGATTAACTCTCGCATTAAATCGGGTGTAGGGTAACGTAAAGAAACCCCTTTCCGTACATTCGAGTATAATTAGCATGTTATTTCTCATTAAACTGTGGCTAAGCACAACTTTCAAAACATTTTGTATTCAAAACGCTCTCTCAAACTACCGATGCGCCGTACACACACACATATTATGTATAAACATGTGTTTGTGGGAGCTATTTAGAGCGTGGGTGACAGCTGTTTCGAAATAAAACTTATTGCTGAAATGGGGCTTCAAAACATAAATTACACGAAAACACCGAAATACACACAAAGAAGTGTGTGTGTATGTATGGCGTACAATTTCAAGAAAGTCTTGCATGTATGTATGTTCACATATTGACTTCTAAGAGATTGCTGAAACATCCCACTGTGATAATTAGCTTTTTATCGTTTCATTGTTCATCTTATCAACCACGATGATAAGAGACTGCCATATTTGCAAAACAAAACAAAACAAAACAATAAATGCGCTAAAACGGAAATTGTAAGCTGGCGACACCTCCGCATACCAATGAGCGACTTGCCAAGTGTTCAGCGCATATTCGTGTTATACATATTTGATTGATTTGATTGTGTTATTTTTGTAAATACATGCGCTTATTGTCACCTTTATGTACTTATGAATATGTTCATTGGAATCATATTGTATTTATTTAATTTTTAATTTTGATTGGGTGCGTTTTTATTGATATTTTCCAAAACCAAATGGAAAGATAACTGAGAGCATTTAAGATGAAAGTAAAAAATAATTAAAAATAATTTTTACCTACAGGTCGATTGACTTGACCGTCCCAAAGTGGTTTCAAATCACGCTTGTAATGCACCAGAGCTTTGTTTTTCCTTATAAACTAATAGTTTTTAACAAAAACTTTAAATATATGTATGTATGTATGCTTTTGCGACATAATTTATTGAAGCCAATTTTTGCTACTTAAAATACATTTTTTTAATTCACAAAACTTTAAAATAATTAACTATGTATGTACATATGTATGTTTGTATGTGTAAATTTGTAAGCGCATTCTTCATCGCAAATTCGAAAATAATTAATGTGGTTGATTTGTGTGTCATGTGAAGCTTAAGGGTAAATCGTTTGTTTGTATAAAAAGTCATTATTTCTCATTCTATATGTATGTTTATGCTATGTACTCGTATGTGCTCCGATTGTCGCATTGGGGGCTGTCTTCATGTAGCCTCAAAGCATGGCTGAAGCTAATTCTAACTTTAGCCATCACCAACACGCGCACATGCGTATAACGATAGATACGTGTAAGGAATGTGCTCAGCATCTGGAGACGTCGGGCAACGTACGTCCACGGCATTTATTGACCCAACCGGGCCAAGCCTGAAAGCCGTGTCTGTTGAAAATTTGCATGGCACAACGGGAATCATCAGATATTTCATCGTTCAAAAAATCTGTTAACAACATATAAACAAATGAAACAACAATAAATTAAAACGGAATTGCAATATATACTCGTAATTGTATAATCGTAAATAGCGTTTGTGTGTGCATTGTGTGCCTGCATATTGGTGAGATAAGGCAATCTTAATGGCATGTGTATTACTCGTATATAAAATGGACATATAAATATTACACCTTTCATGCATTTTTCGAAACTTTTAAGCAGTGGGTTTATTTCAATTGATAATTAGTGAAATTTCATCTTTTGACACCTTTCTATCCGCCAATGTGTCATCGCCTTTGAATGGAATATCTTCAAAGAAACTTCGTCTCATAAACCTACTTGTGATAATAATATTAACGAAATTAAACGAAAGAATGGGAAACCCTGATCTACGTCAGCTTCATAAACAAACACGTTCGACATCGAGCAAGAACGTTCATTGCATTCACAAACATAAGTATGTTAAACAAATTAGAGGTGTGATAATTAAAACTTGCGACACTTTGCTTCTCGCAAATGATTTACTAGAAATGTACAAATGTACAACGATGAAATTAAGTGGGAAATTGTTTGTCCTCAATATTGTCGTGTTGAAATTGTTTTCGAAATGGATGAGTTTTAGAGATCAGTCTCATTGAGAACGAATAGAGGTCGATGAGTATTTGATAGCTTCGAAGGTTTTTGAAAGTCAAAAGTTATATGTTTATTTCGAAAGCGACTTGTGAACCCAAAGTTTTCTTTTATATATTCTGAAAGGTATCCATTGGAACTTATACCTATTGATCTGATACGATAGTGGTGCATCTACGCTATGTCTTCTTTTAATTTTAAAGTATTCCAAGAGTTTAGTCGGGTTAATAGTAAATGGTTCTCAATGCACATCTTCATAAATATACTTTGCAAAGTAAAAAGTTCAAGCCTTTCAGGCTCTTTATCTATTCCAGAATTATTCTCTATACGAACTAACTATAATTTAAGCTAAAGTCCATCTCTTTCTTTAAAAAAAAAGAGAGAAATAAAGAGAGAGAGAGTGAGAAGAAAAAATTTTTTTTTAAATATGGAAATAGGAATGACAAAATTTTTTGAAGAGTAATCTGCACTTAAGATTATTATAATTATTCACGAGACATATACTTACCTTCACATTTTATATTGCATATTCCGCCTTTTCGACCTTTTCGACACCAATTTTTATTATTTATCTAAAAGGTTGTGCAAAAAAACAAAAACAAAACATTATTATTGTAATTGTTTCACCAGACGATGGTTTTCCTTCCAATGGGTGAAAATTTTCATGCAGAGAAACCAAACAATGCTAAGCAATTCAAATAACCTGAAAAAGTCCATAGCTCACACTGTGATTTGATAATTGCATAACTTTTGAAGTACTTCGACCGCTTTCATTCTCCACCAGACATACCCCTAACAAAGAAGAAATGAAACTCGAATATAATTTAACAGCATTCAATATAAAAAAATAATTATTTAAAATGTGAACTCAAATCACATTTCTAAACAAAAAGTTCTTTACCCAAATTCAATTACTCACAATTTGAAAGATAACTTCTTGGGAAATCATGAGCCAACAATTCCTTGGCCAGTTGGCATCTCGTCAGCATTTTTGCTTCACTGTGCGTCCACAAGCAGCAGCTCAGCACCACCGATAGACTCAAAATCGCGATTTTCGATTTGAAGCGCATTTTGTATTTTCTGTATTGTGTACTGAGGGCTGATAAGAACGGAGGTTCCAGGAACCGATTAAAAATATTATCCACGTTCGTGCGCGATTTTATGTGTATGTGTAAATAATTATTGCAACTCAAAACAATTAAATTAAGTCGACACTGTGAATTTATGGAACTGCTCAATGCATATCGCGAGACTAAAGTAACGGCAGGTTAATTAATTATTTAACTCTACACTGGGAATGTAAGTTGTTGTAGTACACACTTATAAAAACACTTGTGTTTCCAATTCCTAGTACACTATGCTTTGCAAATATGCTGTTGAACTGCGTATTGCCTTCAGGATGTGTGTCAGGATTGCGATCACCTTGCTATGCATCTAGGCTGCGCTAAAGGATTGCGAATTTATGCGTTCACTTTCCACAGCTTCCACAGTTAAAGCTCAACGCTTCAGTGTTACCGCACTACTGTCGCACATCAGGAGGAATTAAGGTTTTTAAAGCCTCGGGGGCCGGCCCACTGCATACTGCTACGTCACCTCCGCTGCTGGATATGCCGCGTTCGCCGCATATGCTGTGTCAATTGTAAATTTTTACACTTTTCACGATGCTCCGCTGGTGTCGCCACATAATTTGCCACTTTTCGTGCATGCATCCATTTCAACTAATAAAAGTTCGTTTTGTGTTCTAGCACTACTCTGTGAGAATCATTAGCATAAAGTCAACTTCTTCATCAGCTGTCGAGCTATTTATCTGTACTCATATGTGCGTCGTTATGAGACGATTGCAGACAGTAATCAAAATGACATCGAAGGCGGCAAAAATAAACATAATTGGATATGAATGGAGGTGATGGCAGCGATAAAGTTATGAATTAAATAATAGACACACACGAGTACATGGTACTTAGAAGAACTTAACTTTCAATTGTATCTGTTCTCGAAGTCACTAGAGACTCACTTTCGTTTTCGCTTTAACACTGCAATAACGAAGAGCACGAACACATCTTTGGATTCGTAAGAAACAATGCAGAAAATTTCTCTCTTGAGTGTTCGTCCTCATGAAAGTGAAGGAAAAATTGAGGCATAACGTTTTTTAGAACTCTAGCCAGACATGAATCTTCGATCAAAATTGATAGGTCATTTATAGTATCAACCAAAGGAAGAATGGATGTATTATATTTTCTCTTAATTTTTCGTATGAATCAAAACGGGGGCGGGAAGAGAGAGTAGTAGTGCTGCAATTTCTACTAGATTCATAATTGTTCAACATGATTTCGGTGTCGTTTTCTGGTCCTCTTAACTTAATTCCGAAGTATAAATATACATATACCGACACAAAGGCACAACTCAGCAAATAATATTTTTTTCTGCGATAACTGAAAACTTGCCATCGCCAAAACCGGGTTAATGTTCCTAATTGACAAATTGGTTTGCATCTAATGCAGTTATTTTGCCAGTTTGTTATGCATCTTACAATCATTCTGTTTTTATGTGTCAAATTGTTGACGTTTTCCGTCTTGACCCCAAAACCATAATATGATGGAAAATCATCAGCATTTCCAAGTATTGAGTGCACCTATATAAATGTGTGTGAGCTATATATTTAAATGGCATGTCATTGATTCAATATTTAAAAAAAAAATTCTTCAAAGACGAAATGAAAGCAAAATTTTTGAAGACGCACTCATCTCTATTAGTAAGTATTTAGAAAGATTTGAATTAGAGAGTATAACTATTGAGATGGAAGACAAAATTAAAGGAGGGTTCGTAGCTTCGGCTACCCTAGTACATGCATACCCGAGAATCATTTGATACTTTTACGCTAAAATCAACAAATTCTGTTCTTTTCTCCAAGAATCCTCAGCCAATTATATAGCCAATTATAGTTATAAAAACAAATCTGCTAGGTATTTCATGGATCTTTTCCTTTAGCCTAGGCTTTCGCTTCCCAAAGTGTTTTCAAAACATTATTGCACATATGTTTTATAATGATAAAACTAAATGGGCAGGATGAATACCATTCAACCATCACCGAGTTGTAATCGCATCGTCACTCACTTAGTTCGCTCGGCATCCGAAAGGATCTATAAACCGAGCGTAGTATTGAGCAATACATTGAGACCCGAAGTTACATATATATTTTTCAAACATATAACCTCAGTATGTGCCGCCCCATAGCCTGGAAACCAACGTATGAAGATATATGTTTGAATTTCTGGGACAACAATAAGATACGGAATTTCCCAATATAAAATATGTATTATCATCAGAAATTGTGAATGTGTGTATGGAAACTAGAGCTAAAATGCTAATACACGCCAGACACGCCAGACAAGCCAATTAGTCTTATTACTAATATGATAACATAATTTTTAGTTTAACATAGTTTAACATAATTTTCTTAGTTTAAAAATTGAGTTCAGAAATATGTGACTGAATCAAAATGTGACTAAATTTGTTATGATTACGGCAATTGAGTTCATACGCGAGGAACATGTCGTCTTTATTCCTCCACATGCATACATACATACACACATTTGAACGAATTATTTGTCACTTCGTCGTCACAAGCGTTGTTAATGATGCGTTGTTATTAGTCGCATATGCAATAAGGAAGTGTTTTAATCTTTATGCATGCACGCTTTCTTTTCTTGATTCCAGCCCACATTCACAACAATTGCTCACTTTAATCCTCATGATTTCAATCAGTGCGGCGTTGGGCAATGACTTGCATAATTTACGTGTCGATATAGCAACAACTACAGTCACTCCAGCAATGAACCCAACGTTAGCACCAACAACAATCACATTATTAACGAAGAGTTTGCCATATAAAACACCCGCTCGTACAATGATGGACAACAACAACACTGATGATATGACGAATGCAATTATGTTAGCTGGAGGCTCATCATCCTTAAAGCCCTCACCAGCGCTTATGATACCACACCCACCGCCAGCTATAAAGACGTCGGGCAAGCTGTTCAACAAAAGCTTGCCGAAGCGACGAAAGGCGGGCGAAATATCCGCCATTCCCGTTTACGACCCCAGTATTGAGTGGAAGTGTCCGAACGTCACGAGCTCACGCAGCCTGGAATGCGGTTGTGACCTGCCACACACACTCCGCTGTACTGGCGATTTGCATGGTTTAACGGTAAAATGAATTTGTCTTCTATAATTCAGTTGATTCAATATTTCTTTGTTTTTAAAATACTTTAGGTACTTGCGAGCAATTTGAGGGTGTCACCCTATACGATCTCGCTGCTAGATTGTTCCTTAAGGAATGTCACCTTCTTGAGTGATGCAAGGATTTTCGAAGACATATCCCTGTATGGTTTGGTAATTTCGTCTGGTGAAATTAAGCGTGTGCATAAATCGGCATTTTTGGGCATAAAGGGACCTCTGCAAGCGTTAGGTGAGAGTCACTATATGTCAACTTTCCTACACTTACTTCTGCCAATTTTCTTTTTAACTCATTATACATAAAATACATTTACATTATAGGACTTCCTGCAAATGCGCTCTTAAGTGTTCCATGGAATTCGATATCAACACTAACAGCGCTCGAGCGTTTAGATTTATCCAATAACAAAATAAAAGCTTTAGGCACTTCAGACTTTGCCGGACTGTCAAATATCGTCTATCTTGAGCTAAGCAATAACCAAATATCCAGCATATCACAGCGTACATTTATGAATTTACGGAAATTGGAAGTATTGAAATTAGGTGGCAACCGTCTGGGAGATTATCCAACGAGCCTGAAAGCACTAACAGCTTGCTATAACTTACGGTAAACTTTACATACCAATATAACCGCTTTATGCTTGAATGTAATGACTTTCTTCAAACAGACAACTTGATCTCTCCGCCAATAATCTAAATGGTCCATTAACTGCCTCTACCTTGCCCGGTTTGAGGAGCCTCGAATCATTGGAGCTAAATCGCAATCTTATCAAAAGCATACAGAACAAAGCTTTGCAAAATTTTTCCGGTCTCACTAGTCTCTCGTTGCGTCATAATCAAATTGACGTGCTACAAGATCACGCCTTTTATGGACTGGGTACCTTAGAAAATCTGGATCTCAGTTTCAATGGCATTGTCGCTATATCTAGCGCCTCACTGCAGCATCTTACACGCCTCACTACACTCGATCTCACACATAACTTTCTGCGTGCACTGACCTGTGATCTGATCACACCGTTGCCCTCCCTACAAGTCTTGCGCTTGGCCGGCAATGACATTTCAATTG
This sequence comes from Bactrocera minax, assembly GCA_021498325.1. NCBI lineage: Eukaryota > Metazoa > Arthropoda > Insecta > Diptera > Tephritidae > Bactrocera > Bactrocera minax. The sequence goes on along the minus strand of JAKEEE010000067.1, from coordinate 220,477 downwards.
TTGCAAAAAATGCTTTGGATGGTGCACGCGAATTGAAGAGTCTCTCCATGCAGGACAATCCTTTGTCCTGTGACTGCACCATGCGTTCTTTCGCCGAGTGGTTACAGGTGACTAAAATACAGGCCGGCGATTTAATAAGCGCTACTTGTGTGACGCCCCCTCGGCTGGAGGGTGCACCTCTCATACAAGTGCCATTAGAGACTTTAAACTGTGAAATGGACAATGTGGAAAAGGATAATGCCAACATAATAGAACAGTTAGAAGCTATAACGAGGCAAAACCATACAACACACATTAAAGATTTATCGGAGGAGGTAAGTCACGTGAGATTGGTCACGAAAATACGCAATATATCCTTGTGATTTTGCAGATTGTGTTACATGAACTACATTTCTCAACCGATTATGGGCTGATATTAACCTGGGTACTTAACCTGAGCAAGAACGACTATATGTGTGATGCCATCTTTGTCTATAAAGAGGAGAACATCAACGAAATACTGATCGATAACTCACCGGTAGGTTAAAAGTGTATAAACCTGTAAAAATGTATAAATAAATAGCTCTCTTAAGAATAATTAACTCATTCGAAATCGGTAGCAGAACCCCTTTTCTTTGGGAAATCAGTATTTAATCCGCAAAATCAATTTCACATTACCTTTTAAGGTTTTTCTTAGTTCATGCAGATTTTTCTATTAGATTTTGTCATAAATATTTAATATTGATCACACACAAATTTTTTTTTTGCAGATCCATTGTGAAAGCAAGGTGCTGAATGGTCAAAATACTGTCAGTGTCATAGTACCGGATAGCTCTTCCTTAGAAATCGGAGAAAGGTAATTATCTCTCAAATAAGGAAAAATATCAATTAATTTAAAGCTATTTTTATTCCGTACAGTTACCGTTTCTGTCTCGTTATGGTACAGGAGCAAAATCACGATGGCGATCTGAATGTAGGCTGCTCCAACATTACAAAACTACAACTTAGCAGCCCGGGCTCGGTGCCAGAAGTACGACAGTACCAGAGACGTCCATACAGAACTGAGCTACCTTCATACCGTGACAGCGAAACCAGTTTTACACCCATTGTCGCTCATACAATGGATGAGAATTTCACGAATTCTAAACGAAATCACAATGCAATATACGAAGAGGCAAATCAGTCACAACAAACTACACAGCAACATACATATAACTTCTTAGATTCGTTGAATAAGAGTTTCCTGCCCGGCTTAGGCGTCGGCATACTCGTAACATCGGTAGTGGTACTTATATGGGGCGCCACTCGAATACGACAAAGCTCGAGCAACACCCGACCGAACACACCGACTGCAACCACATGCTATGCCGCTTCGGAGCATATAGCGCGCCTAGCAGATGCCGAAAATGGTACACGCTATTTAAAGTTGCAGGCCACGACCAGTCTTTGAGGAGCTCCGATCGATGTTTATTGTCTTGGCACTACCAACTCCCGCCAAACATTTGTTCATCCAGTCGAGTTGGTCCTTATGAAATATATATGTATACTTCTGTACATACATACAGATATATGTCTGCGGATACGTTAATATTGTGAGTCGCTGCCTATTGCCTTTCAAGATCAGCAACTCTTGTGATAGTACTTTCTGTGTACCAATAGATTAAATTACGGTTTTTCATTTTCAATTGATTTCTAGTTATAAAGTTAACACTATAGCATCTAAGCCAAATATAAAAAATTGTTAATTCCTCTTTTATAGTAATCTTGTTGTTGTAAGTCTTTTCGATTTCCACTTTCCTAGGTTAGGTCTTTCTTTGGTTAAAGAGCACAGTAGACCTGCATAGAATTATTATATATTTTGTGCATTTTTTGATTCCTTGTGCCATAGTTGATCGTTTCCTGTACTCACATTCTAATTTATAATTCGTTGTTTAAGTTAGTTAGCATCTCACGCTCATAACATTTTAAATTAAAAGATTCCGATACAATTTTGTTTATTTGATTAACACATACCCATTCATACATCTGCATATAATTATATTAACTAATTTATTAACACACTTTAACTAATTATTTGAATAAATGGAAAATATTTATTTATCGAAAGCAAATTGTGAAAATTTATTTCAAAATATAATACATGACAAATAAGTAAGGGCTAAGTTGGGTGTGACTGGCGGGAAAATGCTTTCAAGTGCTGGCAAACTTTATGTTAAAAAATGTTGCATAAGAATTCAAAATTGTTGTCATTTGAAGCAATTGCGAATGGATTACAATCATATTTGGCATCACATTAACTTTTACTTTAGGTAATATACACATATAATAAATATGGATGGCATCGGTCTACCTTTAACCCCTTATAACGAGCCATGAGTATGTTATTTTCTTACAGTACATATAAATAGCGGTGCATTCATATTTATGCACTTATGATATTTATTTGCGCAACTTTGGCACATTTTCCGTAAAGTATTCATGGAACTGTTGAGTGTTGAGTATATTTACACATAAATAAATACAAATAAGAATAGTTTAATTGCTGTCAGTGATTAAATTAGACATATAAATATTAATATTAATGATGTTTACAGCGAAACGTTTACTTACAAAATATAAATGAGGTTAGCAACAAACATCCCAATACATAGAGGTACTCAAAGATAAACACATTACATATGTGTAACATATGATTGACTCGAGAAATATCCGCTGAATCGTAAGGCTATCGATTGATTACTCTTTAGTCAATTTTCGTCGATTATCGTCATTTCGTCGTTTATTTATTTGATAGTTTTCCGATACTTTCTACCACTGCAGAATATTTGAATGTAATATATGTATGTGAGATAATATATTATGAGTGCGAGTGTATGAAGCAGCAATTACAACTTGGATTCAACAGAAAATTTAGATTTCACACTTATTCAAATAGCAGCGATGAGGAGTCATTGAACTGGGGAATGCGCACGCCGTCGGCATGCTTAATTTACGTATTTCATTTATCCTTCAAATATAGACGAGAAGGTCTGAGCAGGTAACATTTACTTTTGACATTGTTGTTTTGACATGTTCGGTATAGAGTCGACTAGAATAACGATAATCATTTTTTTTAATATGAGGGCTGGTATAGTTCGCATATAGATTTCACTAATTTTTGCTACAAAAGTATACTAAATTCAAGATTATACGTTAACTAATTTTATTTTGCTAAATATCTTACATATTGACCGCTACTAACGGAAATTTGAAAACTCTCATATTAGGTATATGGGGGTTAGGGGAAGTATTGTCCCGATTTCATGAATTTTCGGCATCAGGACAAACTATTATCAGGGAAAGACGTTATATGAATTTCATTAAAATATCTCGTAGAGTGACCGATATTTTCGATGAAAGGTAAATAGGCACTAAGGCACAAAGGTCCGCATATTTGGTTTCCTGGACGCTTGAAAAGATTATATCCCGATTTCCACCATTTTTGGGCACTATTTCTGTAAACTTCTATTCAAATATCTTAATGTGCGTTTGAGTAACATACCGTAAAGTGAAAGAATCAGATCGAATTTAAATTTAGTAATTCCAGAGTAATGCTATGCACCAAATTTGAGTGAAATTGGTTCAGTTATTCCTGAGTTAAGAATTTCACCGAGAAGTGGGCGGTGCCACAACCATTGTCTAATTTTTGCACGAATTCCTATGCACTTCTTCTATGCCCACTTTTGGAAAATTTTCAATCCACCCACACCTACTATGATTCCCTGTATCAAATTATAGATTTGTAACTTAATTTGTTGCTTAGTTATAGCACTTGATAAGTTTTCAGTGGTACGATCACACCCATTTGCAATACTTTCCTATAATACAATACCTTCTTATAGTGTCACAGAACACGTGTACCAAGTTCATCAAGACATCTAAATTTTTACGCAAATTATCGCTTGCACGGACGGACGGACGCTAGAAACTAAACGGAAAACAAGCTGACATACATAGCCTCTAATTAATAATCCAATAAATGTTTTCCTAATTACATATTTTTCATAGGTATTGATCTATGTTTGGATGTGACGCTTGAATATTTAATAAGTTACAAGAGCATTACAAGAGAAGCAGACACAATAACTGTCTAAATGCACTGGCTTTATGCTGATATACTGTGTGAACATATAAATGAGTTTAAAATAAGTAGGTGTGCATACGCAATTTGTGGGAGGGAATTCCAAGCATTACGAAAGTAACCACAACTGATGACGTCATACCATATCTATAGCATTCTCTTGCCAAACAACAAAAATAGGCACCATAAAAACGCAAAAAATACGCCTCTGACGGTACATTTATATCGTTTACTTAATGGTGAAAACATTAAATAAAATATGCCTACTCTGCAGGGGTGTGTACTATTTACGAACTGTTGAATTTTATGAGTGAATTCGGATATGAGAAAGCCCTTTCATGATACCCTTGCTTCGTTCGATAGGACATAGTTATAGTTTCTGTATCAATAAGAAATAAGCCCCTATTAAAAAGTCATCGCGTTAAAATCTCAAATGGCACTATGAATATAATTAAATTGACTTCTACAAGACCATTCGGACTGCTTACGAATATTGAATTATAATATTACCCTAAAAATTTAACTAAATTGAGTAATTTTTATATAATATTGAGTAATAATTATAATCCCTGTGTCGTAAAGAAGTGAAAAGTGAGAGTGCTTTAATGTTTTGAATTCAATTTCTATTTCGAAGGTAATTGGCTTATTTTAAAAATATAAATGCAAATATATGGGAACGCCAACCATGTGCTCATATGCAGACAGTAAGTGCAAGTGGAAGTGTGTCAGTTTGTAGGTGCGCTTATTTCAAGAAAGCTAACTGGTTTATCCTCGTACCTCACGGATGGCGCAATACACACACATAAACGAGCATTTAAATGCGATTAGCCGCACTTCATATGTCGCACGCAATTATGGGCATTCCCACATACTCACATACATACATATATGCAAATGTGCAAACAGATATATGTGTTTATATGTACGTATATGTGAGCAGCACTCCCACATTTGGCCGAAGGTACCATTGACATGAGAATATGTCCACGTACATTTGTGGGTGTATGTGTGTGTGTGCATTTGTACAGTTATTTGTTCAATTTTCCATTGAATTTTTTATTGTTGTGGCCACCCAGGGCTATCACCGTAAAGTTAGTGACTATGACAGCTAGCTAGCGCAAGCAGCGCTCGACCGACACAGCGTCGGGAGTCGCTGACCACGCCAAATATCCTTGCGTACGGCAGCGTGGTCAGCTCAGTTCGTGTCACGATTTTAGCGTAGCCACAACAATGCCGCTGAATGTCGCGCGCGCCTAATAACTTTGCCAATTATCGATTTTCACTTAATAATTTTGACTGTTGGCATTAAAAATCACAAACAAACCGTCCAAACAATGCTCTCTGGGCGACCATTTCGAGTTTCGGTGGAGTAGTGCACACTTAAATATCGAAATTCATTTTGTGCCGATGTGAAATAAAAGCTCAAAAAGTAGCATATACAATTAATTTATAAAAGACCAGTAATAGTGTTTCCCACATACATTGTTGTTCCATGAGTATGCTGGGTTTCGTATATCTCTTCTTGATACTCGGCTGGATTCTGATTGTGTTATTTCTCAAGTGCAAAAAGTCGATCACTCCACATTTTGCCTTCACCGAGCACTACACGGACACAATTGCGGCGGGTGAGTCGAATCTAAATGGTTCCTGTAATGGCTCTACTCACTTGCAGCGAAAAATTTGTCATCAAGAAATATTCGCAAAATATTAATAAATAAATACTTAGAATAAAATTCAATTATATATAATAATTATATACTCCTATAATATTTAATAGGCCGTCGTCCCTCAGTTCATATCATAGAATTACCACCAGACGAAATGGATAACGAAGAACAATTTTTGGACTCATATCATCAGCAAAGCAATAGCTTACGGATGCATTCAAATCGTTCGCAACGCTCGACGCTGCCCAATGAGCGCACAATCGAAACCACATATCCCACAGATGCGGTTGTGAATCCGGCGTATATGCACGACGAGGAGTACATCATCAATGGTAGTTATGAATACTTACTTAAACAAGACACCCCACCTAAAAGTATGCATTTACAGATAATTCCCCACAATTCGCACAAACACAAGTTAACTCACGGGTAGAAAGTAAAGCAAACAAGAATAGAAATACACTAGCCGAAATTAATTTTCATTAACTTCCTTTATTACAGCGCCACCACCTTCGTATGAGGAAGTTATGCGCCAACCGGATGTGTATCCTAAAGTACACCAAAGTTCGAGTAAAGTGAGCGACGCGAATATTTAAGACCCACTCGCTCATCACGCCACCTCTCTCCGATTTCTCTTTTACTAGAGGGACAGAGTATGTATTCGACAAACAAATGCAGGCCGAGTAATACATGTGCCTGCATATACATATGTACATGTATAAACATGTGCACAAATCTGTATATAAAACCTTCAGCTGTGATTTTATACCTAATACAATACAAGTTTAATTTTTTATAAATGTCAAATGTGTTGTAAATATGTATAACCTATCGATTGTGCTATTTAATAAAAGTATATAATGAAATAAAAGGCCCACTTTAAGTGCAACATCTTTTATAATTGCGAGTGTTAAGTGTGAAAATTGGATAGTAACTCAACTATGAAAGAAGTTGTAATAGCATTAATTAAATATATTTTCGGTATAAATTATTAAAAAAAAAAAAATTGTGGCATTTTAAGTAGCCAAAATGTTTAATATTAATGTGTATGCTTAATTAATTCGTTAAAACACTTTTATCAACAACCGAAACAGAGTATTAAAATTTGTCAACCTTAAGCACATATATATGTACATAGATGTAAATGAAAGAGTATTTGTCGATTGCAAAATAATTTTTATTTAATTTTTATCAACTCTATCCACTAGGAGACTTATGTCGCGTTCATTGGTTGATTTCGCTTTAGATGGTTTTAAATTAGTATTTATGTATGTATTATTTATGTATTTACAATTAAACTTTTCAGTCCACATTTTTAATGTATAATATTTGGTTATATTCTTTCAGACGAAATTTATTTAAAAACTTTTTTTGGCGAACAGGTTTTGCCACAATTATATTAAATCATATTAAATATTATATATCTCACAACTTCATAAGCATGAAATTAAATTCAATTCAATTGGCTATTAAAAATGTATTGCATTCACTTGTTCAATACCGTATTTGTTTGTTAGCTATCTAGCGCCTATCATTTTTAATATCTAAAATAAATATCCGATCTCAAATATAAAAATTACAATACACAGAAAGGAAGTTGATTGTGTAATATCAGGCCGCACATTTCCACTGCCACGCTCCACTCACTCTAGTCAACATAACTTTCCGAAAATTAGAAATGACAACGTTTACGCGCAAAACTTTTCAGCACTGTGCATTTGTATGAAAGCTTCCAATGCCTTAGGTATGAAACCCTGATATTTAAGCTTGTGGAAGGCGATGCAACGTGAGGCGATACACTTCAGGGAAGTTAACGAATTCTGGTAGCTTAGTATTAAATTACTAAGGCCAACTGCAATAATTATTTATGAGTATTAATTTAAATTTGACATATTTTTCATTGAACGCCGTTTTTTACCTGCATTACCAACTCTTGCTGGTGTCAAGCCATTCGCATTCACCGCGTCCAAGTGTGCGCCGGCGTCCACAAAAAGTTTCACAATCTTTTCGGCTTGCACTGCTACATGTGGGTTGTCGCGTGGAGACTGTATCTGAAAATGCATAGAGAAAACTTTGCAAACACTGCAGAGTATGACAATTACTTGACAACCTACACTTGAGACGAGCGTATGCAGAGGTGTATTGCGATCACGGTCCACAGCTGTAACGGAGGCGCCAACATGGACTAGCAACAATGCGGTGCGGAAGCAAGGGAAACTAACATAATATACAGAACATTTTAATTACTTATGTGTTATTAATAATGAGGAGACGAATGTTGCATCTTGTGGCATTTACCGGCATATATCACTTGTGTAGAAATCATCAACCGGCGTTACGCCATTCACAGCCAAATGTAATAGAGTCTGGCCATCTGCCAGGCGAGTATCGCATTTAATGAATTTCAATATCGTTGAGTATAATTGTTCGATTTGAGGTCGTTCTATGTCGATATTGGTGTGCGCTAACAGTTTCGTGATGATTTTGATGAGGTAGAGGGCAGTGACGACATTCTGTTCATTTTGATCCTAGAAATAAAAGAGAATTTTGAATCACATTGAAATTAGAGGGAGAGAGTGAGATTTTACCGCTAACATCTGCGGCACATCCTTGGGTCCCGGATGCACTATTTTGTATTTATTATTTTCGATTTCCTGCTGACACTTCACCAACACAGACAAAACAAGTGAAAGATCCAATGTTTGCTTCTCCAAGCGCAAAATTTGAGAGAACAGCTGAGCAAAACGCAGCAAGTCGCGTTCAACTGAAACCTACAAATATATGCAATTTAGGTATGTAGAGTAGGTAAATAGAATGATGCTATGCAACGAAGCCGAATGTGTGGTCTTACATTGTTGATCATGCGCAGATCGATAGCATAATTCCATAGCACTTGGCACTGTGCAAAACGTCCTTGATCGGCCATTACAGCACCACGATACACAATTGGCTGCGGCAGATCACGATAGTGTTTACCCAAAATACGCTCTCGTACCGTCAACGCCTCCATGTGTATCGAATGATGATTCAGCCGTATAGCCTGTAGCTCTGGTATGTTCTCCGTTTCGAACCAATCGTCATAGGCCGGCACTGGTGCCATGACGCGCTTTCGTATCACCTTCTGTTCGTCCTCGTAGCGCATTTCCATAGCACACATCATGTGCTGATAAGCTTTCGTGACGTTATAATTATCCTTATCGTTGGCAAATGACGCGCCCATTAGCTCGATTGCAGTTATTGTCTGTGACGACAAATTAAGACATGCCACTAATTAATACTAACCAACAATTTTGCGTGAGAGCATATATACCTCCTCTTTGGTCATTAATCCCGGCCGTGATATGAACATTTCCACCACCGCTTCATGTGTACGTTCGGCGGCCTGCAGAACTGCCGTCAGTCCGTGCTCGTTCTTTTGCATGAGAGCGCCGTGGTCGAGCAACAAGCGGCACACCTCCAGGTGACCACACTCGGCGGCGTAATGCAGTGCGGTGGCGCCGCAAAGCGCTTGCTCATTCGGATTAGCGCCATTCTTCAGCAGTGTGTCCACAACGTGGGCGTGCCCCTTGTAAGCGGCAATCATAATAGATGTGTTGTTGTAGGTGTTGGCCAAGTTCACATCGGCGCCATGTTCAATTAGATATTTAACGATATCCAAGCGTCCTGAAAATACGGAAGAGTTAAAATGTGTATCGAACGTTACAGTAGTAACAGTTGGTGGAGCGCGTGGTGCGGCTAACTCACCTTCATAGCAGGCGGCACGAAGTGGTGACGACTGTGCTTTTGTATTGTGATTAACATCGGCACCGCGCTGTACTAACATCTTTACCACTTGCATGTGACCCATGCCAGCGGCGACCCAGAGCGCGGTTGCACCATAAACAAGCAGCCCATCGAAGACAACGTTGCACTCGCGCTCCAAATCGATATCGAATTGAGTGAGCAGCGTCTTCACGAATGTCACATTGCCCATCATGGCGGCCATGGTGAGGGGTGTAACTGATTGTCCATCGACTTCATCGAATTTCTGAAAAAGTTAAGCAGGAATAATACGTTTTATTGGATTGGTGAATACTCGTAGGCTTAAACAAAGAAACGAAATCTTATATATACATACATACATATGTATATATGCTTGTACAGATGTTAATATACAAGAGAATTGTTTGCTACGTATTTATATGCGCAAATTGCCGCTAACAATTCAGGCTATAAACAGATGTGTTACGACGGCATTTTAAAATTAATTCCGTCATTCGTCGGCAAGCAGTACGCAGTTTTCGGCCAAAACACATGAAATTAAGTGCGAATTTTATTAATGAAACTAAACAAAGAATATTAATATACGTGTGTATGTATGTATGCATGCCATGTACAAGCATACAACAAATAAACGCAATTTTTAATTTTTACAAAAAAAAAGGATTGAATAAATATTTGAATAAAAGAAAAAAGTATACACACACATACGCATACGAGAAAATCTCATCAAATGGCGGCTGTTAAGAAAAGCAAATTTTCATGTTTTTCAAAATACAAGCATTCTCATGATAAATTCATATTCCATATTCCTTTAGTACTCTCAATTTCCGATTCCGAGTTCCGATTTAAGGCTTTTATGATATTTGAATGATTGATGACATTTGAATGTTACCTATTGGTAGGCACCGCTTTTTTGACCTTCACTCAACGATCGCTTTGGTATGGTTTCGGCTTTAAATTAAAATGTTTTGCGTCGATTCTTAAGATATATTGGGGGCCTCTGCTACTTCCCTTTTACTAATCTATCGCTTTTCAAATACAATTATCTGCACTTTTTCGATATTACCATTGTTAACGGAAGTGGGGAAAAAAGAATTTATACCACTCAGATAATAATTCTCGATAAAATGAATTTACAGATTCCATTTATGAATCGACCAGACCGGGTTTAATTCGATCAGTTTTGTACATAAACTAGGCTTCTATAATATCCAAATTATGTTCTTTTTTTCAAAACTGAAATTGATTGATTTGTTTTATCAGCCACTTTCCTTGTTAGTAATTAAAGAGTTTATATTCGCCTTTCTACCTAAAACCAGTTTAGATGGTGCGAATTTAATTCAATATCTCGAAATTTTTTCGCAAAGCAGCATAGAAATTGCACTTATATAGTACTTTGCAAGTAAAATGCGTGATTTTATATCCATATTTAAAATAAAACTAAACATGAGCATGCTTATTATGCACACTAAACGAAATCACAGTCAAGGTCTTTAATCTTGCTCTTTCCGCGCCGCCATTCCCAGCGGTTACATTAAAGAGCCAAAACAAAGCCGCCTTTTGGTCAAATGTCTATGGCTATGAAATATTTTTTAGCTTTATTTCACGATCACCCTCAGAGTTGCGCGCAATGTATTCATGGGAATAGGCCTCAATGGCCGGCAAGTCGTGTCTTATATTCATTTGCTGACATATGTACATACTTATATATGATGCATATATCTCTTTGTCGTGTGTAGGCGAGAAATGGACATTGTAGCTCCAAAGGCAATATTGGACCTTGCACACATTACTACATATAAATTTTCAAACATAATGATTCATTTATGTATATACTACATAAGTACATATACTATATACTATATATACAGCAGTGGTCGAAACAACGCCAGAATGTGCACCAAATATTTTCTAACTTTAATTGCATCATGTAACGTAAAGTGCAACAAAACAGATCTCTTAGCATCAACTGGATAAATATAAGTGGTAATAAAGTAAATATTTCAATCAAGTAACTATCTTTAATGACCTTAGCAAAAATAGACATATTTGCTGTATTTTCCAATTACTTTGTTATTATAGGTAAAACAGTGGACGGTGGACAGTGGGCAGTTTGACTTTGCTTCACTTCTATTATTTTAAACGCAGCTGTATGTGGATATTCTGATCACTCATTCGCGCCGGTTTCCCTTCCCGACTGGCTTAGCCCTCGACAATGATCTGTGAAATTTAATAGATATTGCGTATATATGGCTCAACAAATTGTTGTTTTTAACGAGCACTTAATAAGCTTAGTTGCATTTTATGAATACATACATAAATACGTATTTTTGAGGTTGATTTTATGTACACGAATTTTCAAAGAAAATGTCATTAGTATAAAAATATCTTTTAAAAAGTTTAGCAAAATGGATTAGAATGGAATGGATTACTGTTCCAAACTTCTCCGTCAGATGGTTTGTTTCTAGCTTTGCAACAGGAAAAAATAAGAAAAACTGACCAGTATGGGAATATTTTTTTCGTTCTTCGTTTGTCCTCCTTTGCGATTTATTTAATTTCATTTTAGTGAAATTATTTCTTAATTTGCAAACGGACAATGAACGGTATCTGACAAATTATTTACAATGGAATTCAAGCAATACGCTTATATGTATATGTATGTATGTATATATACAGATGTACACATATATTTATAATGTAACGGGGGGTTTAACATTTTCCGGATATTTTTGATCATTTCTTGGGTAGATAATAGAGTCCGGACTCTGTTGTGAATGCATCGTTAATCGAGTATTTCGTAGTGTTTTTATTAACAAACACAGTATTATGCATGCAATTAATTATATATACACACATAAATAAGGATGTAATATTTTATATTCGAGTCACTATTGTTATTGTTTTTTTTTTTTTAGTTATATTAAATTGAGCTGTTTGAAGGTATGATTTAAATTTTTTATTGGACAAATCACACACATAAATAATTAAATGAACCGTTAGAACTTATTGGGTCGAAAATTCACTAAGGGCGAAATTCAACCCATTTCTCACGACATTGGTTTTTTGTTTAACTAATGGAGTGATGATTCCTTAGTATTGCAAACAATTTAAACTCAATAACAGTTCTATGTGCAACAAAACTCACCGGAGGATATGAAATGTAGGATGAAATGGGAGTCGTACTAGTGCCCCTCCAAAATTTTGCACCAGGCCAAGCCGACTCAAATAAACGTTTACGCGTTCTAAAAAATGCATTTTTATTTATAAAACAAATATTATAAATTCATTTTAATATTTTGATCACTTCTTATTAGTTCTCATACCGTATTCGTTCGGAATTCATTTTCTTCGTTCCGTTCGTAGAACATCAAGAGTGTCACACTACTGCACAAGGATAAAAAGCCAACTGTTTTAGTCTACGCATATCCTTTATGGAGTTGGGAAAATTCAATAACATTTTGTGAGTGTGCGCTCGAAAAAATGTACACACACCGAATGTTCGTATAAGTATATTTTACGAGTCCTTTTGCCTCAACATATGCTTTATCCTGAGCCAACCATACAAAGCGCACTCTACTCTCCCTTATTTTGCATGCAACCCGTGCATATATGTAGCAGATACCCCATCTGATACAAACAGACATCAATATATGCATGTTGACACTCAGCTTTGGGAATGCACACGTCTATTAATATGACTCGAAAGGACTTTAGAAGGTACCACTCAAGGGTGGAAAATTTGGAATTGGCTCGTGTAACGTTAAACGGATAGCTGACATGTTATTTTTTACTCCGCTATGAGTACACGAGAGAGCAAAACATCTGCTTCGGTACTAACGCGTATATACATATGTATTGTAAATGTCGCTTTTTTGAAAAGGTATCCAAATAAAAATAAAATCCTATTAATTTTTAATTATACTGTTTGAAATGTTGAAACACAGAATGTCAAATAAAATATAAAAAACTGTGTGATATTTTATACTTCATATTAATCTTTATTCGTTGTTCATCGAAATCTTAATATACCTAAACGTAATAAAAACTTTTCACATACAATACATACATATATTATGTTGTAAAATACAGTTAAATATGTAAGTTTGCATGCAAAGTTTCTATGGAAATTAATAAAACCGGTAAATACAGTTACTGACAATCAAAGAGAAGATACAATACAGATCCTTATTTACTATGGTAACATCGATCCTTCATATCCATTGAAGCTTTGCTCTTCTTGCATTGTCGTTTCGTTGTCAATAGGTTCTTCAGTTTGTTTATTAGCCTTTGTAATTTCAAGTCGTTTTTGCTGATTGCGTAAATTTTTTCTCATGTGATTGTGAACATAGTTAAAAAATAGCATAGTACGTTCCATGAAAAAGACCGCATCCATATGATGGAAACGCTGGAGAAAGCATTCTACACAACAAGGAGCATTCAATGGGAATATAACATCAGTGATTAGAATATTATTATACTCGTATATATATACCTCGGAATATATCTGTAAATATATAATTTTTAATTGCCCGTTTTTTGCAGCGACCATTACCCCTGTAAGAGTAACACTCAGCAGCTTCGTTTTTGAAAATACTACGCCATATATGCTTTATATATTTATCTGGTTCATCAAAATGGCCTTGTAGTAGCTCAACTCTCTGTAAAGTTAATTTTAAGTTTAAAAACATTTTCCTTGAAAAAGAATTTCAAACTACACACCAACTGATCACACTGATCTTCATCTTCTTTAAAAATAGCATTCCAATCCTCAAACTGTTGTGCGGTTTTGAATGGCTGAGTAGGCATAACTGGAGCTTGAATGTTAAAAAAGTCCAAAATAGGACGACTAACTTTGCTTACAGTTTTAATTTCGACGGGATCCTTAATCTCATCTTTACTCCTCTGCGATGTTTTCGATTTGGAGGACTTTTTATCGTTTTTCAATTTGATACACTCAGTCTCACTTTCACTGTTATCATATCGCTTAAATTTCGACGGTGGTGAGGATATCGGACTACAACTGCTTTCTCTTTTCAAAGCTGCGCCACTGGAAGTGGAACCCATACCTTCGGTAACCTCGCGTCTCAAATCAACAATTTGTTTTGTTAATCGGTGGAAAAGTTTTTCAAAAGATTGACGCATAGTCAAAAGCTCTTCCATGACTTCATCGCAACATTTGCAGCGTGGATTGCCGGTTGATCTTGGCATTTTTCTATTTGTATAATATTTAGCAATATGTTAATAAATCAAAATTATAGGCATATTATTCTGCATATAATTTTATTTGTAATAAGCAGAGTCATGCCTGACATTCAACAAGGTCCGTTAGAACAAAAAAAAATTGTTTTATAGAAAATCTAATTTAAATTTTTCTGGAACAATTTCCCTCCCTTTTTTCAAAATATCTGAACCTAGATTTAATTAATTGTAATTTAAACACACACTATTACTTAAGTTCCTCCTAAACCATATAGGCACAACTAACGAGCAGTAGTGGTCTTTACACTAGCAATGTGAGAGTGGAAAACCAATAGCCGTACTCCCACACTTAATAAGTTCATTAACTACCACACATTTTGCTTTTAATATAAAATACATATGTGAGGATATATATATGTATATATTAAAATATTATGTAGATACCTACATATGCACAACGCATATGCACTTAGGTGTTTTCATATATAATATATGCATTAGCAATTGTGTAAAATCCTTTTATAATTATATGAATAAATTTATTCTTGTTTAAAAAATTAACTACCTAATTCTCCAATAATGTTAAACACATTTTTTTAGTTTACAAATGCGCCTAGCAGGAGTTATTCGTATAAAATATTGTTAAAAACTACACATATATACCAGTGCGGTCATCTATTATTTTAGCGATAAAAAGTAGGTTTAGTAACTTATTTGCAACCACTTATTCCCAAGTGCCCAATATACCAACTAGTTAAAAATCCATTTCTTTTCACTTATAATTGGATCAGTATTATTTTCTTTTGTATACAACCTTAGTATTGATTGTGAATAAACGAAGCAATCTCTGTTTTTCTTCAATATTTTCTAATGACTTATGGAAGTTCACATGTACTTCTAGTTCTCATTCCCATTTCACGCATTCTGTCGGCAACACGAGCGTTGCCAACTAAGTTAATGATAAAATAATTAACCAGCCATAACACTGCACTGTGAGCCAATATTATCTATTTTATTTATATAGTTCCTCATAACTGAACTAACTAGTATATGGTTGAAATATTTTTGATATACAATTAAAATATATGTATATACGTATATGCGAATAATAAGGCGACAATGAACCCAGATACATAAAATAGTGTTTTGTTTTCATTTGTGAATATATACAACAAAGATGTTTTATTCAATAGGTCATGTAATTGCACAGAAATCGCACATTTATAAATTGGTTGATATTAAAGTATAAAATCTTTCTGGCACACTATGCAAAACAAAAACATAGCGCTTTAAAAATTATATTATAGATGGCAACGCGATTCTTGGCCAAAAAATGAATGAATGAATGAAAGAAGAATGAGAAAATAAGCGAATACCTGTGTCAAGAAACCGTGAAGAGAGACTAAACAAAAGCGTGTGGATATTTTGAGCGGGTTCAAATAATAAATATTGTGCATTAAATATAAATAATTTTTACAATAAGTGCCTAATAAGTGCCCCGCATTGAACAAATTCGTGATTATATATAAATAAGAATTTAATTATTTCTGATCCCATTTGCAGAAAAGGTACGTCGAAGAATAATGAGTGATATGTTTATGCGGAATGAAGTTTGTACAGTATACTACCTAATTTAAATATGTACATATATACATACACGAATGCATATCTATACGCACTTATTTGTAAATGTTATAACCTCAATGCTGAGTTCTTAATTTAAGTTTTTTTTCATGTTTCAGTTGAAATGTCTATTAGAAGTGAAACATCACGCTGTAACTGTTGCGATGAAGTTATGGAGGAGATTGTATCGATGCGCCTAAGTTTTGAAAAATTATTTTATCGATTACGAAAGGAAATTGTTGGACTGAGGCGTGAAGTTATAGATGTGTTAGTAGGCAATACCGAAACAAGGGATTCATTACACTCAGGGGAATCATTAAATGTATTAGAATTGGATAAGGCTAAATGTAGTGAAAAGTCTACACATACAGTTGATATTAGCATTGGTGAAACGGAATTTGAAAGCTTACAATCAAAGAAGGTAAAAAAGTGTAACGATTCAAAAGCGCAACCCAATAAAAGTGAATTGGAGAGGGTTGAGTCGGGTTTGATTGTAGCCGCAGCGCGACCAGTTTTGGATTTTTTTAACATACAAGCAAGAGTTATGCCCACACAACCATTTAGAGATGCGCAGCAATTTGAAGATTGGAATATACTTTTAAGAAACGACGAAGATCAACGAGATCAGTTGGTGCGTATACCTAGCACAATATTTTTACTCTCTTAAAAATATCTCACATTGACTTTACCTTAGCGAGTGGAATTAATGCAGGGCAATTTTAAAGAGCCAGAAAAGTATATCATACAAACTTGGCGTAATATCTTCCATAATGACGCTGCTCATCACTATTCATATAGAGGAACTGGACGGGATAAACGTGCAATTAAAGACTACATATTTACAGATGTTTTTAAAGGTTTGTCTACGGTTACCAATAACTCTTTACTGTAATAATATGTTTTATATACCACCAATCTGACTACAGAGATATTTTTGCAACGCTTTCAACACATGGATGCGGATTTTTTCATAGAACGAACTATGCGTTTCTTTAAATACGTACGCGATCAAAGGCGTAAAGCTGCACTAAAACAGCGCAAACTTCAAGAAAAACAAACTGAAGTACAAACTGAAGTTGTACAAGAGTCAATGGATGCTGAATAAAGGAATATGAAAATATAAATATATATATTCAGTTCCGCCAAAGCAAAAATATATCTTGCGCCTAGTGTTTTTGACAAAACATTCAAACTTACCTGATTTTAAATGATATTACATAGTATTTGTGTAAAATATTGTCCACAGATTTAATTTTATAAATAAGCAAATATTCTTACATTTGTGTGATGTGTTGTGTTGACAATTTTTTTTAATATTGGATGACTGGATACGCTTTTAAAAATAAAATGCATTTATATACACATTTCTTATAATGACTGAATATTTTATACATTTAGGTATTAAACAATTCAATGACTGTTGTATTTGACTGGTCTCTGCTAACTTTTATAATGCTATTGTTTTGAAACTAAATAAGGAAATTTTCTTAAAACAATAACCAATCCTCTAATTATAAACAAATGAGTAATGCTTTTTTTTGATAATTCATTTATGGGCGCACAATACCTCTCTGTCATAGCAATAGTGCCTATTATTGTTAAAATTATGTTAAATATTCCGTGTGATATAGATTCGTTTAATTATCACATTTACGTACTCGAATACCAACACACTTAAATACAAGTAAAAAAGAAGATGGCTCACCAAATTTACTAAATAATTGACCAACTCTTTATTGTGTATATCATTTGTGGCAGCCAGCAGTCGTTTAGCATGGTCCAATCTGGCGGCGTAGTAAATAGTTATAAGTAGAGGCGCATTCACTTTCTCACCCGGAAAACGGAGCTGTACTTCTTCAGCTAGTTCTTCCATCATAGCGATCGACAATGCACGCACTTCGTTACACATAGAAAAGTATGATCACTTGGTTTTTATTAGACCAATACCATCAAAATAAAAATTCCGATTAATAACACTATTTCCTATTTTCTTTCTTCTATTTTCATAGGTTAGCACTTTTATATTGCGTTTTTATAGTTATGTATGTAATATAAATTACACGCACTTTTTATATGCCTTTCTGCACACTCCCACCCATTCTTCTATATTAGTTTTCACAATGATTTTCCGACTGCAGCTGTTTGGGAACTGGTAAATTTCGGGAAAATACTCACAGAACTAGCTCAGCTGACCAGAAGTAGAGTTGCCAATACTTCAAAATAATTAATAATTTTTAAGAAGCTACAATAGCATTTAAGCCCCAATCAAAATGTTTACGTTACAAACTTTGCTTTGTTTATATATTGACATATATTGCCATATTATAATTTTGTTATTATCTAAAGGAATAAACTAATATACCCTCTCTAAAACACAATTTCCTTAAAGTATATAGAGTGGGGTAAACGCTTCCAAGAACGGACCGACGGACCGACGGACAGACGGACTGTGCTATAGCGTACTCAAACCTAGTGATGGCGACCGAAACTTGTTTTGTTTTGTTTCATAAAAAAGGCTTTGATTAAAAGTGATTTTTGAATTTTTATTTCAAATAAAGTACAAGAAGTCACAACAAAGTATCATCAATTTTTCTTTTTGAACAGTAACAATACAAACAAATTTTACGACTATTTAGTTTTTTAAATAGAACTCGTGCGGTTTTGTGTTGTATGCATAAAGAAAATTATGTGGGAAAATGCAATAACATTTCATTGTGTGCAAAAAGAATTATATTTGCGTTTCATATGCATTTCAATGCAAATACAAGAACAATAAGGACATATGCAAATCTGCTATGCCTATTATAGAAATATGTTGCTATTGGCACGTGCGTGAGGGATCTGATCTACACAAGTTTGTTTATTTCATCATTTTCTATTTTAGCAATTACTTATTTTTATTTTTTAGTTGAGGTAAACAGTTTAGTTGTTTTTGTTTTTGTTTTTGTTTTTTTTTTTTTAATTTTTCGTGTATGAAGCTCATTTAAATTAAAATACAAATGGAATCTAGCGTGTGCCGATATGTTTGTACAAAATGAGTATGTCATGTAAGGATCAGCTTCGAAATTCCTCGATTTTCGAACAATGCTGTAAGCGCAAAAGTAGTTATTATGTGGTAACTACTCGTTATTGTTCTCAATAATATGTTTTAACAATAAATCAATTGTATTTTTGGTTCCTCCCGTCTTCCACATAAATGAGGTTTGAATTAAACTAAAAATGAAAATGTCCTCCCATCTTCACAGCTAGTGGCTTAATGATGCTGAGCAGTTATACATGACAGGTAGTTGCTTGCTGCAAATCCCAATTCGATTAGACGGTATATGGTTATATCAAAGCGCAATTAAAGAGTTTGCATCTATCTTACTTCGATTTGATCACGTTTTTTTGGGGGGATCACAGATATTTGTATGTATATAAATTCAATGCTTTATTCAATAATTTTTACTTGTATTGTTGCGGCAAATCAATCCTATTTACTGGCATTGAAGGCATAAATCTCACAAACTCAAGATATATGAGATGTTCCTGTATTTCAAAGTCGAGCTTCTTTCATTTGATTTTTCGTAAAAATTTAATGATTATCCTAAACACACATTCAAAATTTTTTATTCACAGAAATTTTGAGCAAGGAGTTTATGGAACCAGCGAAATCGTTTCATTTCCTTTACTTATTATCTCTTTCTTTTAACTTCCTCGTACCTCCTAGATTACTTTTAGTGAGTTAATATTTTTTCTATTTTAACACAAACTGCAATGCACCAATCATATGTTTGTTGCAAGTGAAGCTTTTTTGATATTAAATTTGAGTTAAAACTGAAAGAAGATTTTTTATGCGTAAAAAAATATTTTAACAAATTTCTAGTTCTGGGTATGTTGATCGAACTCTTCATGTCTGTTAAGTACAATATTTACTAAGGCATGTCAAGTTTTATAACAGTTCTTCAATTTGTATGATTACTAAGCAGATTTACTTACAGTTGTGAACTTGTTTGTATATATGTTTTATGTAAGGAAAAAAATAAATAAATAAATTGAGATTGAAAAAGCGCTAATTTGTATATTTCTTTTGGACGTTTTTACAAAGATTTCAAAAAAAAGATAAATATAAATAGTATTTTAAGGAAATAAAAACAAATTATAAAGCGCACCTTCTATAATTCAAAATTCCAATTTGTGCAAATAAGTTAACAATTTTTCGAATTCTTTCAGAGTCCTCTAAGATGTCAAACTAGAATAGCTAACATTTTGTTATATAATTAACGGTTTCAACTTATGTAAAACTACAAGGCAAATGATGTGATTGTTTCTCTTCTGTCGCCGATCAGTCTTGACCAAAGCGTGATAATACATTAACAAATCAATATTGCACTAAGAGCAGGAAAACGAATAAACTAATATAATTATATAGGTAACTTCAATAATCTAATGTTTTGACGTCATCTACAATTGTGTGTTGTAGCTTCAAACGTTAAGCAAATGTTTACGCTTTTTCTTTAAATAATTCTATTGCTGCCAATATATATATATACAGATATAATCTAATATAACGAATATGTATGTATACTAAATAAAATCAAATTCTAATTAATTTTCGCATTAGTAAATATTTCTGATATCTTAACGGTCAATTGTATATGTATATATATATATATCTATATATATATGTGTATATATGTGTGCACATACGCAGGTTATATATGATATAAGAAATTATTACTTTTTTTTCGCAACAGCGTCTGTCTAGAATTCATTTCTATCAACATTGATGCTTAAATAGTCACGGTCGCCGTTATGTTGTTTGTGTCGACGGCGCTTTGTAGCTGTGCTTTTATGGAGTTATTACGGGAGCGGGGGTTGCGCTTACCGCGCTGAGGCTTGCCAGTGTTTGGCGGAGATGGAGATTTAGTTGTGGAATCGGGCAGCAAGCCGACTGCGACTTGTTTGTCACCGCCTGCGCCTTGTTCGCTACATTGTCGAGCACTATTGCTGCCGTCGTTTTTTATGTTGCGTACTAAAAAAAAACATGTATAAATATGTGTTTCATAAATACTAGTAAATGAAACTGATCTAGGTACTACCTCCGCGTCTATTTCGGCGACGATTATTGTTCTTAACAATCGGCTTAATAGTCGTTTTTGCTGGATCGAAATAACTGTCAAATAAATCGGCCAATTCCGCCTTATCTTCAGCCTTGAGCTCCTCAATGACTTGCATTACTTCGGAGAGACCTTCTTTTTGTTTCTCACTCCAAATTGCATTCAGTGTTTGCAGATCGTAACCCTGTTCGGCAAGTATAATGCGAAATTTAACAGCACGAACCCGATGGTAGAGTGTTGTTTTAAAATAGTTTAAAAACACCGGACGGAATGAATTTTGACGCTCTAAATTCTCATTTTGGGTCTGTAGTTCATTCAAATCGCTTTCGATGGGTTGTGCATATGATTGCAGTGCGGTGAGCATCTTCTCCAATGCAGCAGACGAATCAATGGGCAGCTTTTGTTCTTGGTTGCTCAACTGCAGTGCTACTTCATATGCAAGTTTAGCACGCACACTAGCATTACCGTCAAACAACTCACGCTCGTGTACAGGAACGCCCTTATTTAATGACTTTTGAGGGCTCTGACTTTCGGTTGTTCCAGTTGTTGAGTTTATGTTGTGTTTTGCTTCGCAATCAGAAGCATTGTTGTTAAACTCGTGTACTTTGGCGCTCAAGACTTTGGAAAGCTTGCGCAATGTATAGTGTTGCAACGATTCGTCGGCATTAGCTTTGGCCAAATTAAAACCATTAGCGAAAGATTTGACTGTGTTAAGGAATCTGTCCAGCAGATTGTACTTTTTAAGCGATTCCAAAATCATATATGGAATGAATTTGCGTTCCTCATGATAGACTAGAATGATACCTTGCAATGCTGCATCTTTGGCTTTAAGCGCTTCCAGCCAATCAAGAAAATCTTTCAAGGCAGCGATTTCCGATTTGGACTTGATAATCTGTGTCAAGGCAGAAGTTGAAAATTAATCACTCAATTTTTTTTAAAATAATTCATCTAAATAAATAAATAAATAACGTATTCCTCATTAAAGAAAATTCTATAGATTCTTTAAATGTTCTTAAAAACTATAAAGAATTGAGATCGATCCCTTAAGTATTTAATTTGCTCCTGTATGCATATTTTTATTTACACTAAGTCTGGGTTTATACACGGAAACTTTGTTCCTTATTTTCGGAGGATATTTTCAAATTCTTGTACGCTTCATTTAAGCGCTACACTAAAATATTTGTCATTAGCTAATTTTTATCCTTATTCACTATTTCCTAAAACATTTCTATTATATTATGCATATATATTTGAATACATATTTACGGATTACATAAAAAAAAAAAATAGGTGATAAAATTTAAATTTCCGAGTATATTATAAATATTCATTTGAAACCAAGCGCAATTGCAACCATGAAAAGATTTTCCAAATGAAAATAAATGCCGAACTATGAGCCTTCTCACCAAAAAACTATAAAATATCTTAATTTGGCAATCTTACCTTATATGTTTGCATTGATTTCAGCATACGATAGAATCCGATTGAGATCACACGTACTTGGTGACGTTGACGAGCGGCAGGATTCAAGTTCATGTATGGCATAATATATTGCTCAAAATGATCTTTTGGAGTATATGCGGCCAACTGGACGATCTGTGAGAGAGATAAAAAATTAAACATTATTATCAACTTACATATAATACATTAATATAATATTATTAAGTACAAAAACAAATAAAAACAGCCAAAGGTCAATGACTTCTAGTCAAGGATGAAAAGATGTAAAAAGTATAAAGTTGGAAGACAAAGTTATATACAGAAAAGAAAATTCAGTTATAACAACACAAACAAAAGTGCACCAACCACAACTTCGCGACTTCATAACAGTAAAACGGATTAGGTCCAAAATGGAAGTAAAATAATCTGCAGTTTTAATTTCAACATTCACATAACTCCACTTCTTTGGGGAAATAAAATATTGTGCATATATGATCAGTTACTACGGAGTCGAGGTGACATCAAAGAAGTATGAACATTGGGTGACAGAATGATTTAATTAATATTTTATTATTGAATCACATCTCAAATAATTGTTTGCGGTTATTTTTGAATTTACTTTTATTTAATGTACTGCATACTTACTTCATCGATGAGACGACGTCCCGTTGTGTCAATATCGATGCCCACCAAAGTGTATTTGCCCTTGGCCAAAGTCTTGCTTACATTAGTTGCACTGACTGTGCCATTGGTGATTACTCCATTAGCGGCGCAACCGACTGAGGAACTTACTATGCCGTTTTGGCAAACATTTAATGAAGCGACCATTTTGCAAAATTTCCAATAAAAACAATCCAAGCGAAATCGGACTAATTCGAATAGTTAAATGCGCTGAAAATAGGATTTTTATTAAAAAGTGCAGAAGATTCTTTAATATAAATGCATAGAATAATCTTAATCCTCTATCTGCAGATATTCTAAGCCAGAAGCAAACTCTTTTCTCATACATACCTACACACACACAATGGATCATATTTAAATTAACTTTTACGACTACAATTATTGAATCAATAGAAATAATAGAAAATTACTTTTAACATATTTAATTGCAAATATTTTTGCCTGATTATCATTGCATATTATTGTAATGTTGTATAATTATTGTATAATGTAATGTCTATACTAATTGGCTTGTGCCTTTTACCTGAAGCAGCTGAACTCCTTTTTCTCTGCTAACAAAACGAACTTTTCTGAACGAACTGAATTGAAATTTTTTAAATTTCGATGTTAGCACCTCATGAAAGACAATTAATCCTGTGAATGTACAAAGTAAACCAGAATTTAACAAGTATTTTTCTAAAAACTCATACAATTTGAATAGAATTGCAAAACACAATTTTTGTATAAAATAGTAAAGTATACTTGCTACAATGAATACAATTCAAATTGTGGAACTTTAAAATTGGTCCTATTTCAATATTGCTCGCGCACTGCGCAGTCTGAATTCCAATTATCAAATAAAATAGTTACCATGGGTTGTAGACGTTTGAAGTACGCTTTGTGAGTTCGTTATCAGTTAGCTTTGTTATAACTCGCAAATAAAAAGGAGGTACCTAAGCAAACGAAGCATATTAGCCGTTTCTTCGAAGAAAAGGAAAGATCAAATCGGGTATTTGGGGTGGTCAATTTTACTGCGAATGCTGCTCGTAATTGCACAAGAACAAAAACCTCACTCCATACGGTACATTTCCCGGTTGTTTTGGCAAACAAATTTCTGGAGCTTACATTATTGTAATATTTAGCCAATCTTGGCTTTTATCTATATGTTCTTTTCCAAATGAACTATTGTTCGATTATGGTTTTTTCTCTCCAAAAGTGCATATATGTATAATATTGGTTCCCTGAATGAGTGCAAGACATTGGAGTGTGAGAAAAGCGCTATAAGTAATCACGTCAACAAATAAAAGAAGTCGTATATAAATATTATACAAACGAACGTCAATGCAAGAAGTTTCTAACGGCCCAACATGGTATTATTGTCTTATATGAAGCAATTCGACGTTGGTGCCAATTTCAAATTATGATGATCATGAGAACAACATTCACCGCAAATTTGGTATCTTTTATATTTCTAATTTCAATTGCTTCCTCTATTGGAATTACCGCTAAATACGCACCTTGATATAGCTAAGCTGTTGACTTTGCAAATTGCTTTATTTTTATATGTTCTAAACTAGGTGATCACTTCCAAATTTAAGATTTTATTGCATGCGTTTCTAGGCCACGATGCAATATCCAAAAACTTATAAAGTAAAAACTTTAACAAGACAACAAATTTATTCTAGAAACGGCTGCGCACCATACTATCTCAACTGATAAGAGGAAAATTAGAAACAATTGGGATATGGCAACACCCACATCTGATGTATGCCTTTCTCTACATGCAGAATTTTCAGTCATTCCGCTAAGGTGGGCGTATGCATACAAATTTTTTTATCTATAAAAAAAACAATTTTGTCTGTAAAAAGAATTCATGTATTATTACTATGAATTCTTATGAGAGTTATTTCTTTTGATATTTGCTCTTTTTTCTACAAATACTCAATGAAATTAGAGGATTGTTGTTCATAAATACAGAGTTTTTGTGTACTTGCAGAAATTGGTAGTGTGGCAGCCTTCCATCTGCCCATCAAGGTGGTGAAAAAGGTGAAATAATCTCTCTTTAGTCTATTGCATTATTATTTTTGTTGTGCTTACCATCGCTATTATTGTTTCGCTTTGTGACATTTGGTGATTAATGCTGAAATTGGGTGTTATTTAATAACAAACCAAAACTATTTGGGTAAAAATTTGCTGCACATTAGAGCAAAAATAATCGAAATTTGTTCTATTTCTTTTTAAAGTGTAGTCATTAATTAATTTTTATTTTAATATACACTCCTATTTAGTGAGTTACATTTGCATAAATAACAACAAATCAACGAACGTGTAAAGCATACTGAGCGTGGAGAAGATAAGCGTACACGGCGGAGTAGAATATTAGCCATTGGCTCAAAAATTTGCTGATTGAGGCAAAGAGATAATGCTGTCTTTCATCAGACGAAAATTATCGGAGTCGGACTCGGGGAGCAGTAGCAATACAACGCTTTTAAACGTCTCAACAGCCCGCACGGTAGATAATATGCTCGCACAAAAGACCACTCAAATGTCTTTGGGAAATGAGGCCATACCAATTGGAGAAGATGCGTTGCTGCAGGAGTTGGGATATAAAAACGCAAATGATCTACAAGAAACTGTATATGGTAAACATTTTGCTCAATATTTGGTTTTTAATTTCGCTCAAGAAAATTTTTACACTGAATATTGTAGATGTCCTTCGGACAATAAGAGACCCTGAAAAGCCATGTACGTTGGAAGATCTAAAAGTTGTCTATGAGGAAGGTATTATTGTGCAGCCGTCTACTAAATCAAACGTATCTGTGGTATGTTTGAAACATTATTTTGCCGCATATTTAAAGACTAAAGAACTTTGTAGATAAATCTTTCATAACTGTTTCATACTGTTGCTTTAACGATTAAATTATAAATATGTTTAAGTGCACATTCAGGTATTTTTATTTAAATATCTATCAGTTCAATACCATATTTTTTCCATTATTGCGAGTTAATAAATTTTTGTTCACACAGGTCCGCATTGAATTCAATCCCACTGTACCTCATTGCTCTTTGGCCACACTTATTGGCTTATGCATCCGTGTTAAAGTCGAACGCAGTTTGCCGCATAATATTAAACTGGACATATATATTAAGAATGGCGCGCACACAACAGAAGATGAAAGTAATTTTACACATGATTTGCTTTAATATTATGCAGATTGTTTTAAAGGAATTAATTCTCGTTTCTTTAGTAAATAAACAAATAAACGATAAGGAGCGCATTGCTGCCGCTATGGAAAATCCAAATTTGCGGGAACTAGTGGAGAATTGCATAAAAGAAGAAGAATGAGAAGGACTTAAAAACTAGAATCTGAAATAAAATTAAATGTAGTATATAAATATGGTTATTTTAAGTAAGAAATTTAACACGAAGTAATTAGGATTTACAAAATGTTTATATTTATATCTTATATGTACATACATTTTTTTAATATACGTTCAAAAACTGATTATTGTTAAAGGATCTTTGGAGCCAAAGTTTTATTTTTTTAATTTTAGTTGTAATTGTTTTTCAGCTGAATGTTTGAAGAGTGTACTCATATAGGAACATACAAAAATATATTTGTGTATATGTACTTTCTGTATGCATATATATTAATTATTAAACTAATATAGTATATATCCAAGAAGCGCAAATTTACAAAGATTTTTTTGAGGATAGATAATACTGCTTAAAGCTGGGGCATATCTAGTAATATGCTAACATATGTATTTACATATTTGTGTATGAATCTCGGAATATATACACTTTTATGCACATACTTACGTACATATACTATATGCAATAGACTTGTGTTAATGTGTGTGCATATGTACATACGTTTTGGCACGAACTGCTGATAAATAAAGTCTTAGCTCAACTTTGCTATTATTGTAGTAGACATCTTACTATCTGTACTGTCGATATGGACACCAACATTTGTGTACAACCCACATGATAAGAGCGGCTCGTGTGCAGTTTCAACATGGCCCGTTTATTTTATACGTGTATGTATGTGATATTTCTAGTGGATCAATATTTTTATATTATTCATAAATAAATACTTAGCTTCATACGTACATACATATACATAAACAATATGAATGGAATTAAAAGGGCGTTTGTAGATTTTGCATTGCTTGGAAAATATTTTCGTAATACTATTTCATATGTATGTAGATATACGAGTACACATGTACATATATCTGTAGCTCCGTTCACAATTGCTTGAGTTATTATCAGGAGCATGCATATGTATATGTAAGATAAGAGAAATAGTTTGGATATATCAATTTTGTTGCTATACCTGGCGATATACCATCAATCATCATTAATTAATGATAAACAACTCAAGCTTTCTATTCCGCGCGTCATCTCCGGACGTAGAAAAGTCAGCACTGAGAGACTCTGTCTCCGGAGAATTCTACACTATTCCTATTCGCTTTACCATGTTTGTTCCTTCGGTCCATAAGTTTCTCTTTGAATGCCTCCTTAAAAAGATATTTATCTAAGACTTCCTTTTCTTATAGGCCGGAAGAATTTGTTTACTGGACAGCTACAACAACAACAGCTGATTGTCTTACCTATTAACTGTCACTTTATTTTGGTCTACCGCTAACTCTATCAGAACATCGAAGTTATGATGCATCGCTTGGGTCTCGGCCTTGTTAAGTTTTCTCCAATTGCATGCAGCCTACCGCCTTCTCCTCGAAGAACCCGAACTCCATTTCCAGAGCTCTGCAAAACATTAGGTCCTTGGAAACTGCTTTGCAAACGAAGTTATTTTCATAGTAAGAATGGCTGATAAGACTTCCTTGTGTCCCTCCACTAATATGTGCAATTCTCCTTTTGTGTAGCGAAAGGTTTCGCAAAAACTCCAAAACCAAAAGTTGAAAATGCTTAAAAGAAAGTTGAAAAACCATATACACATATACATATAAGCAAATTGCAGCGGTTTAGCAATTCTAGTCGCGGCAGCAGCGAATGCCGATGGCAATTTTCTTTTGCACACGAAACCACGAAACCATCACAATACAAATAACAGTAAAAGTAATAAGAAGTGCACGAGAAATAATGAATATTACAAACGGCAGTGGAAGTACGTGTATATTTAGATGCGGAAGGAAGCGTCGCGACGGTAAGAATGTGCTGAAGAAAGATTTACCAAAAGCTTTTAACATTATCAAAGGACAATGCAAAGGCAACCATGTATGAGTTAGCGGTAAATTAATTCCTGGAAGAACTTAAGTAAATTGCATTGGCCAGGCCACATGAATCGGTTGCAATCAAACAAAATCTTTACAGTTAAGTGCTAAATAATATTTCTTCTCGATACTTGAGAATGTAAGAAATGTAAGAAATAAGAGCTCTAATAGAACCATCTTGAAACATGAGCATATATATACATGTAGATCCTTGATGTAGAAGATGGTTATGCGCTGATAACGTTTGACCAATTCATAAGCGTGGTGAATATTTAGGACCGTTTTCCCTGTTGATCGGTGTGTAGCGATGTCGGAGAATAAGAAAATTTTTAATGGTAGAACACATATGGGAGCTTCAAAATCTCTCCGAACGAGTAAAGCGTTTATGTGCAACATTTCAGGACAGAAATACGCTTGCCATTGACTGCCAAATGGCGATCGCATTAGACAAGTTCTTTTTGGTGTTTTGGTGTTGGTCGGAACAGGGAGCGAGCTGCGAAGTGGTAGTACACCATCAACCGCATTACCAAAGTGGCCAAAGAAATTTAATAGATGAAACTTGTACTCGCAGCAATCGCAAAGCAGAAAGCCAGTGAAGCTCAACTACTTGTCAACTTGTCCCCAACTCGTCCCAGATCTGTGGACTCAGATTTTACTACAGACATGGTTATGTTAAGTTTATGATCTCGTTAAACATTTTTCTATTGAAGCGTTTTATGCTTCTTTTTAAATTTACTTTTTCGATAATTTGAATCAATATTCAACGTTATGTTTGCCCCCTCCTCCTCAATTTCCACATCTTACTACATGGATGCTGGAGCATAAATGCAGATATGTATCTAAAATGTGTGTGATTGTGTGTGCTACTGAGTGGCTTCATAGAATGATTGAAGTAGGAGCGAGCGACTGTTAATGGACCCGTTTATTTGAGCTTTTCTTTGCAAACACACACATACACTGAACAACCCCTAACTACATAACTAACTGTGCATCGTTTGTTATTTCAATTTTGCATATTCAATGCACTTTTTAGTTTTGCCAACTCGTTTCTTCCACTTTATGACACTTCGCTTTCTTGACACGAGTTATGCGCGATGTCCTTCGTCCAAGACTCAAGGCTATTGTGTTCGTTATTGCAACTCAGTTACGCCTTTATGTGAATGTGTGTGTGCGTGTGTGTTTCATGAAGTGCGCCACCATGGCCACCATAGCTTGGGCATGACAGGTCAGTGTAGATTTTTGCGGACGAAAGGGCCCGCAAAGGAGCGTGGACTGTAATGGCACATCATCCAAACTGTAAAGGAATGATTTGTTGAAGGAAGTAAAAAAATATGCACAAGCTAAACTATATCGAACGTTCGCATAAATGAGGCACACTTCTAGGCGCACAGGATGGCAGCATGTACACAACCCAAACGAGTATTGGCGTTATAGTTGTAATGGCTTGAACGCGCCACGGTGTGGAAAGGGCAAAAACAGTGCAAAACATCAAAGCGGCTGTTCGAAGTGGCAGCGAAGAGCACGGATCGTTCTGATTGCTACGCCAATTAGCGTAATGAGTGCAGCAGCGTGAGCATATGACGCTTTTTGTGCCACTTTCTTTGCACTCTTTCGTGTACTTCATTGTATTCCTATTGTGTGCAACACAATTTCACCTTTTTCTTGCTCCCTAATGGTGCACAATATGCATCTCTGCCTGTGTGTGTGTGT
This sequence comes from Bactrocera minax, assembly GCA_021498325.1. Lineage (NCBI taxonomy): Eukaryota > Metazoa > Arthropoda > Insecta > Diptera > Tephritidae > Bactrocera > Bactrocera minax. The sequence continues at coordinate 189,977 of JAKEEE010000067.1, read as the reverse complement.
GTGTGTGTGTATGTGTGTGGAAAGCACTTAGTGTCGATGAAGACACTTAAACCTAGTTTTTAGCATTTTTTGTGCTAAACGTTTAAATGACCTTTTGTGTTAGCTGAGTGTGTGTGCTGCCCGTGCATGTGTGCGTGTTCGCCAGAGAGTTCGAGTGCACCTTCGAGCGGATTGCTGCTACCTGAGCCTACACCATTTCGCAACGCCTGCTGTGAGCTGCATACACTCGCTGCATCGTAAATGAGCTGAAAGATGAGAGTTGCGGGATGGTATACATTCCGAGTTAGAAGCAATAATCGGAAGACAATTGCTGCCAAAAAATATTTGGAGTTGGATGTGAATATGTCGCCATATTCTCGTCGCATCTTATGTGAAGTAGTGTAAGTGCTGTGCTATCTAGTTAATTCTGCACTTTGAAGACCTCAAAGATTGCTTTCGCTCGCCTTATGACTTATGAAGGAATCGGATGTACCTATTGTCATGCTCAACTCATCGAAGTACTCAACCTGGATAATCTCACAATCCGCATCGAGTATCGTAGAATGTCTGTGCTAAATAAGAGATCCATTTATGGTGTAGTGTGAAAAATGGATGACGGAATGCCCGAAAAAGTTATAACGGATCTCTTTTTCAACTTTTAAAACGTCTTATGGATGGATTGTGGCAGCACATGGTAAGATGGCCTCTTGAATTTTCTCTGTTAAGGAATACACTAATATCAAGTGGAAGAAGACTTTCCTTCTGCTTATCAAATGCAAGACTTGAATGTTTCCCATCATCCTTTAGCTCGTTCATTTGCTACAACATAGCCTTTTTCTGGCTCATTTCCGTTGAGCATTTCTTATTGTGAGAGGCTTTACTACCAAGTATTTTAGCTCAGTTTCAGGTGCCTGTCTCTCCAACTGTCTGGCTGTCTGTCCATCTGTCCGTTCAACTGTTTGTGTCGCGATGGCGCTCACAAGATCGACAACCTCCCAGGTAATTCAGCATTTTTCGCGTCTTCACAGTTTAATCGCTATAATTCAGACAACCGTCGGGGAAGGTGTGTGGCCAGCAGGGGGCGGACGTCCGGACACTTTGGAAAATAAAGAAAAAACGTAAATAAGCATGCCATTAAAAGTCAAAAAGCGCCGGAAATGAAACTGAAAAGGAGAGCAAGAGTTAACAATTACAATGGGACACAAGTAATTAAAGCGACTACTCCGGGCAATAATACTAACAACAATAGTTAAATCAACTGCAGTGGCAGAAGTAGCAGCGACAAAAGCAATGAGTACGCGAAACAATAACGGTTAAGTATAATTGCAGGCACACGTGCACCCAAGCGCCCGAACAGAGGACAATAGGCGAAACATGTTTAATCGGTGAAACTGAAAATGTCACGACGCCGTCCCCATCCGTCACCCACCCACCACATGCCACCAGTTATGAAACAGAAATGTTGTGCAGAGAAAGAAGGTTGAGAAGATTACCTGGTCTGATACTAGTTAGGAAAGACTGAAATTCGGGGAATTATTAATTATGAAAATGAATCAGCTATTCGGATTTGGCTTAAAACTTACAATACCCCCCATTACAGATCTTCGAAATGCGTACCAAAGATTAACGGTGAAGAATACGGCAAATACCCGGCATCGATACTAGTACCGTTTCAGTTCTGTTCAGTTCAGTTTCTCACTGTTAAAGGCTTTCCTCTCTCTTTATTGTGAGCCGCAAGTTTCTTGGAATGGTATTTCGTGGTACTTATTACCGTATGGTCCCATTATAGTGATATGGAAAATCTGTAGCATCTTACTTTATGAATTGAGGAAGCATCATCCTAATATTACTGTGGAACCCGAACTAAAATATAATTCTGTGATTGACGATTTGGTAGATATGGCTAATCAAGTAATAACGATTTCAACCAGAAGATCCAATTGAAGATCAAAACCATTTTCAAGCATATGCTTGAAAAGAACTTAGAGAAGAACGAAATCATCATTCGATTACAACACTAGCCCAAAATTTATTCTACTGGGACAACCGGGGAGACCCACATAAAACGTTCATCTAAAGTTGGTTCATTCTGTGCAATAAAAATTAAGGCAGCTGAGTAGTTTTATTACATGCGCTTCATGACTCTCTTTAAACTGGCGGCATGCCGTTGAGTGCGAAAGTTACGACGATGCTTTAGCACCAGCGACACCTTTGGCTTGTTCGTATATGACGAACGTTAATATGGTCCGCAGTGTTGAGTATTGACTCACTTGGGCTGGCTTTATAGCTGGATGTATCCATGATATTAAAATGATGACTATGACTGTGACATCTCTTTGAATTTAACCTTCATGGGAAAGAAAATCTCAAGTGGTATGTGATTGGGGCAGAATATCGACGGTGTTATGATCCGTTGGTGGTTCTGATCCAAACTTTAGTCAAATTAAAGGAAGATTATTTTTTTGTGTTAATAATTCTTTTAGACTTCTTGAAGCCATAAATTCGACAACATAGTAAATGTAGCTTAAACATTATCAAGTTGAAATCAACTAAACGATCTACCAAAGACTTCTATTTCACGGATTGACGTATGTGGATTCTTCACTCTGCCAACACTGGAACTTAAGGAGCTCGAGTTAAAAAAAATCGAATAGCAAGAAATTTCTGGTTATAGAGATTGGAAGTTGAATGGGGACAGAAAAGGAGAGTTTGGTGCGGGGATTATGCAGCGTGTTGCATTCGTACAATGAAATGATGTCGCACTTTACACCGTTATTATTAAAATTTACCCACATTTGCAAGTATTAAACAATTCCAACAGTAATTGCTTGTCGCCGCATTTGTGAAACGTGGAAGGAAGCGTGAAAAGGAGTAAATGCGTTAAGTTATGGTATTACTGTCGCTGTCGCTGTTGCTGTTGTTATGGCGTTCACCTATTGCTGCGACAGTAATAAAGAAAATTAACACATACACATAAAGAATTAACAAATATGAGCACATGTATGTGTATGTATGCATCGGTGTATGATTACCTTGAAGTTGTGCTTATTGGAGGGCAAATATGCTTGAGGACATTGTAATAAAGTGCGATGCTGTGCGTCAGCTACGTCGACGAGTGCGTGAAAGTTGCGCGAGTAAAAATGAAATGCGGCAATTTTCTGTCATTCTCGCATTTACATTTTCAAGCGGAAGACATAATGACAGCAGTTCAGCTGTATTAATTTTGCCGAATGTGCATCTGTTTGCAAATTTGCGTGTGTATGTGTATGTGTGTGTGTGTGTGTGTATGTACGCATATATGAGATTCGGAATTAAGGAGTCAAGTGTCGCTTATGGCAATTTCCGGTCATTCAATTCGGCGCCATTCACAGCCACTACAATACACACATACACAAATATACACATATGTATGCGTTCAATAAGCGTATGTGTTGGTATGTGGGTTTGTGTGTGTCGAATGGGGAAATGGCACTGTTGCTGCGCTGAGGTTGACGCTGGAGCCGACAATGCCAATAATATTGCAGTAATAACAGTGCGAATTACAACAACAGCAGCGGGAACAAAGGGCATAATGGTAATAAATGTACATATGTACTATATATGCGAGAAATTTAAGGAAATATGTATGCACATGCACTGGGATGTACACCCAACCATGCGTACGATTACACCCATACTACATACATATATACATACATACATACATATATAATCGAGAATTGGACACATTGTTCTCGCAAAATGGCTTGCCCATTGTGTTGCGCTCAGCATTGTTGTTGTTGTTGCTGTTGACACAATTCCTATACGGTTACTTGTTGTTATATTGTATTGGTTGTTCGGAAAGTCATTTCGTTTTTTTTTGGGGAACATGAAAGACAGTTTTCCTATAATGCCTTTCAAATGGCCATAAACAGTTGAATTCGACAAATTTAACCTCTCACCGATCTCTCGTGTGGTGATTCGCCGATTTGCATCAACTAATGCCTTTATCGCATCGACCGGCCTTCCAGACCGTGGTGCATCTTCGACATCAAAATTGCCGGATCGAAATTTTGCAAACCAGTTCTGGCACTGGCGTACTGTTAACACGCCTTCTCCATACACATCCGTCAATTTTTTTCTCGCTTGGACAGCATTTTTACCTTTTCTGAAGTTAAAAAGTAAAATATGACGAAAATGCTGCTTATTGCTCTCCATATTTAAAAAGGCACCAACCGAAAACTACTGGGTAGAATTAATAGAACTTTTTCACACACAAGCCTTGCAATATCAGCTCTCATGACATATAATGGTTATGGGGCTTAAGTGTGAAGTTAGTTTCGAAAAAACGTAATTAAGTCCTTTGGCGGGAAAAAACGAAATGACTTTCCGAACAACCCAATAACTTCGTTAAGCGCATTGGCTTTCGGCGTTGCCGTTATTTGCTTTCGCTGCATTCACACACCACCTTACCTCTTATTAACACTCCCAGAATAATACTCGTAACTATAATAACTTATTGTGAAATTTAACACGATTGCAATTCGGAAGAACCGTAATGTGCATTTATCCCCGCCTGTTTCGGCCACTTCGTCTGCTGTTTTGGTCATTTGTTGTTGGATTTGGGTATTTGCAAGTAGGTCAACCATTCGCCAACAATAAGCGGCTTAAAAACATCATTAATAATGTTGAAAAACATTCTTGTGCTTTAAGGTCCACCGATTTAGCGAACCAAGAGCTTGAAAATTAGAAACTTTTAAACAACAAACCGCTCAAATCTACGGGATATATTAAAGGTAACTCTGTCATTAGTGGAACCTGAATCTGCAGTATTCGGGACTCGAGAGTATCAGAGCCCAGGTTTCGTGGCATATACTACACATTTATGTCCATTTGCGCGCATGCTTTTGCACATCTACACAAAACAAACGTTCCTATTAAAGTCTAATTTTAATTTTAAAATAGCCCTCGATTGTTAATGACATTGCCAAGCGAATGGAAAAGTTATGGCCGCGAAATTATGCGCCAACTGCTGTAAGAAATTAAAATTTAATATTCAGTCAACATTTTTCGAAATAGAATTAGATGCAAAAATATCAAAGCGTTAGCATATAAGTGAAAGCGGAGTAGTTTTGCCCTTGTGCTTGATGTTTGTGCACAACCTGCTTCCATATGCCTGATATGTATACCTATATCAAATAAAGTATCTATTTGGATTAATTGCTAATTAGTTGCAACCACAACAACACAAAGAGGAGCATGGAAAAATCTCGAATGAATGCTTTGTAAAGCTTATTAAGTGGCTCTTTGGATGCATGAACTTGAATATGGTTGTGTTGATCAGTGAACATGGCGATGAAATTCAATGCCAACGGTGGTATATGTGCTGACAATTAACGAAGAATTGAACTCAATGAGCTATAGTGAAATCATCAAGTCAATTATGATAATTAGGTCATGGTAATTTGCGATTTGTTACAAAATGTTTGGAGTGCGGGAGCTCTTGCACATACAGCCTACTTACGCACGTGCGTGAGATTTATTCTGCTACTACAAAGTTTTGTACTTATGTTCAATAATATATATGTACAGGTGTGTACTTGTATCTTGGCAATCGAGTGAATGAGGCAGGCTTATTAATGAGTGGGAAATTTTGAGCTGTTGCAAGTAGTAGCTAATCAGCACGGATTACAACCATTAACTCACATTTGGATTGGACGTATGAAAATACAATGAAGCATTGCAACTTTTACTTCCGATAACTTTCTCTTCTGCAATAATTTCATTCCCACCAAGGTACGCCAAATGGATGCACTTGTGTTATATCAGGGTTTCAGGCATCACCGTTAATGATAAGGAAATGAAAATCGCAATCGCAATAATGGTTTTTCTCTCCTTGCAGTTCATTTCAGTTTTTTCATTTCCTTGTCTTTCTTTCCACTCCGTTATTTTACTTCTCCTTTATTTTCTCTCCCCCTCTTTCCTTTTATTTTCTTATAATTAATTTTTTTTCTTTTGCCTCTTTTTTTCGTTATTTTCTTTTAGTTTCCTTGTTTTCTATACTACTCACTGCTTTTATTTACTCTTCCATTCAGTCATTATCTATTCTTTTACCCTAATCGTTCTACTTCATCTCCTTATAAAATCGTTAATACCATTATATATTCGACTAATTATTGAGGAAACACTATACGAATTCTTCCACAAAGTTATTAGAGGCCTCCATTTTGAAATTACGAAAAACCCTACATTTATATCCGGGTCGTACTGGGGCATTCACTCGGTGAGCACTGGCCAGCCACCAGCATTTGTGCGAATGCACGTACCTCCTGGCCCTTGAACTACTTGCTCTCAGCGGGACTAATTTTTCCCTAGTTTTTGGAGTTCTAATCGGTCATTCCTATTCGGTCATAGCCTATTGAAAGCATTCTCACGGTGAGGCTAAAAAATGTTCGCCAATTTGTCGAAGTTGGCTGGAAGAGGGTGGGGTAGAACCATCCCGGCACTCTCTTCTTTATTTTCCATGCCTCGCAAGAGTCCAGTCACCCGGGAAAATTAGTCGGAATCGAAATTAGCCAACTCAACAGATCTTTGGAAGACTCAAGGCGCTTTGTCGTTATATGAGGGTTTAGATCCATATTTGGGAGTTTTTATGGTGTCACAATGGACCGGAACTTAAAGGTCCAACTTTGATCTCTGTGACCTCGCTTTCGCGATCTGCCCCAATATCTAGCCTAACCTCACCCTCTTGTACATTGCAGGAGAGAGTCAAGTTGAACCAGAACAACTATAAATCCACATCCACACAAAAGTGCGCTTTGCTGGTTTGATATTCTCAAACGCATATGCTACACATGCACACATACAACCCTGCTACTTAAGCTGTCGCTGGTAATGCGCACTAAAGTTCAATTCATGGCTCAGTTGATGAGAGGCAAATAAAACATCGAAACTCGAAGGCTTTCACAGCAGAGTTCCTTCCATTTCTACACTCCCTTGAATGCCGTTAACATATGCCAGTTGCCTTCCCTCCATCATCTGCCAGCTGTTGGTAGAAGCGCGAATCTGTGTTACCAAAACTCCGAGATGCTCGACTGCAATTTCAAATTTAACTACATTCAACGTCAACAACAAACAAACTTCCCAATTTCGTCAATTACATAGAGTGCATAAGGTAAATAGAACAACTTGAACACAATACGCACATATACGCATACATGCATACAAACATAAGAGTGTTTTTATATTTGCGAACTCATAAGCGAGTAAATGCCTGAAAGTGTGTGTGGATATCTTTATCTTTTGCATGCAAGTAATATTGCCGACCTGAATTGCCCTGAGCAGCAATTGCCAGCTGCCAACGCACATTTGATTGGCTGAAACTTGAGTTCTTGGCAATAAATAATCGAAATTAAAAAAGTTTCACCTGCCGAATATATTAAATGGATTCCGAGTCTGACAAGAAATCCACATGAGCAACGCAGAGATTGCGCATGTGTGCGTTCTTTTCAGCTTTCACCGTGTGTGTCTTACACATACATTTCAGGCAAGAAAAGTGACAGAAGTTTGAATGGAGAAACTTAATGTGACTGATTGAAATCTCGCAAAATGTGAGAAGCAATAAATCTTCGCATCATCTAGATGTACAACAAGTTGGCTATCGTTAAGTTGACATTCACTTAGATTGCTATTGGTTCGCAAGATCTGAGATACGAGTTAGAATTAGTTCGTTGAAAGCTTGCTTTTTGCGATAGCATCGAAAAAGGGGTTTACTCGCAAATCGTTAGAGGGACAGCAGAAATTAGATATCTGTGTTGGTTTTGTGAAATGGCTTAACATATTTAGGCAATGGTTATGATTGAAGTATGTCACCGCCAGGCTTGAACAAAAATAATTGAATTTTTCTAAACAAAATGTTGAGTACATGTTGCAGAGGAAGGCACAAGCCGAAGCGAATTACTCGCCATATTTGGCTATATGAGAACTTTTCCTAAACCCGGAATTCAAATATTGGTGCTGAAGAATGCATCATGGGTAGATTGTTGTTCTAAAAATTTGCCAAAGAGACTAAGAGTGCAATTCGGCACCGACTTTTCTCGTGTTAATTCCGTTAAGTTGAAAAGAATGAATAAAAGGTCGAGGCCTTCCAAAGCTATACTTGTAAATATATTTGCGGTAATTATCGAATTTCGGTAATTTCGGTAGAAATCGTCGTTTTGACTCAAAAGAAGACAAATTGAAGACAACAAAGATTTGAGATTATATTATATATGGAGAAAGCTGCGATTGCCGAACCATAGGAGATATTCAACAGGAATATCTTCAGTCCAACATAACCTCGCTTAGTTATTTGTTCTAAGATCCATCATTTTAGAAAGAAAATTATGCATCTAACTAGAAGCGCATGTGTTTGTACTTGCCACATGAGTACTAAGCACCGAAAACTCCACTCACCCAAACATATTTACGCAATTGCTGTTAAGTGAAACCATATGCCTTGCCAGCATTCCATTGTGCTATACTGTTACCAAGTACTCCTTTATTGCTGTAAATATGTCAGCTGTTGCAGACGACAAATCCATTTGTCTACCCGCTGCTCCAAATAAAAAGGCCATTTTTTACTGCCGCTGTACACATTCGCATGCAAGACCGGCCTCCACTAACTGTAACAATAGCCCTGCCAGCGTTATTTCTGTTTGCTTTTGTCGCATTAAAGACCTGCATTCGTCTTGCAACACCCAGTTCCCATGTGTTGTGCATTCAGTCAAAAAATGCACTACACTTTGGTTGTTGTGCCGGAAAAAATTACATTTTTGAGTGGAATTTTTCAATTCCTTTCTGTGACTCGGCGTGAAAATGCCACAGAAAAATGCTGTAATGTACACAAACGTAATTGCAAAGTTTGCAAAGAGAAACAAAAACGCCAAGTAACCATTGCAGTTCTTTGCACAAATTTTCCGGTTTCCAACGAAATGTTTTTCGTCAAATAATTCTCAAAGCGTTTCACATTTTGCCGCTTTTCTTATTTACTTAGAAATGTTGCAAATATTTGGTGTGCTCAGTTTGTCGAGATTTATAAGTCCTCGGGTGCATAGGTATGTAATTAGAGGCTCCCTTAAGGGGTATTGGTGTATAAGTAGAACACAGTTTATGTAGCTACAAGTTCATACGCCGCCCTGCCTTTTTGGGTAATTGGTAAATAAATATTTTAGATTTATGTGTTATATATATATTTTACGCTTTTTAAACAAAAATTCTGTAACAGAAAAGATAGATAGATAGATAGATAGATAGAAAAGATAAATTTATCACGGTTTAATATTACCTGCAAAGGAGTAGAGACTTTGCTTCATATATATACAAAGCCGCCAAATGCCTTCTCCGATGGGGACCCCCGAAACTAGGGCTGACTTTATTGTGGCCAGGTAACAGTCCTTGACCGAATAAAAATCCGAGTTCGTCTCGGTCACGTAGACCCGATTATTGTTGATAGATAAGTTTATGGTAGGGATGATTTTCAATACAATAATATTTGTACTTATAATAAAGTAACGAAAACTTGAAATTTTCACATTTAACCAAATAGTTTTTCGTCTGGCTTTCAAAGAGTTCGCGAAATTTGTGTATCAGAGGCTTTTCTTTGCTTATCCGAAAGCCAAGGGCTTGCTTTACGAATACCAAAGGTTGTGCACGCTGACATGGCTTTAATTAATTATTTTCGATTTTCCAGTCACAAAGGTAGTGCCAACTACTCAAAGAGCATCAGAAACAATGCCATCAGTGCCAATAGCGAATGAAGTATACAGCGGCACAGCAGGCAGGCAGGCAGGTAGTCGAATCAAAAATCATTCTAACTCGTTGATGCATTGCAAAGAAGCCAGTGACACACCCGTTTTAATGGGCGCTGATTTGGCGAGCTTTGGCCGACGTTATCTGAACATCACCACTAGCTACATTTCTAAAGCATTAATGCCTAATTGATGTTGAACGCATTGCAGCAAATTTGTTTCAGTTGCCACAGTATTACAACCGATCTTCGCCCTCTCGGGCCACCATTCATTCATTCAACCATTTATGCGGAAGCGCTTGCAAATGGTCGGAGTGTATGGGGCGCGCAAAGCCAAACAAACGCTTCGTATTTTCGAAGCGACACCCACAAGCAGCGCCTCCGTGTGGTTGTGTGTTTGTGTTGTTGTGGCTTGCCGTTGGTGTGACACGTGACACGTGACACTCGACTTGGCTTCGTTCAAGGACAATGCACTAATTGCACTCAACATTGATGAATATCCTGCGGTGGCGGCGACGGGGGGGCTTGCCTAGCTGGTCGGCACGCGAAATGGAGTGAAATGGAGTGAAAGAGGCATACTGATGGTCCTCGCAAATGCGTCAAATGTGGCGTTTGACATCGTGCTATTGAACTCCTTGCGCTTCATCTACTACACTAACCGCCACATTCTACTCATAGCGCACAGCGTAAGCGCACAGCCTCCACACTTGCATAATTGGTGCCGTCAGGCTCCGCTGATGCCACCGCCACTGCTGGCTGCGTTGAAAGTGAGAGTGCAGTTTAATTTCGCCCCACTGTCGGTTGGTTGCCGAGCGTGTAAGTATCATTTCGGGTGCATGTGAGCCTCCTGCTCTGCACCACCATGGCCCCGACTCCGCGCCGGCTACTTTCAGTGTCGCGATGCTAATTCCGCCACTGCACCACCCCGCTTACCATCAGTTTTGCTCGCCGTTGTGGTCGTTGAAGAGGTCATAGGAATTCATGCGATATTTATGCGCCAGGCAGGACATTGTGAAAGCTTTTGAAGGGTATTGGCGTGCAATTCACCACACAAAAACTCCACTCATGTTCCCACACATGTGAATATGTTGCAATGATACTACATGTTTTATGTTTGTACGTACGTCACGCTGTCGTGGCATGGCATGGTAATTACATATAGAATGTTTTACTGTTTTCACAACAACAACAGTAAGCTGTCTGGTATGCTGGTCGTGCCGGCCGGTACGGTGTGACGCAGAAGTTATAAGGCCACCAGCTCCAACAACGGCAGCACCGTGACCGCATCCACAGCGGTCCCGTTGGCGTTGGCGACACGGAATTTCTGTGTTGTTGTGCACAGATGATGTTGTTGCGACAAGTAGTGGCACATTGTTGGGTTTAAGGCGCGCATGTGTACGCTGTTGTTGTTGATGTTGCCGTTGTCGGAAGTATAGTATAAATACCCAATGAAATTGATGTTGACTGGCCAATGTAATTTAAAATTACTTTCCGTTTAATTAAATTTTTAAGTGATGATGCTAATAAATTAGACAATTGACAACAATTTGCATGTCTGTGGATTTAAGTTGCCGCTGTTGGCGATTATGAAGTGCTTCGGAATATATTACAGAGAGACAGTGGAACCTTACGCGGTTAGTTGGAGTAACTTTATATAATGGTTAAACGTGTGGTATTTGAAATGACAATCATTCTTTGGCCGATTATGATTATGACAAGGTAAATATTCTTTCGGCTTGTGTAGTTTCTAAGTACATTGGTTCGAAACTGGTGAAATTCTTTTTTTACTTGAATACTTAATAAATTGTAATCATGGAATAATCCTCACAATTCTCTAATCAATAACTCTGGGGAAAGAACTCGGCTGTCATACGTTCCATATTTTCAAAATATTGGTGTTTCCGCACGTTATTTTCTTATGTACGGGTTGCACTGTTGCACTGTTTTATGTCGGCGTGAATTTGAATAACTGTGAAAAAAAGTTCAGCCCGCTTTTATATTTGAGATTTATTTAACTTGGCTTCACTATTTATTTGGGAAAATTTTAAAGTATATAATATGAATATATAACATTAATCAAGTGCCTTCTTTTAATAATGAGTTTTTTCGCAACGTTTTTCAGTACTTCTTTGAGTGCTTTGGGCAGCATTGCGGTGACTGGGGTGGCCAGTCAAAGTCACCTGTTTTTGCCATCAGATGGCCGGGGAATTTTTTGTTGCAGTTCTGATCATGTGAAATCCAGATATCGTCCAGATGTTTTCCAATCAATATTCATCGATATCGATTTCCATAGTATGCTGTTTTGTTCAGTTGATTCTTTGAGACGCGCAAGTATCGGCATACTGGCATAGAGATAGCTTTGGTTTGATTTGAAGTGTGTTGTCAGCAGGAGTAAAGCTTGCGGGTAGCTATCGTGAATCATTAAAACATCTATTCAATGCCATAAATTTAAATTGAAATATTTTTAGTATTTACAGTATCATTTTCAGGTCATTAATGATTTCGCCATTGAGAATAAATGCCTTATATACATTGGTGCAGATATTAAAATACAAACATTTTACAAATACATATACATATATACATCTGTATATAGTATGTAGGTATATGTCTGTGAGCGAAGCTACATATATTACATTGAGCACTTGGAAAAGAATTCGACACACTTATTTCAAATGCATTTTGCCACGCTTTCGAATCGGTTTTGGTGCAAAGTTGCGATTCCAACTTGAATAAAATGCACTTATGGCTTTTTGACTTGAATGTGACTATGACTGTGACTGTGACTGCGACTGTGACTGTTCAAGTGAATGACAGTCGATGTGTATCCAGGTGTGAATGGTTGCACTTTTGTATTCATACCGTTGAGGGGCACTTCAGCATTTGTTAGCGTAATGGTGAAAGCAGGTCTTGTAGTGGCAACTAAATTGAAACGAGACGCGAGTAATTGAAAGAGAATTCTGCGCGTATTTTCTACTTTGATTGCGCGTCTGCAAGCACTTAACCGCCTTTTCGACGTATTAATACAGAATCGCCACGTGAACGGTTATTTCACCGAGCGTCGCACACAAAGCCAAACACACACACACACACACACAAACACTCTCGCACAAACATGCATGCTTGCCTACGAACGCTGCTGGAGGCATTTTCAAATGTAAAATTTGTAAGTTAATGCAGAGCACGCCAGGGCGGATGAGTAACCTCAATGAGGTGATGAATATGCATATGCACCATACACATGTATGTGTGTGTGTTTGTTTGCACAAACAAGTCGTTGCGCCAAATGGAAGTGAGTGCGAAGCAGGTGATGCCGTTACAATTGCACGGCACGTTGTTGCTGCCATTACGGTACACTTTCGCCAATTGGAAGCGCTGCGCTGAAAGAAAGTTGCTGCACCAAGTGGATCAGCAACAGTTCTTGAATGTTGAGAGCGCACTTCAAGTGGCAACATGCAGCTAGTTCCACAGCAGTGTGGCGGCATGGAGGAAACTCGTGCGGTGTGGCAGCTAGAAGCCGTTGTTGCGATTGGATTGAAGCTTGCCGTTGTAATTGCTGCGCCACATTGCACAAATCTGAAAGTTGGCAGCTGTTGGCAAAGACGGAGGAAAGACGGATCAGCGACGGCAAGCTTGTGCTTGCGGCTGTCTTCGCTAAAGTGTTTGCTCTGCCGTCGCAGAAGTTAGAAACTTAGCTACGGCTAGTGTATGCTCATGTAATTCTACTACAATTAAGCCATCCAAGCCGCACCCTGCCCTGATCATGCAGTACAAATTCGAGAGAATAGTTTGCCTCTGGCACAAGTGTTTGCTGCGGCGCTGGTGGTGCAGATTCCAGCAGCTTTATGTTGTTTTTAGAGCCACCGCAGTGGGCTTCCACGCTTTCTTCCTTTGCGCCCGAACTCCAATTTGTTTATTGTCAGTCAATTTCGCGAGCGTTTATGGCGAAACTAAGCCACCAACTCCATAAAGCGTGGGATGTTCTGCGTGGAGTAAGATCACTAATGGAGCCAGCGACTATTGCTGTGGCAGTTGCAATGATCTCCACTTGAGATTTCTGCGCTTTTGTGGCATGCAAAAACTTTTGTCGCTGTTCTGCAGCACATTCTGGGCGTGTGATTGCTGTTATTGTTGCGGCACGTCTACGGTACGTCGACAATTATGCCACCATGGAGATGCAGTTTTGCTTTGCTAAACTGTTTGCCGGATTTGAATTTACATTGCAAAACAATATCAAGTATTTTGAAAGTAGTGGCAAATTGAGAGTATAAGCAAAAATGTGGCACAAGTGGTAATGTTGTAGAGCATGGCTTAAAGTACAGTGTCTCAATAATAGGAAGCAGTATTTTCTTACAATTTCTGGTGAACAAGTTTCACAGCTCTGAATTCAGATTGTTGCTGTTGTTTTTGTAGTATTTAGGTATCTGCTGAGTATTCTATACCCCCCGCTATGGCTAAACGTATTTATCTGATATATGTTAATAGTAAATTTCGATGGGTTGGCTTGGCTTTGGGCTTCGGACATTCATACCGCCAGAAAATTATATGAAATGTTAGTGAATGGTATTATCGAAAGTTATGTGTAGCTAGAAGTGCTAGATTATATAAGAGAGTATATAAGAAAGTATAGCTTAAATTGGATATCAATTGAACTGGGTAATCACTTTTGGAATGGTTCTCCAATCAAGGATATATTGAGTTCTGAGGAGGAAGAGATGCAGACATGCCTTAAAGAAATGAGTTAACGCGATTTTCTCATGCCCAAGCCCTATATTACAAACAATCGCTATCTGGTAAGCAACACATTGCGGTAGTAACTTCCAAAAAATGCGTTTCCCTTCCATTACAACTTTACATCAGGCTTCTCACAACTTAAACTGTGAATAAACAGAAATTACAATAAAATCAACCGTTTTCTGGCTTGCTTCAGACTTGAATGCTTTGAATGTCTTGTGAATATATTTCTTTTAGGCAAAAATGGGTCATTTATAGGATTTCCATTTTCAATTTATTACACACACATGAACAGGGAAATATGTGAATAGAATAGTAGTAGTAGTGGTGGTGGGTGCTCTCATACATATAAACACAGCTAAGGACATGTGTGTCTGTAAGGCATCCCGCGGTTTTTCGATTTAGTCCTTGATTCGCTTTACGCCGCGCTTTTTCATGTGAGAGCTCACTGTTGGGTGTGTGTGTGTGAATGTGTACTGTATAGGAGGTGTTAACTTCATTAGATGTAAGACACTCTCTGCTGTTTCGAATTCATAAAAATCCCATTTCCATTCCCTTCCTTGGTCGCCGCCACGACCTACACTCGCGCTGACACATTCGTTTCGTGAAAAACGGAGAGAAAATAATTTCAGCTTTTATTGCCGCTGATAATGCTATTTATTTTTTACGCTTTTGTTTTTACAATTGCTTTTATTGTTGTTTATGTGTATTAAAGCGGATGGCATGACTGTATGATGGCATCTAATGCGTTCCTGTCAATAAAGCTGGCGAGCACCCGCTGACACTTTTATTGAGGCTAAAACAACAAAGTTCAACATATTCGCCAGCTGCAGTACGCTAAAGTTGCGTGAAAGCACTGCCATTAAAATACGCATTACTATTTCCACGAACATGATTTTTCCTACACTTCACCCCATGTGAGAGAGTTTGTCATCATCGAACTTTTGCTAACTTTTAGACTTTAATGTCTTTGTCCAAAATTCAATGATGAGATCTCAGCTGTAGGAAAATCATCCAAGAGTTGATTGAAAACCGGTGTGTTTGATTGCGAATGTCCAGTAAATATTTGGTTTTTCAAAATCATCCCCAGGCAACTACTAATTGTCCATGTCTTGCATTCCTCTGACCGCCATCGTTGCATGCTGCAATGACAGCTACACACACGCGCAGACATGCGTAAGTGCATGCGGGTCCACCGCAATTCTTAGCTTAATTAAGCAATTTCCCGGTCAGTTCGAGCTGTGCAAGATTAAACCAGATTTCCGCCAACCGAGCTTTGCCTGCAGCAGCTTTGTCGACCGCAACGGACACATCTAAAGTTTAGCAACAACTGCAATGGTCAAAGTGCGATGTGAGGCGAAAGCTGTAGGGGTCAAAGTGCTGCATTCACAGTTGTTTACGACAATTACTTTCTCGAATGGCGAAACAACTAGAGAACTCTGCAGTGTGTGCAAAGTAACACTGAGAAAATTTTTGTATTAAAATAACTAGTTCAGGGGTCATCTGCCTTATATGACTATAAGGGCAATGAGTAGCTTTATCATCGTGATTTCACTTTAGCGGAGACCTTCTGTGCATAATTTGAAGCATAATCAGAGTCTAAGTTTTATTCAGATATCTCAATTATAATTAAAATTATCAATTACCGCCGTAACGTAATAGTTAGTCCAGTTCCTATATCCTACCCAGTTTCGAACAATTTCTAAAGAAATCTCCGAGTACTCGTATATTATTGCTTTGAACAATTTTCCGCCCAAAATTTATTAAAAGTTCGGATTTATCTTACAACTTGTTGGCTCCCCCATTTGACCATTGTCCATTGCATGGCCAGGTTACTTTAAAGTTTAGCTTTGAAGCACAGCTTCCTGCCGGTATAGTACAGTAGTAGGGCATAACGACCGAATGACAAGAATTCCATTGGCTACACTGTGACCTCGGCGTTGGATGTTGGGTGACAATTATCTGGTTGTTTCCTGTACTTACTTGTAACACACAATCCGTCAACTTAACTGAGACTTAAGCACACAAGGTTACTTCTGAGGATTTGCACATCCACACACTAAGTGACAAACCTCAATTAGAGTTCCACTTTCTCTGGAGCGAAGGCTTGTTGTTATTTGGTCGGGCACTCTACCAACAAATTAAGTTCTTGGTTTGTATTGAGGCCCTCTCTGGGTCAGCCATTCGCTGTGATATAAAGCTGAGACACGTTTATTACTATTTGTTGGCATGGCAAAAAAATTCTTTCGCTTAATAAAAAATATCCGCAAAACGAGATATGTAAACAGCAACTATAGCTATCACATTGGACCTTTAAAGACAACAGGGAGATATGTTCAGTTCAGTTATAGTAATCAATTTGATGGAGATGTGAAAAGTGCGCTGATCTAAGTGAGCTAGCAGCTGCATTCTCTCTATCTCTTTAAGTACTACTCCAAACATTTTAGAGGAAAATCCATAAGCCACTATTTCACCAGTTTTGATTCCCTGTTGTACTGTCGCCTAATTTGTTTTCTAAAAACCAGTTTTGTTCACAAATGTACACTTTGGTGTTAGTTTCCAATTTAAATGTTTCCATTTGTAGCAATTTGCTTTCGAGAATTAAATAAAATAACCTCTTTTGTGCCTAACAAATTTGACCCATTTTCAGACCAAAGCCCTTAATCTTCCTTCGCCTGCCCCACTTGCTAGTTACTGCCTATGCAATGATTCTTAATTCTATTTGCACTTTTCCTACTGTATCGCAGTATATACATTTTGCAGCCGGCTCTCGTTTTGTGTCACATGGTTTGCATATTGATGGCTTGCAGAGCGGTGGTTGGCAACGGCTAAGGGCCCAATGGGCTGCAAACACAATGATCAGCTGGCAACAATGGTCGTTTTGCCATTTTAACACAACAAAAAATAATACTAAATGTCATAAATCTTGTCGGCCTTACAGTCGATTCAAAGGCCTTAAATTCCTTGCTGCTGAAATTTCGGCGCTGATGAATGCTTGGCGAAGTGGCGGGTGAAGCATACGAAATGAATTTGACAAAGGAATTTGCACCTTGTGGGCTGGAGTGTGTTGCGAAACTGGAAGGATGTGTGTGTGAGTGTACAGGTGGACATGCGACAAACTGAAGTTTTAGTTCGAGGTATTATTCCATTGTGTGTTCGTGCGTATGTGCGTGTTCTTAATACTATTCCTAGTTTTGTTTTGTTCTGTTGTTGATTGCGGTAGCACATGTTAGGTGCGCCACACTTATTCCGTTTATGATTTCGCATTTATTTACGTATTTATTCTGGTATAATTAGATTTTTGGTGAGAAATTAGTTCGTGTATGAGTGGTGAAAGAGTTCGTTCATAGAATTCAAACCAATGAAGTGTTAAATTAATCCAATTGCGGGATATATAATATTTATTATTGTAATTCTATATTTACTAGAGATTTATTTTTGTTTCATCAACAAATTCGAGAATGTGGGAATCCACACCCATTGAACTTAACCTCACCAAAATATATTAAAAGACCAATATGCGTACACATAAATGAATAATAAGTGTGCTCTTCAGCTGACACGAGTTCAAATGATGCTCTGAAGCTGCACGAGAGAGTAATGCATGCTTGATACTCTGATCCTGAGGAATTCAAATTAAAAGCGATCTCTTAATTTTTCATAGAAAAGTGAACAAAAGCGCTTAAACCATTCAAAATGTATATATGCTATATACAATACAAAAATGTTTTCTAGTTCGATAAGACGAACTAAAAAAAAAACTCAATGTGTTCCAGAAAGACACACTAGTCCATCATTCCGTACATCGACTTCATTGTGCTTCGAGTTTGCATCTACCTTTAACTCTTATTTATGAACCAATTGAATTATATACGAAGGCAGTTGGCGGCCAGGCGTTGATTCCACATCGCTCCGAATTGAATGCGGCACACTAATTGCGTAATAAATCGCCGCATTGCCTCCTACAGTCCGCCCACACATAAATAACCAAACAACTAGGGAAGCACACATACAAAGCAAAACAAAGCGTAAGCAGTAACAGCGAGTATTTGCAACAATAACAACTATGGTCTGAGCAATAAGTCCGCGCCATAAATAAATATATATACTCGCAGCAATCACGATGGCACGAAATAAGCTCGTCCATTGCTCCTGTGCTCGGAGACAACGCAAATCGAGTGATGTTGTTGGTTTGGCGCTGCGATAAGCGCCAGTCCGTCAGGCAGTCAGTCAGTCAGTCAAGTATGGATATTGTTGCTTGCGAATAACCCACACCTCGGCGCAGCACCTAGGGGTTCCTTTGATTCTTTTCCCGCAAACATTGGCTTGGTCAACCTGACAATTTCGGTAGACTAATTTGTGCTGCCAATCTCTCTGGTTCAGACCGAATCCCATTCGGAACTCCCATTGCCCCTCAGCTGTCGGACGTTCCGATGCTAATAATTGAAAATTATTGAAATAGCAATTTAGCAGATTAGCCAAAGCCATTACTATTCGCCCGATTGTAGTGCGAAAGGTAGGGAGCGTGTCGCTTGCGTGGCCAGTGCTACTGCAAGCGAAATGGTTGCAAGTGTGTGTTTAAGTTACATACAAACTTGATATACAGCTGTGTGGTTTGCCTATGTGACTTTTAGCCTGCTTCGATTTGAAAATAAAATGCTGGGAGGCGCGAACAGGTGCGCAGCTAGAGTGCAGTGACATTGATATCGCATTTAATTACAATTATTATCGCTTAATTGTTTTGTTGTTTGGGTTGAACTTCTTAGTTTGTTATTGTCTGCAAATAATTTATTACATTCTTGAATAGAAGAAAGTAATACAATTCTTTGTCATTTTATACTGCATCCCATAGACTTATGGCTTGTACTTGGCCTTGTGTATAGACTCTGTTGTTTGGAATGAAGTGAAATTTTTCGGTGATTTTTGAATAGATCATGTGAAATTTGAATATTTCAGTAAAAACTTTGCAGATCAGCTTAATGAATTTGAAATGAGCTTTAATAAGCTTATAAAGTTAATTTAGTATAAAGAGAAGAGTAAGAGAAAATATATATGCAAATATTTTTAGCACATTTTCATAACAGAGTTATAGTATTTTAATAAACAATTAGCACAAGCATGCTAGCAATTTCCACACATTTCCGATAGTATGTTGGAACAGCTTACCCCAGATGAAATAATTTTTGTGACATGTGCTTCGTTGGCATTACTCAAGCGCCAAACTTGTCAGCATACAAATCCTTGTAATTGAACTTAACAACGAGTTATACAGCCGAACCGTATATATAATATACGTATACTACAGAATGTAAATAACTCAGACTCACTCATTGTAAGAAAGGTTTCATCTGCATTTCTGTAGAAATAATTTTTTTATTATCTTGTATTCTCTTGAACAGGATTTGAGCCCACGACTATGCATGTGACAGTCACGTACTCAAACTACTTGGGTGCGTTGATTGCTATTTGAATATCTGAAAGATACTTATTCATGTGTATCTCAGCCTCAGTCTTGCTCATCATGTTTATAAAATATGTGTGAAATAACATTTCTGCCAGCAGAAGAAAATGTTGCTCATACGACATGTCGACTCAATACTTCAGGGAATGCAATAGATTGCAAAAGTAAAACGTATAAGAATTATTATTTAAACATATATTTTTCATATTTGCATAGAGGTCTTTTCTGTTTGTCATTCTCTTACTAGTCTGATAACTTTACTTCACTTATAATTTTATTGGACTACTATTTATGTATTAAACAATAATTAAGTTTAGTTAATCTGGCATACATTTCAGGCGGAAAACGCAACTCAATAAAAAAAACAAAAATGTATCATATTTTTTTAAACTTCTATTACAATGCCTTATTTTCTATTAACAATTTTATTATTTTGCTATTAAAATATATATCTGTAATGAAATAAATATTTCTCGTTATTCACGGATTATGTGTATATAGGATGAAATGATTGCCTTCAATTGAATTATACATTTTACACAAAATTGCTATTTTGCTAAGTGCCATTAAATCAAGGAGGCCACATCGGCGCAATACACATTCACGCAATCAGAACTAAAAATGGAATAAATAAGAAATAAAAATTAAAATAAATGAAAGTGGCATTGTTTTGCATTTCGTGAAATTATGATTTTTCAGTGCCCACGCCGTACCACACGCAAACAAACAAGCACGTGCGTGGACGTATTTGCGAAAGAATAAATGTCAACACAGTCGCGGCATTATTAATATGCACACATGTCAGGCATGTTTACATGTGCCTCTGCGTGCGAATATTTGTATATTTTAATACATTTTATTTTGTTGCGTTGCCGTTGTTGTTTTTGTTGTTGTTGTTGTTGTTGGGTTTGCTTTCGTTTTCATTTCTGATTTTTTGCGCCACATTCATGCTGTGCGCGGCAATATTTTTGCATTATTGTTATTTCATGTAAATTTCAATGTTGTGGCAGTACTGTTACTGCGGCTCTTGTGGTGTTGGCATTTTATGAATTCCTATTTTAGTTTTTTGTGCACACAATTGCTCACATATTTTTTAACCCGGATTTTTTTAATTGCCTGCTTTGTGGTTTTGATTTTTTTTGTTTCATTTTAAGGGGGTATCGTGAAAATATTTCGACAAGCGCGCCGGTGAAGCGTTCCATGGCCGGGTTGAAGTGTCAAGGCACATGTCGCCATGCAGCTTTCAATTGTACGAACGAACGTACGTGTGAATGTGCGATTTCTATAAAATACCTATTGTAATGGGTGGGTCTAAAAATAGTGCTTGAAAAAGGGAGCCTAACTACAACATTAACATGAAAATGTTGAAAAGTTCATCTAAGCATTCTCCAGAGTGTTTCGCCGATTATTTAAATACTTAATTTGATGAGTGAAAAAATGAAAAAAAGCCTTTTCTCAATACGACCTCAACCTTCTGTAGTTGCATAAGAATCCGATAAAATTATTTGAAGGAGCTGTATTAATAAACGAAAATTTATCGTTTTACTGTACTGTTCAAGACGAAACAGGAGCGAATCAAAGGATATTGAACCTCCCCGACCTCATAGTGAGGAATAGTAGCTATGTGCTAAACTCAAGGAATGCGAAAAAACTGAATCTATGATCATTAAAAGGATCCATTCACTTGTATCGTGAATGTGCAAGAGGGGCTCGGCTTGAGGAAAAGACACAAATAATTTTATTTTAGCGAAGACAAACAGAAATCATTTAGCGAACGCCCTCAAGCGCACACCATTTCTCATGCAACGCCAAGCTGAGTGTCAACAATGCTAATTCACTGATTGTTCAAGCACATGCACACACACTCTCACGTACACACGCACACATTAGCATACCGTCGTTATAAGTGCTTAACAACGTCACCGTTTTTCTGGTTTGTTTACACACGTGTGCGCGCGAATGTTCACTTGTTAGCGCTGAGATTGCATTAATGTGTGTGTGTGTGTGTGTGATGCACGTTGCATGTCGTTAAACATTTAAATGACACTGGCACAAGTTGAGTGGCGACTCATCATCACTTATGCAGCACTCATACGCACCGGTGTGCGGACCAACGCACGCGCACATTTGCCCAGGCGAGGGCAACAACTGAAGTTTGCTCATACACATACATACAAATGAGTGTGTACACACGTATATTGGTTTGTATGTGTGTGTGTGAGGGCATGAATTGGTGCCTGCGTGAAATAAAGTGCCGGAAAATGAGAAGGAAAAGCTGAATTAACAACAAAAGCCTACTAAAGCCTACCTAAGCAGCTATAGGGCTGTGTGTGCGCCAACAAGTGCTAATGTAGTTGTGAGCGTATTAATGAAAAATAAATTAAGACATTAAGCAAAGAAAAGAAAGTGAGAGTGCAGCTGCGTGACAAGCGTAGCAACTACAAAAACTCATACATTGTTTGTATGTGCATTTAGAGCAGCAAGGAGGGTAGCGGGCGCGGAACTGGTGCTGTTGCATTGGCACAGTTTTGCGATGAATGCATGCAATTATTCATAGCTGCGGGCGAAAGGCGTGCTCTACCACTCAGCACAAATACCCACACACACCCACACACACGCATATACACTTAAGCTGCGCATTTACATTCATATGGAATTTTGCAAACAGACGGTGCGGAGCCGGTCATACGAGTGCCTGCAATTTTTTATTCCTTTTAATTAAGCGCGCTTGGCCGCATGCGCTTTTGCGTGGGATTAATGTGACCTTGACGCAAGTTTTAGTTTTCAAGAGGGCCGCAGCGTACGTGAAAGTATGCGCACGCACACAGTCATACGATTACACTACCAGCCAGTTTCGCCTTGGGGCAGTGTCTGTCTATCAGAAAGGAAAGTAAACAAAATTACCTCCAGGACAGGAAGCTCAACTGGACACTTTACGTGTGCATATATAAAGATGAGCTTTGTGATTTTGAAGTGAAGAGTAAATCTAAATTCTATTCCTTTAATTAACTCATTTTACCTAACACCAAAGTTGCTAATACCTTAAAAGTTTTCGAAAAAGAAACTTTTCGAAAATATAGCGCTTTTGTTCCCTGGCGAACGAGCCTGAATGTAGGCAACTTTTTTATTTGGTCATTGAGAAAATCTTTAACTTTTCGGAGAATTTAATAACAAAGGAAAGTTTAATTGGACAAATAGTTCCTATCGGGTATCTGTATACCAGCTTATTATGGCTATGTACACACTTTTACCTAAATACATAACTTTAGTGAAAATGCACAATGTTATGCACCAACATATTGGGCTACAAATTTAAAATTCCGTCGCTCTGAATGAGTGTTTGCTTATGCAATTTTCCGCCTTTTGCTTCAGTTAACTGAGAAAATGCAGTTAGCTGCTGGAAAATGATTGAAGTGCCAAGCAGATCGACGAAATATCAAAGATCTGTTATGCACGGTCACTTGCCATAGCGAGAAAGCAATCAAAAACATAAACCTTCACCAAATAAATAAAGGAAATGCGTAATAAATGTGCCCGAAAATTACTTAAATACCGAAAGTGTAAATAGTGAAATTTATTTATTTTTAAACCAGCATCACGTCTGAAATTCTCATTGATGGATAAGATAATGCGCTTTCCATTCGTATTGATTGATATTCTCCTGAGTTTAATTTTTATTATTTGGGTGTTTCTCGGCGTTTCATTGTGAAATATTTTTGAAAACCTTTGAAAATCTGCTTGCAACATATCGTGATTATACGAAGAACGGTATTAATTGCAGGAAAGAAGTGGGAGCGAGACGCTTTAACATATGTTTCTAACTATGTATAACTTCACCAACCTGGGGGATAAAGGTTTTTTTATTTACGTAATCATTCTTGGCAAGCGTAGTTTGTGTGTGTTAAACTATTTGGAACGATGTCTTATCACAAACCTTATAGATTATAGAAAAAATTTACATTTCAGGGACGATTTAACATATTTCGACCAAATTTTCCGAGTGAGTGCCGAGTATTTGCATCCTAACGTTACAGTTCGAAAATAGGCAAAATTGAAATCCGTCTCGTCTGATCTTCTTCTTCTGATTCTTTCACTTTACAGTATATAAATTGAGCATGCCAAAAGTTAATGCAATCCTAACCTTGCAGTCCTAACCTTTACCTGTCCCCAATTTACCCGATAAAGGGGTTTCGGGCTTTCCACCTCACTTTCAACCGTTTATGTTGGAAAATATGTGTGACATTTTAATGAAATTGAGTGGATATGTTTTCTTAAATACAATGTGATTTAGCGCTGAATATGAATGAAATCGGTGTAGATCTCGACCTAAATCGCAGATCCCTAATATAATGATTTTCGATTCTCTGGTTCACCTTTTCCTAATACACCCAATATATTAAGTTTAGCCTTTTTTGGTTGCATATATAAAGCACATATCTCATTTGAGCTAATTTGGTTGAAAATAGGAAATTAAGAAAATCGGAAATCTTTGAATTTCGAGAGCGATGTCAAGTTACAAGAATATTCCTTTTACAGTATTTCTACATAGTAGTAAATTTGTAGCCTGTTTTACTCTTTATTACATCTTATATATATACGTTGGGGATGCTGGTGTATATACATACATCCGTCTTATGTAATTTACTGTTTGAACAGAAAATAAATAAAAGTAATTATCTTCGCAAATTACTACGAATGCCGTTACACGCTGCTCGTTGTGCGTTTTCATCGTCATTGTTTACTTGGCGTCACTTGGCGGAAAGCGGAAGGAGTAATGGCTAAAAGGGAAAATAAAATGATTGCGGCTCAAGATGCCATTAGAAGTGATAAAGACACAAATGGGAAGTTGGGCGCATTACATTGCTCTGCCTCTCTCTGCCTAAGTGCAGCATGTGTAACAATATTTACAAAGGCAGGGCAGCACTGGCCTAGCGTCGGTCTTGCACTCGCTGATATTGACTGTTGCAAGCTTGCATTTGCCGGAGCTTCGGGTTGCAGATATAATATACCGCATATACATATATAAATGCTATCACAAAACAATCCTAACTCAAAATGACTTTTCATAAAATAAAATAATAAAGGGATTAATGTTTCAATTTAATTGTGTACCTTTACATAGCGAAGGAAATAATAATATTATTTATAAGAGCTCAACAAATTATTGAGAATGAATACAAACCTTCCAAGTAAATCAGCTTGTTCAAGAGTATGTAAGAAGTAGAGTTTGGAGTTAACATTTATTTTTCTAATGAAAATTCTCTACCTAAATACCATATTAGTAAATCTATATGCCTATGTAGGTATGTGTGTGTGTGGATTAAGGATTTGGTTCATAGAAATGCCTCTTCGTTTATTTGCCCAGGAAATGTAGCAAGCGAAAGCTGTTTAAAAGCAAAGCAGCTGCTGCAAATATTGCACTTCCTTTGAAAAAGAATGCCAACAACATAGTACACACACACACACACAAACAGCCACACATATGTGCGCGCATAGATGAGTTTTGGAGTGTGTATTAAAGTCGAAGCCTCGAGCACAACGCGATGTACTTGGATCACGCGCATGAATCAGCCTGCACAGCGCTGGTCATGGCTATTCAGCCTCGAGCTGGCACCTGTACTGCAACTACGCTTACATGTATGTGTGTTTAAGTGTGTGTATATGTGCACTTTAATATTGGTTTGCGCTCTTGAAAATGCGAAATGAGCAAGGTAAACAAATTACTTTGTACTCATATGCTGGTGTGCGCTTCATTGTTTGTTTGGATATGTACAATATTTGCCGAGCGGGTGCCGGTGCAGGTAAATGTATTCGGTATTTAAGAGGAAGGTAGTAAGATAAAGAATGTTAGCTACAAATACTTCTTTTTGTTATTCCTGGACCTCATAAGCAGTTCTGTGAAAAAAAAGTCAGATGGTCATAGAATTCGAATTTCAACGGATCAGAAAGGTTTAGGAATAGTTGGAGAACCCTGTTGTTACCTTTGAAATCTTTCAAATTTAAATTTTATGGCAAGAAATGGAAGTTGGAAATGATTCAGACAAGCGTTGGATGATATCACACCATCTAAGAAATACATGTTTCCACCATATGAAAAGGTGTGCCACTTGACGTATAGTATAACAATTATGTAAATATGTGAGAGATTTCAGGAGACTTTATGGAGACCACGAACACCAGAGACAATTGAACTTAAAGTGAGATTATTTAAACTCTCGCACATATGCCTTCACGCCCCGACGGAATAGCATGATTCGTCATTGAACAGAGATTAATTCTATAACATTAGTCGGTGATTGAACTATAAACCAGCGTGCTGCCCTATTAAGATAATGGAGTTTTGATCGATTGTGTTAGAACCAGAGACATGGTTATCACTACCACTAGGTTTCATCATATGAAATTCATGACACTGTCAAAATTATTCATCATAGACTCCGGCAGTCCATTATCACATAAGTCCTGTGTCAACAATTTCAAGAAAATCTGAAAGCGAACCGGTGTGGTCTAGGCAGCGACCTACCAGCAATATACTGTAGATCCACAATTCCATCTTAATTCATGCTCTCTGAGAGCAATATTTAGCAATTCGATATATAATATGTAGGTAAGTATACGAGTAAATAAATGGTTTTCATGGAGCCAGGAAGACAGCCATTTGGGAATTTGGTTGGCCAAGCCATAGCAAAAAGAACTTAGCTCAGAATACAGGGGTTAAAAAGAGCTGAAAAGGGACTATGACATCAGAATAACGAAGAAAGAAGAGAAATGTCTGCTTTATCGCCACTCTTGCCGTCAAGAGTTGATTTGTGTTGGAAAGGTATATTATATTCCGCAAAACCAGGGATCAGCTGGTTCGCTATTGTAGACTGGGAGAAATCGTTTAAGCGGTTAATATGTCAATAAAGAAGAAGAAGGTTTACAGAAAGTTGTCGATCGAGAGAAGTCGAAGTGTAATAGATCGATCCCAATGATCGAGGTGAAAAAGGCTTTTATAGGAAATCAGTGAACTTTCGTGGGCGGTTTAACTCCAATCCAGTTCCAGTTAACTCTAAACCCCAGTTGTCCAAATAAATACAAGATATTCACAGTCTTCGCGCAGAAGTAAAAGAAGAAGAATTCTATCAGATAAAAGAACTAAAAACATGTAAACATTTCGATCGACACTTCCGCAAATACCTCCATGAAGGCGATTGATGGGCCAAGTATACTCGTATCTTTGCTTCTGAAATGATGTAGCTGGACAAGGAAGTGTCGTTGCAACATCAAATTTTATAATATATTTTCTGAAATTTATGTATCTGTATGTATGTGTGAGGGTGCACACATATATTTACACTTGCATATGTACTATGCAAAATTGTGAGGGATGTCTTCCACTCGCCTCGGTAAGTATCTGTACTTTCGGGAAAACCCATCACATTTCAAATGCAAATCCATTTAATTAAAGTGATTTGCAACTGTGTGATTGTCTGTACGGCTTTTAGGTATTTTCTGTGTTATTCAATAGTGTTTCGCTCATAAAAAATGCATTAGCCACAGCGACAGCAGCAGGAGAATTTGCAAAACAAGTGATTTGCTGTCATAGCAACGACTGAAGCAGTTTGTGGCATGGCAGTGATTTCATTGCGGTTGCATACAACATTTAAAAGCAACTAACTAAACACTTTTTACTCACTTCAGGCAATTAAAAACAAATCTACGAATTACTATCGCAATTCAAAAGTGTTGGTTAGTGTGTGTGTTGGTATATAAGAGAACATGGTCATTTGCATTTGTAAATATGTATATGAATGTAATGAAGAAAAATTTCCAATTAGAAATGATTTATGGCAAACAAAAACTTAAGCGACTTAAAAAACATACACAGGAGAATCTCTTTGAATATTGTACATGCGTATACATGCGTGTATGTGCTTGCATATATTATTGTATTAATTAGCATAACTAGCACTAGAAAAGTGGAGGCTTTAAGCAAAATAATATTACGGCTCAAATATATGGCCTATTATGGCTTCAGCAAGGAGTTTACGCTATGAAATGAAAGCGGTTGGTCTCCCTCAAAAGAGCTCACTCCAAGTTTTACCGGTGTGGTTTTTCTATCTTACTGCGTCTTCATAGGGTATTTATTTAAATGCCAATTTAATTCCATCCTCAACACTTTAACATCCTAATACAATATATATTATATGGCATATATTTTATGGCAAATACATTCAACTTCCATTGATATACATGTAATTCTAGTCAGCAATGGTATACGGAATGGATAATCGATTAATGCATTAACGAAATTGCTGTCATAATGCTGATGCGCTGCTGTCGGCTGTCATTGTATGGGTTCGTATTGTCTTTTACAACCACACGGAATTACAGTGTTGTATTTCGTGATATAGGCAATTCACTTAGGTTCGGTTAGGTATTAAGGCGGGGGATCTCCATTGAAATCCCACTTCGACAGTTGTAGCTCGGTCTTTCGAGATACTGAAAAATCTTAAAGATGGATCTTAGCCCTGAAGTGTCGGGAAAGCGTGTTGAGCCCATTACTGACGCTCGGTTTCTTCCGATTTCGCTATGAAACTAAAGTTAATGAAGAATTTCCCACAAAAAAGCTCACCTGAAGCTCAACGCGTTCGTGAAAACAATTACTTATGGACTTGGGAAATTATACCTTAATTATCAACATCCTACAAAAATCGTTCCAAATTCTTTAAAAATAACAAAACAAACCTAAAAAAATATGCTAAACCGGAAAACAACCAGCTTTTAGCTTGTTTTCAGAAATCGGGACTTATATATATATATAGTACCTGATGCTCGGTTTAGCTCTCAGTCTGCTGCCTGCAATAAATGCGTGAACTATACGCTTGGCTGTGAGGTTCGCATTTCATGGCGGCACGAATTGTGTGCGCGTGTGTTTATGCGTTCGGTATCCGGCAATTAATTAGCCTTTCACCTGCCACACCCAGTTACAGCAAGCCCTATGTATTCGTAATGTCCGTATATTTGCAATACTTACGGATCCATAAAAACACCAACAACAACGTTAACAACCAGCCCATATCTACCTAGAATGCAACTAATTACAACATATCAAGAGGACTGCGCCACCCAACTCAACTCAACTCACGGCAAGTCTTACAGCTCTTTACGCATATGCTAATGCTCAATTAGTGCGAATACTTGACGATAATGCTCCTGATATGTACATCGAGCTTGCACATTATTCAGAGCGATGTTCGGTTTAGAATTACGGAATTAGAGGAATGATGCGGAACAGTGCAGAATGGAAGGGAGTGACGTAGGGGAGTGCAGTGGAGAAGCTTCAGCCAAATGGGAGGACATTTATATGGGTGTTGGGGGGCTACAGCCGTCGGCCATGTGTCTATGCGTCCGACTTAATACAAATTGACCTAATAAATATACGCTTAGCTCATTTGCGAATTGCCGGATTGTATTCTACCATATACCATACACATGCATATATGAGCTGGTGCTATAGCGGAAACTTGAACAGTTGCATTATGAACTGAACGGTGGTGCTGTGATCAGAAGTGTGGTATGCGGATTCAACTGCATTCTGAGATCAACGCGGTTGGGAGTAACCGAAACACTCACGTAATTAACTAGGTTAATTAATCAATGCTGAAGTGTAATAACCGCGTGACGTACAATACGCGAGCGGATAGATGAAAGTATTTCCTCTTTGCTGGTGAATTTAAATTATAAATTAGTTCAGGCGAAGTAACTCGGCTCGAGCATCCGTTGAATGACGCCTACAAGCCGTTCATTTAGATCATAAAAATTCTAAAGATTCTAAAAGAAAAAGGAGATCGAACTGCGAGAAACTAAAAGGATTTAATTTACTTTACATCTTCTCAGCACTTGCACATCGTTTGCTTTTCCATTTTTATGATACTAACAATATTTTTTTTTTTTAACTTCTAAGTGCTTTAAGGATGAATGCCCAAGGTGTACTCTTTTGGGTTTCCAATAGGTCGGCAAATTATTAAAAGGAGCAATATTTCATCAACATTGGGAAGTATTTCGGTGTACTTACGTATTATAGATATCGTAGCGCTGAATCTGGACTGTCTTAAAGAGCCCCTCTCTCCTTCTTAAACTAGTGCATTTTCGTACATTTTATCATGGGCAAACCCTAATATACACCTGAGGCTTATTACGAAGAGTTCAACTTCATTATTATGGAATTGTGTGAAAAGCGCGGATTTGCTGAAGCGAGAATCAGGAACTGTCCCCACCGTTGGCAGTGTTAAGAGATTCTAGAATTCGGGAATCAAGATATTTTCAATCAAGGTCACTCATTTGGAGAACCTACATATAATTCAACAACTTACTATGGCTATAACGCTCAAAATCGAATGTTTTCGAATTTTAGTATTCGCCGCAATAAAAAGACAACGAGGTGAATGTTCAAGAATTAATAAATACTCCTTTATTGGCTAACATTAAGAAAATACCTCATACGACTATTTTGTGCAACATTTAATGCTAGGTAATATCTTTGACTGCAACACAATCCACGCTTTTGTGCGGAATGCGGTTTTTGTTTGCATGTATAAAGAACACGAGAAATTAGTATGAGTATATATTTATACAAAGATATTATCTTAGGAGGCTTGAGAACCTAAGATCGTCCATAAGGTCGCCTTCAGAGCGAAAATATATACGTAAATGTATCGACATTAATTGCGTTACGGTAATAATTGTGGCAATTACAGAAAATTATACTGGTACAACAATAAAAACGAAAATTCTTTGTTTGCCCAAGAAGAGGAGAATATAGTTTTCCAGTGAAGACAATAAAAAGCAACACACAAAAAGAAAACATAAGAAAACACATTAAATGCTATTCAATTCCGGAGATATTCATAAAATGGGATTCTTGTTTGAAATATGAAAAAGCAAATAAATAGGCAATCGTTATTGATACATCGGGACCGTGGGCGCCTTTGATTATCGTAATATTGAGGAAATATAAATGACAGTTCCCCGTTGCTCGCTGGATATCAAATAGCTGAAAGTGCAGCTGAAATGGGTGGATGATTTGAAGTAAGCAGAAATGAAAGGAAACATTTGAAGACTATTCGCTTGAAGAGGAGAATTGAATGCAATGACAAAGTGGATCAAGCTATTGCCCTGCGGCAAGAATCCGACACACAGCCATTGACCATGTGGTATGGTCTGCCTTCCAGTTAGCTGGGGAGTGCCGAATTTTGATTGCCGCAATGACAGCTTAATGATGCCTCCGGCTTTCATAAATTATTTTCGGTAATGAAATTATATTAGGCAATGTGTAATAGATATGTCAAGCTAGAATAGCCATGAGATGAGTGGGCAATTATTGACAAGTGATTGTTTGGTTAGCATTGTGTTTATACAAGTAAATAGCACAGTGGGTGAAGGCCACAATATTTCAATTCCCAATTCTCATTTTAATATATATTAGCTGAGACGACGAACATCTAACAAAATATCTAACAAAATAAATTTTTGTTTTTCTTTTTGCTTAAGTTTCGATTTGAGCGTTTTCTATGTTTTTGTATTTATTTCCAGATTCATCTCTTTAAGTAAATCTGTTCGAAATATTATAATAAATCAGGGATTATCAATGTCGGTCCAGACGTTCTTGAGTTATAAATGGTGTCACTAGCCCGGCTTTGTTTTAATTATATAATTTGTCATAAACATATATACAATTTTTCATAAATATACAAATTCTACTAAACATTTATTTGTTGTCTTCTTTGACTATGTGCCAATTTTTTGATAGCAAGTCAAACGAGCGCCAAGTAACAGAGAAGGTGAAGTGCTTTCTGAGGAAGATACACTCAGCTCATCCTTTGGCGTCGGGATAGCTCACAAAACGATTTTTAATAACGGGTATATATAAAAAAATTGGGTATACATTTGGAACTCCTCCAAAGTAATTGATAAAATGCATCTTGAAATTACTTCAATTTCCTTCCGAGTGGCCCACTGTCCGGCATTTATATGAATATTGTGTTCAGTTGTACGAAATCTCACTTTCCGTCTGTTTTTGATTAAGTTGATTGGCATAAATACTTTCACGAACAAATAATTTTCCCAAATTCCGATGATTACCTTTAGAAGCAACTGCAATTGAGTCGGCAAATTTATGTTTTTGCCATCATTTATTTCAACAGAAAATGTTTAGTAATGGCTAAATTGGAATTTACTTCGAATATTTCAATTTCATTTAGCCAAAACCATTACATTATAATGATTATAGAAATATTACATAAAACTCTACAAATTCGATCCAAACTGTTCAAAAATATGTTTAATTGTGAACAACACGAAACATTGTTGCAGTTTTCAAAAGGGTTTCCTTTTGAGGCTATAGAGGTGTGGCTTTATGAAGTTGAAAATCATGTTATGGTTGGACACAGGAACGCTCATCGACACTTTCTTATTATTTGCTTATCCATACTGGGAGCAAAAATGTAACCATGCTGCCATTATTGAAACTTAAAAAGGTATGTGTATATAAGGGATGATAAAACTTTCTTGTTTTATACCCACTGGAATGATTTGTTTTTCACACAAACTTCGATTAAGCACCGAAAATGGAGCGCTAACATGATTAAGCCCATTCTGATTTTGTTTCACTAATTCGAATTTAAATGCAGTCTTAATTATCCTAATGGCTTCATGCTCGTGCTTCACTGCCACACTTATTAAAAGCACACAACGGTTGCTGCGAATCGGGCACTAATTGCGTTTCAGTTTCACTTTGGACTTCTGCATGCATTCATGGGCTGGCGTGACTACTTCTACCATCCACGCAGCATTTACCAGTCGAACGCATTGTTTATCTCAATACAATTCCTGACCTCATGCAATGGCTTCTGGTATTGTAATGGAACCATGTAATGTAAACCATTGGACAATACTCTACACAATCACTTTGCCTTCCGCCATATGGCTCGCTTTACTGCTCAGTGTTTATCAACTGTTTAATGATCCCATTCAACGAGAGCGTATCGAAACGATGGATCACCGCAAGTTAACTATCTGCGCTTTGGAATTGCTCATGACTCCTTTGAACCATATTCTCGTCATGTTCTTAATGCTGAGGAAGGTGTGCGACCATATTGCGCTCTACGATCGCTTGGAGGCATTGGACCAGCAGCTGATAATGGAGTTCGGTGTGAATTTGAACTATCACAAGCTGGTGCACAGAAACCTTATTAAAGCGGTAATTTTACCAGTAGTCCATTACTCAGCTGTTACTTGGACAACAGTACAAGAGGTTCCGGATAGAGTGGCGCAGGCTTGCGTCTTCGTATTTTTATATTTGCTCAGCATTAGCGGCCCGAATTGGACTTCCTATTTGCATGCGGGCTTCGCGGAAATGCTGCGTATCCGCTTTCGTCTGCTGAAAAAGTTTCTCAACCCTGACTTTTTGTTGGCGAACTTCCCAGAACCGCGAATATGTGAAGCTTGTCTTCAGTGTCTTGTCAGTATGGTGCGTAGTTTTCATGAAATCATCGACGCCATTAACGACGTTTACCGGGCTGCCTTGGCGGCAGTCTTATTGCACGACTTCACACTGGTCACCGATATACTGAACATGCTCTTCAGTCATTCGATCGGCAAAAGTGTTGACGGCATATTCTTCACATATGGCGTAATGTGGCTCATAGTTCCGCTACACAAATTCATCTCCACCCTTATCTACTGCAGGAGGGCGATTGTGGAGGTGAGCTGGCGTGCGCTCCACTCGCAGGAGTATGCTGAACTCTTCGCCTTTATTCTGATTGAAATGTAGTTACTTGAACTCTCTCGTTCTTTTTCAGGGCAAACGTTGCTTGCGTCTAACCGAGCAAATCGACATTTGGTTTCCCAACTTCAAATCAGCCAAACGGATTGTGGACGCCACAATGCACTGGCGCCTGGAAAACAAAATTGAATTCACTTGCGGTTTC
This sequence comes from Bactrocera minax, assembly GCA_021498325.1. Classification (NCBI taxonomy): domain Eukaryota; kingdom Metazoa; phylum Arthropoda; class Insecta; order Diptera; family Tephritidae; genus Bactrocera; species Bactrocera minax. The sequence continues at coordinate 156,064 of JAKEEE010000067.1, read as the reverse complement.
AATATGATCTACAATAGAACCATCATCGCAACGGTTGGTGCTGTGCCATAATTACTTTTTTCCAAACTTTTTCAACTTTCGTTGCATATTTTTTCAATTCAACAGATAACGGCAGTTGTCTTCAATTATCTGCTTATACTCATACAGTTCCGTATGACCCAATTAATGGATCAACAAATTGAGGAACAGAAGAACGCTTTGCACGATTGGGATGGCGACCTTTAATGCATGTAATATGCAAATGGAAATATTACACTGGTCCACAAGAAATATTTTTCCTTTCGTCGTTTCAACATGTAATATATTATATAATTGAAATTCAATAAATAGATAAAAAAAATTTTTTTCATTTTAAATTTTTTTAATTTTTTTTCACTTTCAAAAACACTCAGCGAAGGGTAAAAGGGCGCAATTCGAAGCGATTATCCGGCGTTCAGGATGGAATTGATGTCTGCATTAATAACTGTATTACCGGAGACACAACCTGCAATACATTATGATCATTCTCAGATTCTCAATCGAAGGATTTTTCATAAAAAAAACCAAATCTTTTCGTGTACAGCAGAGTCTTTCAAATGGTGTTGCTAGAGGAAATATAGTTGAAGAGAGGTTTTAGCTCGACTCTCAGGATATTTATAACACAATACATTACGAAAATTGAGAGTGACAAATGTCCAGTGTAATAGCCAACATGGGAGATTTTCTGTAAATATTTTTTCAATTTAGACAAGTAGATATTTAGTTTTGCTTGTGAGATACCAACAGATGCTGCGGCAAATCGGAATTTTGTGACAGAACAGAAGGATACCCATGTTCGTTATTTAACAACAATCTGTTGCTATCTACTACGTCACAATATCAAAGTATTCTAAAAAATATGAAGTGTTTCACAATGGGTTAAATTTGAACTGAAGGCTTTTGTCAGAATTATGGCTATGCATTTGGTTTTGAAAATAAATAAAAAACACAAAAATTATTACCAAGACTTGTTCTGGAGGAAAACAAAGAACTCATATAGTTCAAAAACTCTGAGAAAAGTTTTTTAGCGAAATAGAGCACGGAATCCCCGATCCAAGCATTTTTATTGACCAGTATTACATAAGCTTTCACGCATAAATATGTATATGGTTCGTCTGTATTAGCACACAAGCGCACATAAGTACCGTTGTGTTGCCTCGGGCGATGATAAAAAGTTTCTAAACTTTTTCGCTTTACTATGAGTAATTGGCTTTTGGGAAAAGCAGTTTCTAATGACAGAAATTTCAATTGGAAAAAGCTTTTGCAATTATTCCCATTGAAATATTACTGTCAACAACCACAAGTAACGGCACAAGTACTTTATTATACTTCCAAATATTGAAAAAAAAACACGTTTCCCCACACAGACACATATTTGTTTGCGTCTGTATGAGCAAGTGACACTAGCAGGTTGCAACTGGTTACAGCTTAGTAGACCCCCATTTGGTTGGAGGGGCAGTTGTTTAAGACTTTTGCATAGACATTCTGATAGCTATGAAAGCATTTATATGGTTGCAATATTGTGGAGACACTCGTACATATTATATATATACCTTTGGAGCTTTCGGCCCCAATCTTAATTAGTAATGTTCAAATAAGGAATGTGCCAGCAAATTTTATTTCAAAATGGATATGCACCACTGATCCATAAGTAGGCAATCATGTCGTTTAAGGCGATTGGAAAGAATGATATTTACATCGTACACTCCCTGTTCGTAAGTAGTACTTAATATTCATTGGGTAAATTTTCAATCGGTTTTTATTTAGTCTTGAAAAACATCTCTTAGCTCTCTAAGAGCACTTATGCTCTTATTAACGTAATTGACAGAACTTAAAAATTTGAAAGGGTAGAAATGCATTGAAGGCTATATAATTGACTTAACAGATTATCCTAATAAATCAGTTAGTATTGTCACAAAAATTAAAAGCATACTCTTTCAGCACCCTTTTCGGTCACTGGCATTCGTGAATTCGGATCGAATGTACAAAATGTTCGTGCACATAGAAGAGGCTACTGTACGAGCGAATGCGTCTCTTCTTCGATTTGCAGATTTGATTTCAGAAAGCAAATACATATTTGCAAAACGCCGTGCTTTGGCTGGTGTATGTAGACAGCGAGCTAGTCGGCAGTATTGTCACGTTTTCGGTCATTTGTAATACACGGAATTAACGGGTATGCAAGAATCCTTAATTCGCTCTATTAATTATACTCAATAATTATCGTTTGGGGCTAATTAATTGTACATTTATCAACTGCAGTTCATTTAGTATGCGAATCGACCGTACTTGAAGGCTTTGGATATGGACATATTGCTGAGTAGATCTGTTGAAAGTGAGGGAGCTGTTGCGCATAAATTAATCCTTTGCTAATTCCACGTAAACCTGCACAAATGGCCCAATACTTTATGGAGAATTTAACTGCAAGTATGTAAGGGTGAAAAGTAGTATGTATGAGAACTGTTTTAACATATGCTAGTTCGGACTTCATTGTATGCAAATCTTCGACATCGGTAGGTAGTTGTAAAGCCACCTGTATGGAGTCTTTCATCTATTTGCATCTATACCGTGGTCAGGTGTTCAAAACTGCTACGAAATATTAAAAAAAAAACAGTTATCCTTTTGCTCAATTACTGATAAACACTTAAATTTTTAGTTCAACATTTGCAGCTTAAAGGTTTCCATTTTTTGAGTAGTGGAGTATTATTGGCGTTGCACCGAGGTCATGTTGGTATTTGCGAGTTGCTCATTTAAAAAACAGGAAAATTTCGAAAAAATGTCTACTTCCGTAGAATCATATCTTAACTTTTGCAAATAGTTTGTGCTAACATTTTCAAATTGGTAGCAATCTTTTAACCTTTACTCCTTTAAGCCCACCGAGAGTTACAACGAACAATTCCAAAAAATATTCATATTGGTCCAGTTTTCAGCCTTCAGATTATTTTAAATTAAGAGTTAGAGCAATTAAAAAGTCTTATCTCATATTGATGGCCGATTTTGTCGGGAAAATATGTTCAGAGCCTTGGATATTAATTATTAAATAGGAATTTTCGGTGTTTCCAAAATATTTGTTCTTGCAAATCATAACTGTTTATTGCTGATAATAACTCCAGTACCGGCACAATACGAACTGTAATTTAGTAAGCTCCTTTGGGTCGTAAGGTCGTTTGCCCTCGCTGCCACTGCCATTGAATTTCGACTTGCCGCAACAGACGCTCGTTCACTCGCAGGACCAATCAACCGTTGCCCATCTGCTGCACGCTTCGGGGTCATATCTAATGAGTGCTATGTTTTTCTCGGCGGCTTTTCCGCTTTTTTACACATAATAATGTCTTTTCGAAATTTCTTCTTTTTGGCCGCGTTTGCTTTTTCTACTTCCGCGTCTCTGTTTATCACGACTTAGTGCAGTTCAAGTACATTTCGTTGGAAATTTATGCAAATTGCCAACATTAGTGCATATTTATTAACTTTCAGAGATTGAGGAGAGTGAAAGACTAGAACGGTGGTTGATATTTGTCATTGTGTGGTGAGATGGTGGTGTGAGCGGTGAATGTATTTATTAACTAAATCGATTCGCTTATTTGATTATTTCTTGAATTTGATTTTCCATGTTACTAGTATTTCTGTCTTGTAGAGCCCAATTAATTTTCTAAAATTGCACCGGCGTAATACTCGACAATGGGGGTTGTTGAGAGACTTCAAAATGATAGATGTACTGGTTTAAGTGCTTCGACGAGACGAGTTGGCGAGATTCCGGATGATTGTATGTCCGTCTGACCGTTTGTCCTTGCAAGCGATAGCTGAAGTAAAAATTAAGGTATGTTGATGCAACTTTGTACACGTGTTCCCTGGTACTCCTCACAAAATGACGTTAAGCGAAAACTGTAAACTATTTTATAAAAGTATTATAAATTAAGATAAACAATTGTAATTTGATAGAGGACATCCCAGTTTTGAAGGGCGCCTGCCGTTTAATAATTTAAAAAAAATAGAAGTGACCCCAAGCCCTAATAGGTTTAATGTATATATCTCACAAACCGCAATGGCCATATCAACTATACCTGCTGAGAACAAGTCTTTCTAGCACCTCATTCAGTGTGAAAATGGGTGAAATCGGGTAATAACCCCACCCACCCCTATGCAACGGTTATGTTGAAAATTACTAATGGTGGGATAACTCACTAAAGAAACACATCAAAAACAAAGGAATTGGAACAAAAAGTGAAACCAATGAAGATATCGGAATAAAACTTTGCACGAGAAGTGCAATCAAGGTATGTCATTTCATTTTTAAAAATGGTCGAAATAGGTCTATAATATTTCAAGCGGCCAGATACCAAATGTGTGGACCTTGGTGAATACGACTAAATTGTTAACGAAAAAATATCTTGAGATATATTAACAAAATTCATGGAACTTATTTCACTGACAATATTGTGTCTTGTGCAAAGTGTCTAAAATCGAACAAATACTGCCTTCAGCTTCCATATAGCTCATATAATTATTCCAAACTTCCGATTGGCCTTATAGCGTATATATCGGTTAATATGTAAGATATCTTAACAAAAATACGTGTATATGTATTATATACTACAGTCTAATGCCGAAAAAGGGCGAAATCGGCCTACGTACTACCCCAGCTCCGAAACATGTTCTCGATGTTCTCTTAATAATTAGTCGAGATCTTCCATAACCCCAATATACCCGCTATTGTGATTTCCGACTTCCCAATTGGCTTTAAACCGTTTGAGTTGAAAAATATGTGTGATATTTTAATGAAATTAAGGGAACATACTTTCTCAAATATAATGTGGTTTAGCACTGAATATGAATAAAATAGGTCTACCATGTCACTAATATGACGATTTCTGATTCGCTGGTTGACTTTAGCTCCTTTGGTTCGATTATATCACATGTATCTCATTTGAGTGAATTACGTTGACTTCATATACATTTCTCGGACACGAAGCAAAATGTGGTAATGAAACGAAACGAGTATATGACCCATAGTGTGAGTTAATTATATACCAAATATGATTGTAATCCAACTATAATTTCGTCAAGTGTTGCATGTTGAATTCTTACGCAACATTTTAATATCAAGCTTTGCCCCGGTTTTCATCCCTGCAAATGGCGTGAATGTGAAATGTTCGTTTATATCAGAAGATTTAGCGTATTTTCCAGAGGAAAGGAGCAACGGTTCCAGTATTTTATGTTTCGGTTCTTAATGTAAAATATAAAATTCATCTTTAAGAACATGTACGAAGTTCTCAGGGAGTAGTCTCGTTCAAATGCTATCTGTTTGCCTACTTTTAGTGCGTTGCAATTATCTTGAGATTCGACTGGGATTTGCTTGTGTAAAATATCATAGTTTCTTCTTTAATCCCCGAAATATGTCATACATTTTTTGGAGCGACCACTTCTTAAAGTTCAAGAAATAATTTGCATTAACCGTTAACATTTTGATGCTAGAAACTCGAAAGTAAATTTACCGTGATTGACCCAAATAAACCTGATGCGAAACTTTTCGTTTGTTGAGTAGTCTGCGAACTTTTAAAACACTTTCTAAGAGTGTCAGTTGGCAAAAAGTTTATTTGTAGATAGAGGGCGGGTCAATAAGTCCGTGACTTTTTGAATTTCTGACCTCTTTACTGAAAAAACAACACTACTCCTACACTACTAAACACTACTACTAAAAGTCACGTACTTATTGACCCGCCCTCGTATTTTCGAAATATTTGTTTCATTCTATTAGAAGCTCAAGATTTTAGACATGTTAAATGAAATTAAGCTCTGGTATGAACAAAATCTATATCCCAGTATAATTTAAGTGAACTTGATTAGCCTTTAAGAGGGCCAAGTATGCTAGAAATAGCCTCTGAAGTTGTGAGAAAACTCTCTGGAAATCTCTCCAGAGGTTTTACTGTTAAAACGAATAGTAACAACACCGCTCATTTCATACATACTATATATGTATATATGTTACAGATACTGTTTAGAGTACAAAATGGGGTCGAGTAATTTAACACAAACATTGTAAATATGCAGATTGGTTGTTTATTTCCATGTTTTGAACGTAATGCAGCATTCATGACAAATTCATAATCCTCTCTGAGAGGAAATTGCGTAAATTAGCTTCATTTAAATTTCTATAGCTTTTACATTATTGACATTGGTCACTATATATGCGCGCCCTCCATTGCTGGTCAGCGAAATTAACGAGTGTAAACAACGCGTGGCATCATGGCGAATACGCAGCATTACCACACGCCATAAAGTTTGCTCCGTGACGTGATTGTTTAAAATTTCGTTAAAATGTTACAATGTTCCAATGCTGTCCGTATTTTGTAGCCACTTGTGTACATACTCGCTTTTCAGCCTGCAGGTGTTTGTATGTATGTGTATGCATGCACTAGAGGAGGCGCTATGAACACAGGTAATGTACCGTAATTATAAATGATGATAATAATGATTGTAAGTAATTAATTTAAGCCACATATTTGCCATAATAAAAACAACAATAACAACAATAACAATAAAATAAAAGTAAAACATTTTTCATATGCACATAAGCAATAACCGCAAACACACATACACACACATACACCGCAAGCCGCCTGCAACGTCAACAAAACGAACTAAAGCACCCATCTGGCCTTCCACCGCCCCACATTGTCTATGTTTGCTGCCATGGAGCATAGGGGGTGTTTTCTCCCATAATTTCCTCGGTTGGGCAGCATTGATTTTAGTCACAATCTGCTACGTGTGCATGACAAATAGGCCAAAATACTGTTAACCGCTTATACAACTGCGTGCCAGCGGGATTGTGTGTGTGTGTGTGGTGGTTTAATAATTTAATTTCCATTAATGCAATATGTATAATTTGTTATGATGCAGCGAGCGCGCAAATACAAAATGCTTCATTCATGTCGTTTGCGCTTTTTGAGCATTATAATAATTGTATCCTTTTAGGCGCATAAGGTAATTATTGTGGATTATTAATAGAGGCAAGGCCTGCACACAAAATAGCGGTAAAGTGTTGAGTAGTGTGCATTCGAATAATGTATTCTGGTATTTGTGGTCGTATTGGTGGAGTTGAGTGTGTGTTTGTAGCCTTTCATGTGCGTGCCGCCTATGGGTGAACGAGTTCAAGCGCCTGTGTGGAGGTTAGTTTACGTTTTCGCTACATTTAAGCATTGTTTGACCAATCAGCAGTGTAAATATTTGTAAAATGAATACTTGTTGATTATTCATCTTTGACCTTGGTTGTAATTTTTGCATGCAAATTTTTTTTTGAGGTAGGAATCCGTGAAATAATTTTTATTCTTCTTCATAAGGTAATAAAGCCACTTGACTATTTGTTGAAAGTATTTTTTTTTCCATTTGAAGTGCCTGATATCATGATTTATATAGTCATTTAATTTTTTAACTTGAAAATTGAGATATCTGGATGAATATGGCTGCTAATTATGCATGGTCTACTTTTAGGCGAACTTTCACATCTCATATACTACTTGACTACTTTCAACCAAATTGCGTGGATGATTTTAAGGTGGATATTTTAAGTTTAGACTCGAGCTTGGCGTATTCTTGTTTATTTTTCTCTAATGTTCCAACAAGTTTCGATAATTAAAAAAACAACACGAAGGGATTTATTATGTATATACAAGTTTAAGTTTATATATAAATATGATATCCCGTCATTCTGAGGCTTTTGAATTTTTTTAATACTTTCGTGCCACCCATGGGAGCCATTTAGCACTTTACAAATTGAATTGAATGCGAATTTGAGTTGGATCTCCAGCTGTGCTGTCAGCTACTATCAAACCTAGTGAATGCGAATGCGAATGACGTGAGAAGGAAATTTTATTTTTCATAATTGGAAGTAACTGCCAGAATACATACATTATTCGTGTTTTTGGCAAGAATCAAGAAAAATTATTATTATTATTTATTTATTAAATTATATATTGGACATTCTGGTCCAACACCTTTTGCCATCTTTCTGGCAGTAACATAATTCCCCTCTCATAAAAGTTTTGGTCCTTGCTGGCAAAAAACTCGTCCAGGTGGTTTTTGACATCTTCATTTGAGGTAAAGGTTTTGCCATCCAAAAAATTTTGCAGGGACCGGAACAAATAGTAGTCGGAAGGCGCCAGATCTGGAGAATATGGTGGATGTTGCAGTACGTCCCATTCAAGCTGTAAAAGTTTTTGGCGAGTGACCAAACTTGTGTGAGGTCTCGCATTATCCTGGTGGAACACTACACCCTTCCTGTTGATTAATTCGGGCCTCTTCTCTTTAAGTGAATCATTCAATTTGTCCAGCTGATGACAATAGACTTCTGAATTAATCGTTGTATTGTCCGGCAAAAGCTCAAAAAAAACGATTCCTTTGACATCCCACCAAACGGAGAGCATCACCTTTTTTTGGTGATTGTTGGCTTTTGACACGCTTTGAGCCGGTTCATCTTTTCTGCTCCATGACCTCTTGCGTTTAACATTGTTGTATACAACCCATTTTTCGTCCCCAGTAATAATCCGCTTCAAAAATGGATCATTTTCTAGACGTTTGAGGAGCGAATCACACGCGTCAACACGACGACACAAATTTCGCTCGGTAAGGACATGGGGCACCCACACATCGAGCTTCGAGGTTAAGTCCATGCCTTTCAAATGGCCATAAACAGTTGAATTCGACAAATTTAACCTCTCACCGATCTCTCGTGTGGTGATTCGCCGATTTGCATCAACTAATGCCTTTATCGCATCTTTGTCAGCTTCGACCGGCCTTCCAGACCGTGGTGCATCTTCGACATCAAAATTGCCGGATCGAAATTTTGCAAACCAGTTCTGGCACTGGCGTACTGTTAACACGCCTTCTCCATACACATCCGTCAATTTTTTTCTCGCTTGGACAGCATTTTTACCTTTTCTGAAGTTAAAAAGTAAAATATGACGAAAATGCTGCTTATTGCTCTCCATATTTAAAAAGGCACCAACCAAAAACTACTGGGTAGAATTAATAGAACTTTTTCACACACAAGCCTTGCAATATCAGCTCTCATGACATATAATGGTTATGGGGCTTAAGTGTGAAGTTAGTTTCGAAAAAACGTAATTAAGTTCTCTGGCGGGAAAAAACGAAATGACTTTCCGAACAACCCAATAGATATTCTTTATATAATTTGTATAGGTTTTCTTTACAATCATTTGAAAGGAAAACAAGTTTTGGTTCACCCTGTATTTACGTATTTCCACAAAACTTCGGTTAATGAAGCGACGAAAGCGACGAAAGCGACGAACCCACAGGCATTGCTCATCAGGCACTCACCGACGCAGTGGTGGTGAAGTTAATTTGGAAGCTCCCGCTGAGAAAGTGAAGGTCCTAATGACAAGGCGTCGTAATACTTATGTTCCTACATTTGTATGTTATTGTTGCTTAGTTTTATTATAGCGATTGCAAGCGACAGCAATTTCCAAATCTACACATCGTTTTCATTAGACATATCCACATAAATGAATTTTTTTAATTGCCCTGATATGTATGCCGCACCACCTCCACTTACTTACTCACATATTAAAGAAGGTACGTAATTATTGTAACTTTAAATTTCCTACTCACCAGTGGAGAATGGAGAATGGAGAATTAATTCAAAGTCTTAACCAAATTGTTGGTAGTCAAATCTGCAGCTGTCAATTCATAACAATGATAAATTATGAGCGCTTGAACAAATTCACACTCATATTTACACATACTCACACACATACAGATTCAACCGCACACAAATACTTATGTAGGACATGTGTCGCGTCATGTACGCGCAGTCGCTCGTGTCATGCTGTTCAATTCGATTTATCGGCGACGTGTGTGCACAAATGTACACATCGCACTTATTATATAGCGGTACAAATGCGATTTTGTATCATTTGTTGTTTGCGCTAGTAATCATATGTACGCAATGTAATAAATGTTAATTTCCTTTCAATTATTTAATGGCATTGTTTATGGCACGCACTTACTTAACTACAAATTCACCCACACAGCCCCACCGAAGCACAGTGGTGGACATTGAAATGGGTACACAACATTGGTTTTCCATTATATTTATTTCAGTAAATTGTTAACAGATCTCCGCGATGTTTAGTGATATGAAATATTGAGTACAAAGCAAAAATAAAAAATAAAAAAGAAATGGAAATTAAGTTTCTTCGCTGAGTTTTGGCATCTGTAAATCACAGAAGGGCTACAGTTAGTATAACAGATAAATTATGAAAGCATTTCGAGCAACACACAGATAAATTTAACAGATCATATCAAATCGATTCACCTAGTGGGAGAATACAGTTCCGCACCCTTGTAGGACGTGTATATTTAAAAGTTTTGGTACTAAGTTCACTCTGGTAGCATCTATCGATTTTAGGCTACACTAAAACAGCTTCCAAGCAGTCATTAGCTAACGTTGAGAATTTCGGCACAATAAGTTGAAGAAGTGCAAATTTTCATCGAAAAACTATTGCTATTCGAAAATAAAATGGCAACTCTGTTATGAAATATTTTTATTGAATAATTCCAGTTTTGAGCTTATTTAGTAAGCTAACATTTTAATTTTGACGGCAATGACTTGGATAGTTCTATACCCCAAACTCGTGTATGGTTTGTAATTCCATTTGTTTGTTAAATTTACCATCTCACACCAAAAAGATGGTTAATAAATTTTTCCTTTAACCGCCAAAATAACTAAAATTTTTACAATAAGTGGCAACATTATTGCTAAACAAAAATAAGGACACTGTCGAGATTATTCCCTTCACTATTCTCAGTGGACCCTCAGTGGACCTTAGTGTTGATACTTTTATGTCCATTGCTTTGTGCGAAATTCCAAACATACCACGCTTCATTGAGCGCTGGAGTTGTTTGTGTCGTAGCTGTAAACTCAATACCAACATATGCCAACTGTCAGCCAACAATTGCAGCAAAATTGATTTATGTTCTTGATATCCAATAAACGCCCACCAATGCATTCATGGGCTGGTGTTGAAAATGTATGCATATACCCCTGCAAGGAGAGACTGAAGCACCTTGCTCTCGGGTGAAAATGGAAATTTGTGCAACAAAAGTAACAGGTCTACTCTTTTAATTAGTATTATTAGACGAGGGTGCGTTTCGTGCTATTACAGTGTTCGACATTTTTCAGCAATATTTTATATTGCCCTTTGTTAAACTCAATAATTACTTTATTTGGAATGCACATTGCTGCAAATTTCTGCAGTGTTACCCAACAAAAATTGCTACTTGGTCCATCGTCCGTCACAGATACACATGTGCGGTACACATTGATGAATGCAGCATGGCAAAAATTCAGATAAATATTTATATTCACATTGCACATATTTCAAACCAATTTGCCACATCGCTTCAATTTGTGTGTGTGAGTGCATTAGTATGAGTGTATGCATGAGTTCACACGCATATGCAACATGCACTCGGCGCACAAGTTCTGCACATTTATCGTAATTGAATAAAATTATGATTGAATATATTGTCGGCAGTGTGTGACAGTCGGTCGGCTTTGTCGCTCTGCGATTGCTAATGAGAGCGGTGGATCAACATGCATAAAAAAGGAATTTACAATGCAATTATGATAAGAGCTGTCAAGTATTCATGCATTGAAATGTTCTTGGCCATAATTAAAATGCCGCAAATGTAGCAAATTTAGTAAAAGTTGGATAAATTACATTTTTGTTGTGGATTTTTAAATGAAAAAATTAAAGAGCACATTTTTGATTCGATTTCGAAGAAATAGCTTGCACTCAAGCGCAAATATTATGATTTTTCGCAGAAAAAATATGATTCAAGTGAAAACCTTGAATTCGATATGGTTATCTTTGCGTAAACAGAGTGTCCGAAGCGCGAATATTGCTTAGCGCCTAAAAGTTTGCTTCATTTTAAATTTCGTACACACAGCTGTGGCTCAGCCTTAGCTACAAAGCCTTTCCAACTCATTTCATTTTAAGTTTTCGCAATATTTTCACATTTGCCTAAGTGTAGCAGTTGCCATTCTCGAAATAAATTTTTAATGAAAGAAGAATATTTTTCTTCAATACTTTATTTTGTGTTCATGATATTGTTATTGGACTAGGGTCCTTGATTTAGAATGAATAACGTTAGTTGAAAGGAATTCCAAACTAGAGGACGGAGATCCAAACTAACCTCATTAGGGGTCAAGTGAAAGGGAACAGCTAGAGTTCCGAAAATTCCATTCCATTTTACCGAAAAAGTATCTCACACAGATTGCAATAGAAAACGTTTCTTACCTGAGTTGCTTCGTATAATATTTGGTTACGCATTTTAATGGAGGTGTTCTCTATTCTGCCATCAGGCGAGCTATTTAATTTGAAGTAAATCTAAAATTACTATTGAAGTTCATCAGCGATGTATTTTCTTATTAAAATTTCATCAAACGCAGTGTTTGCATCAGAAAGGAGTGAAGGAAATCGAATAAGGGAACCGTTGTGTGGACAGAAAGTGGTCGGTGGACAGCAGGTTAATAAAAATGTGCTAAAGGAAAGAGTAGCTCAGATGTATAAAATATGGAAATGAAGAACTTGAACAAAATTCAATCAAGTGCAAATGTTAATCACAGAAAATATGCAAATTCAAGTGCAAGTGCAAACTTAAATACACAAAGCGCACTTCGCTGTCGGTGAAAGTCTCTCAACTCGAATTTAATGAAGCCATAAAAATGCTAAAAAAAATATAAAAATTTACCTAGAGTATCATTCAGAATTTAAATTTAATTGCAAAGTACGCGATAGCTCCAATTTCCTTTGCTTAAGCTCGAATTGAAGCATATCCCCAGGCGCTGTTTTGTGAATTTTAAAATAAAGTCCAGAATATCCAAATTAATACTCAATTACGTTGATAAATTTTCTAATAAGCAATGTTATTGTGTAGTAATTAAAAACGTTATGCTTATCGATTAACCAGCTGCGTGTATGCCACAAGAGTTATTGGTATATTTATCAAACGAAATAGAGGTCTAAGCAGGAGATAAAAGTGATCATTCTTTATTGTTCTCGCTTCATACAAAAAATTTTAAAATTAATAAAATATTGGATGTTATGTTTATGAGCAACGCTTTGTTACTGACAGCAGATAATTAAACGCCGCTAGGTGCGCACCATCCCGTTCAGATATGGTGGATTTGGTGGTATTAACCGTTATTGTTGTGTTGATGTTGTGGTAAATTAACTAATTAAATCTCATAGCTTTCGCATTTTCGGGGCGGAAACTGTTAAAAAGCGACATTAATCAGTCGTGACATCCGCTGTCAGGTGACGATGACGATGTTTGACGCGCTGGTGACTGCGTGATGTCAATGTCAATGGTAATGCTGATGATGAAACCAGTAATTGTCTCATGTTGGGAGTGCAAAGATCCTACCACAGATATATTGCTTATATTTAAAGCCTAGCTGAGATGAGGTTAGCACATTTTAAACAGGAATTAGCTTGGAAGCCTTGTTATTTGTGAATGCAAACATTTCGGGAACGACAGTGCAAATGCAGTTATCTTAAACGATAACTGTGAGCTAAGACTAATCGAAGTTCAAGGAATATTTGTAGCCATATTTGTAGTAGTCATCAAATACGATATAAAGGGAAACCTAATACTTTAATTATAAGATCATTTCAATCTTTCAAGTGCCTCGGAGGAATGCCGCTAGCATTAGTAGAATGCGAGTCGTAAGAACTACTCATTGTGGGCAGTTTTTAAGAAAATGAATTTATACAAAACCTAACTGAATTTATGATAGGAATTTACAAAATTCTCGGTATGCAACTGCCTCTAAACTCACGAATAAACTAATAAATGAGCAGGTTTCATTTACAAGAGTTTATCTTGAAGACCAAATATTGAGAAGTGGAGTAAAAGTCCTCAATTATTTATATTAAAGTGTTTTTTATGACAATCCTTTTTGACAGTTTCCTGCTAGTAGTATTTGTAGCTTCATTTTTTCGAGGGTATTTATAATCTCCATGTGATCATTTGTTCTAGTGTAAATGAAGCTAGTACTTACCAGTACACACTGCACACCATCTAACTGCACATGAGTTCACTATGTAATTGAGTATTTATATAAATGATATTGATACTTTCATGAACGCTGATAATTTTTCGTTAACAAAGAGTACTCAATCGATGGAATTGCTGGATTTCCTCTGCAATCGGACTGCCGATGTTTGTGGCGAAATGTTTTATTTGTGTAATGATTCAATTGTAATCCTACTAATTAGACGACACTTTGACATTGTTGTAAAAGCAATACGAAAAGCGACACACAATGACACTTGTGAGCAATGACACGAAGAGCGGAGAGTTCCAATGAATAGCAACTTAACTAAATGATACCGGGTACATACCCCAGCATATAGATATGGATGAAAATAAATAGACAAGTACACAAAATTGAGCTTATACGCTGCGAAAGCAGGGAAATATTTCAGCTGGAAAATTGTTGCACTGCACAAGGTCAGCAAAAGCCAGCGTGGCGCCCAAAGGATGCGATTAATTAATATTTTTCTCACTTTCAACGACAAGCAGATCGCATTTGCCCCACCGCGTGTGGGTGTGTATGTATGTGTAAATATATCAGTAAGTGTCTAGCTATTCCGTTGGAATATAACCAGTTAGAAGTGTACTACTATCAGTGGGACTAGTATTTTCTAGTTGAGGAGGGATACGCTAGGGTATTCATGGTGAATTTTTCGGAAAAGATGGAGATATTGACTAAGAATTGTATGTGATTTTTTAATTAGAGTTCAAGTAGGTCAGATTCGGGCACTCGAACTCAGGAATTTTCATTTCGTGTAGAAATCCCAATGAATTATAAAGAAGATTAAAAATGTTAGAAAATAGTTGACGCCTCAAAACCCACAACTTCGGATGAATTGCTCGCGTATAAATAAATATGTGTAAATTCTGAACATCAGCTGGGATGCACTAGAAAAAAAACCAATAAAATTAAAAGTTTTACAAAGCTATTAAAAAGAAGAAGAAACAGAAAACCGAAGCGAAATATAGAAATAACAAATACAAAAGGGCATAAGTCGATATAAAGGAAAATAGCGAAAAGTCTGAATTTTATCGCAACAAAGTTTTCAATTACGATACAACAATGTATTCGGATATATATTCATACACATGAAATTTTACCGTGGCTTGCAAGAAATTCAAAAAACAGCCATTGATTCTGAAATCAAAATCGAAATTATCATAAAATAATTGCAGCTAAATGTTTAAGTATAAATGTTTAAGAATTTAGTATTTGAAGGCCACTTTCATATCTATACACTGTTATTAATCCAACAGCAATCTGATGTTCGGTTCAACAGATTCACAAATGTTGAGTTCACAAGGTCTGTCAGCTCTTGGTGATTATTATTAATTCCCGATCAGAATGTTTCTTAACAATATTGACTCTCTTGTCTAAAATTTTACAATAAGTGAAAGCAACAACCAAGTTAGCGAGTTGAATTCGACAACCTGAGAACATATGACTACCCCATACAAGTGGAACAACTGCTTTCGCCAGATTTTTGAGAAGTTTCGCTATGCTTACAATGGCTCAAATGGTTCAAATGTCAACATTTTGTGAAAAATACGAATGCAAAATTTGTTACTAAACAAAAAGTATGCATTTATTGATCTGCATAACTTAAGGCCTTCTTTAAAATATATACTTTTATAGTACCCGTAAGGAATGGACGCTGTTCGAAGACAATGACGTACTAAAATACTATAATGGAAAGAAGAATTTCTTCGTTAAAATGTTATGTTAGATGAGAGACATATTGGCGCAAGGTTTAACTGTAAATTCTGCCAGACTGTGTATTATAGTTTGATTCAGTCACTACTCTCACGTATTTGGCGACTTGCATGTCGTAGTGAATGAGAGAAAGATATAAAGAATGAAATCAGAGTGAGTCTCTTTTCAAGTCTTCGAGTTAAGTTGAGGAATATCAAATAACAAAATAGTCTATCGCCAACAGTCCTACTGGGTACCCGCTTTGTTGTACATTGCACTGTTGTCTATCGATACAGTTGTGCATACGTTGCAGTCACTGGTGTGTTTATTCACTTAGCTTTTTAACGACTTTGTTGATGCTTTTTCTATACATATATATATATGCTTTTCTCATTTTCCTTATTTGTTTTCATTATTTTCATTTTAGAAAATTGCACTTAATTGAAATGCTTTGTCGAGTGTAAGACAACGGCGGATTTGGGTGTAATAGAAATTAGAAAAGCGAAAGGGAAGGGGAAGGGGAAGGGCGAAATGCAGATTAGCTAATAATTTCCGAGTCCCTTTTTAAGCATTTCCTTTATCGCTCTTTATCGAAATTTAATTAATTTGTTAGCATTTTTATTTGTTGTTAATATTGATGTTTAGTGAACGTAAGATATACTGTTTAAAAGGCGGCTGTAACTTATTTGTTCATTAGTCAGCTGATTTGGTTTTGGTTATTACATGTGCTCGTGATTCGCAAAGGTCTAATATTGTACGGGAAGGACAAAACTTCGATGTGACCTTTTATGTTGGGTATAGAATTTAGGAATTCTTCTCATCGTTCAATTCTTTAAATATATTTTCAATCAATATATACATTATTCTAGACATGTGTGCATTTGTAATGACAAAAAACTTGCCACTCTCGACATTTTGCTTAATTACTTTTATTTTAAAAAAGACCGAAAATTTACTCTCATACATACATAAATTATATATGTAGACATGCTTCGACATATGCTTGTCAGCCTTTTCCCAGCTCTAATGACCAACAGACATGTGTCGTTAGGCAGTTTTAGGTCGTAGAGAATTTACTGAATGCAGCTTGATGACATTTCGCACTTGCCCGCACTTGTAGTAATAGGGTAGCTTTCTCCGTAAATGCTTTTGTTGGAGCTGGCGTAGCGGTGAAGAAGTAGTGAGCGTGTAACAAGCTGACATGGTGAACACTTTTCTGCCATTAGTGCTGATTTAAAATGCCAATATGTGGCCAGTCAAAAAAGGAAAGATCCATTCTTGTTCTGCCATTTCATTTATTTCATTTGATAAAAATTGTTTCCAAGAACGTAAACACATACACCTTTCTTTTTTTGTAGAATTTTGTTTTGTGATATACGTAAAGTTGGGTTTATACTTTTCATGTGCTTAGAGAGGGCAAGATAATTGTGTTATCAAACTTACTTAAACAAATAGAGTGTTATATAATAAAAGTGTAGAAGATAGTATAGAGAGCAATATTTGTGTTGTTTTTTTTCTACAAAGGTTTTCCCCCTTAAGATGATGTTTCTCCACACACCTTTAAACCTCGGCGTAGCATCAACAGCGGTGCGAGAGCCTAAACGAGCAAACTAAATTGTTTCTGATTCTGATTCCGATTTTTTTAATCTGAAAAATTTCCAGGATACTATTCAGCACTTGGCATACAATTTGGTAAAGTGTTGGGAACTAAATACTAAATACACATACTAAAGTGTTGTTGTAAAGTGACAACAACCTTTGCTTGGAGAACGGTTTGAAAATTTCGTTCAATAATTCGGCGGTCTTCAGTGCGAAAATACTGACAGGTGTAAGATGGAGCTCATAGTCTTAAGCAAAGAACCTAAAGCACGACTTTATGTTTGTTAAGAAAGAGTACCCTACTAAACAGTTCTTAAACGCTTTGACTTTTTGCAGCCTTTACTCTCTACCTAAATGTTGCTGATTCTTACCGCTTGTCTCTTGTCTTCGCATTGCTGTCAATTTCACTACGTTTCTAGCCTTACGCGAAAGAGGGTTTTTAATTCTTATAATACTGTAATATATTTATAAGACATGAATATCCATTAAAGTGGTTTACTATTGACATTCGCCTACGGAGAGACAGCCTGCTCGTTATACACTATAAGCATAGATATATCTTCAATAATCTGCTCTGTCCAGGAGCAGTTTCGTCTTTTTGACAACCGAAGTGTGGATTTTTAAATAAATAAATTGATAAACACATGACAAAGGTAGGGCAAAGCTAAATGCTGAAGGGTAGCGACATGCTGAACTTTTAAGCAACCGAAAATGGCGTAAAAGCCACAAATATAAAAAATTTATTTGCCGTATTTTATGAGACGAAGGTTTTCTGCTACATTTATTAAACGCAACACTAACAAATTTTCATACAGAAATGTATGACACAACACACAAATGTGCTTCCTCTCAAATATTTTACCTCGTGATTAATTATGTACAAAGGTATTTTCTAAACGAAATAAAATACCGAAAATGTTGGGTATTTTAATTGAGAACTCTTTTGGTGTGAGCAAATAAAATCCACAATTTAAATATATTATAAAAGCAGCAAAATTACACTGTATAATCCTTTTGGTGTATTATCTTACACTCACGCAAAAAATCATCAGTGCACCTCCAGGGTTGAGGCGAAGGTATAGCTGGCAGTTGGTGTCTATGAGTAGATGAACGAATGTGTGTAATGGAAAGAGTAGGCTCTGCAGGAAAGTCCGGTCTAAAGAGGTTTTTATTTTGTTTGAAAATAAGTGTAGGGCAAGTAAGTGTATTTACAATAAATAATATTTCGCAAAACGATTTGGATGACCCTGAAATAAAGTTGATCCAAATAACTGACAATCCAAAGATATCAAAGGAACGGCTGGACATATCGTTCATGAAATTTTCAGTGCACGAAAGCTCTGAGCAGGGTTAGTTCCACGTGAGTTCACAATCGAAACAATGCATCGCATCACAAATCAAACTCTTGGTTGTGAACTCTCCCAATAGAACTTTTCCAAATAGTTAGCGTTTCTCTGCAGGGTGCCTAGAATTTGCAAAACATACAGTCCTTTTCCAACTGATTTATGTATATCCCTGAAACACGAAGTTATTACTCCATCACTGTTGGTCGCAAAAAATTTAGCATACTTTTAGCGGTCCACATATATGCCTATATACATATGTGCAGAAGGAACCTTGCAGTGGATATGTGTATTTAATGGAGTTGCGCATATCATTAATGACACAAATAATTAAATAAAAGAGCACAGCGATTAATTACTTCAAAAAGAGGACGAGTGTTGTCTAGGAAAAAATTCGGGCCTTTTAATGTGTACACAAATTATAGGGCTTGCGCCAGTGGTAATGAATTGAGTATATATACATTCCAATGCTTGAATTTTGTTTTTCATACGATTTTTTGAATATTTCCACAAATGCGAACAATTTTAATTATCTAAGGAGAGATGATTTTCCTTTTGTGTATAATTAACTTTGCTTTTGGGGTATTTCGTTCGGCAAAGCATTTTGGATTGCACTTTAAATGAAGACTCAAGTCTCTCAAAAGAATAAAAAAATTAACAAACCTCAATGGAACTATTCGCAATCTATATAAATGGGAACCTCGCATTAAGTGCGTAATTCGCAATTTCCTTATAGAATCGGCGGTGAACGAGAGCATATTTGTGGCTATAATTTAAATCGGATATTTCGCGTTATGCCATAAGTGCTTGTACAGTCACACACCAATACATAAACACGTGTCCATTGATTGTGTGTGAGTGGCAGCGGTTTAAGTCCCTCTTCGGTGTTGCGGAAAAGTGCTCATATTTTTATGCAACGCTAACATTTTTATATTCGCTGCCAACAGATTTTCCCTGTTATTTTTAAACATCAAAGCAACAACAAGAATGAGCGAAAAGCCATTAGCAACGCAAAATGCAACAGACACTACGCTTACGAAATCAAAAACTAAAACTGAGCGGAAGAATGAACGAAAACCAAAACAGAAATAAAAACAAAGACAGTAACCAACTAGTGATGGCAACAATGACGCTGGCGTGCTCGTCAAATGCAACATTTGCCGCTGACAATGACGACATTAAAAATATTGCAGCTGGCGCTAAGTCTCGTTTGTGTATTTCGCTTAAACGTTTTGCCATTTAAAAAGAAATATGCGGGCGTAAAAGAGAAAATGTGGCGCAGATGTGGTGGCGGATGGATGGAAATTTGTGCAAAACGACGATATAACGGCGAACATGAAAGGATGGACATGAAAAGGAAGAGATTTAAGTAAACGACATAAGAATAACGGTATTATGAAGCGTAATCTATTATCGCTGCTCTCGCGTAGATAACGGCTAACCGCAATCCGCTGCTCATCACCTAAAATGAATGGACATCTGGAAAAATGCTTTGTCATCCGCGAGCTTAAAGCTTTGCTGACACAGCTTTATTGGGATTATAAGTATCCACAGCAAGAAATAGGGTCTAGCTGGGTGCCGATTAATAAGAAGTTCTATAAAATTTCCTACTAACTACTAGCTACTTCCTAAGAACTCAATGACTTAGAAGATATTTTGATATTAACTGATCAAAATCCTTCGGTTCGAGTTCCTTGAAAACCATGTCTTGAGGCTCTTGTGTGCGCATTCTCTAAATTTTTTTCTCTACCATATATAAGTGTATGATTTTCCTTAGCGCTCCTGATGACAATCTTCAAAAACATACTTACCAAGGAAATTCGTATTCGTTTGAAAGACCAGTAATCTTAGAAGCATGAGCAGGCTACAAGAGAGACTGGATGGTAGTCTTATGCCACAAGAGTAGGGTCTATGTAACTTGACCGGCAAACTCGGGAGCATTGCTCATATTATTTGGGAAATGTTTTCTGCTGTTCCAAAACAAAAATAGAGACTGGGTTGACCGAATTGTTGCCCCGAAGCTCGATATGTATCGATAAAGACGAAAGCATAAGTCTGTATAAATTCATGTCTCAGGGAAGACTCTGAGCGGCACTGTCGATACACAGGAAACGCACTACAACTCCGATGACCGAACTTCCACTTTTAACCCTCTACTTACTTGGGTTACCTTAAAACATCTCTCTCCCTTGTCATAGCTCATAAATCGCTTTAATGGCAAGCAGTTTGGAAGAAGCTTCAACTGAAAACCCATTACAATTTATATTTATTACCGTAAATTTTCAATCCACTAAGCGAACATCATAATTTATAAGCGTTGTCATAAACTTTCGAAGCACTCGAACACCACACACTGAGGGCAGGTGCCCGTTACCGCGCTACCCACACTTGCTTACACCGAAATCACCTGTGACCCCGACGCGTTAAAATCAAATTCAATTTGCGTTTAAAATTTTCATTTTTAATTCATAACTCAACTGAAGGTTGTTAACCCGACGACGGCATGAGTATCTGAGTATCTTGTTTAGCGGCACTTTATGATCAACGCACACATTCACACCTCTCTCCTCTCCCTATTGTATGACGGAAGCCAGCACTCGCCTTTTAACTTTTGACCCACCTTTGTAGGGTTATGCTTGCGTGTGCATGTGTGTGTGAGTGCGTAGTTATTATTTGATTATTATTAATGGCCGTTTGGCGTGAAAATGTTTTGCAATTTATGATAATGAAGGCATTTATGGGTCACTTATAAATCCAAAGGCGACACACATACGCCCAAATCAACAAGCGCTTATACAAATAAGTTTTGTTATCGACTCGAAGATTGAAAATGAGACAGGATTACCAGCGAAGCACATAAATGAAAGGAGTGAAAGCGTCTTTTGTTACTTTATTAGAATTTTTTTTACTGCCTTCTTAGCTGTGATTTGATGTGCTGACTTTCGCTTTGTTTGCGTGACACAAGTGTCGTGTTATCATAAATTTTCGCTTCCTACATACACACACACATTATGTGAACAACCATACTCATATTTATGATTTTCCTTCTTCGTTAAATAGTCGAATTGTATTGGGTGTGAATTTGTGTGGATGTTGCAGATTTCATACGAATTTGATTTTTAGTTCGCAAGCGAATAGTATGAAAACTACAAATGTGGAAAACATATTTGAAATTTGTCACTAAGCAAATACCACATTAAAATTCAGCCTAAATGTAGGCAACATATTTATTTTACATACGATTCAAAGTCACACACCTACTATACTCATGATGATTGGGTTTATGGGTAGGGTGTAAGGAATGTAATTGTAATTATTTGTAAGCATCGAAATTCAGCAGTCGTTTCACCAGATGTTTCAGCCAAAACCTGATAACTGGTGTAAAGCAGGATGTAGCATACATTATTAATCCCTTGTTGAGATTTCTCTCCCTTGGGCCAATACGCACGATATTATAGGTATATATGAATCCATTCATAGGGGTGGGAATCATTATTTTGAATTTATATGGCCTAAGAAAATCTTTGGACCGATTTCAACTATTTTTTGTAACTTGCATGCATGTTTGCAAGTTTGTAATTCGATATTTCAATATTCCATTTTTAAACTGATACGCATGAATGATTAATTTATCATGTGCGTTATTGCAAAGTCTTAAACAGTGATGTTATATAGGATTTGAATATGGTTATTACATAATTTTTCTCATTTTTTTTCCTGAATTTTTTTAATTTTTAACTCGTTTCAATATTTTCACCCTCGTTTCAATTATTACATAATTTTTCTCATTTTTTTTCCTGAATTTTTTTAATTTTTAACTCGTTTCAATATTTTCACCCGGGAATAAATTCGTTTCGTCATCCTTAGGTGCTGAACAGATTGTCTTTTAGCTAACATACCTGATTTCATTAAGATATCAAGCTTATCATGATCCTTTTAAAACGACATCAGTGAATGTATAATATGGAGGCCGAATTTAACCCTTTGGCTACTGAGTCAAATTCTGCTCACTTATTCTCACTTAGCTTCTTTAAGGTGTCTCACATATTGAGCGATACGTATGCATATATGTAACAGAGGTTCAGCGGGAGGACAACAAGAACCAAAAGTGCAGAAAAGAAAATAATAAAATATACCTCAATGTGGCAGCTCCATCGCTGCTCACAAGACCTACGATTCGAAGATCTCATAAATTTGCGAAGAATATTTGCGCGACTGAACTTCTTCCAATAATAACACATTTGTCACACCTTGCGGGGCGTAAACAATTCCACATTTCAGCACGCAGATCTTCGCTGCAAGAATGCTCCGCTCCAGTGCCTCGTGTAGTCTTTTGCTTCGACGAAAACGTACGCAAAACCGCAACGGAAATGCAAGCGAAGTCAAGCGCTCTCCATAGCAGCGTTGACAATTTTATCAGCGTATTATTTTTGGCGGCACCCGCGGTACCCACTCCACTGTCACTCCGGGGCAGACTGCTGCTCGTCGTGTGACATTTGGTATGTGGCTTGTGGCACGCGCTTACTTCATACGTACATGTACAACTGGTATTTGTGCTGTTCGCAACTTCGGTATTTGCTTAGTCGTGTCATTGTCGCTGCTGCTGTTGTTGCTGCTCTTGCAAACAGTTTGTTTATGCGTGCCGACTCGTTGCAATCGCTTGATATGCGTGATTTTGGGTGATTTATGTGTGCGAAGTGGCATGCAATGCTTGCCCCTCGCATTCGCATTCGCACATATTCGTGGTGGCTGCGCATGCAAATAATTCGCAGCTCATTAATCTGCTCTGCGTGCTCACGATGAATCCGTTGATGCTTGTGTTGCTGTTGTCGCTGTCGTCGCTGTTGTCGAATGCCGTTGATTTGGCGAAATGTTGCAGACAATTTGAAGTTGACTCAGTTGATTCTTTGGCTGCTTTGATATTTCCTTAGCACATTTCACTTTCAAGGAAAGCAGAGGGAGACTTTGAAATGATTGTGTTGAAATTTCTTTCCGCCTGATGAAATGACAAATTTATGAGGTGCTGACGGTAGTCGGACCCGATTTCTTTCTTAGAATGCAAATAAGAACAAGAAAAACCCTCATATATAAATGAAGTTTGAGGTTACAAAAATTCAGCAGAAGCAGAGAAAGAAAGATTTTTCAGCGAAACTAGGAATAAAGTTGTCTAAATCTACTTGTTATATAACGGAACTTTTTAAAATTACTAAGAACAATTTCTCTGATTTATAATTTATCTCGATTACTTTCTTTTGCCTGCTCGAATATCATCAGTTCCTTTGACTTTGCAAATGATAATTTCATCAATAATGAAGCAATTGTGGCATCATCCTCAAGATCACAGGCTAAATCGGTTTACGACCATGTCCGACTTCCGTTATCCCGTTAATTTTTCTTCTCTTATGAGTTCGAGACATGATATTACAAGGAAAATAAGGGAGCGGGAAATGGTGGTGAAGTAAATTGGCTAAAACCAGGTAGTTTTCTCACCAACTCTCCCATTTAACGAACATATGAATATTCTAACTATTTTCACTTGCTTTTCGATATATTTTCTGCATATTTTTAATATTCTTCCCATTCCTTGAATATGTGAGGGTACTTCATACTTCATAATTATCAAATTTTTTTTTTTTAAATTTTTTTGGTGTGCAACATAAATTTGAAAAAGCCTTCATTTGCCTAAATATCATTTGCTTACAATTTGATTTCGAATATGAGCAAAATTCATTTGATGAAACTGTGAAGATAGACAACAAATATCCTAAAAATAATTTTATCTGAAAAAGCCAACACTTTCAGTCTCACTTCGCACTTTCTCATTCAACTAACGAGACGCTCACTTCTAAAAGTTTAAATTCATCCCCGCTGACAAAGTGAAAAAGTTCGAGAAGAAATAGATTTACGACTAAAGAAGCGAAGCCATAGAAACAGCACCATTACAAGCGATAGCGATGCTCCTCGGTCAATGAATGTCTGGTAAGCACCCGAAGATGCACTACAAATACATGAATAAAAAAAACGGCAATTTGTTGCTATCTTGTAGCATAACGCAAGGCGTTTTGACACATTTGGAAAGTGCATGTGAGCCATTTAAGCCATCACCTAGCCATCCCGAAATGGCCATGCCAAATGTTTACCGAAAGCACTGCGGGACTTCGTTCGTGCTTGGAGTGAAGAATGGCTGTTGTTAGGATTATTATATAATGGTTGCATTTAAAGTATGGGTAGGGAATAGCATGGGGCAAGTAGTAGCCATTCTTCACACCACAATGGATAAGAAGTTTGTGAGAATTTCCACAAGTTAGTCGCCACGGGAGAGTAAAAGCAAAGTGATTGCCAATTGCGAAGTTTTGAGCCAATTTGCAGTTTAAAGCGAGTTTGTGCTTTGGTTTGTTCTATTCAACAATTGCAGGCAGGCAATGCGCATGCGAATATGTTATATATGTTAACACTCTCTAGCCCTTAAAAGCAGATTTAGTATCAGCGAGTATCGACAGTCATCACAAATGGTTATATGGATCCATGGACTGACTTTTCTGATGCAAAACCCTATAGAGGTATTTCAAAAGTACTTTAAAGGCACACACACACCCTTAAAAAAAGTCCATCCTGTGATAAATATATGGAGCTCAATATAAAAACACTTGCTCATGTGGTGAACTATTCGCTCTCAGAGTTATGTTTTTCTCTTAGGGTGAAAAATACTGGATCAGTAAAAACATCTTCTGTTTCAACCCACATAGAGCGACAACCTAGAGCGAACGGTCTTCAACGTAGGCGGAAATTTCCTTCTCAATTCTCACTTGGTATATGTTGAAATTCACGAAGTGGTCGAATTTGAACCAGATAACTGTAGATAAACTTATTTATTTTGATATGTACATACCACTCTTCAGACCAACGACTACAATGACATATATGATTGTTTCGTGAGCGGCGATAACAAATCCAGTTCTAAGAATATTTAAGAAGGTTAAAGAATATAATAATACTCAAACAAAAATTTTGTGTTTAAAATTCAATATCGCTATTTCCAAGGTCGATTAATGGGTATTGATATGTGTCAAAAATAAATAACGGGTAGGACCCAATGCAGTTGTAAATAAAACCGAATCCATTTTCGACAGTTTTCGTGACCTTTGAGAAAGTGTGGTTATAGGTGGATCCTTCTTGCTTATACATATGTACATACATATATGAGTTGTGATCCACCAAAAAGCAGGCCAAAAAACATATAAATCAAAGCCAATAAACAAGTGACCGGAAACAAAGCCAAACTACATGTCAGAATCAATATATATCTAAGCCAACAACAACCAAACTTGTCTATATGCGAAACACTTACATATTATATATACAAACAAATATGAATTAAAATTCGGCAGCGACAAAAAAACACGCCGATAAAAACTGTAAATCATTTACAGTATCCACACAGATAGCGCTAAGCATGCAATTGAGCGCACGGCTTCGCGCCAAATACCAGAATTGAAACTAGTTTTTCGCCCATCTTCAGCAGCTCAGTTAGTCAGTTCATCGCGTTTTGTGTTAAAAAGTTGAATGGAGCCAAACTTTCGCAGCTTCCCGCGGCGAGGGTTTCGCCTAACTGTATTGTCGTCAATTCACCTTTCAGCCGGTGGCTTGTAAATAGCTTGTGCGTGAATATGATTGACTTTGATGCCGCTCACCAGTTTTGTTGTTGTAGTATTGTTTATTTGTCATTTTAAGCGAATTGTGCTACGTTTAAATTAATATTAATGACCACTAAAGCGTCGCAGACTTGCGGACCTGAACGAATTGGCTCTCCAAAATTTAAGGGGTTTTTTTTTATTTATTTTCGCACCAATAAATGTTTCTTTGTAAACATGCTAACTGATATTTGCACTTTGGTGATTTGCGACTGAGTGTAAAGGGTGGTGCGAAAGCAACTAAAAATTATTTTAAGGGAAAATTAGAAAAATTTATTGAAAGATTTTTAAAATACAACTGTGTTAAATAAAAAAAACAAATATTATAAAATAAAAGTAATTAAAGCCAGCTTCAGCAAGTGAGAGACCTTGTTTCTGAGCGATAACTAGTGTCGGGATGGATGACGATAAGTCGCTACGGAATTGAGCAATTGAAATAAAAGTTGGCAAAAATGTTTGTTTTCAACTCACCCTTTGCTGTTATGGAACGAAGAGGAATGCAAACAGGAAAACAAAGCTTATCAATCACAAGATTGAATGACTAATTTGTATTGTAGTTGGTTTGGACTTTTTGAAGAAACAACAAATAGACAAAAATGGAAGGAAATATATTTACATGTATTTATACTCCGTCGAAAGTGTGAATCCTTAGGTTTAATATTATATTACAATATCTTTCGAATGCGTATGAGGAAAGTTTTGCTACATATGTAAATATTAAATATTAGTCATCTGGTCATCTTTGAATTAAAATTACTTTCGTGAGCGAAAGTTTTGCTATATTTTTTGCATGGAGAAATTTCTTTGGCGAAACTGAGACTAAAAATATGTATATGAGCTTAACACTGCTGGCATTCAGATGCAAATGATGAAATATACTATGTATGTGTGATGCCTTGGTTTCTTTAAACCCACATATTCGAAAGAACAATTGTTCAAGTAAGGATAATTTTATGAATAGTTTTCTCAAATCCTTCTTGAATTTACTTACTTACTTTATATAAGTTTTGAAAATTAACAAAAAATTGATTTATGCATTTGCACTTTGCTTACTACCTCTCACTAATTAATTTTACGTTATCCCGAGTATATTGCCAATTTCTTATAGTCATACTTTGATTTAGTCATATGAACACCGGTGACTATAAAAAGGTAATGCGGAGTCAATATGCGAGCATTTGTTAAATAAAAGGTAGTGAAAGATTGATCTAGAGGACAAATATTTAGAAGTAGAGAATAAAAATTTGGTCAGCTGTGAAATGAGAGTGATGCTATTGATTTTCCTACTCGTGCTGATATCATGCGTGACCATTCCTATTGATGTTCAAGGTAAACCAACTTAGTAAATAGCTAACGCCCTAACAGATCTAACCAAAGCTAGCCATTCATCACACAGCGCACCGATTTGATCTGCGTCCATTGAGCGCACGCGAGGTTTACCAGCTGCTTGTCGACACGGGTCGCAGTAATACCATACCGCAGGGTCGAATTGTCACACAGGGACTAACCTTCATCGGTGATATCACGCGCCATATTGTTGGTGTGGGCAAGGAGAGGCGCGTATCTACGCAAGAAGTTTGCTATGAGACACGCAGCGCACGTAGTCTAGCCGATGCTGAAGCGGTTTACGAGTCTTATGTAGCGGCTAGTAATCGTCGTGAGGCTGATAGGCAGCGTAATCGGGTGCGTAATAGTGAGGTGGGACGCATTTTGAAGCTAAAGAGGCGTAAAAAGTTACGCGTTGACGAGGAACGACGGGGAAATCAACGCATTCGAAATGACGATAATGAACCGATAAGTCTGCCTGGCTTGGGCTCCCATATGGCTATGCCCACTTATAGTACGGACTCGTCCATTTATGTCTCACCGCACCGCTCCTCGTTTAATTCAGATCCAGCCGTCACAACTATAACGACCAACGCCTATACAACTGCGACGGCAAATCCCAAAACAGCAATGAATCGGAATAATGATGCCACGATCACGACATTCACAACATCCACAACGCCAGAGGGCGCCATTAATTGTATTGTTATTAAGAAGAATGAATAAGATTAATGAAAAAATATCGAAATAACTCGTTTTTAGTCGCGTATGCTGTGTAATACCAGAGACTAGCAAAAGTATGTAACTAACTGGTTCGGTGGTGATAGCAGAAGTTGAACAATTGATAAAATATTTGGCCGGCAATGTTCACTTCTTTGGTGAGCTACGTTTTGGTAAATTGCGATAGTAGTAGTGATAGTACTTTTCAGCTCAATATGACAGGTGACAGAAAAGTAACTTAGTTGAATACATCTTGTAGCTGAAAGTGTGCCTCCATTGCGAAACCTGACATTATTACTGACGTATTATTAAATAATTTTGAGCAGTGAATATTCAAGATCGACATATATTTTTGCGAAAGTATTAACGAATTTTTTAGAGTCATTTAAAAAGGGACGTGATAACGTGGCCAACGAAATCTTCCAAAAAAGAAAGAAACCCTAGATGCGAATCGAGCCACGTCTATAGTTAGCTCGAGTGTTTGTCATAGATCATAGGAGTCGCTCTCGAAAGCTAATCATTCATATTAGGGAAATACTTCGAAAGCTAAAAGCAGTCATATCTATTATTACAATGCTATTAATTGTTGGTGGTTACAAAGGATGGAAATATATGTGGTTTAATATTAATAGATACGTTATGACTGGTGATGGGACTTATCTTTACTCAGGAGCTTTGACAGATTTTTAGGATTTAGGATAGTTGAAACTATTGAATTCTCAACAAAAAAAAAAAATGTGTTAATATGGACAATCGGCTCAGCTCCTTGTCTATTCTATATCTGGTATACAGTTCGGTAGTACTAGAGGAAGCTGAATGTTCACACACATTGAGATATCGCAAATAAGTCAGGGTAAGTTCTTCGGTTGGACTCAGATATGCTCAATGTAGGGTACTCACTTTTAATTTGTATTTTAGGAATTCACGTAACACTATGGTTTAGTGCTAAAATACTTTCGCTATCGTTGGGTGAAATTAGTTTTTGATATGTATGAGAAAGCGTTTGTATCGCTAATTGCGATTGTTGTCAATAAAAGATGAGCAGCTATTGCGTGGTGGTTTAGTCAAAGAGTAAAACGTTTGGGCATAAGGTTTAGTTGCGATATTGCAAGCGCGGGAAACGGTCAACAAAGCGAATTTTAATAATAATATATAGCAAAAACTTATTAAAGAAAGGCCTAAATTTGTAAGTGGAAATATGCGGCTCAATTTGGTGATTTCGGTATTTGTGCTTGTGTTAATCAGCATCGCTTTGCCGGCAGAAGGTGAGCTATGGGAGAATGTGATCACGAGAATAACGGTGGAATCATTGTAAATAAAAATTAAGTATTTCGAGGATAAAAATTTCAAAAGGATACATCCAATTAATATGTGCAATGTAAAGAGGACTGAGAAATCTAATATCGATTACGACGAGAAACGAATTAGGCAAACTGTAAGGAGAAAGTGAATTTAATATATGATATATATCTGTTATAAATGTTGAGTAAGAAGACAGACGTGAAACAGATCTAAGCGTGTCGAAAATATGAAATCCAATAGATAGAAGACAGAAAAAATCAGAAACTTTTATTCAATTACCATTTCTTAAGACCAGTATTTACTAACTCAATTGTGTTTTAATAAAATTTTTCAAACTGGTAGCAAAACCTATGGTTCAGACCCCTATCAAAAAATTTCCACAGAATAGTTCTGCAATCTTTTGAATCTTATACCGATATTGTAATATTTAAATTGATTGCAAATTTTGATTTGTGGCAATGCTTATGGGTAATACTCGTAGTTTCGTCTCTGAGAATGCTTATGCTATGTTTTAATTCTTGCTAAATGTTTTAATAATAAATTTTATTTAATTAAATTTTATAATCAGGTGGCAATCCTTCTCGAAAGAATTTTGAGGTGCTAGCTTTTTTTAAAATAATAATAATATATTTATAACTAAATTTAAATAACTCAAGAGGTTGGTCGTTTTTTTGCAATGATATTTCAATTTGCCATTTTTTTTAATCGGTGGAATTTTGTTCACTGACATCCTAGACGACCCAATTAATCCATTTTGGTTTTTAATTGCAGGCAAACGGGTTTCCCTGATTCCACTTTCGGCCAGTGAAGTGTATCGCTTGTTGCGTGAGGCGGGTCGCGAAGATGCAGTGCCTGAGGGCCGCGTGGTGACGCAGGGCATAGCAGCGGTGTCCGGTTTCGCTGTTGGATTGGCAAAGGGCATTGGTGGTTCATTGCTTGTGGACTTGGCTGCTAATCTCTTGGCAGCAAATAGTCAGAATCAAACCGTGCGAACTCAGGAAGTCTGCTTCAATAGTCGCAGCTTGAATGAGATCGATGATAATGATGATAACGAACCGGAGGGAAGGCAAAATGGTGACGATGCTCTTACATCTGCCGATTATTCAAATTATGATAATTATAAGCCGGAGAGGATCGAGGTCTCCTCACCATCTACAAGCAACCATGACAGCGACTATGGTGATGACGAAGACGTCAGGGATGGAGACAATACCAAGAGTGGAACAATCTCAACCACGGAGACGGGTCCGGGTGATTCGATAAATTGCGTGCTGGTTCAGGAGTAACCACTCGCTATGCTGGGGCGGGGTCTTTAAAAATAACAGTTTCTTATATGTAATAATTTATTTATTTATTTAAAGAGTATATTTTTATGAAAATCAAATCACGATTACGCTGATCTCTATAAGGGACAGGGGTGCTAATCATATTGTGAAAGGGTAAGAAATATGCTACTAAAAGATGGGCGATATATTTAATCTACGATCTAATGAGCGTAAATGGTACTTTTTCCATTAGTCATGCCATACGACGCGTCAAATAAACAAATTGCAATAACACTGTGGCCCTTGGCTTAATAACAGCGTTAAAATAATTATTGAGAAAATATTGCGAAAATTCCAGATTAGATCATCATTAGATCAAAATTGCACTAAGGTCTTTTCAGCACAAACCAGATGAAATTTTTACATTAGTCTTGTAGGTACTTTCCTGTTGAGGTCCAGCAATTATTTGTATGAATTTCACAGAGTAATTTTCATTGAGAGAGCAAAAGCTGTAACCTTTGATAGCCATTTCCGATAGCGACATCTTCACAATAAACATCAAACATTAGGACTATTACCACAGAGTTAGCAGGGACTTCCATATTTTATATCAATTCCACATTCTTTGTTTGATATTTTGGTTCATACACGAGCAAAAGCATAGCATGTTCGACTCTTTCGCTAGTTTTAGCTCTTTATGATTTTTTGTTGTTCTCAAAATACTCGGACATCTCTTCGGTTTTGTGCTAATTGTGCAATTCGTCATAGTCCACCACAATGCGGGATTACCCTGACTTCCTAACGATCACTTGAGGACTTGCCGATCCCCATACACTACGATCAAATCATACATAAACATTAATCTATGCATTCACGATAATACTCGTCGTTTTCACGTTATCCTTTAATTCAATTACGAGGTTAAGCAGAGACAGACAAGTCCCCTGCCAAAGGCAAATATTCTTTCAGCAACAACTAAAATCCTCCTGCTTCACCAGTTGGCGTTGTGTTGTCAGTGTGTGCGTAGGTGTGTGTGAGAAATCGTAGCAAATATTCGCTGGCAGCAAAGCCAAAAATGCTGGTGATAAACACTTGGAAGAGCACAGGGAAATAAAAACAGAACAGAAAGATTAGGACGTGCATATAAGGATGAAGCGTTGTAGGAATTGAGAACGGCGCACACACGAGCATACAAACACGGTTCTTCTCGGCGTGTATACGAGGGTATAAAAATGAGCATAGACATGCATGACCAGCAGCAGCACATCAGCGCTGCGACAACAACTACACACGCATCTGAATGCAAGCAAGTTCGGATTGCCTTTTTATTATTCACAGGATGTGGGTGTGTTTGTGTGTGTATTTGCGCTTTATTGCACGTTCACAATTGCTTGAGCGACATTATGTGTTGGTGGTAATCGCTTAAATGCTTTTTCGCTATCGACGCATCGCCTCGCTTCCGCATCCCGCTTCAAGCTGCTTACCATTGCTTGTTGTTGCGTTGGCTTGCGATTGTCAGCGCGATTTCATTGGCACAGTATCGAGCAAGTGTCACTCAGGCTTGGAATGGAGAGGATGGCGGAAGTGCGAAACACTGTCAAATTACGCGTGTTGACTGGTGGTTATTGGTAGCCGATTGTTATTACATGTGTGTGTGTGTGTGTGTAGCTCGTTCATTTATAGCTCAAAAGGCAATTGTCTGTTTGGCTGTCAGTGATTTTTGTGTTTTTGCTTCGCCGAATTTCTTAACATGCACAGGAGTGAGGAGGCGACCTTCCGAACCCACTGACAAGGGTTAACCAAATACACGTATGTGTGTGCGAGTGTGAGTGTGGCATACGAGTATCGCCGTCATTCGAGATTCTCCTTTTTGATGACGGGCAGATAGTTGATTGTTTTATTTCACGATTATTAAGTGTGTGCCGCCCAAAGTGCGCAAGTGCGCATGTGTGTGTGTGTGTGTGAGTGTGTGGGGGGGGAGCAAACAAAAGCCCAAAGACTCAAAATGTCAAATAAGCATATCGCAAACGCAGAACCCTCAAAGCTGGAGTGAATCAGGAAGGTGAGCCAAAACAGAAAGACATTATGATATTTAGCCATAAGAAGGCATAATCAAGAACAATAAGAAAAACTTTATATCTCTTGCGGAAAATAATAAAGCAATAGAAATACGTTGATGAGTAAATTTGCAGTTCACATTTTGGTTTTTGTAGGTAATTCGTTTGAATGACCATGACCCGGTCATTAATTTTCATGGGTCCCGCGCATTCATAAACACACAAATACTAATGCATATTTACATATATGTGTGTTTAGTTGCTGGATATGCGGATGTACATCAATATAAATGAAGTTGTGCAATGACTTGTAAATTTAAAGCAACCTCAACGGTGTGTAGTTACCCCCTGCCCCGTTAAACGTCGCTCTCATTGTCAGGCGCTGAAGAGTAATGGATTTGTATATATTTCTTCGCTTGTGCTTTATTAAGCTATAATGTCTTTTTATGATTTATGCTCCTATGACGACTTTCGTCTTTCAGAAATGGAAAATGGAATATGATTTGGTGGCAGTAATAAAAACGCTTCTGAGCAATTATTTACATTTTTACTGTTGTTAGGGCGCTAGGCGGTCACCAAAAGCCAGCAGAATGGAACGATAAGGTTTATGGAAATATGTTGCGTATGCTATGTTGTTTAACTTTACAATAGTCTCCACTTAAGCCTTATTTGCATAATATAGCCTTGCGAATGGTTATTCTCAAATCGGGAAATGCCTAGAAGTTGGTTACTACCTTTACACTTCCAAAACAGCATTGTAGATTCATGCCGAGTTTGTTCAATTTATTTTTGTCCACTTCTTTCCATTTGACATTTACCATCTGATGTCCATCTAAAATGAAATTGACAGCTGCCATCTGACATCTCAATCTCACATCTATTTCACAACTATAACAGAAGAAATACTGATCATAAGCACAGGTCTTGTATTGGTCAAGAAGCGTGCTTCATATTTCCAAAATTCAGGAACATTTAAGAGAAATACTCTAAAAGTTTTAATTTTTAAACAACTGCTAAATTTGACTTTGCCCATTCTGTAGCGGCGATGCATATGATAACACAACCCAATGCTCTAACGCTGCAGGAGTGCCTAGAATTGATGTCTTTGTTCATTCTTTTATGTCTCAGCACATTTAATAAAAAGTTCATGAAGAAGATGTTACTTAGTATGTATTTTATATTTAAGTACTTTCACGCATGTATGTATGTAATGTGTGATGTGTTCGCATACAAATTGCAACTTAACAAAACTTAAGTAGGTAAATAGTTTGAAAAAAGAAGAACTGAAACTAAGTGTAACAAATGATATGGTAAGAAAGTATCAGCAAAATGGCGGCGAAGACTTTTTCAGGTAGAAAAGTGAAAGAGTACTAATAAACTACATGTAAAAGTTGGTTGTGCGAGAAAATTCTAAACTTAGCGGTGTTATGCACACACACACACACACACACACTACACAAGAAACCCTATTAGGGCGGGGAATAAGCATCTAGCACATTTATCGCCTCGAACAAATTGTCTCAATTAAAAACTTTCACTTGCAGTGCAATCGCTAGAAAAAGAGGAAAAGAGCAGAATAACGGGCAAGCCATGCACTGCATATGAATGTGTGTACAAGTAAATTAATGCACACTTTATTCTGTCTTTTAATTATTTATATCAATTACGTTATCTTACCGCTCAGTTATTTCAGCGTGTAGTCAGATTCCAGCTATCAGCAAATACATGTACTGGGTGTCTATATAATACATAAATCTAGTTTCTGGCCAAAATTGACCTATTTTTTCAGTAATGCTTTCATTTCGCTTAAAATAACAATGTGTTCGCCAAATTGGCAGTTTTTAACCTTTTGCTTTTGCTATTAAAGAGATTAAAGACATACGAGAGTCCATTATAATGAATACCCTACAGAAAGTCGTCAAGAACCAAACATTTTTTTGGCATAAATATATGTAAGGTTTACAAATACACCCAAGAACTCTAAAGCGTTAATGTGAACGGTTGATTATGTAATGGTGTGTAACCAATAAAAGGTTTGATGGCTTCGGAGTACTACAAACATTTATTGTTTTAATAATAAATCATATATTTTAACACATTTTTTTATTATCCCAATTGTTTTCTGCTAAGTGAAAACCTTACCATTGGGTATTTTGAATGAAGTTTTATGAGAAGTTTAAGGATTATTTCTCTTTGGCCCGGTGTGGTGAGTTAATTTCGGTGATTTTAAAAGTGGTGACTTTGAAAGAGAAAAAATACTTATATGCGAAAATTTTCCGACACTAACAACCGTTATAAGAGAATTTTGTTTATCGGAATTTTGTAACTTTTGAGAGAAAATTCAAATATTTCTTTAACTGACCTATGACCGTTAAAAGTTGTTGGTGTACTTCGAAAATAAAATAAAAACATTGGAAGAAATAATCAAATAATGATTTTGAACATTGAAACAAATCATTAATATTTTTCTCATTCTCGAAATGTCCTTGAAATGAGTTGTTAGTACTTCAAAAATTAACTTTCACTGCAAAACTAAAATAAAAAAGTTAAACAAGTTTAAACTAGAAACTAATTGTATTTCTGTTTTCCTCAATTTTAAAGGTGGTCTTCCAAATTTCCACCGGTGTTCGCGGAAACTGACATGCCACTACGATTGTTTTTGTATATTTTCGAATTATCCGCTCTTGCGTCTAACTCTCTTTTGCACTCTTCCAATGTACTCTTTGTTCATTTTTGAAGTAATGCCGTTCGAGTTGTTTACACGTTGTTGACATGCATTCACTTCGTTTGCCATTAAAGCACACGACTCATACACGGCTCGTGTACTCGTTTTTTGGCGCCCCTCTTGCATCTGCGGCAATGTACTCGCAAAGATTTGCCACGAAGCGGCAGCTGTACTGTGCTGCGACAGGCTGTCAGCTATGGTCGCAGTTGGAGCTGGTAGCCAGTTAGTAGTTTCATGCTGTGTGTCGAGTGTGTTGCACGTATACGCGCGTTCGTGGCGAAAGAAAATGCAAGCGAAATTAATTTTGATTTAACAATGCAAAATTGGTATTTGGTAACAGTAATAAATGGTGGCATAATTGTTGCAAGTGAAATTGTGTTTTCCTATAAAAATTTATTTTGCAACTGTCAGTAAGTTTGTGGAGTGACAGCCTAGAAGTATGCAGCAATCTTGCAACATACTTGTGAAGTAAGTGTGAATCAAAACCTGGAGTATGCTTAGCGGCTATGATTATGTGTTAGTGTGACTTAAAATAAATGATTATTTCAAACTCACACATACTTCAGTACAGCTTCAGTTTTTTTTTGCTGATGTTATCTTGGGGTGTTTAATGTTGTTGCCTACAAGTAGGCGTTATAAGATAAATGACATCTAGGCATGGGTTTGTCAAACCAGTGTTGCCTCGGCTTGGTTATACAGCTAAAGTAAATTAATGAGATTACAGTCACCAGTTTGTTGGCAGGTGAAATAGCGATACTTAAATTTTATAATTTATAATATAAAGAAGACAAGAATAACAAAACCTCTAAATTTGCAAGTAAAGTCAAAATAGAGCAGGTTGCTAGCGACATTGATATAAATTGAGTGCCATTTATGTTTCAGGTGAAATATTATCTGAAATAAGTAAGTGTAATAAATGGTGTGGCATATTTTTCAGCTCCTCAGCAGCGTAGCTGACGGTAGAAGTAATGAGTATGTCGCAGCAAGGCGTGCAGAAAGACAATAGAAATATGAAGCTGAGCATTTTTTTTTTTAAATAAAAGTGAATATTATTGAAAAAATTAAATGAATGAGTAAACTACAAGTACGTAGATGATGTTTTTACTTGATAGTGAAGGCACTGCATGAAGAACATTCTGCATGCATTATGTATTTACGCTGAAAAGTATGCAATTCCAGATGTGACTAATTAAGCGAAGTGTGAAAAATGCGGTAAATACTGAAAGTGTAAGAAATATCAAGAGGAAATAATTTGCATAATTTGCATAATTTGCATTTTAAGGCGTCGATGCGTTAAAAAGCGCAAACACGAAAACGTGGAAAAGGAGAAAGTGAAATTAATTGCTCTAGTAAATGTTTATGAGGAAAATTTATGTTGTGTCGTGCTGATAGATAGCCACACAGGTAGTGAAGGTGTTCTTGCATACGTTCATAGACATAACACTGTATAATAAAGATTGCCATATAAAGTTTTACAATAACATATGTCGTTTTGAAAGTGCAACAGGAATTTTTACAGAAGGCATTGAAGCAACTCATTAAATATACAAAAGAAAATACCAGGTATTAAAGTTATTCCTGCAACAAAGTTATACGCGTAAACGAAGAAAGAGTAGAAAAAACCGAAAGTACTAAAAGAAATTCAATTTGGCCCATTTAAAGATGGTCGCGTAAACACTGTAAAACGTCGAAACGTGGTTAACTCGCCATTAAAAGCATAGTTGTATGTTTGTGAGCAAGAAATCCAAAAAGTAAAGAAGCAGTCACCTAAAAACACTGAAAAAATTGTGAACGAGCGAAATCACGTCAACAGCAGCAAAAACAAAAATTACACCTACACCAGCCACTCAATGGCAGCAGCAAAAGCAGCGAGCGCTTGAAGCCGGGTTATGTGGTTACTGCGCGCCCGGAGGTAGGCAACGAACAGCGTGGCAGCTGAGAATCGGCGAGTAAGTGGATTGGGGAGCGCTACCTGCCAGCCAAACAGTCTACTATTCAGGCGTTCGTCTGCCCTCGCGGCTGTCTGCTTGGCTGCCCACCTCTTCTCCACTTGGTTGCCTGCCAGCCAACAATTCGCCAATCCAACAATTCGCCAATCCAACAAAGCACACAAAGCGAGTGCAGCGAGCAGAGAAAACATTTAGGAAAAGCGAGAAAGTGAGAAAAAGGAAAGGCATTTGGGTTATTAGTCCCGTGAGTGTTTTTCAAAAAGACCATTTTTCTGGTATTTCACTGGCATTAATTTGATGAAATCTTTAGTTGCCATTTTTTGAGCAAACCCGCATACACTTTGACCGCCCCGGCTGACAGACTCGATTTTGGAATTTTTCTGTTTTGCACCACTCCGTTTGTGCCCATTGCGTTGAGTCATCATATTAGCTGTAGCGCGGTTGTTAGGGGAAAACATTGTTATGATTGTCGAAAACGTGCACAAATACTAGAGTGAAATTGAAAAAATAACACTGTGTAGGCGAGGTGATTAGACCTAGGGGATACGCGTAAGAGAAGCACTGATAAATACTTTAAAGACTTGCTCGCGGCGCTAAAGACCATTTGGGGACGTGTAGGAAGGTACATCAGTACATTGCGCCAGTGTAAGCGGCGGGCGCCTTGTTCTTGTGCGGATGTGTGTTTTTCAATTTACTAAAATTCCATCTCAACCGTATTAAGGAAACGAATAATCAACGAAAACAACGCGGCTACGCTTGGATGCCTCTGCGTACCGCGCAAATTAATTCGTTACAATTAAACAAAAACTTGGTAGTGACAGTGTCTCGGCGGAAGCGTCCAAGTGTGGCAAGGTAGAACTGCAATTAGCATCAAATCAAACCTTTCACACACACATAAGCACATACATACCGATGAAATGAGTTCTTCAAGTTCGCTGCGCGTTGGCGGGGCGTTCAGCACCGGTCTGCAGTTACTGCTCCTACTGGCAGCTATACAAGGTGAGTTGGCAAAAACATTGTTGCATACTTTTATTTAATTTGACTCTGAAACACCTCCGTTCTCCACAAAAAGCGTCACCTTAGTCGTTCCCGGCTATGGGTGTGGGTGTGTGTATCTCATTTGCGTTTTCCATTCTCGGCTTCATTGTTTGAGAATGTTTTAATTTGAATTTTCGCGACGACAAAAACTTGGCTGGCGTTCTGTCAGCGCGACTCCGATGAAATGCTGAGATGATTTTCCATATTCGTATTGCCTCCTTCAGCTATCATTCACCCGCGCGCAGTCTTCGCGCTCCGTTCCACCAATTACAGCACAATTTATGTGTTTGCATGTATGTGGGGATGTATGTTTGTTTGTATGTATGGGTGTATATGTGTATGCATGTAGGTGTGAATACAACAGCGAAAGTTTTCATTCGTTTTGTTTCACTGCGAATTGGTTTCGCATGGAATTTTTCAATTTAGCAAAGAATTCGAATTAGTTGTGTAAGTAATATTAATTTGCAAGAATTACACAATGTCAGGCCGCTAACAAAAAGTGGTGCGAAATTCCCTCATTACATTCGGATTTCGACATAAAATTATTTTGGGGAGGTAACCACAATTGTTAGTAAATAAAATATAAATATTAACTTGGGGGTTTCAATTCACAATTGCATTTGGTTTTTGAAATAATTCTAGAACTCAAATTAAATATTTCGTTTTCGATTCGCTACTTCTACCTCTAACCTCTCTCCGGTCTTCCAGTCCTCTAACCTCTTCCGGTTCAATTACCGATTGGTTTTTGTGAGTCCAATTGACTTAAACTACTTCGTTCGATTCATCATTCTGATAATTTTGTCGTAACAACGAAAGCAACAAATTACTTCCATTACTTATTTACCTACTTGTTTCTAAACCTTTCAGATCAATTTTTAAATAAATAGTTTATGGTAGATTGCATGGTATATGGAAGCAATGGTTATGCGACGATGATCAACAAGGCGCACCTAGTTTGATATCAAGTATTCGGGATCGGGATAAGTCTTAAATTTTTTCTAACTTGTTCTTCATTTTTGCAATATTAGAAAAATTTTATTTGT
Organism: Bactrocera minax; assembly: GCA_021498325.1. Taxonomy (NCBI): domain Eukaryota; kingdom Metazoa; phylum Arthropoda; class Insecta; order Diptera; family Tephritidae; genus Bactrocera; species Bactrocera minax. The sequence continues at coordinate 116,180 of JAKEEE010000067.1, read as the reverse complement.
AAAGAAATAATTCAAATTGGGTCTAGGCTGGAAAGAGCCGGGTCCATACTCCAAATAGTTTGACTATAAGATTTTGGGATTTCAGTTGGAATTATGAAATATTAACATTAGCTTGCTATCTTTAAACTATACATGCATTTTATTTTAATATAAATTTATAGTTTTTTACTCAAATGAATTCGGTATAGTTAGGAGGGTGACTGGCTTCGTGCCCTGGTATTGAATGATTTTTTCACGCAACTAATTCATTTCATATTTATAATTAAAAACTGTACTGAAGGTAATTTGAGATGATCATAGTATATATTACTGTAATAGGAGGGATTACTGAAGTGAGGCAGCATGCAACAAAAACATCAGTAAACCTACTTAGATTACAGAAATATATATTTTACTTGTATCGCCTTAACTGAATAATAAAGTTTAAAGAGTTACCAACTCTTCTAAAAACGATTTTCAGATTTTATATCGTTATTGTGATATCTTCTTCTTCTTCTTGATAGTTTCTTTATGTTTATTATAAATTATCATTTAAGTCATGAATTGAAACCTTACCCGCTATAATCATTCTATCCCGGCTAATTGGCTTTATCTCCTCATTTATTGCTGCAAATTATGCAAAAATATTTAGTAATAATTTTCTACAATTGAAAATATTTTTTAACTCAATTAAATATGTCTCAATAGATTATAGACCGAAATTATATTCATATTATAATAAATATGAATTTAGACAAAAAATAGTCGCGTGAAAGCTCAATAGCTATAAAAAACACTTTCCATAAAATGATTCACTTAAATTTATGCCAACAAATATAGTATAAGGCATTCAGGTTGCTCATTATGATCAGCAATTAACGTTGGCTTTTATATTGCTTCGTTTTTTCTATTTGCTAAATCGCAATGCTTAACGGTAAAACTGCTTCAGCTATGCAGGAACTTTGGCAGGCGGATTAAGCAAACAATTCCTAATTAAATTTTAATTACTAAATTCAGTATCGAAAAAATTCCACAATTTGAGCTTTCATTGGAAAAACACCTAATTATATGCAATTAAAGTTGGTTGTAAAAAAAGTCAAATGCCGTTAGTTTTTCCGCTCCTAATTTGGTTTTTACGCGGCTGTGATTTTTGTTGCCTCTGCGGTGGGTTATGAAATGCACACAAACACACACACACACACACACACATATATATATATATATATATATATTCACTCAATGTAGTCCGTATTTAATTTTATTGGTATTTGAAGCCGCGTTGAGTTGTGGTTGAATTGCTGATTGTTAAAATGTGGAGAAGTGTTGTTTGCTAGGTTTTGCGCTTTTTATGTGGTTCTATTCATCAACTTTGCACAACAACCGCACAACTTTTTCACGTGACATCATTTTCATGGAAAGTGTAATTCTGCGTTGGAAAAACTGAAAGGACCGCTGTCCTTGAGGTGCTATGAACTGAGTCATTTCTGATTCATTTCATGATAGTGAGTGTGGCAATTAGGGCGCTTCCGCATTTAATATAATTTTTTACACCTAACTTAAAAGAACTGATCTTGAAACGGTATGCAACAAACAATTAAAAAATGGTCAAATTAATTAAAAATTTAAATTAAAATATAAAAAAATAGCAACAAGAACTAAATACAGCAATACAGCAAGCGACTTGCAAGAATCACAATCAATAAAAGCATTTGATAACTAATTTGTATTTTTTTGAAACAATATTGTATTATTCCATTTCTCATATTTATTTTTATGCGGATTATTACTGGGGACGAAAAATGGGTTGTATACAACAATGTTAAACGCAAGAGGTCATGGAGCAGAAAAGATGAACCGGCTCAAAGCGTGTCAAAAGCCAACATTCACCAAAAAAAGGTGATGCTCTCCGTTTGGTGGGATGTCAAAGGAATCGTTTTTTTTGAGCTTTTGCCGGACAATACAACGATTAATTCAGAAGTCTATTGTCATCAGCTGGACAAATTGAATGATTCACTTAAAGAGAAGAGGCCCGAATTAATCAACAGGAAGGGTGTAGTGTTCCACCAGGATAATGCGAGACCTCACACAAGTTTGGTTACTCGCCAAAAACTTTTACAGCTTGAATGGGACGTACTGCAACATCCACCATATTCTCCAGATCTGGCGCCTTCCGACTACTATTTGTTCCGGTCCCTGCAAAATTTTTTGGATGGCAAAACCTTTACCTCAAATGAAGATGTCAAAAACCACCTGGACGAGTTTTTTGCCAGCAAGGACCAAAACTTTTATGAGAGGGGAATTATGTTACTGCCAGAAAGATGGCAAAAGGTGTTGGACCAGAATGGCCAATATATAATTTAATAAAATATTTATTCATTATACGAAAACTGTCTTTCATGTTCCCCAAAAAAAACGAAATGACTTTCCGAACAACCCAATACTAGACAAAAAACTAGAAAGTCTGCCTTTGTAAAACTTTATTAATTTTCAAAAACTATATTTTTGAAACGAAAGTGAGCTCTACAGAGCCGTTTCACTTTGCCTTGAAGTGTTCAAAATTTCTAAGAGAGCGAGAGGAGTAAATTATTTTTACGCTTAAACACTACCACCACTAATTAAACACCCTTTATTAGACATTTTAAATGTATCAAAAGCATAAAACTAAGTTAAAGCTGGCTTAATTGAGAGCATGCGAAGCACATCGCTGCTGCGCCACAATTATTACATCACATCACATCACATCACATCGCAAAAAACAAAAACAGAGGAAATTAGAGCAATTGCAAAAAGTGGAAACAATCTTGTGAATTCTTGTACACCTTAATGCGTATTGATGTTTGTACACTTACACGTTGTATCACCATCAACGCATTCGCAGAATATATTTATGCGACTATTCATGGTGAACAGAAGAGAGGCTTAGACTTTCGCTCGGCTTTGATGACTTTCAGTGAAGCGCAAAGGACATTGAAATGGACAGGACAAAGGGTTGATTCGAGCAGAACAGCAAAATTGTTTCCAATGAAACAGAAAATGCTAAAAGTGTAAAAAATAGAACTGGTGCAAAAATATGCTATCAGTTGAACGCATAAAGTCTAGTGGTTATGAAGCATATATAGAGACATGAGAAACATAAAAACGACACTTGAAAACTATCAAAGTAAGGGCAAAAGGGCGCGATTGGGGCAGCGCCGGCGACAAGCGGTGAAGGTATGCAAAGCGTGTGTTTGCTATGGGTGAGGGGAGGGTGGACGCGGCGTTGCGGAGGAGCAACATTTTGTTTGCGCATTGTTGAAAGAGGAAGAGGATGAGGAATGAAAGAAATGAATTTATGCTTTTTATTGTCGGTTTGTGTGCAAATGACACTGACATGCAAATCTCGAAATATTCAACTTGCAATTTGAAACGTGTGTGTGTAAACGTACATAAACCCCATAAACGTACACACATCCACTCTTTGTTGCGCTTTGTTGTAGTGTGAGTGCCTGAGATGGCAGCAAGTAAAGCATCAAAACACAAGTGCGCACTACACTGGTCAGGGCCGACACACTTGTCCTCCCTCGGCTGCTGCTGCTGCTGCCGCTGCACTCAAGCGCTTACGCTCGAATGGCAAGTCGCGTTATCTGGAACACAATAAATATTAAATAAAAAGTCGGGGGTAACAGGAAAAAAGCGACACGTAGATAAAAGTTGTGCGAGCAAATGCAGCTCCGTTTGCCATATTTATGAGACACCGCATTCTGGCCCATATCACTCACTCAACGCGCGCATGAATTTGACACTGAAGTGCGCCTAAATGCAAGCTGCGGTCGGTGAAAGCGAGCTTGAATAATGCAACTGTGTGTGATTTGCCACATTCAAATTTGTGTCTGTGTATGTGTGCGCTTTAATGACGGCCAGCTTGGAGCTTTGCTGCCCTTCTGTCATAGCAGCAGCCAGTTAGGGGAATAAACCCGCTCTTGTTTGCGGATCTGCGCTATTTAGAGTTCAATTTTGCACAAATAACAAAGCATATTTGAAGACTTAATGGGCGGGCAGTTAGTGCAATAGAAATTGCGATTTTCTCTTTCGTCTCCTCTTTGAATTTATAAAGGAAAATGGACCTTCTAAACCATATCCCCAGGTGGTCCTATCATTTATTTCTTTTAAATGTGTGGTTCAGACGGCACATATCCGGTGGGTTTTTGCTTAATCTTAATTTTCTATATAATTTTATTCTATAAAAAAAATTTTCCACCACCCTTGGGATAGGTACTTTTACAGCCTCCTGGTTATAAAGATCGAATGGCACTGACTTCTCCAGGAACCTTCACCCGATTCACCGTAGGAGACTCTTCGTCAGTTTTGACTCTCTTTGATTTTTTTCTGTTCCCTGTAAATATTCACTTGCAGGAAAGTTCATCAGTAATCAATCAAATCAAGGTCGGGTCGAATTTTATGATATCTGGTTAATAGCGTTGAATCTTCAAATACAGGGTGTATCATTATTTATGTATTTCAGTTAATCTTTCAAGCATCTCGAGCGGTATAATGATGGTGTTAGCCTTAAGCTCGTTACCCTACATAACCCCACAAAAAAAGTAAGGAGCCAAATTGGGAGATCCGGGTGGCTAGCCCATGCTACCTCTTTTGTGTGTCAGTCTCTCTTTGATGTTAGTCCGCTTAACAGTATTGCAAGTGATGTGGTCGACCATAAGCGAGCTCGTTCACGAACGGCATGTTGTTGGAAATCATCACTAATTCGGCGCGTTGTTTTGAATTAAAGTTTCCAAAATATGTCTAACCAAATCAAGCATTGTTTACATGATAAAGTCAATGGCACAGCCTGTATAAATTTAAGTATCAGTCATACTTGTGCAGTGAAGCCTAAATCAGTGTAGAGCTCAAATGAATCTTTATCGCATCTACTCCGATGGACTTAGCCAGCGCAATGCTCTTCAATGCCTGCCGAAATTTGGCAAAATATTGTACTTGAAAACCCAAGCAGATTTGAATAAAAACTAAATACAAATACATTTATATTTAAAAATTTCAACTCGAAGCATTTGCACATTTGTTCAATAGCGCATTTGGTGCCCTGAGTGCTTCGGAGTTTAGAGCACTCATTAGCGCATATTCATGCCGCACAAACGTACACGAAGCGTAAGCAAACAGGGCAGCGCCGGCGGCTGATATTCAGGCACGTTCGGATTTATATGTGTGCGGCGGTTGAGGACAGCAGTTTGTGGTGCTCCATATTTCGCACTTGATCTAGATCGGGCGGCCATCAGCAACTAAAGCAAGCGCCGAAAGCGGAGCACTCTACAAATTCCACGCGGGTAGAGTCTCCCGCTCTACTAACATTTCGCTCGTGTGCTCGTGAGGGTATCAATACTGCGACTCTCTTCTATGGCACTTGCGGACGACGCGAAATATTTGGTCCGTTAAATAAAATGCGAAAAACCAACGGAAAACTTTTGTTCGAATATGTGTTGTTTTTGTTGCGGTTGCTGTTGGTACCGCTAACAGCTTGTGGCAAAAATATAGTCGCGACCTCACTCGCTGCCAATGTGAGTTTCCAATTTCTAACTGCCGCCAAATACACACATTCAGCCACATTCATAGAGAAGCCCAAATATATGTATGTGTTCGTGTGTCTGCTGCGTTTCGCTGTCGATTGCCAGATGCTGCTAGTGCTGCTAGCACTAGATGTGCTGCTAGTTCAGCTGGTATAGTTTTGGTGGGGGGAATTGCAATTGCGCACCATCACCCTCACCCACACACACACACCGCCCTGGGCTGCCTATTCGAAAACCAGTCCCACTTTTTTACATTCTAACGTACATGTGCGTATGTGTTTATGTATGTAGTTACAAAATGAAATGTTAGTTGGAAATATTGTCGAGTGTACAAATTCCTGCTGTATTTCGTCCTTGGCTAGCTCATTTTTTTATGTGGCCAGGCAATTCTACACTCGGTAACGGAAAGTTTTCAATAACTTCACGCCACGTGAGTACCGCTCGTTCGTCGCGGTTTGCTTTCCACATTCGCTCCGTCCATTTGGTTAACTATTCAATAGAGTTTCGAGTATCGTTTTGAATGGGTTTACTGGCGTGAAATGAAATGTAAAAGTTAATGCCCGAGCATGCTCGTCAAATTGTGGCAGAGTGTAGAGTGTATTTGTGATGGCATGCTTCGAATAAACAATTTATTATTTTAATTTAATTCAACACAATTGACTTCTCATGGCGGAATACATATATATATATATATATATATATATATATAGACTAGTGACTTTTTCAGATTTATTAAGATCGTTTTGAAATAAAAGCGAAAAATCACAAAAGAAAAAGGAGACCTCTGGTGAGTGAAACTAAACTTCTTCTTCGGTGTTCTTGTTCAGTGTTCTAACCATACTGAGATGCCGAAATATGATCAAAAGCTTTAATAGCTCGTCACTCACTTCCAAACATTTCCCTTCCCATATCTTTCATCGAATTCTTTTGCTTTATGCTTCATGTTGCTTTACGGAACTACCCAGGCACTTTAAGATCGCAAGTCACACCACTTTAACGGAGTTCCCATTATTATTTAAAGATTGAAAAAAATTAGAGGTTCATAGTGAAATCATCGGATCATTGAATTCGTATAAAGTGCCTTCCGTTCCTGCCGTTATATAAGCTCTCTCGTTATTACCGCATTCGTTCGTGTGGTAGCGAATGTGAATGGGCCAGATAAAAATACCATAAATAGTTGAAATGGAAATACCCACACTCAAAGCGTTTGCAATTTTCTATGGTTTGTGAGACTCACATTTCAGCAGAACTGGTATGTGCGTTGCTAGCTTTCAGGTGAACTCTGTTTTGACATTTATGCAGCTCTTGGAAGCTAAATACATTTAGCAGTAGCTCTACTACTATACTGTACTACTACAGTAGAGACTCATAATATTTACCGGTTAGCGTTGAAAAGTGTAATAATACTAGAGGCAAGTTATGTCAGCTGTGCTGGTGTGCGAATAAAAATAAAATAAAACACATATGTAACATTACACAAATTCGGCTATGGAAAGCAGTTTTCTTTTCGTTAGTTAATATGTTATTTTTGTGTTCAATTTAAATATCCGTTAAATTCTCATAATAATAAAATACTAGAAATTCCAATAGGGGGCAACAATATTCGAACTAGTGCTTAAATGTAAATATCTCATTAATTTTGAAGCAATTTTTTTGGCAATTTTAGTTAGTAATATTTTTGTACAATAATGGGGCTGTTGAAAATCTTTGCCTTGATTGCTCATATTCAAATATTACAGATTATTTGTATGTCATTAATAATTTCGTAAATAAAGACATATGGCAACCCTTCTAAATCTTTTGCTTACAAACATTCCAATGGAATGGAAAATGTAGGAAATTCCGACGAACTGGCTTTTTGTATGTACAAATGAGTCTGCGATTATTTAGTATATATTTGATTCCATATGCTTACATTTATATATAGTTTTCCTATATTTATTTTCTGAAAAATTACGGTTGCTAAGATAACTTTGCTTTTATGGTTTAATTTATATTTGGATTATATTGTTCTTTAAATATGCTGACAGTGGTCACTTATTTGGGTATAAGTGACAGAAAAAGCACTGATGTGTTTATCTTTCAAAGAGCTGTGCATTAAGAAATCAACAGTAGAAAACAAAAAAAACAAAAACAAATACAAAAAAAGGTACTTTTCCCAATTCAAGTTGATTTCCACATATGCCAGTTAAGTCACAGTTGCTTAGCCAATAGTGTCGGCCCACCCGCTGAGCAATTAATGCAGTCCATTAATACCGTAGTAATATCATTTCTATGTTATTTGCTAGAGAATGAACACACACAAAGCTTGTTTGTCTAACTCTACGCCAACGAAATCACTCATCTATTATTTATGTATGTTTTGACTTCAATTTGACCGAGACATGCCATCTGCATCATTCATTCATCCAGATGGATTTATTTACATTGCACTGGAATTAAAATCAACATTGCATTTGCTGCGCGAATACAATCAACTGAGAGTAAGCAGTGTTGTTGCTATTGTTGTGATTATGTGTTTACGGAAAGAAAGTTGCAAAGCGAAGAAATGCAAACAAAATGGCAACCGAAAGCGAGCAAAGCAAAAACAACAACAAGAATAACCGTTGACCGTTGAACAGACACAGACACCGGCACAATGCGAGCGGTTATAGCTACAGTAGCAATAACAACAAAATGTAAGCAATAATTTGTAGCTGTTTGCTTATTCACCAGCATTTCTTCTCATTTGTTTTTGTGCTTGTTTTCGCACTGACACAGCGCAAAGTGTTGGCAATTTCCTCAACTCTGCAACTCCACAACCGTTCATCTCTTCTTCCGCTCGCACCCCTCCAAACGTTGTACAACCGGCATGGCTTGGGGTGGCGCTGCTGGCTTGCGCTTTGCTTCTTGCTCCTTGGCACCTCTTGCCGCCCGGGGCGAGGTGTATGAGCAATTTGTCCGAACTTGTCCGCAGGATATTATACTACCGTTGTCGGACACGCAGGGTTCGATTGTTGGCTTTGCTGTGTCCGTTATTTGATTTTGTGCTTTTCGCTTTTTTTGCTTTTCGCTGTTGTTGTAAACCGTTTATCACAAATTTCACCCCCTCTCGATTCATCGAGGCGAATACTAGACTACTAGGCACTGGCACACCGATCACAGAGTTCGTTGTACGCGAAGAGCAGATTTTTCACTTACAATAAGCACATACACACACCCGCACACATATGTAAAAACTCGCTCACTTGCAAGTTGCGTACTGCCAGCGAATGTGATTGAAAATAAGCAAACAAGCGCAGACAAACAACCGGCGGGCATTACACTACGCAAACACGCTGCGCCCACAACTAGTCAACAGCGGTTAAGTGCGGATGATCTGTTTTTCTTAAATTTCATTAGCTCAAAACTCAGCGAATGCACATCGACGGATGTCACTGAGTAAGCGCGTGCATATTGAAGGGCGAAGTCATTGCTGTCTGCTGATTAAATCAGGCATGATTGCCATGTTAGATTTAGCGGAATATTTGCTTAGATCACAAAAATAAACTGTAAAATTTATAAGTGAACAAGGTCTGGTTGATTTCAAGTGAGCAGCTGAAGTTATTTGTGTGTCCGCTGGAACGAATTTTAGTGGCAGCCCTCTTTGATGCCGATACAATTCTACAAATCCCTCAAATTCCCTCTCTAACCGCTATTGCAAACTATAATAATAGGTATAAAACAACAATCAGATAAATTAAAAGGCTTCTAACTGCAAAGGAGGGAGGTTGATTGAAGTTGAGGCAGGGACGCTGCAAAGGAGGAGAGTGTGGTATCAAGAACTGAATAGGGAAAGAGTTGTTTTTATGACAAACAAAAAAATCCGCTTAAATATTTGAGTGCGAAGAGACATAAATACACTTTGAAGGCTAGAGTTTCTGAAGAAACTACAGGAAGATAAATATTAAAAATAGGTACTTGGTAACTGGCGTTCAGAGCATACAAAGTTAGTTAGAGGTAATAAAAAAAGACCATGACAAGCAGTCAATAGTATGAAGAAGCCGATGAAGCTGTATTCCCAATGAATCTCAGAGAGTTAAAAGGCAACGACGTAAGTGTGCCGCTGAGTTACTACTGATGTTTTAAAACAAGGTGGCGACGATTTAATAAAGAGGCACAATGAAAACTAATCAGCAGATAGAATTTTATATGAGGAGGATTAATGGATTGTCACACTCTACGCATTGTCGACTCTATAAACCGAGAATTGAGAGGAACTTCACCCAGAATTTAAGCACTAATGTGCCATCTTTAGCGAAAGCGCACTTTCTCTGGCTTTTATTGATGGTATTCTGCATGAATATATTAATTTTAAATACACTTTCTGTATGTTTTTGAAGTGGAAGCAAATAATTTTCAACTTTAAAAAGGATTTATAATCTAAATATTACTACATTAAGTCACGGGAAATTATAAAACAGTTGCATAATTCTCATCGAAATAAGTCAACATTTTACAACATTTCACTTTTGATGAAGATTATTTATTGTGTCTATATGAAAAATGTAATTAAATACTCCTTCATATAAGAAGTACTAAAAATAAAACAACAACTACAAAGTTATTAACTTTAAATAATTTTATAATTATATCACCAGTACTTTATTAGTCAATATTCACTTTTTTACTTCTACTATTTTATATTTGACATTTTCCAATGGCAATAAATCGGCCATTTAAAAGCCACTTAAATACGAATGTCAAAGGGAGCGTAAAAATAGCAAACAACATTCGTCATTTGCCAAGTGCCAAGGGCATATTAATTGAGGATTAAAATCTCATCCTACATATATATATATATATATGTGTATGTATATATTGACTATAGATTCATGTACATTAAAGCGCATTTATTCATATAATTTCATTCATTTTTCAATTATATATGGATGTACATATACGTGTATATGTGTATACAGGAATATATGAATGCTGAAGATTGATGATGATTCATATAACAGCATAATTCTGCTTATTAAAGGCGCAACGCATAGTTTGCTATTTAACTTAATTCCCTTTAATTTTTAGTGAACAGGCACTAGTGACACTAAGCTGGCCGCGATTAAATGCGTTGTAGATAAAGAGTTGAAAAAATGCGATCCATGAGCAAAAGTGGCGCTTCAACTGTTGACCGTTTTCAATTCAGTTAACAATATAATTTAACTAAATGGACTAAATATACACACATACAAATGCATACATATCAGAATTAAATTTAAACTTTTCTATTTTTTCCATTGCACTTTAGATCAAAATTCATAAATATGTGCAAAGTTATTTTGCTTCAATATTTCAATTAAAAAATTGATATTCAATGCAGAACCATATTTGAGTTTAAGTTAAGAACTACAATTTTCTCCAGCTGGGACACATTATTACTGCCTTATAAACCCCATTTTTCTTTTGAGAAAATTATGATTCCTTCGAAGAGGTACTGAATTTGAAAAATATTCAGGGTTCCGATTTATGCTCTAATAGCTATCATATAGTTTCAAGTTTAAGTTCATAAGCATCAAAGTCAGTGGGTAAAATTTGCTTAAGCAAAATTTTCCAAGTGCTTTCTAAATAATTAGCTCAGTCTAAATTAGTAGCGATTTTATGAGTAAAAACCTGAGTTGCGCATAAGTCTACTATAACAAATATCTACGCCATATTCTTCCTTTCAACCACCTTGTTTATCGTGGATATTGCTCCTCATGACTGTTTATTTGCTCAGCTGTCAACACTTCCATTGATGGTCAATGCAATAGATGCTGTTTGGCTGTTTGGCCTCTGGTTAGCCTGCGGCTATAATAAAATCAGAAAAATATTTATAGAGTGTCAATGGCATTTATTATTTGCATCGAATCTAATACACGCATATGCGTTGCTAACTAATAGAAAATACACTGAATTTGATATTTGCTTTTTGCTTCAATCTCTGCCACACATATATTTACAAATGTATATGAGTTTGTTCAGCCAATCGCTTGCGTTGAGTCTGTGTGTGTATATTCATGGCTTGAGGGGTGAACATATTTTTATTGAAATATGCTAAGCCTATTTGGCCATTGTATAAGTCTATATAAATTATGGCTACTCACATTCACATACATATTTTTCTATTAAAGTGGGCACTCTCTGAAGTGGCGGTTTTGTAAGTTGTAAGTTCTTAAACATCGCTCAAGGGAGATACTAAGTGAAATACTTGTTGATGTATTTACTATATTACTGCCACAGAGTCTAACAATCGAACCTAACTTTAATAAGTGGCTTAAATAACTTTTCTCCGACTCCTTATAATTTGTTAAGCAAATTCCAAATTTTCTTGCAATCAGGAATATTTAACGAACCTGGCAATAAATCTTAGTCACACCTACCTCTATGGGCTAGGTTTTATGTTAATGAACTATGAATGGACAATATATTTGCATTTACTGTCACACATACATTTTTTTGGAAAGCATAGTTTTGTTGCTGGCACAATGTCGTCGTTTGTGGTATATCATACTAACTATATATTAAACACTCATTTTACTCTGCGATTTGTTTATTCCTCCTACTTTTGGCCACAACACTAACCACAGATTTCGCTACTATTAATCAATAATCGAACAATTTACTAAAGCAACAACAATAGTTGAGACACGGCTCGATATTGCCGCAGCACTCATACTAAATAGAGCTAATGCCTAAACTTTTGCCAATATATCACATCATGTTAACATCAGTTAACAGCGTATACACACGTAGTCTCCCACGCACGAAAGCTCGTCTGCAAATAGATTCAGACACCAGTTGTACGAAAGCTACCCAGTAGGGCAACTGGTATGTTTTTTTTAACAATCTCCCTATTGTTTTAAATAGCTTCAATGTCAATCTTAATCTAACTCCCAATCTCAATCTCAACCTCATTCTTAATCACATTCTCCATCTCCATCTCAGTCTCACTCTCAATATCAAAATCAATCTCTAAATCATTACCAATCTCAATCTAACTCTCAGTCTTACTCTCAATCTCAACTTTAATTTCAATTTATTCCAATCTCTAATATCAATCCTAATCTCAATCTCACTCTCAGTTTCAATCCCGTTCTCCATATTATTCTCAATCGCATTTTTAGTTTCAACCCCACTTTCTTTGTCTCATTTCATTGACCGACCGAACTAGATTTTTCCTACAGGGTTGTAAATAAATCTCACAGGCGATTTATAAGTGGGATGAAATGGTCATAAGTGGCTTTGTGATTTCATGGGTGTGCCTATCAGTCAATAAAATGCAAATGTTCGCCTCCTCATTCAGTCGTACAATTACTGAAAGTACACACGATGGAAGCACTTGCGTACAGAGACTGGGGGAAATGCTTACACACATATACATACTGGGTTACTTGTTGGAAACAAAAAATCATATTCCTATTTGGATTGTGCAGAAAGTAATCCAACGATTGTTGAGCGTGAAATCGAATGCTGTCGTTGGCAATGGGAATGGAGAAGGAAGGAGTGCATACCCGGGTACGTAGTGAGGTCTTAGGATACTACCAATTTATAAGCTGCATAGTTTCGGTCGAATATATGCGTATTCGTATTTATTAGTTTGTACTTGTAAGCAGGTATGGGTTAGAAAAGTTTCTGCAAACAAACGTAAGCTTTAAGAAATTTACGGCACCTTTATGTATGTATTATATATACATTGAGAAATATGTTGTTTCGAAATAAATTCAATCCGGAAATAAACTAATATATTCGGCTTAGCTATCAGGTAGAGGCCGTTCTTTCATTAGCCCATCAAAGGTATCTTGTATCTTGAGAATTATTTACCAGAGGCATTTACTTGCTAACAATGGTACCAAGAGTTATTCAGATTGCTGTTGGCCTTAATCAGGGTGCGTGAAAACATTTGCGAAATTAAACTCTCAAGTTTGTGGATACTGATTTCAGCAGAGGAGTGTTTTTAGGCCGAATTTACATGGATCATGAAATGGGAAGTTAGTGATCTTTTTTCCTTCCTTTTGGAAGGTAAGGTCAGAGAAGCATTGAATAACATAGTTGGATAACAAACTTGGGTAAATATTGCACCCCACGCTTTCTAATTGCAATCCAACTATTCAATTGCCCATTTATAAGGTTGGCAGGATCTCGATCTTGTGCGAAAAGATACTACTACTAATAATATAATAATAGATAATACTACCGCTATGTACAACCATATTTTGTGAATCATAACTTTATTGGCAATATTTATAGGCAAAACTAATTATTTTTTCCGCACATTCAGGCAGGCAATCGAGCTTTTGCAAATAAATTCGTACAGCAAACACGCACTGATAAGCGTAATCGCACATGCCAGACGTGTCGTTGTTGTTGTTTCGCACACACACACAACGCCTGTTCGCCCTTCAATCCTTCAAATATCGATGGTAAAAGTATCTCTTTCCAGCAATATAACTCCGTGGGTCGGCGCTGACTTCACAAGCCGGTTGGAGGAGGACAACATTAAACATCATTTAATGTCTTGTTGTTATTGATGTTGTTTTCTTATTATTGCATTTCCTTCACTTTGAGTGCGAGCGTTTGTGACGCTGAGGTAAAGTGGCAGTTTTCGTTCTTATTTGTTTCCCTTGTTTGTTTCCCAAGTATTTTTCCATCTTTTCAATTTGTTTTCTCATTTATGTGTGCTTCCTTATTTCGTCGCCGCCGTCTACGTGAGCGGACTGCACACCCGAACACGATTACTTTCGGCAGTATTTGGTCGCTGCCAAGTGGCACGTCTGTTGCCACATATCCTTTTCTGACATTTATATGACAGCAGCGCCAGCAGCACCAGCAGCACCAGCACACCAGCACACCAGCAATGGCTGTGTGTCAATGTGCTTGCAAGCAACGACGGCCTTCCTTGGCAATCTTCAGGGATACGCTTACTCTTGCTCACATGCAAACGCTTTAGGTGAATTTGTTGAGAAAAAATTAATATCTTTGCAAAAATGTACATATGTCGCTTGTTTGTGGTAAATCTTGAATTTGTGCTGGATTGCCTTTGGCCTGTCTCCCAGCGCCTTAAAAGGCATAAAATTGTTTTCGTGACCGTATCACTGTGATATGGGGGGTAGGATGTGGGTACTTATTTTGGCGTGTTCCTGGTTCTTGAGTAGGTCCGCAAACACATTTTTAGTTTTGTAATCAAGGAGTAGCAGGGTTTGCTCAGGTATATGTGTGTATTTGTTGTCAATCGGGTTGTATCCGTCGGATAATTATAGGCAATATGCTCCTAAATAAATAAGAAATATGTTCGGATCATTGAAACTTGTCAATAAATCAGTTTCTGCCTTACATTCACATAAATACCTATACAAATACAAATGAGTTATTTTTTTTTTTATTTGCGTTTGAGTTATTATTTTTTATTCCCTCCACTCGAAAACCACTCAAAACACTAGTAACATTGAACGTATTGTATTTTCATAGTATAGTGAACTTAGCGTCACAGTATTGGTTAGGCTGAAAACAGTTTGTAAATAACAACAAATTATATTAGCTGTCAGTTTTGCTTCAAAAGTTGGATAATACAACAAAATGTATTTTCGAAAGCAAATAAATTTTATAAAATGGCAAATTTTCTATAAAACTGCAAGACGTATGCTAAGTAGAATATCATTATATTTTCATACTGACTGGCGGAAGACTGGCGGAAGACTGGCTAAAGACGTTGATCTTAACCATTTTTTGTGTCTTATCGCATTATTCTAAGTAAAATATTCTCAAATAACACTGTTTTGCCATTTCACATACTGATTGATATGCTATATATGGGATAATAATAAGCCCAAAAACGGAAACTATAAATAGTAACCCCGTTATATGGACTTTAGGCATGTTTATTATTGATTTGCGTTACTGATCTGATTACATTTTTACAGTTATTTCCATAAATTGTGTCTATGTTATTTTTCTATGAATTCTGAAAAATATTATGTTTACTTAACAAATAATTAATCCCATATATGTACCGAAACCATTAACCGAAAATGCTGGAAAAAAGCAAATAAAGAAACAAAAATTACAGATAATTTGTACAGTATTTTGATATATTTTTATGTCTGGGAAATATTACGGACAAATTAGAAAATATTCTCCGCTTGCTGGCATATATATGAATATGTGATTTCAACAACACTAATGGGCGCGTATGTATGTGTGCGTGTGCGTACACATCATTGCCAGATTGCGTTACTTTAGCACGTGAGGCTTCCTGTTGGCGTGGGCTGTTTAAATATTGGGGTGCGGCTGCCAAATATTTTCTTTGACTTACGCATTTTACGCAGCAGAACACTCGTAAAACACACACACACAAATACACATGCTTATTTATATAACATATGCGCGTGTGATTATTATCAAATTCATATTTGCGTGCTGCAATTGCGAAAATAAGGCTCCCACGCTTCAAATTATACGCCCTTGTTGGCTGTAAGCACACACACACACATATATATATATACACACTATAATTGCACGGTCTGTGTGGGTGTGTGCCCTAGATTTGAAACACCTTGAGCGATATTTAAAAGAGTAACGAATTTCCAGATATTTACTAAATGCTCATTCTTTGCCTAACTTTCGGCATTTTATGCTATTGTTGAATTGCTTTCATTGAGGCTTTGTTTGTGTGTGTGTGTGTGTGACGTATGTGTGAGGAGCTTGTTTGTTGTTTTTCTCGTTAAAATGCGCTCTCGTTATAGCCATTATAAACATTTTATTTATACTTTTTAATTTGCCTGCCACTTTCAGTTCCCGATATTATCGAGTGCGATACACACACACACACGCACACACACACCCAAACGCTTAGTTACATTAGGCTTTGCCCCATTAGGGTATTGTAATTGTAGGCGACGAAGTATTTACATTGCTTTGTCATCGCTTTTGTAGACATGTCAGCGCCTGTATAATATCCGGCACGAAGTCTCTTTAATAACCTGTCACCCCCAAACCCATACACACACACACAACCGTTGAGCAGGCGATAACAGCAAAAACAAGCGGAGTAATTTGTAAGCACTTGCTGCCACTCACTCACACCGCTACACGAAGTTATCTAATGACATTGAGATCGTTGTTGCCGCCTTGCCGACCCACACTCCGCTTTTCGTTCTCCACTCTCCACTCTCCACTCTCCGCTCTTCGCCATCACTGCTTATTCGTTTGCTTATGACACTGAAAGCCTTAATATTGCCGCTAACGAGCTTGTATGTGCGTGTGGGTGTGTGTGGGTGTGTGTGGGTGTGTGTGTGTGGCGATTGTCTGCAGAATTCAGTTTCGGCGCCTGAGGGGCTACTTTGCATTTCGACATTGGTTTCCCTTCGGCAACAACAACTACAACGTCATTAGCAACTTCATCTCCGAGCAGTGCTTATGTGTTGGTGTGCGCTTCGCTGCTGGTGCCTGCCACATTTTCATTACACTTAATTTTTTCCAGATTTCGCTGCTTTAAGCACACTGGGTTCGGCCGATTTTCATTAAAGCCTATTAAAATGAAATTCCAACAGTGCACGCGCGCAAACTTAACTGTCAGCTCGACTGTGAATTATGTTCGGCAACGCACGAACTCACCAAAGCGCGTGGATGCGCGGACATTCGCGCGTGTGTGCGTGTGTGTGTGTGTGTGTGGAGAGCGAAAAAATAATTCAATTTTCGCTGCTTCTTTGAGTGAATTTTAAATAAACCGTTTTATGTGTTGCAAAACTTGTTTCTTTGTAAAGAAGGCATGGTTAACGGGTAGTTTGAGTTATTTAAACGAAAAAAATTTGTAATATATTTTAACGAAGTCGTTTAAGAACCTCCCGGTTTCGCTAAATTCATTTATTTTAAAGTTGTCGAACACTTCGCTTCCTAAAAAATTGTGATAATTGCGAAAGTTCAGTGAAAATTATTTTATGGATATTATATTAAAGATCCTCCCTCAATTTTAATTGAATCAAATAAAGCAAAAAAAAACTAGGGAACCGTCTTGATTTGCTGATTTCATGGGATTACTTTGAAATAAAAGGGAATTTCTTTTGAATCATTATTGCTCAATCGAAGATTAATACCTTTATAAGGTACAATATCACAAATGCTTGTTCTTGTTTGTACTCATACAATACTAAATTTAGCTTTTGTTGACAAATACACAATACAATACAGTTTATAATGTAGGGGTTATGTGGTGCATTGACATAGAAATTCACATAACGGTAGTAGATGAGAATTACCCTTCTCTCTTCACATATCGTAACTTGATCGTTATTATTGAGAGAGAGAGAGAAAGAGAGAAAGTGAGAGTTACGAAATAACATAAAATTTTTACATATATATTTTTTAGTAATCCTCGAAATAATTTTCCTTTTGTCAATTCCTTTCAATTTGTCAATTTAATGGAACCTCGATTATTATTTTAACCACCATCTTGATATATTATTAAAATCATTGGAGCTGAGTTGATTGTGAAATCAAGAGTATTAGCACCAAATGTCAATCAGTACACTGACACTCAGACATTTTTTTATTGCTCTATGGAAAGCACTTTGCTCAACGATTCTCTAAATTCATTGTTTTAAAAGTGTCCTTCTCTTCCACAAATAATGCCAAAAAGCCAAAATTTAATTATTCTAATATTCCCCTCAAATAAACTGGCGGTCTTTCCCGCTCTCACGTACTGGTACGGGCGAGCATATCAGCGCATCTGCTACATTTTCAGCCTTCAGTCTTCAGCAGGGCCGCTTGCAACCGCAGAATGAGTGGAAGGTCTTGACGGACGGAATGAGTGGAAGGAACATGGCAGCAATGGCAGTGACAGGTGGTTACCAATCGCACTCCCGTCGTCTTCAACTGAATTAGATATTTATTTTCGTTTCCACTTAACTGCTGCCTGTGCCGTTCTTGTTATGTTTGTAAATAATACCGATGTACCGATGTCATTAATTTTGTGGCGCTTGGATTTTTGGACATTGCGGAGCACAAAAATAGCTGACTTCTTATTCGATGGGAAATTAAACCACAAATTCAAAACTCTGTTGTCTCATTTGCGTTGTCATAGTATACCTTCAGGATATTCGCAGCTGAGTAATTTAGCTGTGCATGAAAGCCGGGCGGAGGGGTGTGCATGCGCTTCATTGTATAGTTGGCATTAATTATTTAAGAAAATAATGATAGCTAATGTCTTAACGACTGGCTGGTTGCCTTCGCAACAAGATGCCATTAATTTCCGCTCAGCTGTCAAGGTAGAAATTTTGAATGTTATGATGAGATGAGTTTCCAGAAAGGAACGCAACATTTGGCAGACTTTTATTGGTAAATTTATACCAATTATTCGAATTATTAATGATTTTGTGTTTTCTTTGTTACCTTTCTTTCTTCTTTGTTTTATTCGTTTTAGTTTTGAAATTACTTGGTTGCAGTAGTCGACAATGCAGAGAAACTAGGCCTCAAAGGGCCACCAGTTACTTGATTTGAAAGACCTCGAAGACATGCCATCAAAATAGAGATATTCTATGTTGTATGGGAAATGTTCTAAGTAGTTGTTGGGCATCTTAAATTTCCGATGTAATGCGTATCTGCTTTCATTGAAGGCTAGTCTAAAACTGTAGATTTGTTTCTGCTCAAGTTTGTCTGCACGAACATTCACTTCCTGCTCAGAGAAAACTACAGATCAGGGTCGTACCATTAGACGATTTAGAAATAAATAAGCCTTGTTGAAGGCACCTAAAATTTTCGCAGAAGCCTGGGGTGCATAAGTGGAGAGAGAAAATAGTGTTAGGTGATGATCGTGCTGGCTTCATACTGTCTTTCTTTTCGCCCAACTCTCACGCCTCTAAATAAAGCACTAAAAACGGGGAATTAGCGCATATTAAAGCCAACGGCACTCCCTTTGTGCATTGGCATGCTTTGGAAGAATACAAAATCGGTGCGTATTTTTCTCCTAGCAATTGTGGCTTTTTGAGCATTTTTGAAGAATTTTTTTGCTGTGTTTTATTCAAGCTTTACACCAACAGATTTAAAGACATATATAGTCAGTAGCTGAAAGGAAAGCGAGCACTTGCGTATAATCGTAGTTTTGCTGTTTATTTTCGAATTTTCACATTCGATTTCATTGCCTTGTTCTACAATTATTTGCATTTGTTAGCCTCCGCGCAACTGGTTCCAACAGCTGACGGCTAGCTGCAGGAGGGTCGAGCATAGCAGGGCCGAAATTATAGCATCAGCGAGTTGCTGGTTGATTTTGGGCAAGTAGGAGAATGGAGCATGGACTGTACACATGTTCCTCCATTTGACAATTTAAACGGGTTGATGAACTCTGAAGAATATAGGAGCTAGAGTATGGTGGAGCAGCAGAGATACGAAGAGGGGCAGCGGAAGATTAACGCAAAACTAAAGCAGAGGGACTGTACGAATGAAAGGATAATGATTTCATGATGTCGTGAAGGTTGTTGTTTTTCAGCAGTTGTTGCCGCAGCAACAACAAAAACCGAGGCAATGACTGCGTGTTAAGGGAAGCGCCAAACGACAGCTGAGCGCCAGAACATTGCCGGCGCTGGCTAATCAAAGTGCCTGTGCTTGCGCATTTGGCGCTTTGTTGCTGGCTTTTGTTTTGGCGCATAGCCAGCAACGTGTAATTAATCGTCAGGGGATGAGCAGACAAACGCGCTGCAGCCAGAAGATGAAGAAGAGGGGTTGGCTGTGAAGCGGTGGATGCGGTTGGTTAGCCTCGATCAACGCCGCCACCCCAGCGGAGCGCGAATGGCAACAGCTTGCCCACAGCTGGCTCCAACAGGAAGAGCGCCGCATGCTGCATGTTGGGCATGTAAAACCGTTAATTTTGCGTTTAAAGGCTTTTGCGCCACGGAAAGTTTTCGTTGAGTGAAGCGAAATTATTTTAAATTTTAAGCTTTTAAGCGACTCTGTAAGCAGCGTGCACAAGCGTATCACCTCAGACAAGACAAACAAACACACGCATGCTTGGAGATGCCCGAACAGGGAAGAAAGAAGAAATCGTATAAGTGCAAATTTAAAGCTGTAAAGCTCCCGGCTAGCCTTGGGGAGGGGGGCGGTTAGTCGGCTACGGCTTGTGACGATATCCACGAAGGTGCAGCGGGCGCAGTCAGCAGGGAGCGTGTAACACTCTTAGGTAGTGAGTTACAAATTTCAATGCGATAAAAACTTTTTAATGCTTTTACGCGATTTTACTTCACCCACCGCCTGTAGTGGCGCAAAAAGCGCGGCAGCGAAAAAGTGGAAGAATTACTACGAATTACAATGTCAACAATCGGAGCGATAACAATGCCAAAAAGAACTGAAAAGAAAAAGAACTTTACTCACTTGCGCATGTGTATGTGGGAATTTGTGGCATAAATTTTTAGGCAGACAGAGAGCACTGTCTATCATTACATTTGCGCCGTTGTTTTGAAGTGAGCGCTTCAGAAAGGAATGAGACTAGCGATGAATAGTATTGCGAGATGTCTAACATATGTTTTGAGTAAAGAAAAGCAGCCTTGGATATACTTACCTGATACTAGGTGATATGTTCAACGATTGAATCCGATTTTCAGTATCATTTTGACGTTTGGCACATGTAATATAGGCGGACGCAGGTAGACTCCACCTGAATGATATGCTAGAGTGCTGCTGTGTTGTCACATAACATTTTTATTTTGCTTCGCTCCAAATGATGTTGGACTGGTAGTAGGCCTGGTTGTGTTCTGATTTTTATTATTTCAAATTTATTTATTCTCTCATAAAAATTTCCCGCTTTTTTGTTATTTAAAGCGGAATTGTTGCTGTATTTTCCGAGCGCGCTTCATTACTCACATGCGCTTGTATTTCTCTTGACTTTCACCTCACACATGTCTCTTAAAGCTCAAAATAAGGCGTGTTTCTACTCTTGTCGAAGTTGTCATATCTTACAACGCTATTAACACAAACGAATACATATGCACATCCATATGGAGATGGAGACTTCTCAGTATGCGAGTACACTCATCAGCGTATACCCTTAAGCAAATGTACAATATATGCGTGTAATGCGGTAGATAACGCAACATTGTGCGCATTATGGATGATCGTAATGTGCTTTTAATACAGTTACGGATTTTCGGCTACTAAAGCGTTAAGCTGCTACTTTTATAGCTGGCAAGTGTTGACTACTCGCTAGTGTAGTGTACTTTGGTCTCTCGGGTGCAGCAAGGTGATGTTGGAAGTAAACGCCGTTAAAGTCTAAACGAAGTGCGTAAAAAGGTGAGGCTTGGTTCACCTAAGGATTAATTGAGTATTAAAATCGGAATTTAATTAACTGAGCAGGTAAGAACCTTAGTGTGATAGGGATGTGTGTTGAATTACAGTTGGAAGAATAGGGGTAACTGATTAAAGTGGCTGATTATTGAACCATGTGACTAAATTTGATAAAACAAATAAAAAATTCGTGTGCTATGTGGGAACGATGGATCAATGTCATACATTTTTGGCATCACGCTTTATTATTCACGCCAAAAATATGTTGACTTATTTTCATACAAATCTCTCGCATATTGACCAATGTGGGACTCGAGAAATTGTAAATTTCCAACTCATGAGCACTTGGAATAGCCGCTCAAGCTCAAGCTTGTAAATCGTATGCTCTCCGATATATTATATAATGGACAAAGTAACAATTACCAAGCTCATGAGGAAATCTCCAAAGTTCAGCGGTATGCCAATAGCAATTCGCCGCAATTGGGCGCAGACTTCAAATGGCTTAAGTTGCTTGTGCGAACGTGTTGCACTACTTTCAACGTTTCGAAATTGGTTAAGCAGCAGTTAGAAAGTGCGGTTATACAGCTCTTATCCAGGTCACCGCAGCCAGCAATGCAATGTACTCACGGAAAATTGCTGCAAATTGCAAAAGGCAGAGCAACATGAAGCCGTTGAAACAACAACAATTACATGCCTTCTTCGGTTACCAGCAGTTACTGGCACAACAACAACAACGCCCGTCGCCCACATACGTAACAGCAAAGGAATAACAACAGAGCGGACATGCGTGTGCCAACGTCAAGACGAGATGAGCACAAGAAGAGGAAATTATTTTAGATTGCCTCTGGGAAATGATTTCGTGTTCTTACAGCATACCTCACCCATTTCTTGCACCCAACTACAGTTATGCGGCACGTACGTATTATATATCTTCACGAGCATTGCTAACAAATTGTTTTCTAATTTATACAACTTTTCCATGGAATTGCTTGCATTGCGGCTAACATACACACACACACACACACACACACAAATGCACTTGCGCGGGCGTGTGAAGTGCCGTTTCCTTCGTCTGTCTCTTCGTGCCTCGAGTGTGAATTTGGTGTTTGACACAGTCCAGTTAGCTGACGTGTTTCAATTGTGCGAAAATTTCAATGGGAGCAACCAGTTATCATAACCAGAAATGGACATCCATGGTCGCACTTTGATTCAAGGATTGCATTTTGGCACACACCAGTAGAAGAAAGGAGTGATTATTGTTCTTTCTGCAGAACTTTAATTCTAGTAGTGGATAACCTCACAATTTCCTCATTTCTACATTTTCATTTGCCTTCTGAAGTTCCAGTTACTTTTTAAGATTAAAAATTATTAAAAAAAAATTAAATTATTTTCTAAACCAAAAGTACGCATCCACTCACCAACCAGACTTGAGTGTCGCAAGGAAAAGAGCTTCGAATGCGGCAAGCGATATTTAGTCGCTACTACCCTGTGTTCCATATTCCTGGCTTGTGGCACCCATGTAGTAGTGAATATGTGTGGGCTTTAGCGAGTGTCCTCGAATGTACAATAGTTTCCCTGCCATTTGCGTTGGCAACAGTTTTCAGGCTTAAACACCAATTATTGTCGAGCCGGAATGGAAGTGTGTCTCCCACGTGTGTCTCGCCTCCTGGCTGGCGAAGCTCAATGTAACAATGCAAGTGTAGGCACAGGCGGCCCTTTAGGAAATGGAGTAGGAAGGACATTGGAAAAGCGTGACAAAGTTTTTGTAAAAATCAATGAAATCTTCAGTTGCTCGCAAATTAATTCATCAGAAAACTTAGCTCGTGCTTGATACAGACATTTTTAACTGAAGTGGCTGTCATTCTGACCACGTTGGCACTGGTTTAAAGTGACATTTTTAACTCATGGGCATTCATATAGTTTTGCCTTCAGAGCAATTTTCTTGTTGTTATTCAATAAAATAAGCACTTATGTATTAATGCGTAAGTGTGTTAGTGTGTCAATGATTGTTTTCGCTGCGGAAGTAAATTTTAATGAAAGCTGTTGGCTCTCGAAAAGCAAACATTGAGCAGCAGAGGCTCAAGTGCAGCACAGAGGAAGCCAGAGACAGCGTAAGAAGCGAAAGATGGCGACCCGCGAAAGTACACAAGTAGATACAGGAGGCTTCCAAAATGTGCGGAACTTGCAGCTACAACTGTCTTTTATTACGTCAGCCAATGCTGATGCTTATATGCATGCAGTTTCTTGTTGTTCTTGCTCTTCTCCGTGATTACATTTATTATCCTTGCATATAAATTTGTTCATTGCGCACTCGCGTGTTGAAAGTGTCCTTTACCGTTGCAGCAGCTTAACGGACGTGTGTGCATGTAACAGCGCTGCGGCAACGGCTTATAGCAAAAGTTGTGTATGAGAAAAGTGCGCGAATTAAGCCCAAGCTGAGGCAATTAATTAACATTATAGCTATGTGATATTTCGCGACAAGAGTGTGGACGCCCGCAGCACATTACTGCACTTTTTAAAATGAACAGCGAGCATTTTTGCTCAAAAAACATGTGTCTACGTGTGTTCAGAGCGTGTTGGCTTACTATTTTATCGGTTCTTATCAATAAGGCGCACCAAAAAGAATGGACGAAGCTCGTTTCAAAATGCTGCAGAGAGGGCAGGGTGCATTGTTATGAACATTATTCATATGTTTGTTGTTATTATGATCATTATCACAATCATCATTGTCCACGGGTGCAAATATCCAAAAAATCGTTATGGCAAAAGTTTTTGAACTAGCATGCGTTCATGGTGCACGTACGAGAGCGCAATTTGAAAGCCAGCGAATTTTGTTTACGCATAGTTGCGACTGCATGTGGAGCCTTCGGCTGTGCTCACGCACACTCACAGGCGATCTGCTGCGAAACTTGACATGCCAAACTTTAAATTGCTGCTTCGAAATCGTGGAACGCGACTTTTGTGTGGGGTTTTGGGGGGAAGAGTGCACCTAGCTTTATACATATGCTCACACACATACTTACGAATGTATGGAATTATGCAGGAATCAGTGCCGCACACAAGTTGACAACGCGCAAAGTCTTCCACATCCACATCCACATCCACACAGTTGGCCCCAAAGTGTCACAAGTCACCCCTAATTCTATCCCACACCAACCATTCACACTCACACACTCACATGCTCACACACATACATAGGCAATACGTTCATCAGTTGCGCTTGCATGCACGTTCCATGCACGTGCGTGCGTTCGCTTGTGCTTGGCGAAAGTTGTTTCAGATGCAATCTTCGGCATAGTTTTGTGCCCACTTGTTATTCTGCAATTACTCTGTGTGCTGCAGGAGTTGTTTTTTCATGGTTTTTTAGTTGATTTTATGTCGTTTTTTTGTTGTTTTCGGTGCGTCAAACTAGGCAAATGGGTTGTTGTTGAGATGATGATGATGCACCGGCGCTGCCCGTGTATGTGTGTGCGTGGTGTGCGTGTGTGTGGATGCAACATGTTGCAAAGTAGGTCAGCACTAATGAAAAGAAATTATGCGTAAATAATGAAAATATGCTACGAGCAGATAGATGCAAATATGGCTGCAGTTTCTGCATTTTCTCTGCACATATGAATATCTTTTTGCTCGCAACTTTATTGGTGACTCCGCGTTACTTGCAATCGCGGCATCGCGGCTATTGTACACACTTGTAGATACTTTAGCGGAAAATCTGCTGCCAGGTCACTTTGGCATAGACATGTAATACATAAAGGGCTTCGTATATATATGTACATATTATATTTACACATATACGATATCCAAGGTGTCAAACCAAGCCTTATCTCTTTCATGTTGCTACATGAGAGTTTCACGAGAACTATTTTTCTTGTAAGCGGGGGAGTGAGCTTGTCAATCAAGCAAGATAAAGGCTGCTGCGATAAGATTACCTATGGTCTATACATTTTGCCTTTAAATATTTTAATTTGGAATTTAATTTGTTTATTTTCATAAACTTCAAATTTCCTATGTTAATGTTTCATATCGAGAAATGCAAAGTTACTCTTAACAAACGTTGCCACATTGTAGCGTATTTTATGATTATTTATATATTTTTCAATAGCAAACTGATTTGCACATCTATGAACTGCCTGCATGTGTTGGTTTGCAAAGAAATTATAACATTAATTAAACTGGGATTAAAAACCCGATGGATACTCGCTATTAAATCATGAGTCAAATAATGAATTAAAATTTCTTTGTAAGTCCGGGTTTTCCGCATAATTATATAAATCTACTAATTAAAATTTTGATATGTCCTTTATATGGCAGAATTGTTTATGGTTTCCTAATCGATTATTTAAACTTTAGTTCGTTTGTTTTTTAACATTTTTCACATTTTCATTTGCATCTGCTGAGGAAATAAATAACCAATTTCCATTAATTTATTGTTAATTTCAGAAGCACTTTTTCCGATATTCGTTAAATTTTTTGCAAATATCTCATAACTCTGTATACATATATAAAATAACAGCAACTTTTTTGCTAGCATCCCTCCGACGCTAATGATCAGGTTTAATCTTGTTTTGTTCACTGAAGGGACAGAAGAGCAAAAACGTTGCTTATATTTCATTGCAATACAATAACCGTAATTAAATGAAGTCGTAAGTCTTAAAATGCTATATCACAGGTTTACTGCTTTGTAGAGTTGCCAGCTGGTTTTAACAAAAAATTGTTTGAAAATAAAAATAACATTGATAACTTGAAAAATCACTTTATAAAAAGTGAAATGGTTTTTCTTAGAGCTTTCTTTCAAATGCATTTTTGAACGGCGTTGCCAGCCTTGCAAAAGTAATAAATAGATGTTCATGTAAATGAAAGGAATATCAACTGTGATATCAATTGGTTGAAACTATAAAAGTCATGATTTTATAAATGCGTATGTAACATTTAGTACAGTTGTTTTCAAATAAATTTAAAATCATAATTCTCTCAGTTCAGACATACACTCAGCTCCCTCGAATGAAATATTCTAAAATACCTCACGTTGCTTCCTGCAAAGCTCAAAAATATGCATAGAACATCATCGACATCTACATAATCCACATCACGCATCATTTATGTCAACCCAACAGCAATGCATTGGCAACAGAAAACAAAGCACAAATAGTGAATTTGTCTGAGCTCCCGTTAACGAGCTATTTTGTTAATATTTAATGCATTGAAAGTACTTTTAACTCCGAATATGCCAAGTTTCCTCTAAAAGTAAAAATGTAAAATTCAAAACATTTCAACAAAGTTTCGCATAAAGCCTGGCGACAGACCCCAGTTATGGGAATTCATGCAAATTCGCATTTGCGGTAGTATTTGTGTAATGAATACATACATATATATGCTCACCTCTGGACTTCCATTCCCAAGCGCACACATGCAAATATTTTCCGTTCATGCTTTGTATACACAGACATATATATTTATATGTAGTTGTATGCGTTTAGTTAAGTGTCAGATGTGCATATAAATATGTGTATGAGTATGTCTGTACATGCGCTTGTATGAGTGCAAACTAGTTGACGAATTATGTTTCCACTTAAGTTGAAGAATGGTTTTGCGGCAACAACAACAGCCCGCTTATATGCGTGGAAACTTATTTCCTCCAACAGTTGACAACAGTTGCTCGCGCCCTATTTGCATGTGTGTGCATGTGTGTGTATTGTGTGTGTACGTGTGTTGTTTGTGTGACAGTTGCGGCGTGAGCAGCCTAAACATTTGTCTTTCAAAATTGATTATGAGCTGCGAATTTCAAAGTAATCTCTGGCGTTTGTTTAGCGTGTCAAGAAAGTTCCAAACTCGCGGCTGCAACTTTACTTTGGGATTTGCCATTAATTGGGAAAGTTTCCGAGCGTTGACACAAGTCATGTACGGCTGCGAGATTCTGTGAGTTCCGCTCAGCAAACTATTTGCACAAGGCATTAGTAATGTTAGTTCGCGGGGCTTTACGGTGATATTGCGACAGTTTCGGTTTTAATCCCGACGCTAATGCCATGGTCATGTAGTACAGTTGGAGAGAGCAGCTGGCAGCTCAAAGCAACAGTGAATTCGCCAATGAAATTTCGATTGTTGGTCAGGGTCATTGAAGAGAGTTTTTAATGCAAAATTAATCGACTTTTCTGTGATATTTTCTTATAATAGTGTATGCTTGAAAAAGGGGGGCCGGGGAAATCAATTGGTCAGACACCAAATTGTTTCAAAAATGTTCAATACATTCAACGCAAATAATTAATGCAGGTCAAATGTATATCAAAACAGTGAACCTATATCACAAATGAGACACACTTTACCTTAGATTATTACCCCCCCAGGCAGGTATGCAAAGGCATGATGTAATCCAATGTCTGTAGTTGGACTTTAAAGACCTTAAAAAAGACCTAAAGGACCTTAAAAAAAGTTGTATAAATTTCACATGTGTATAAATCACACAGGGAACTTCCGACAGAGGCTGCTACGGATGAAAGTATCAAAGTGATATTGGAATATCGACAAAAAATAACAACAAAATTCAAGATTATAGACACTAGAGCTACTCAGTGGCAATAAACCGTGCGTGGATACATGACACTATTTCACTTCGGGGTCTAATCAGCAAAGACCTGAGTGGACCGAGTGCGATGAACAACATTCAAAGCGTCGAAATACTCAATTGTCGGCAAAGTGACAAGTTGGCAAGTTGTCTTCCACAGTAGACAGTAGTAGTTTGAGTATCTTCCACAGCAACTTTGAAATAGTGTTATCGGAGAAGCGATGAACGAAATCGGGAAATGCAGCCTTGTTTGTAGAAGGACGCAGCGTTGTTGCAAAAACAATGCAAATGAGAAAACGATATTAATTGGACTTGAATCGCATCCACATCCAACATATTCTCCAGATCTGACCCGCAGTGATTTTTTTCTGTTCGCAGGCCTCAATAGTACGAGCGTTGGATCGACTGAGGCCTGCTTTGGAGCCGATATATCTTTCACTACAAAAATGTTGTCAAAACGTTGAAATATTTGAATAATAAAAAACTAATAATAAAATGCTGAATATCAAATATTTTTCAGTTTTTGTTTCTTTATGACCTTATATTTATGGATATCCAATAATTGTAATAGTTTCTTTAAACTCTTTATGATTATTACAAGCACTGTTTTCAATAATTACTTAGAAAGCATTCCAAAATTCTACTCGATATTTATTCCATTTCTATTTATATGCCATAAGACACGGTGGTTTTTCCTTCATTCTCTAACCTCTCTGTCGCTAGTCTCTTTAGCCCATAATCAGCATGAATACTATAATGCTAAGCCCATAAAAAATAGTAGAACCACTCTTGTTAATCTTGTCCTTTTTTGTGGCTAAAATTGCAAAGTGCTTTCTAATCGTTTTATTCAGCATATTAGCGATTTCTACGCCCAAAAATATAATATACGCAAAAAATTAAAATTGTTTTAAAACCAAACAAAAACTACTAACAAATTACTCTAGATTCTGAGAACATCCATACTCAAATTAATTACGCACATACCACACAAGCGTCTGATATTGCGCTAAATAGACGCCACGGCAAATCAATCATTTGGGCCCGTAACCACACCCGAGGCCGACAGCGGAGGCACGTAAGCCATTGCAATTTAATGATTTGTGGATACTTTGCTTCACACAAGCTCCCATTTGATATGATAAAGCAACGGCGCAGTTTTGTGCTTTATCTGCTCTCTCAGTTGAGCAACAATATTGAGGCTGTGGCTTGCCTTGTCTACTTGGAGGGCTGTGTGGGTTGCCGCGGCAGCATATGGAGCACTTCATATTATTTACATAAATGCGAGGAGCGATACAAAGCGGTTGTCAAACGGATGAGCAAATAAAGCCTCAACAGAAGCGATGGGAAAGTATAATAAAATGCACGAAAAATGAACACAAAGGGCAATGAGGGCTACAGGCAAGAATGGGAGGGCAAGGGAGTTTGCAGCGTCTGAATGTTTGCACAAACAAAAGGAGCTTCCATTTGAATTTGTCACTGTCATATCAACATCTTGGCACTGCCATGCAATTAAAATTAATTTCGTTTACACAATACCCAATACCCACACTGTCGCACTCACACCAACAAAAGTATTCGTAGCGGCATGCATGTAGCAAACACATAAGTGTTTGTGTGTGTGTGTGTGTGTGTGCTTGAGTGTTAATAACAATAATACACACTGCCTTTCGCCTAGGAGCCCTATTACGATTGCCAACAACAATGTCAAGCCTGCTAAGTGATTGCCGACTATGCCTAGAGGCGCTCACAAGAGGAAATCACAAAGCGACTAACTCGCATACGCAAACATACACAAACATATTGTACATACGTACTGACACAACCTGTGACTCGGCATTAAAGGCGGCCAACTAGTGTTGGTCGACGGGCGGCGGTCCGCGTTTGGTAAATTGGTGAGCATTACTATGGCAAACACCTCTCCGTGTGGCTAGATGAATCATTTGAGGGCTTCGCTGGTGTGATAATTTCATTCACACAACAAGCTGGCCACTAATAAGCAAATAAACTCAGCAAACAGAGCGCGTGGCGTGGGCGCTTTGACTGCCAGGACATCTCAACAAAACTTCGGTTATGTTGATCATATTTAATATACTAAGTGTGCGACTGAGACCTGCGGCTTGAGGGAAGTGAGTTGGCGTGCGGCGTATTGAGCAAGGGTTCGCTTGGCATTGTTCCCGATTTCCGGTATGTAGGTGATTTAAAAACCTCACGAACTTTTTGAGTACGGGGCATAAATTGTAACTACAAAACCTTGTAATTCGCTCGAAAACTGTGTGTAATATTCATAAGCATGAGAACTGACATATGTGGTGAAATGTATGGACATATACTCGTACACCGAAAGATACACGCATATAAATGGTCAACTCAATGGGAGAAGAGTCCAGACGCTCTACTAAGGTGAGCAGCGAACAGGTTTTCTTTAACAAATGTGCAGCTAACAGAAGAAGTATCATCTGCCAAAAAATGTAAGCTGTTTCTTATGAACTTAACCTCTAAAAATATGTATAGCGGGATACTGGTTTACTAGTTTCTATCCAAACTTCTATAAAGAATGTTCACAACTTTTTGTTGGGTACTTCAATGATATTGCCACATGAACAAACTAAATTCATAGATAAATAACTACAATGCAAATATCGATTTAAACAATTGCAAATACTATATTTGGATACTTTGGGGTAGGGTTGCCAGCTGTTTAAAATATGATGCGAAATTTCGCGATGTGGGCACCAAATTACACATGGAGAAAAACATATTTTAGAAAGGTTGCCACCTAACATCAATTTTTAATTAATAAAATAAATGAAATATTCAAATCAAGCTATGCAGGAATAAGCAAAATTTCCGGGTATTTGTGAGAAGTTTTATTCAAAAAAATTTATAAATAAAATTCAATATTGCGATATTGGTATCAGATGAAAGGCATTTCGGAAATCTTTGTACTTCGTAGCATTATTGAGTATGATCGATACCGATCTGAGGGGTTAAAGCTGAAGACACTCAAATTGAATGGAATAGCACAAGACCAGCGTATAATTATATAAAAGGTTTGCCTTGCTCCAAAGCGGAAAATTTAATCGAATAACAATTGTTTGCGAAGGAGCCAATAAAATTTTAGGTAACTCACGTGAATTTTTACACTACTTGGTGTAAAGGATATGGCTTGTGTAGATTTACCAATAGTTTTATATGGTTAATACCTTAAAGATGCGCATGATATTATTTTTCGTAATGGCGGGACAGTATGAGAGTTTAGCGAGCTGTTTCCCAAAATTGGAAGGGTCTCCCTAATGCCAGACTTACATGTCACATTTCTGCTGACGTAACTGACAAACTTGCTTCATTTATGAGTAAGCATACGCATCGATGTTAATTATGTTGCATGCGCGCGAAAACTAGGTCATCACTAACCGCCAATAAAGAGAACCAAAAAGAATAATCCAAATGTGTACTCACTCACTTGTTCGTATACTCGAACTGCGTATGTGTGCGTTTCAGAATATTTTTAGCCAAGGCTGGGTGCGCACACCCACATCACGAGCCTCACGTGGCTCCTTTGAGCATGCAATAACGGTTTTCTGTGGCATTCGTATAATTAACTTTAATTTGTTTTACTGCGTTTATTTTATTTATTTTGCTATTTGCACAGTTGTTCCCGTTTTCGCTCGCTTTCCTTTATGCAAAAAATTTCCTCGGCTACGTAAGTGGTGTTATTTACCTTACACAGTTATACAACAGTTTCATATACTTACTTTGTGTATGTGATTGCCGTTTGCACCTGTACTTGTGTATTCAAATATGTTAGCTGGAAGAGAAATTTCGTCTGAAACAAACATCTGAACAATTAATTATAGACATAAGGAGATTAATACCATATTGACGTTTGTTTTAATTTCAAGGAAACATTTAGTTTCGCTTTTGTTTCCTAAAACATCGAACAGAAAATATATGGGTAAATCTATATTTTCCTCATTTCGCTTTGAATATTTTCATGGAATAGTTTGGTGAATGGAAAAGTAATTATTAAGGAAATTAGAAAAGTCTTTTTTGGAAGAGCTGAGGACCCTTCAGAGAGCGGAAGTGGTTTTCGGGAATCAACTGAAAAAACCAAAAAAAATATATATTTTCACAAATAATTCTTGCAATTTTCGTCAGTTTTAATGACCGCTTTTTTACTGGTTGTACAGGATTGTTTCTTATTTCGGACTTTCTCTGAGATGTAAACCAAACAATGCTCTTACTTAAGTATCCAAGTTCAATATAATGATAATAATATATCACTCGAACTCGAAATATCGAATTATATTTTAGTATGCAGTATTCCGAAAAAGTTTGAAAATCATATTCGATATAGTTTGGTGCATTGGCATTATATATTCAAGCTTAAAAGTCCGAGACCACAGTACATTACAACTTTATTTATTGTTTAAAAATGTAAAAATGTTTAGACTCTTATGGAGGGTTGGAAGAAAGAATCCCAATAAGGGTAACTATCTTTATAATACTTAAATCACATATGTAATGCAATATGCGGAGACTCTTGACGTCGTTTGCTGTACACGTTTGACCGATTATTGTGTCGAATTTATTCAAGAGACCCAAACAATTTTTATTCAATGCTTGGAATATTCTCAAATTCAGTTGGGATACATTTTTCGTACAGGTTAAAAATTATACAACGTAATTTAACTCATTATATTATATAAATATAAATATACATATATATATATATATATATATATAGTCGTACTCCATCCTCATAATGACAATAGAAATATACCGAATGTGGAGCATAAGTGGTTTTCTGGTCAATTTGCGTCAGATTGGTCGAAAATTACTGCCACACACAAGTGAAATTGTATTAGAAGGTATCTCAGTAGAAATGTGCAAAATCGAGCATTTCACTGACGGAAGTGCAAAATATATTATGCTCGGCAAATAAAGTACAAGGTTTAATATGTGCTTTAATATGTATAGCTTAACGGTCACTCATGCCTTTACTTGCACTGTACTCGTAAAAGGTTAAGATGATATTAAGACTCGCATACTTGACACAGGCCCCAGACACTTTCGTAATTAACCAGCTGCCACGACAGGGCATTACTCCGCTATGTATACACAAGTGTATATATATACTACATATATGCTGTGTAGATAGTTGGTTTGGTTGTTGCCCACGTTCGATACTTTTGCCACTCCCATGGAGAATAGCTGACATTGCTGCTTCGTCAAAAGTCAACATTTGCCATTTTCCTTTGAGCTTGGGCTTATAAGTGCGCTCATGTAAAAGCCGTTATACATGTGTTTTGTAAGTGCAAGTATCTGCAGGTGTTTCGTTGTCCGTGTGTTATATTGGCTAATAAGTGTGCAATATTTAATTTGCGTCATCAGCATAAAATATTACTCTCTTGACTGCGGCGAATAACATACAACATTATTTTTAATATAATACTCAAATGTAAAAGTATTAGTACTAGTATCAAAACGAATATGCGTTAGCTTAAGTGGATGTTTATGAATCCATTTGCCTTAGAGATGCCTTACAGATGAGCAAGAGTACCTTCATGGCTGTTTAGGTAATAAAGAGGGATTCTTTAGGTTTCTCGAAGTTAGAAACCCAGTACTGCTAATGTGAAAGAAATCTTAGATTTGTTTTGTGACTACTTATTGCTATGAATGGGTGTGTACTTCATTGCGGATATCTATTAAAAAAAACAACAGATTTCATTGAAATGTACAAATGTACTTTTTATATTTCCAGGTAAGAAATATTCGCTCTTTGAGTCTGAAAATGCGAGTATGCAATCAACTGCCGCCAAAAATCTTGATTTTGAAGTAAGTAACTGTAAATGTAAATACAATTCTTATCTCTTGAACTCAGCTTGCTCTATCTTGCTCACAACCAATTGACTCCACCAAGTTGGTAGCCTTTCGCTCATGGTATTAATTACAGTAATTTCGTCTTTATTTATTTTCATGGTGCTCAGAATTTTTTTTTTGCGGTTTGTTAGTTTGGAAATTACTTTGTTCAAAAAAGATATACGCCTCTTACCAAATCTTTTTCCGGCCGCATACGAAAGCATAGAATATAAATCAAAGCAAACAAGTATTGAGGTAATGATCATATTTATAAATATAATATATAAATGGCTTGTGTATGTGATGTTCCTAGACCTCTTCACAAATGGTCAAAAACTGTAAATATTTGTCCGCAAACCGAAATAATATGAAACCCAAAAGACTTTTATTATATGGAAGGGGGCTAGCCCCAGGAGGCAAAGGGAGAGAGGATTCCATGAATAACTGGGCTCAGCAAATATACAGTGGCTGTCTAAAAACCCATTCTCAGTCTCTATGGCTATTAAAAACTCATTTTCTATTAATATTTCCGAAATGGAATGCAAACAGGACTTAATATGTGGCTTTCAAACCACATAGCCATGCATGCGCACTTGCATACATACGGATTAGATACATGTATTTGAGCATAAACAATAGTATACGCACACCTCGTCGGCATCGTGTATAGCCAAGAAGAGTGGAAAGAGAGCAAAACGTTGGGAATCAATGTGTGTGCCGCAAGTAATAGTGTGCAAATAGTTTGCTTGGCCGCCGCAATGCAGTCAGTGCCCAAAACGTATGCAATTTATATATGACCAATGTGTGTAAATATATGTGTATACTCTTCAGCCAAATTAGATGGCCGGAGGTGGGCTGGAGGCATTAGAATACAAATAGTTTTCAATTTAAAAGGTTATTAGGGAATATTTATAAGATAGTTTGTAAAGAATAAGCTTAGGACATATTTTAATTTCAGCTATTCTTAAAGCACTAAGCATTTATGGAATAGGGGAGCACGATAATTTATTTTGACGTCAAAAGGGTTCCAATATCTGATAGCAAAGAATTCAAAATATTACTTTTTTATCAGGTGATCTAATATATATTTGCATAGAGAGAAGACTCTGCGTCTTATCACTGACTTTAAAACACAAAAACTAGTGTCTTTACAGACTAGAAAAGGCATATTGCCTAAAACTCTTACGTCCTGTCTTACTAAAATTTTGTCGATGACGACTGAACAAAAATGAAAACAATGAGAACACTGGAAACGCCAAAGAAAACCAAAGTTAAAGAAAACGAAACTTCCTTGTGTGGATTTACAGACATTACCATAGGTCCAAGAGAGGAACTCTTAAGTAAAAAATTCTTTACGAACTTTTGCTACACTCAATGCCAATTTTTCTGAAATTTTTATTATGAAAAATTATTTTTGTCTCACCTCTACATATACTTTGTAAGAAAACTATTAGTTTAGCTACTTCTCTCTAACTTTTCTATGTCATAGGCTGGTGCTTAGCACATTTGATCACATATGTACGCACATGTATATAATTCTGTGCGAAAAGCAGCTAGTGTGCAGAGACTGCACTAAAGCAATGCCATGAGTCTCGTGTCATAAATTTGAAATGTCTTACTCAGATTGCGTAATAATTAAACTTTTATCACCAATTTAAGTTGAATGAATACCAAATATAGTCATATAAACTAGAGAACGAAATCGCAGCGGCAATGTGACTATTATAGGCGTTCTCGTGACCCTGTAGGGCGCAGCGGGACGCAAAGCGCAAATATGTGCATGAGTGTATACATGTAAGTTAGGTGAAATCGCTGAATCGCTGAACAAAAGATGAAAAAGAAAACAATAGTAATGATGAAAGACAAAATAAGCAAAGTGATTATATGCTTAGTTTCATAAAATAATTCTCCCTTATGGTTTTTGTTATTTGTCGCAATTAGAATTTATCAATTAGAAGAAAAGCTTCAAGCACTACATCAAATATAAACAAAGTTCGTGTGAGATTCGAGGACGTAGAAAAAGAAGGGAAAAATCGAAAAAGCCTGGCGGTGTTTTTGCGTCGTACATAAGCTGTATACTGGGCGTATACGTAACTTATTTTACAATGTAATAAAAATCTCATTAAGCAACGACTAGAAAGAATGGAGGCCGTCATAGGCGCTCTGATAGCAGTATTCATCAGTCTAATGATTTGGCAGCTATATAAAGGGCCTAAACATGCGTGTTTTGCCTATTTTTATGCCACTCCGCTGGCTGTCAAACTCTCGCCTCCTCTCTCTCTATCTGTCTATCTCTCTTTCTCTCTCTTGCCACATCACAGCCAACTGCTCAAGTGACATTAAAGCATTCACTTTGCTGACTCGTAACTTTGTTATATGCTTCACTGTAATTCTTCCGCCTCGTCTTATTTTTCATCGCTAATATTGTTGGTGTGGTCTTAACGACTCTTCTAGTTGTTCCTTTTGATTGCATTTTAATGCTTTTGTTTTGCATTTTTATTGTATTGCTGTATTCCCCATGGCCGCGGTGGTAACGCCAAGCACGTACGCTTTCCTTTTGTTGAGCTGAAATAATATTTTCATGGCTATGTAAATGTATTAATGCAGCGAATTCGTATGCATGTGTGCGTGAGTGGAAAGAAAATTCTTGATATGCGAGAAAATGTAAATAGACAACAAAAACATTTCCGTAGAATTGGCTGGGAATGTACCGGAAAATACCGTTGTATGAACATTTTGTTTTAACATCAACATATGTAATTGTGTGTATATGTGTATATAGTGTTTGTCACGCAAGTGTTGCAAAGTGGTTGGAGAATACACCAGCGCAACGAAATAATTTTGGAAGTATCTTTCAAGTAGAAATAATTTAGTTCTGGAGTCTTCGCTTACATCCCTTACATTTTCACATGAGATCTTTCCAACACGTGAGTCGACTATCGGACGCTCTTCTTGCTAAGCAGCATTTTGGTCCCTCGCTTCTCTACACAACGAATACATCTACTTCCCCACCACACTTAGTATATTAAGTGATATCGCATTAATTATAAAATTATTGGATTATAGTGTTATGGCGGAATTTCTTAGCTTCTGTGTACCAAACCGCAAAAGCTTTACTGCCATTTACCGTTAGCATCAGTCAATCTATTTCTGAATTTCTGCAAGCAACCACACTGATGTAAGTGGTCTTACACAAAGCGCAAGCAGCCGCAGCCGCAGCCGCAGCATACTTTTCACAAATATTGACTTTGGCCCATTGACCGGAATTCGTTTCTGGAAATTCAATAAAATTACTGCGTATTGGCGAAATGGGCCGCTGACAAGCAGCAACGCTGTTATACGCCTCTGTTGGCCCTCAGATTTATACAGCGCTAAATTGTAGTAGAATACACGCACACACACACACACACACACACACTACATATACATGGATATGGTCGTGGTGCTGTATGCTGCGTGTCGGATGAAGTGCCTCCTATCCATTCAATGGCGAGGTTCAAGGCCATCGGCGTTCGATACATTCTGTTTAGACAGGCGGTTCGAAAGTTTTTAAAATTTCCCATGTACCGTCGACAGCTGCTTTAAATATTTATTAATTTTCCGTTCTGGTCTGCTGGCAATGCGAATTTGTTTGCTAGTTGAGATGCGTCCGCCATGACTTTATGTTTATATGTTTGCCTCGTTTAAATTTAGAAATGTGGCAGACAACTTTAATGCCTAGAAATTGTGCGTGTGTATATCTCAATAATTAGAAAGTCTTGAAAAGTTGTCCAAAGTTTTGGACTCTTTGCATGAATTAAATCTACATTTTGCTAACTCCCCTTAGTTGATTTTGGTAATTTTACAACCAGGCATCTACTATCAAGCTCATTTCTATGTGTATCTATTGTTTTGAGAAAAAAAAATGTTGGGCTAATTTAGGCACATTTTTATATCTTCCACCAGGTAATTTTTCTACCTTTTTTCTAATTGCTTCAGTGGCTACAACGGTTGGTCTCTGTCTCCTCCACTCGTTATGAATGAAAGCTAACGGTGCGCATTGCATATTTTTTTTTCAGTGCAATTTATTTTTCCTTCAGCCACAAATGACTTGTAAGCTCCGCTCTCTGCCTAAACACACACCCTCAGCGCCACTGCCGCCTCGGTAAATTCGCCATTTTTCTGCTACGTGTATTTTTCTGCCTCGTCGCCGTTATGTAACTGTATGTAACTGTGTGTTGTCGGTGTATTGCATTGCCTAGGCGAGTCTAATTGCGTTATCTGTGAACAAGGTTGTTGTCGACTTGTCCACGGGCAGATAATTTCCCCGTCATTTTATGCTCTCAAACGAGAAGTGAGCCCAAATTGTATGTTCATGTTGTTAGTTCTTCTCTTTTCAGGCGCTCGCACAAGTTATTAGCTTGCAATTTAATTCAGTTTACTGTAAGATTGCCACATCTTGAAGTTGCACGAATTTGTCTGCCGAGTTAATAACTCCAACCGCTGAAGATTGCGGTATATTGAGGCAAGTGGTTGGAGTGTTGCCACTCGAGTAGCTTAAGTTATAACAGTCTAAGTGCTCGCAGCTGGAAAATATTTCTGCATTATGTAAATAATATGTAGTGGTGTACTAAAATTATTATTTTTTATTTCAATCAATGCTTTTTATTAGATGTTTGGTTTTGGAGGGCTGGGGGGGAATT
This sequence comes from Bactrocera minax, assembly GCA_021498325.1. Taxonomy (NCBI): domain Eukaryota; kingdom Metazoa; phylum Arthropoda; class Insecta; order Diptera; family Tephritidae; genus Bactrocera; species Bactrocera minax. Next base: position 77,277 of record JAKEEE010000067.1, on the reverse strand, counting down.
AATTTTTTCAAATAAATGACTAATTGGGAAGAACATATATAGGGAAGAGTTAAAATGTGTTAAACAATCTTTATTCCACTCTAATACTATTTTTATATTCGGGTACAACCGAAGAGTCCGTGTAATCCCAGACATATATTTTCCAGTCGACCAAGCATACGGAAACTAATACATATTGTATATGGAGGTTAGGAATGGGCATGAACCGACTTCATATATTTCTGGTTCCATGTCACATAGTTCTGACCTAGCTGTATTAGAATGTCTTCGATGCTGATATCCAACTGATATCTGGCGAGTAAAATTGACGGCAGGAAGGTATTCGCTGTACTGGGTAATTTGTAACGCCGATGCAAAAGCGACTTAAAAGAAACGTTTTGCATGTTAGGGATACTTTACACATAACGAAACAGGCTTTATTTGGGTGCTTTTGTTGATGTGTGAAAGAGAGAGGCTGATTTTGGTAGTCAACCAGAGGTTAAACTAGTTCCACAAATCACCTACACACTTAATGAGCGATGCAAAACTTTTGAAAGAATAATCCGCCCAAAAGCATTTAATCGGCTTGGAAAACTTTCTTCAGGGATTCCATCGAATTAACTGAAAAGAATAATCCTATTAATTTCTTGCAGCTGGTGAATTTAGTAATTAAATAAAAGCTTTAATGTACAAGAATAATCAATTTGTTCACCATTGCATTAAAACTGACCTGAATTAGTTTTGGATTTGGAGCTCTGCTAGTGCGAGCTCAACAGCAGCTCTTGTATTCACTGCAACATTTAAGCTCTTTCTAAATGGATTTTTGAGCTTGTAAAGTACAGAAAAATAACTAAGTGAAGCTCTGGGCGAATGGTACTTGTTTTCTAAAGCTCTTTTTAAATTAGTTAAATTTTTTAAACGAATTTTCCATTACACTGGTAGTAGCCAGACGCCACTGAACTTCCTAGCTAAGCGCCCACTACATTTTACGAATACTCTGGTGCATCATCTGCGAAGCGGAAGGAGAATTATGTGCTATTAAGTCGAGAGAAAACTGGACTGCAATGATTAAATGAAGCGCAAATGTACCGTAATCAAGGCCACGGCTACTCTGGTTACCCGCAAAGCTGCTTCTGCTGAGCGTAAATTAATGGTGGGGTGTGTATTTCGGTAGATTCTTCTATGTCTGTCACTAATGGTCATTAGAGAGTGTGAACATGCCCTTAACTGCGCTCGAGGTGCAAAGTAATAAACTTTTCCATAATGTGTGGCAGGAAAGATGAAAAATTCCCTGCAAGACAATTGACGGAGACGTTGTCACTTTCAGTCCAGCAAAACAAGCTCGAGCCCAGATTTAATGCAAATGCCTATTATTTAAAGCTACACACATTTCGTTTTAGAGAGTTATGATGCCGTTAAAATACCGCTGATAAATACCGTTAGACGCGCCTGATGCTCGTCACTTAATTACACCACACAGCTATTATTTAGGCCACTGAACCGGCTGTAGTCAGCGAAATAAAAGAAAAGTGGAAAGGAAGCAGCACTCCCATCAGCAGAATGACAATATCACTTATACGCCGTGCAGCTGGCGGAGTGTGTTTGCTCAATCGCAAACGCAAACGCAAAGTCAGTCAACTTTTAGGTGCACACACCGACTCGTTTATGTACTAGTCAGCTTGGCTGCGTTGTCACTCTCAAATCCTCGCAAGCGCTATCAAAGACCCCATAAGTCATTACTTAACTAGGATTTTCACGCTCATCCCTTGTAAAGCTTCACGCAGACAAAATTTCTAATAAGTTTGGTTTAAGCTTAAGTGTGCAGGCGAACAAGTGCGCTTACCCACTGTATGTACATGTGTGTGTACACGTGTGTGTGACAGCGTACAATGTGTGTGGACTTCGTCTGCTCGCGTCCTAGATTGTCGCAGGCGCACGCTCACATGCGCCCAAATGTATTTAGGTTTATGTGAGTTGCTCATCTAAATGGATGCAGCGCGCATGTATGGTTTTTTTTCTTTTTTTTGTTGTAAACATGGTTCATTTGTGGTGGCTCACAAAAAGTAGTTTCAAATGTGTCAACATGCATAACTGCTAAATACTTTCATCTGTTCAACCATTCTGCATGTTTTCTCTCCCCACACTTCCGACTTCACAGTGTGTGCTGCTTCGTGATTGTTCGTTGGCGGGCGCCCACCGTCCTTGTAAGGAACCCATCGAGGCGTCAAACGACGCCTGTTATGCCCCAGCGGGAGCAAAAGTTATGAATTATGGTGAGCACTTCGAAATGAGTTGTTGTGAGCTGTTGAGCGGGCTTTAATGCATTTCTCATTCAAAGGGGGGTAATAGAGCAAACAAGCAATCAATTCGGATATTAGCTTTTTTGAAAATTAGGTGTTACATTAAACATATTTTCCACAAAAAACAAACAGATAAAAATAAATAAAAATATTGGAGATAAATTGAAAATAAGTGCCGGCATTAGAAAGTCCTTTAAGACTAAGGTAGATAAAAAATGTGAAACAAACAAGTTGGTTCAACGATTATTGAATAAATTCTTATTTCATCAAGGAGAAATTTAGTCTTCTCATATCACGCGGGTCTTCCAGCTATGATCTCTAAATGGGAACTTTCCAACTTTCCTACAAGAAGGAAGAAAATGCCGGATGCGCGCGTATTCAGCACATAAACCTAGCGCTGCGATTTCAGGTTATGGTTGCCCGGATTACTAGGCAAATTAGTGAAACAAAGCGGAGTAAATGTTTAAATAGTTCGTAACAATGTCGGCTTAAATGTGAAGCAAGAGATTACAGCAAGTAAAAACGAGCAAAAACGAGAGGCGGTTGGCGAAACTGTGAATGACATGGCTGTTGTGGAATTGCTGTCGATGGCGGTACTTGGTTGCGGTAACGGTAATTTTCGACAATAATAACTATGCTTACTGCCGCTTGGCTGCCTGCCATGGTAAATGATGTGTAAAATTATGCAAAGCATAATTTGCCACTTCTATTGGCAGGTAAAGTTATGAACGAAGGATATGAAGGAATGGAAAATGGAGGAAGGATATTTATCTAGTTAGTGAAAAGTTGGCGGAGTTCCCTACATAACTGCAATCTCTTGTCAATTCTCGTGCAGCCTTTTTACAGACACTCCAACACAATTTAACCATATTCGTCGTCTTCTTCTAGACCCAACAGCCGCACAATAGGCAGTCGCAAATAATCAAAATTCATTAACATAAGGAACAATTGATTTTTATGAAGACAGCAGCCAAAAGTTTTGTACTTCTTTAAAAAGGATTTGGGGAAATAAAACACAGTCCAGTAAATATATATATGTGGGAGTTTGGGGCTTACATACCGAATGACAATAAAGCTACCTAAGAGCTGGTAATGCCATTTGGAAGTAAATTTCTAGAAATGTTTTCTTGGTAGTAGTTCATAATAAGCTAAGTATAGGGACTATTCAAAAACCAAATTTAATTTATTTCTTTAATTTTAATTTCCGTCAAAATCAGAATGAGCACAATAGAGCCATCAAAGTCCTACTTCAAGCCCAATTCCACGTGTTGTATGCACACATACACACACACATATAATATCTATGGTTCAATCCACTATGAGTAAATTAATAAATTAAAATTGTTTGCCCCTGTCGCCTCTCTGAGCTGCCATATTCTGTAAGCTCTTTGCAAGGGGTTTTTTCTATTCGGTTTTTGCTTTCAGGTCAATTTCGGAGAAACGTTAATTTCATGTTTTAGGAGCCACTTGAGTTATTCAAATTTCGCCATTGACCTCATAAATCTCCAAACGTTTCTTAATAGAGGGGTAGAAGAATTTCAAATTGTATTGTGCTGCTCTGTATTCTGCCCAGGCCACAAGTGGTTTATTGAGGATTTTTACTTCTTCGAAATTATTAATTGATCAAGCTCCAACGCATTTAGTATATATGCCAATCGACGAGTTCTCCAAAGAGGCCTAAGTATATTTCTCTATTTTGATATGAATTTGAATTTCATATAATCCTGCGTGAACCGCGTTCTTCAATGTATTCAGTGTGTATGTGTGTGTGTGTGTGTGTGTGTGTGTGTGTGTGTGAGTGTTTCGAGTATGTTTCAACAATTGTGAAATAATTGCTGCAGTAGCATACATTTTCTTTGGCCAAAATGTAATTGTGAGACTTTGACAGCATTCGAGAACAGGCTCTTCTATGAACAGGCACACATCTATACATACAGGAATATATATATATATAAGTGAATGTTTGTGTGCATGACCACTTATGCATGAGCAGGCAGCTGCGGTTGTGGCAATAGGAAAAGCGGCAGACAATTGAAAATTGGAAAAGTGCTTAATTGGATTTTCATCAAATTTTCATTTTAAATTGAATTTCGCTGGAAATATCTTGGAGTAGAGTGTGCTGAATATTATGAAATAAACACAAACTCAAGTGACTAATAATCTTTCATGAAATTTTGTCTCTCTCTCTCTGTCATGTCTTCTATACAGCATTTTTTAGAGCGATAGAAAACAGGCGAAATCCGAACCATATCATCGCTCTAGCCACCGAACTCGACTTAATGGGAGTGGAATCACTCCTGGTCTTATCTAAGGTACGAGCTTGCCGACGCTTAATCTGTTCAGATTATATCAGTTTAGTCATAACTCAAGTTGACACAATGACACTCATGTTCACCTAGAACTTGAGCCAGGTAAAAGTCAGGTAAAAGGCCCCTTGTCCTCGATTTGTTCATGTACAGATATCTGGAATCAATCTGTGTCTCCATTGCAAGCAGTTTGACATCACTATTGACACTCTGTGGGGTTCCTGATACCTCCGTCAGCCTTTCTAGTGCTTGTGACAAATTCTAATACTTGGACAAAGTCGAAATTTTCTCTAATTTCAATTTAATAAGGGTAGAGAAGGAGTGGCATTTGACACCTTCATCAGTTTCGAATGCAAGTGTTCTTATTTGGAAATAGCTAAATGAGGAGCGGCCGTATCACAATGACTTTTGATTGTCAGCTTTTTCTGCTGTCATCTCTTTGACGTCGCATCCTGTGGCAAGTTCGCTCCTTGTTGCGGACGTCTGCCTGTGTTGCGCTTCGTGCTACTTGAATCAGATTCACAGCAAAATCTTTTTGGTTCCAGCCTTTTATCTTAAAGTTTGGCAGCCTGGAAGCTTCATCTCTCGGTGGAACTAAACTTGGGTAATAATGACCATTCTGTAATTGAGATACTTGTAAGTCTTGTCTTGCACTGGCATCCTGGCATCACTTATCTACAGGAGAAAGCCCGGAGTCAAAATGATTTCCACATCTTCGGTTCAAGTGAGTTTTTCATATTTTCCTTCTCATTTTCAGTTAAATTCAATAAGCGAATGCCAGCCAATCTTAGCTCATTATTGCTTCATTGCTTTGTTGTATTCAGTTGACAACTGGAATTGTGATAAATGGAGGAGTTTATTGAAAATTCCCTTTTCTTTGGCATTTTTATAACTTCACGTTTTTTATTCGCGGGAGTTGAACTTTTCCTTTGCAACTCAGCGTTGCTCGTGGCTATTCTCCGCCAAACGCCAAAATGAGTTTCTTTCAGTTTCAAACTCATTTGTGTTCCATATACACATACATACACGTTCACATATACAAACGCTGCTACTTTTCATTAAATCTTCGCTTTTGCCCGCTCTGCCGCTCTGCCGCTCGTTGATTGCTGCTGCTAAGCTCTTTGTGGCTGCGTGAGTGGCTGCGGAAATGAAATAAATTGCCAACAACAACGCGACAAAGCGAAAATTTAAAACAATTGCCTGCAAGAAACAAAAATAGAACTAAAATAAATATGATAATTTGACAGAAGAAAAGTTAATGCGAAATTCAAGACAGAAATACAAAAATTCCGACACCCACAAGCCATAAATCATTGCGGCTTTGTGAAATACACAACTGCATTGAAATTAAAAAAAGGCATATGGTGCATATGTAATGGGCTAAAAAATATGTTTCTCAGTATATTATTAGAGTAGCATTTTCTATTTGAAATGTATAGTTCACTTACGAATGAAGGAAAAATAGTTTAGATGGGAACCAAACCTTAGGTTCCGATCAATCGAAGATCACAGCATAGAAGAATTAAGCCGTAAGGAAGTGCAAAATCTGGAATGAACCAAAAATAAGAAACTCTCGAAAATTTAAGGCATCGGATTGGAGTGAAATTATGCAATGTTAGATGTGAACTGATTTCCTACATTTTTTTTATCAAATGATTAGGTGAAATATTTCCCATTGCTGGGGGGGTTGACGTTCTTAGGAATGAGATTCAATGCTTCACCAAGTTTTGCCGGATTAGCTCCAGTATTTTATGATACACATTTATATAATATAACCTTTTACTATGCAAACATAGGTGCGAACTTGTTTTGAGACATTAAAAAACCAAAAATTAATGAAGTGAGAGAATTAAAGTAGTTTTACTCCATTCAATTTTAATAACCTCTTTACAGAAGAAGAAGAGAAGAATCTCGTAAAATAAAGTATAATTTCAATACACACTTGTTACATTAAAAAAACGCGGTGTACTTTTCTATACAGCATGTACAGCATGTGGATGCCACAGACGACGCGAATCTTTAAAACATAAAACAAAAGGCCACACACACACACACACAGACGCATGCTCAGCATGAGTGAACACCCACACGATTAAAAATGCATTTGCGTCAGACACACACACACACACACGCGCCCGACTGCATTTGTGCGGCGCGAACACATGCGGGTAAAGAAAGTGAAAAGGCCTCCGCCATTGTGTTGCAATGAATCTATGAATCTAAAGCCAAAACATCAACAACAACAACAACTAATGGCTGTGAAAGTCAACACAGTGGTTTACATGGAGGCCGGAGTTGCCGATGTAGACAAGCAGAGGCAACACTACCACGGCGGAGGAGCGGCTCTAACAACTGCACTTGCAAATGTGTTGGCTCTCCACATGTGTGTGAGTGCGTGTGAGTGTGTGTGTGTGTGAGTGTGTGAGGCGTCCTCAACTGTTGCCAGAGCAAACATTTGCAACTGTACTCCGATGTAGCTGGTTTTTGTTGTTGTTGTTGTTGCTGTAGCGCCTGTTGTTGTGTCAACTGGCGTAGCAAGTTTTAAGTGACAAGCATTAGTCGGACTGACTGGAACGCTGGTTGTTGCCGGCACTCGCTTGTTGCTTTTGTCACAAAAGTGTTGTTTGCATTTAGAACCGACTCGAACCGCCCATGTCGGATGCGTGAGCATCACACAAGTGCTCGTGCGCACACAATTCCCAATCTACATGTTTCTCGCCTCTGTCTCTTTTGTACGATTTTCTGTGCCTCCTGCTCCTTACGTCTCAGCCAGCAGCCTCTCGTCTGGCTTTGTCTTGGCATGACATATATTTGGCACAAATGTCGCCCGTTTTACCCGATTTGGCTATTGTCTTTCGCCTCCGCATGTGCTTTCGGCTTGCAGCTTTCAACTTTATTTCCACTTTCATTTTCGCTGCTGGCCCCGTTTCCCAATCGCTCGCGCGGTAAGTTTTCTGAAGTTTATGAAATTTCTGTACTTTTTCTTGGCCTTTGGCGCTGCTTCTGCGTCGCGTAGCTTTGAATGGAAGCTGCTTAGTGCCCCTGCGGAAGCATCCTAAGGAATCCCCCTAGTACGCAGGGATTTATCGGGGCATAGTCATATATTAATGGCAGAAAATCAGTGCGAGAGCGAAATTATATTTATATTCAGAATATTTATTTTATATTTATATTCAGAAATTCATTTTGTAAGTTTTCAAGTAGTAAAACACTGAGGGCATCTCGTACATGTGAATGTGGGTCCTGTGTTCAAAATTCGTATAGTGCTCAAATATTGCTTGTAGTATTAAATTTTCGTATTTGTCTGAATAAACTGGTGTCTGGTGGATTTTGATTAACAACATTATTACATTAACATTCAGTGCTTACAGTTAAGAAACAAATTAAGAAATTAGGCCTCAGTTCGAGCCACATGAACCCCTAAATGTGAAGACGTCAAATGGTATTTAAGAGAATTTGTGAACCGATTGAGCTCACAGCAACACGTGTACTAAGTTGCAAAAGAAGATATGATACGTTGTTGTAAATTTCTGTTGCAAAAAGTCGTTACACTGAAGATAACAAAATATTCTTACCTAAATTTGTTAAAGTATTGGATATTTGGATTGATGTGCCCTTTTCACTTTCTTTTAGTACCAACTTACTTTATATTGTTCGAACGCTTCTCAATTGATTTTATCAAGATATCCCAAATATTGACCGAATTATTTGCCTTTTGTTCAATGTGTTAACACTGGATTAAGCTTTTGCTGGAAAACCGAATACTTTTATTTGGAGGGTCGGAAATCATTCTTTTGTTGAATAATGTGAGAAATTACCGATTTCATAAATCTTTGAGATATAAGGTAGGTCTTTAAGATCAAGGTACCGTATGAGGAAAAGTTTTGCTTTGATGTTATTGATAACGGCATAATATATATGAAAACTGCTCTCACTCTCACGTGTGCTTCAGAAACATCAAATGTCTTAAATTTGACTTAATATGATCGTTGCACTGACGGGTAGACAGCAGCCGCGAAATCAGTGACTACTCGTCATAATGACTATAACTATATTACAAAATAATATAATGTTATATCAACAAACATTACAAATTTGCAACACAAAGTTTGACAGTGTTGCTGCTTCCATATATGGAAAATTCACTTTTTGAACACAGAATATTGACAACTATACAATTATACACCGGAGAATATATAGCATAGTCGGATAATAAGCCCCAGTTATGAAGGATACACATTCTGGAAGTCACGCCAAAATATAAGTAAGAAATGTTTTCACTCGAGCACTAACAACAACTCCAATCACAAATATTTCATTGTTTTGGCATGTATGATGCTTATAAAGGTGGCGAAGGAGCGAAAAGGGTGCGCGTATGTACAAATAAACAAATAATCTCAAAAGCATAAATTTCACAAAAAACGACATTTGAAAATAACATATCAAAGTTTCGGCGCCTGGAGGTCTGCTATAGATTTGCCACATGCACAGTTATTTTCAATTCCGCTGCTCTGCTGATTGAAGCTGTGTTGATTGCGCGTATGCCTGTGTGTGTGTGTGTGTGTGTGTATGAGTGTGCGGGCGGGTGCTTGGCAGCCGCTAAGCGGGAGCTCGTCGTCGTCAACAGCGCTATTGCTGTCATTGGCCCCGTTTCCAAATGGCAACATAAATAACGAAATTGGCACACATATACACTCACACACACACATGTGTTTATCGAAAGTTTAAGTTAGAACTATGTTTATATATGTAGTTAGTAGTTGTTTTTGTTAAAACTCTATATTTTGGTTTATTTTAGTGCTTTAGCTCTGTTGGTATCTTTTTCCTTCCCGTACTTTACACTTTAGTCGCTTTTCTTACTAGTTCGAAGAGGAAGTTCGTTGTTTGCTATGCCAACTTTTGACCATTTTCTCTGCAAAAAATTCCACCCCGACAAATGGTGAGAAAATTTTTATTCTTTTATTTTTCTTATCTTTTGTGTGGCTATTTGCAGAGAGATTTGACTTAGAGAGGAATAGTATCAGTTTGCAGGGTCATAAGTTGCCACCTGGGGCTATCAAAGCAGTTTCCTTGCTCCGTTATGCTCCGATATTTATTTGGAGATTGATGGGAGGCGTTGCGATTTCCTTATTTTATATTTACTAGTTTGTATTTTACAATAGTTATAGTAAAAGTACTTGCTTTTCGCGATTGATAATTTTGTTAGAGCTCTAAAATACAAACCTTTATAATGTTTCCTTTAAATTTCTGTTCTCCAAATATTTTGTGTTCTACTATTTCTTTTACATTGAAGTTTACAAACAAATGTAAAGCTACAAGACTTGGAAGTGGTTAAGGAGCTTGCGTTAATTTGGACAAAAGCTTCGTTATGAAGTTTTTCAACTTTAGCAGAATGTCACATTATAAAATGGTTATGATCACGAGTAAATGAAGATTAAACTGGAATTAAATATTTTTCTTTCCTTTTTCGTATGTACCGACGAAATTTCATCAATAACTATGCCATTTGTTTTTAAGGGATTTATAATTTTCTTCATATCTCTTATTCACAAAAATATTACTGTTATAAAGAAATTCATACTTTGAATTTATGCTATACTACAGGGTGGGCAAACGTACAACATTTTTGTTCAAATTATGACAAAAACTAGAAAACGAGTCCACAGCTCGTTAATTATTGGTATTTATAAAAGGAAGTGGGGATTTTGTTTACCACAAATTGCGCCATCCACATATAATAAATTATTAATTGTTAGATATTTCCATGCCCTGGGGTGGAAATTCTCAAAGGACACAATATGTTGTTTCGCTTACTAAATCAATATAAGAGGTTTATAACAAAAAGAACATCGGAATTGACGCTTCAAATCGCTTTCATAAATTAGTGCCCGAAATGACAGCATATTATTATTATAATTTTTAATCAATGTGAATTTCGCTTTTCGTATGAAATTCACTTGGACTTCGAATTTTGCTTCTTTTTTTTATGTCTCTCTAAGCCCATTAAGCTGACAAACGTATTAAAGAGAGCATTGAAAATTTGTTACAGTTGTCCGAATGCTTCTAGGAAAAACTTGTGCACCAATTAATGCATTCACTTTCAACATGGCAAATTGCAATTGCCCGCCGAATTAAATCGTACACAACACTCCCATCACGGTTTGCTTGTGTTAGTGTGTGGAAGGTTCTCGTATTTCAATTAAACAATCCGCGCGAATGTCGACCATCAAAGAGCACATATTGATGTTAGGCACTCGCATAGATATATGTATATATATATCGATCATCAAACATGTATTTGACAGCCATTACCAGCGCTCGCTTGATTCGCCGTTATGTGCCGGCGCTTGCAATCGAACGCACTTTGCATCGCCTCATTACGGCGTTAATTAATTTTGTTTGCATATCTAAATTTATGCCCAAATCATGAACTCGACCAACGATGGCGGGCAAAGCGCATAAACACACATACATGTGTGTATGTGTATATGAGTGCATCGTATGAATTGGTCAAATGCTTTGTTTCAGTCTCTGTGTATTTGCGTAACAATAACAAATTTGAAATTTGCTCTAAGGGTTTTAAAATTGTTCGTGGAAGCGTCAGCTGCTCATACACACACATATATTTTATGGTAAATATTATTTAGAGATTAATTCTTTAAATTCTAGTTATTTCTCAAAGAATTTTATTCATTGAATACCATTTCTATTAAAATAATAATAATATCATATATTTATTAAACAAAAACATTTTGTATTATCAATTTCAATGTTGGCAACCCTCTATTGCAGGGGAATTTACTTAAGCATTTGCTTTAATGATTTTGATATGTGGCAACTCTTTTAAGAGTACCTTGAGGTGTTTCCACAAACAACTTTTGGCGATTTACTATTTTATTAGAGGCGTTTTAATGCCGTGGTATATCATGTCATGAAATATAATAAAATTTAAGTGGACACGATGGTAGGATCAGCGACGTTTGAAAAGTAAAGAATTTGTTCAAAGAACGGTTGAGTGTTCTTATATAAATTGAAAATCATCAATGAGCGCGTATTTAAACTTCAAATTCTGTCTACTCCAAATTTCATCCACTCCGCAGTATTCACATTTGCTTCAGCAATTTAGCGATTAAGCAAGTAAATGAGTGAGCGAGAAGAATTATGCTAAACAGTTGCGCACGAACAGATACATCTATGAGGTGAACGAGCGTGCTCAATATCCATTATGTGCAATGAATGCTCAATCAAATAGAAAATTAATTTTTACAGATCCATACATACGTAACTACGATATAAATATGTTAATTTGCCTGTTTTCACTTATATATTTGTCTGTGTGTGTGTGTGTGTGTTTGTGCGGTCTATTGACGCATGAACGTTAATCGAAAGCGAGTTGCTGCATAGCTGCCTTTGTTGGAGTCATAAAAATTCAAATTATCGCGCACAAATAGAAAATATGAGAACAAAAAAAACAACAAAAAAAAATATATATATATATATAAAAAACGTGAAACAGGGGACGGAAGCAGAATAAAAAAGGTTGCGTATACGCTTAAGTGCACACTTGAAGCAATTCCAGTGCTGCATGAGTTTTTCACACATTCACGTTTATTGCCACAATGACAGCGTTCGAAGAACGCTATGAATACAAGTGAGAAGCTAAGCATTTTCAGTGAGCAGCTGCCGTGAAGGCGTTGTCTCAACTCACACAAGCGGAAGAGCCGACGCATACATACGTTCAGCCAGTGTGTGTGTGTGTGTGTGCGGTAAATTTTGCTATATTTGGCTTTAATCGATTGATTGTGGTTGATAATTGACTAGCAGACGCTGGCGAAATAACTCATCTATATTAGCAATAAATGCTTCGGCGTCTGCTTTCCTTCAGCACATATTGTTATTCCTGAAAGTTTGCGTTCGCGAGCCTGTTAAGTGTTTATATACACAAAAATGTATAGGTGGAGAGATGTGTGTTCAAATGTGTTCGTATTCATGCAAAGATCTAGTAAAAACAATTGTTTTTAATTATTATATTATTTTTAATTAATACGAATTTATATTTCTATTCTACTTTATTAAGGTGTCCACTTACTTTTTTGTTGCTTTCACTTGCAAATATCTTGACAAGGAATCCAAGAAGACAAGTGGTGAATGGGAGAGCAGCTAGTACCCTTTTACTGTTACTTTATAAAATTTGCGTCAATAGAAAGACACTTTAATTAATTTCATAGGAATACATAAGTGTTGGCTTCCACTCGTGTGAGGTATACTAAATTTAATATCCCTAAACGCAGCAAATGGTGTTTATTAAGTGAACTAATTTTCTCAGAAGCCATTTTCGGCGTAGGTCTTCTGCAGACTTATATTATCTCTGTTTACGTGAAGATAATAATATTAATTCCGAGAATAAATATTATTTAATTCTTAGTTAAAAGTCTGCTTTGAAAGATAATAAATAAGGACATATGTGCACCCGTAGACTTGCGGTGAGAGGTTGCTGGTTAAGCAAGACTACTTGCCGATGGGTTTTTGTTGTTTTTGTTTGATGGGTGTAGATTTTGAAAGCTCCACCACTTGCTGTTATTTCGGAGTCTGTACAAGTTCACACCCTGAGGCAGCAATTAAATTTTAACAGGCTATCGTTGAAATATTTTGCTACAATTTTAATAGCAAGCCTGTGTTTCGTATGAGTCCGCAATGAGTGGAATACCTTCACTAATGGGTACGACTTTAAAGTACTTTCTACTGTTGAGGTTGGTAATCAGTTTCTCTTGAAAAGTATTATATGGAAGCTTCGTTCAAAGTTTTATTGAAACAGTCAAGTGCGCTGAGATGAAGACTACAACAGAAAAAATTAAAATGATCTACGATTGAACAATTAAATGTTTGGTGAGTAGTGAAATTAAAAAAACATGGAAAGTATTTAAAAATAAGGAAAAAAGTATGTGTTTTAGTGTTTTTCGAAATGACTAACTTTTTAATTTTTTCATAGATATGATATTAGATGCCTTATAGCATCTGTAATATCCCTTGTCGATATGGATTGCATATGTGCTTTTACATTTTAATTACTTTCATACTAAAATTATTGATAGTTCCGAAATTCGAAGGCCTATATATTGATTTCGGTAGCTAACTTCGAAAATCGGAGAAATTGCTCCTTTACTTAATACTCAATCTCTGATTGATTGATGAAACATACTGCTGAGTGTTGTACAGTGCAATCAAGTTCTATTGAAAAGTGTTATATGGGAATTTCACTTCTTGCAAAGTTTTATTCAATATTAGAATACTAGTTAAGAAAATGATTATCTACTTTATTGACGAATACTTTAAACGAAAATTTTGAAATATGTTGAAATATTAAAAAAGTTATTTAGTATACATATGGGTAAATGTATTATGTATAAGTATTATATACAGATTTATAGCGGACCATAAATCAATCTTGCATTCACCTAAACCCACCTCATCTGCTCAGTTAAGAGTTTTTACTTTTCCCTTTTTTACTTTCCTCCCCAGAGTAGCTTTGATCTACACATCTTTTTTATAATTCAACTACCCTAACTCTCTCCAGTGCTTTAAAGAATAAACACCGAAGTACGCAAACATTTTGGACTCACTGTGCTCTGTGTTGCTTGTGTCGTGTGAAAGCGTTCCCTGCTGTTTTGCGTTGTTCAGTGACTATTCATACATGCATGCGACTCATTGAGTATGACAAACATGTCGCCTAATTCGACAGGCATTCGATGTGTTTCAGATTTCCTTTTTATCCGCGTGTTTGTCAACTTGCGGCACATCGTGTATGTTTTGATTAATTGGCAATCGTGTTTCCATTGCTCTCAATATTCATCCGGGCGCTCTCCTTCGCTTTCTTCTTCAATAAATTAAATTACTTTTGTGGCATTTACACTCGTTTTTCTGTTGAATTGATGAATTTCGTGTGCACCACATGACAAGTAGGTGTACGGAATTTGCGACTCACACAAGTGGCTATAGAGACAGTTGGCTTGGCGATCACACCAAAATGGATTCTAATTGATTGTTTTCATTGATGAACCTTACTTGAAATGACACTGTTTGATTTATTATTACACTAGTTGTTGTTTGGAGAAATAGTTGGAATTATCTCTTTTTTTGGTTTATTGTCCCTAGTTACCTAATCTAAAATAAACTATTTACTCCTCACAAGAGCCCAATTATAGAAGTCCAGAATTCACACTTATGGGTTTATAGGGGAATTTGCGAGATGTATATAATTTACTGCAGTAAGTATTTATTTTCAGATATATTTCAATCTTTGAGAACTAAACCTTACAAAGTGCTTACATTTATCAAGCAACACACCGACTATGGAAAAATCTTACGCGACTGCTGCAATAATTTTGCTTCATGTTCCATTAAAATCAATCAGCCGAGGAATCCACCCCGACGAACTCATATATTCCAGCACATTGGCCAGTGGGCACATGCAAGTGGCAGCACATATTCGAATGTAATTTTTCTAGCTGTCAGACGTGTGCGTATGTGTTCGTGTGTAAACGCACACCTTCCAGCAATTTATAGTCCGACTGAAATCGGTTGGTCAAGTCGCCAATCATAAATCAAATAAACCACTATGGAATGAGTTGCGGTCACTGATAACCGAAAAACCGAAGCTAAAAGACGGAAAAATAAAAAATAATAATAAATGCATAGAGATTGTGTTGAACTGAACGCTTATCAAAGCTTAAAGGCACCACACTCTGATACGTTGCAGTTTTTGTATAATAACAACCAGAATATTTCCAAGAATCTGCGTGGGCGGTTGGTAATTTTACTTTCAAAAACAAAAAAGAAAACCACTCACACATACTTACATACTTCGGAGTGTTTGAATTTATAGATGTGAGCTCCAAAAGTCATAACAAAATAAACATTTTTACATGGTGTCTGTGTTCATCTACATATGTGTGAGTTGATTGTCTATTATAGGACTTTCAATTTCATCAAGAACTTGTATAATTTTGAGCCGCCAACGCTACAATTGCGGACGCACAAGGACGCAATCGCCCGGGTAATGATTGAAAGTCATTGTTGTTGTGCATGTATATGGACATACTAAATTTTTTTGGTTGACCCTGGAATGTACACACGCCGAAACACATATGAATATCCACACACACACACATATATATATATATATATATACATACAGATATGAGTACGGAGGCGTGTTGTTTACTGTTGTTTCTTGAGTGTGGTGAATTTTCCGAACTTTCATTGCAAATTTCAACTTCACAACAAAGCATTAAAATCAGTTTGGTCTGTATATAATATATTATTTATGGCAGCAATTTGCTAACTTCGGCAAATATTTCCAGTTGCTGTGAGAAAAATAAAATAATAAAAGTGAAAAATTTACGTAATGCATCAGGCAAGAGAAGGTAAATTGAACGCTGTGGGACTGTTTATCAAATGTGTTGACGAAATTTCCAAGCGCAAATTTATCTTTCTCAACCATATATGTACAAATCCTAGCCATACTCAGAATATATAATATAATGAAATAATTTGAATTTGTGGATGTTAGACATTCAAAAATTGGGGAATTTCCATTCGCTTATCTGCATTTGATCGAGAGAATACAACAGAAATACTAATACGTTATTTATATTTGAATATATATACATATGTGTAGAATATTCAATTTGTCTATACTTGAAGTTGTCTGACTTGAAAGCTCTTTGAGACAGATCCGTCTTGAGAGCTTCATTTGGATAATAAGAAATAACGTAACTCTTTCATTACCGTAAAGAGGCATTATCATGTTAAATCTGAACCAACTAAGGACAAGTGAACTTCCTAGCAGTAAACATATAGCAGAATCAAAACATACATAATATAACAACAACAAATAAATATTTGATAATTGAGAATTCAACAGGTAGAAAACCATTCAATGCTCGAGCATTGTTAGCGGTTGTTCTGACATTCTCATCTAATTTTATATTCTTTTGCATCGGTGCATTCTACACACTTCTAAAAAGCAGCGCACACCAACTGAAGTTTTGCTGATAACATTTCAACGCCACAATACACTTACATATGTGTATATGTGCGTGTGTGTGGGTTACATAAAGAGTTGCAGTAAAGCAGAAACGAGTGAATTTTGTGGCTGCAAGCGCATGAAGTGACAATTGCGGGCTGTTGCCGATTGTCGGTGCATTGTTGCATGAATCCTTTGTTCCTCAATTTTCCTTTTCAAAGTGGTAGAAGACATTCAAACGGTTTATTACATAAGGAACATGCACTTCTAAGTGACTATTTATTGTGCTGTGGCTTCCTTTGTATTTGACTTTCTATAAATGCGACTACAATTTTTAAATAAAAACTGAAAAACTGAAATGAAAAGTCCGATACTTTATTTTCACATTTCTATTGAAACACTTGTAAGGTGAAATTATTGTTGAATAGAAGCTGTGAAATAACACTTAACTTACTTAACTTTCGCCACAGAAATGTTTTGTTTTTGCACAATAACTTTGGAAAATTGCCTGACATTATTTAAGAAAAGCAACCCCTTTCGCATACCATTATATCCATCAATATATATGGAAATGAATGACTATTGAAATATCTGCAATTACTTACGTCTGTATGTACAATAATAATATATATATATATTGGGTTGTTCGGAAAGTCATTTCGTTTTTTCCCGCCAGAGGACTTAATTACGTTTTTTCGAAACTAACTTCACACTTAAGCCCCATAACCATTATATGTCATGAGAGCTGACATTGCAAGGCTTGTGTGTGAAAAAGTTCTATTAATTCTACCCAGTAGTTTTTGGTTGGTGCCTTTTTAAATATGGAGAGCAATAAGCAGCATTTTCGTCATATTTTACTTTTTAACTTCAGAAAAGGTAAAAATGCTGTCCAAGCGAGAAAAAAATTGACGGATGTGTATGGAGAAGGCGTGTTAACAGTACGCCAGTGCCAGAACTGGTTTGCAAAATTTCGATCCGGCAATTTTGATGTCGAAGATGCACCACGGTCTGGAAGGCCGGTCGAAGCTGACAAAGATGCGATAAAGGCATTAGTTGATGCAAATCGGCGAATCACCACACGAGAGATCGGTGAGAGGTTAAATTTGTCGAATTCAACTGTTTATGGCCATTTGAAAGGCATTATACGAAAACTGTCTTTCATGTTCCCCCAAAAAAACGAAATGACTTTCCGAACAACCCAATATATATACATGTATGTACGTATATATATTCCCCTTCGGCAAACAATGCAAACTTTCGAATGTATTAAATAGCAATTAAATATTTTAGCAACAGAGAAATGACGAATCGAAGACAGCTAGTTTTACATGTAGCCGCTTCGAAAACTAAACATTTTAAATTATTTTCAAAGGTCTACGTATAATTTTATATACAACAGCTTTGATATTAACTTATGTTTTATTCCAATTGGAGCTTTTCTTGCTGCAAAAATGAACCTTAAATTTTGATGCGAAAATTTACATTTTTTCTAGCAATTTTTTTTACTGTTATTTTGGTTTGCAGCTTTTCAGGAAGAATTGTAATTTTTTCACAGTGATGTGCTAGTGACATGTGTCTACTATTTTGTTACTGCCAGTGTTCATTTGTGGTACGTATATTTGTTTTAGAATAGAAACGTTGCGGCAAGTGACAGGGAGTTTTACCGACTTGTCCATCTAAAAAAAAAATAAAAATTTCAATTTAACAAAAATATTGTTTACTATCATTTATTTGATGACAATCATATGTCTGAAAAATACAATGAATATGCTCGTGCAGGAAAATTAATTTTGGTTTTTCGTTGAGTTTAACAGCTTTATACAAATTTTTGATGAGAAGTTATAGACATTTTTCACTTTCATTCTTCTTTCATGCTTTAATTTTTCACTTCATTTGAATGTTCTCAGCAACTTTTAACTAGTGATGTTGGTATCTGATTTTAATGTTTCTTGTAATAATAACCAATGAATGAAGAAACTTGGCATTCTTTTCGGTATCGTGTAGCACAATGGATGTTATTGGAAATTTACAAGCTTATAGACAAGTTGGGTAATTTAAACAGATTATAGTTGTAATCTTACTGACGAAGAGTTCAGGCACTAGATCACGCGAGCTAGTGAATACCTCCCCATAGTTTGCACACAAACGAAATCATTTATGTTACCGACACTACCGCAACATACCGCAAACTTGAACTCTCTGCTCTTCAATATGCTTTTCATTCACAACAAAAAAAAAAAAAAAGAAACGAAAAATACCCCATACACCCATACAAAACCTAACGAATGCAGTTTATTTGAGAATTAAGTGGGATTAAATGATTATTATAAGTATTTGCAAACAAAAATACCAGTGAGTACGCAAATGTGCTCAACTTAACTACATGCTTGGCTTTGCTTATGCATTCGTATATTTCTAGAGAAAATAAATACTTCGCATTTCACTGCTGATTCGCTTACGATTGCGACTTTTTTCTGCTTCAAAATCTTCGCATTTTCTGCATTCATTTCTTCTCACTTTTGTACTGCACTGTGAGCAAGCTGCTTGAAGAGCAGGAGCGCACTTCACTCGAGTGCTGCACTTAGTGTCGCCGACAGACAGCTTGACTTGACAGCGGCAAGGCGGTAATCAAGGTAGGTAGGAGCACAGCCGAAAGGCGGCAGGCAAATGAGTGAGCGCTGGCAATGAGTGTCGCTCATACGCTTCGCTGCGCAATCACCCATACACCCATATATACAGACAGGTTTATGAGATTGAGGGTATAATTGTGGAAGGTAAGCATTTAAAATGTGTGTGTGCGCGCGTGTGTGTCAAGGGCGAGGAGTTGTAGTTGTTGTAGATGAAAATATGCAGCTAAACAGGGCACTCGGTCTCCGAGCGCATGTAAATAGTTCTACTATATTTATTTATAATTATTTGACCTTGTGATTACTTTATCTTGTTTGGGCGGCTATTCCGAAAGATCTTGCTGGTGTATGTGTAAACATGAATGTTGATTGCTTGTGAATAAGTGAATGCACTTAACTGCGCATGGATGCGTTTTTTTGAGTAACTGCAATATGTGTCACGCTCCTCTATCTATCTTCCGCCACTTCAATACCTGAGGCAGAACGCGACTTCACAGAGCCAAGCGTTCAAGGTTGCTGATAATTGCCTCGTTCCAGCTCTGGAATCAATTGATCGAATCTACAATAGACCGACGAAGTTGTTTGGCTTGCCTGGAAGTTACGTCACATCATTTACAATAGCTTTCTTGTTGCTAATATTAACCGAGCACTATTGGATTATATAAGTGGTAAGTAAAATATAATTGGAACCAAAAATATTTCAAGGGTTTCTGTTGAAATTTCCATTAAAATATTTTTATATTTCTTAAATGATAAAAAAGAAGGAATGTAAAAGAGTTTGGAGTGTAACCGAATTTTAGACATTCTGAGAACCTTGAAGAGTGTGAGAAATGACAATTATATACAGGCGGTCTTTAATTTATATATTATCCAGAATGCTTGGGGGAGGAAAATTTCTTTCCTTTGTTTCTGTTCTTGTTGTTGCTGTGGTGCAATTTGTTTATTACCAGCTGCAATTGAAGACAATATATACACAGGAGGGAACCATCCTTTATGAAAATGTAAAAAAAGGAAATGAAGAATTTTCAATGTGTGAAAAAAGGACATAACTTCTGGCTTCTTTACAACTATTTAACATATACACTTGAATATATCAAAGGTACCGAAAGAAGAGCACATTCTTCAAACCACACGCGCTTCTCACTAGATGAAAGCAAAAATTTTTGTGAGAGTGAGTAAGTACCAGATTGTAACCTGCTGTGCAATGACTATCAGAAAACCGATCTAAGTCCATAACCAGGCCAACGTCACTGTAACTCCTCACACAACGAAAACAGAAGTGCAGAACTAAAACTTTATGGATTGGACACAAATCATTCTTTCTGTATATATTTTCCTCCTATTTTTTCCGCTCTCCCCTCATGATTATGTCCTCGTTTGCTGAGTGGCATTTTGATTTATTATTATTGTTTTATTTTCATATTTACATATCATCATATTACATAATCGCATTTAATTTGTATTTGCTTTCATGGCATAATTTTTGTTGTCACTTCTGAGCGTTGATAGAAGTGCATTGGGCTAACGCCCCAGTCCGTTTTGCTTTCAACACTTGACAACTTTCACTTTGCGAATACACTGCATTGCATCGAGCTCCTTCGCCTCCATACCTCTTTTTCTAGCGTGCTTTTCATACATTTTTTTTCGTCTCTCTGATAACGCGTCAAGTTGTCGCCTGGGCTTCTGTGACTGGCTTGTGGTGGAGATAGCGGTATACCAAAGATTCCATGAAATAGGAAAAATGATGAAAATTTGTGTTTCCATGAAAATGTGTGTTGAGTTTTAAATAATATTAGTTAGTTTAGCTCTCTGGCTTTCGAAAGCCAGCTTCTGTGACGTGATTTATGATTTTCCTATGATTTTATTTATGTTCGAATTTATTTAGAATATTGCACATATACAATGACAATCACTTTTGAATGTGTGTTGGAGATTGGAAATGCGGTTTAGCAATGAATTGTTTTACTCTAAATTAACATTTAGTTTCGCCTTCGGAGTAAGCTGCAACAATCTTAAAATATAGTCACAGTTAGCAAGCTCGCAAGCCGGAGATCTTAGAAGACAAAAACTTGCACTAGTTCGGGCTGAGCCCCGATATAAGAATTGTAACAAAATAAAAACAAAGAACTAGAGCTATCAATGAGATAGCAAGAAAGGGTAAAGAATTAGCAAGAGCCAAAGTATACTTATATGTTAATGGTTTTTTGATTCGGCAAAATTTATGGGGTTTTTTCCTTAAGAACTTTCTATCACCAAGAAGTTCTATTGGAGGGTGATTTGTGCTTTCGCGAAAAGAAAGGTAGGGAATGTATCAGAAGTCACATAAGTGAAGATTATATATCACGATATTGTTCCTCCAAAGCGTCCTTAACTCTTTCCTTGAAGCTTGCAGTGCAAACAATACTCAACTTTAAATACTCAACTTTAAAATTTAAGCAGAGATATTACACGACTAGTCTTCCTGATCTATATATAACCAAATATACTTTATAGACTCTTGTATCACAATACAATTTGCTCTTCTTCTTCCTTAAATAAGGCTATATATATTTATTGAGTTCGAGTTTAACTTAATGTGTTGCATGTTACGTGACGGCATTTAAATTACGAAAACATAACGGAACATTTGTTTGCTCAAAAATCGCAGTGCGACCGTAAACATGTCTGTCGAATGTTGAGGTAATATACCAGAATGGCAGAATTTCGACAAATTCCTTTTGTATTGTACATGTGGAAGCTTAGGAGCGCTTCGTTAAGAAAACTTTCATGCACACCACTCTGCTTTCGATAAGCTTTCCACGATACTCCCACCATCATATTCGCTCGGCACGCTCATCTGCTCGCTGTTCAAGTCGCGAAGGCCACGAATTTATGAGTATTGTTTATCAATGTTCATCAGATTTATGTAAGGAGCTAATTTTAAGTTTATGCCAATTTCGTACGTGACCAAGATTTCACGCCAATTTCACCCAGCAACAATGAGCACCACGGAGTGTATCATACCGCAACAACAGAGAGGGGAATTCGGCTGTGAGTGGCGGAAAGTTTTTTGGTTCGTTTTAAAAATGGAGCATGGAAAAATTGCTTCTCCATTTTAGGTAGGGAGAAAACGTTCCCTCTGCATTTTTCAGTCATCTATCTGTTTGTTTATTCTTTTTTGAGAGATAAATAAATAACATCCACTTGGTAAGAATTTATTTTATGATCTTTACTGCCGTAAAGTAAAGCAAGCTTCGAGGCGCACGGGCAGCTGGCAGAAGAACCGACGAGAGTAACGAAAAGTGAAAGTTTTTTCCAGAGAATGAAACAAAAATGTATAGAAACCGGGGTGGTATGTTAAGAAATTAACGTAACAAAGACCAAAAGAAAAAGGAAAGTTTCTATCGGTTACCAGAACTTAAAAATAAATATAGCGTTAGTATTCTCGAAGCGCTTTCAACAGCTTTTACTGCAGCAAAGCCCACACCAATGGTGTCCCAACTATTGTCCACTCGTTTCAATATCCAATCACTAATCAATATCTAAAAGACATTCGAGTTTTACAGCTCAAGAAGAAGGGCTTCAGGAAGAAGGGTCTCATATAGAACTGAGCTTGCAATGTAACGTACACTTCAGTGTAGCTAATAGCAGAACAAGGAAAAGAAACCAAAGTGCATATGAATGGTTTATACAAGTATGAAAACAAGGTTTATGCACAATTCCCATATCCGTATAATATATATGTGTATTGTATGTTGTAAATATCTACCGAACAATGAATGGAATATGCAAATGCCGCCATTTTCTCAAGAATGTTTATGAAACACTCGAAAAGCTTGTGTCTCCACGAATTTATTGTCGCACACAATGTTTTCTCTTCTCCACACTGTGCAAATATTTCCGCCACAAGTATTAACTAGCGCTTGCTTACATACATATGTTTATGGACGTTTTGTATTTATGATTACTTACACAATTTCGGGTTACTTTTTATTGATTTTTCGGGGGCTTAAGAGTTTACGATTGTATATCCATTTTTTGTCCACATGACTATTTTTTTTTGTTTTTGTTGTTTTTTTTCTTTTTGTTTATGTTTCTGCCATAAGTGACGCCAAACTGAAGTGGTATTTTATTTTACGAGCACAAAAGCGGCGTTTCACATTTCCCTTGAAGTTCAGCTACTCTTGGAAGCACTTAGGAAGTACTTCTAGCTTTTAGCATAGACCATTGTCTAATGGATGTGTTACGTTAAAACTTAGAATGTTTGGGCATAAAACACGAATGTATGTGGAGAGTCCACTAAAGCTGCGGCTGCGAAAGCACGAAGTGAACTGAGAGTAATAATAAAAGACCTCCCTAAGAAAAGATTCCCTCTAATACTACGAGTAGGTAGTAGTTCTGAGTACTACTCAGAAGAGAGGTTGGCTTTTGAAATGTTTTGAGGTTGATCATAAACAAAAGGTGTAAAAGTTGGCACTTTACGTATTAGCTGAACCGATAATGATCGAGTTTTCACAATAATGTTTTAATAAATAAAGGTTGAATTCGGGCGAACACACGGACACGAACACATCTCGTGTAGAGAATGATAATAATAGACCATGGTAGAATAATCATTTTACTCTAGAATAACTCTCCTGTAGTAATTTTACTTTGGAACCCTTCATTTATGGTTTTTGTTCGTCATTAGATTATCGCAATCCATCGATTTTCAGACGATTTACTTTCGCGCTAGAGCAGGATTGCCTGGGACCACTTTAACCGAACATCGTATAAATTATTTATAATAAATACATGTGAGTTATGTTGTTAACAAATTTTTATTGAGATAGTGTTGAAGACTTGGAAACTTCTGGCATAACTCTGTCGAAGTGAGATCTTCGCTCCTGCAACAGTTAATAGATGGAGCTCACAATTAGATCCGAATTGGGTATTTATTTAATTTAAAGCAAATCATTACTTGGATATATAACATATAGTTTAATTGTGGTCAGTTTGTCATTCTTGGCGAAAGTTTTACTAAGTGGTCGCTTAGTTTATACCAATTCAATTATTCGATTTAAAAACCCTTCTTCACTGCAGAGAATAAAATTATTATTCCGTAATTTGTAAATGTAATACACGAAAATATAGAAGATATATTCGTCCATTGGGTAAATGCATTTTCTGTTTTGTCAGAGCAACTCGCGCCACAGAGTTCTTGTGAATAACAGATTTTATATTATTAAACTTAAAATTGTGTTCTCCAATGTATTGGGATGCGAATTCATGAACCTTTGTATATCTGAATATTTGATGATAACCCCAGTGCTTTGCAACTATGGTATAAGTATGTAGGCAGTTATATTATATTAGCTAAAAACGAAAGCATTCCCGAAATGTAGCTGTCATGTAAAGTTCAGCCGTTTATAAGCTTATCCTCTCTTTATTTTTATTTTGTTCACATGGTAGTTCTTCCGTAAGAGTTCATCGCACCATCGACACACAAGTACACATACACTTAAACCACCCGCGATACCGCTTTACAGAAGTTGTTTTCAAAGAATACAAGATTGCGTTTAGTAAATTCATCACTGATGCTGATTGCCACTAGAAAATCCTTTTAACCGCACGTCCACAAGGGGAAAGGGGGAAGGGAAACTGCATAAAGAAAGAAAAATATTTGATGGGATTAAGGTGCGCGGTGTGCGGCTGGGCGGCTGTGCTAGAACATTGGTGAAAACTTTCAGCACGCATATTCGGTGGCACCAGCAACTCTCGTCAAACACACACATTTTCCGCTTTTCCACGGATATCCGCAAAAAATTATAGAAATCAAAAGCTCAAAGCAGTCGACGCTTCGCGTGCGACATAAGGTTAGTTGCTTTCGATTTTGGGCAACACCAACTGAAGTGTATGCCCACACCCGCACTCTTGTACAATTTACCGTTAAATGTTCTGCTCCTTTTGTTATCTCTTTATCTTGTTGCCTTTCTCCGCAGTTCAATTGCGTATCCACCAATGTGAGTGTGAGTGCTTGTGCTTTCCACCGGCTTGTCGAACGACTTACGCGGTAAGATGAGCAGTGACGGTAAGGGAAGAGCGGAAAGAAATACACAAAGCCGCCTGAAATTATAAACAGAAATCCAGCAATAGCAGCAATCTTCGGTGCTAAAAACATCCTTCCCGTCAACAAAGCAATTGAAAACACTGTACCTTTTATCACTGTAGCGCATAACACCAAGCATAAAGCTTCGGCGTGACATTTGGCAAGTTGACTGTTTTGTGACACTTGGTATGGCAGCAAATCTGCCTTACGGCGCAGAAAGGATTTTTTCGTCAAGTCTTTGTAATGATTTCCGTTATTTATTTTGGTGATTTGTCCGCTGCCGACACGTTTGAGGCAAGGTGTAGGCTTAGCCAAGATTCATGGCGCCAATTGACAAGCAATAAAAGAGAAAAAAGATAAAATTATAAAAACAATAAAATAACAATAAAAGAAAGTACGTAAAACTTAGCAGCTATAATGTTCGCAAATGGGCTTGAACACATTGAAATGAAATTGTGAAAAATACCTCTGTCTTCTAAGAGATTGGCAATCGTGGTCTTGCTCTGGTGAACGTGGAAAGTTCTGCCTTAACGCTCAGTGCGCATTTTCTGTATTTAAGTCACGCTTAGGTTCTTTTTAAAGCACTCTGCATAACTTTTAAATTTTTTTGTTTGTTTTTACAGAATCGTTGAGCTCTTACTCGACCACAACATCAACGACGACGGTTTCGCCAGCGAACCTTCTGCCCTACTTCGACTTCGATGTGCCGCGGAATTTGACAGTGACGGTTGGTCAGACGGGTTTCCTGCATTGTCGCGTCGAGCGGTTGGGCGATAAAGACGTAAGTATCTCTCTGAGTTAGATTTGTCAAATGTTTAATGAGAATTCTCAAATAAAAGCACTCAGAACTTTGGTTTTTGCTCTTACCAAGATACTTCTATTATCTGGACTATTATAGAACTATCTGGAAAATCTAATTGAACTTTTTTAAACTCGTATGAAAGTAATATTCGATCGAGTTTGTGTAGGAAAGTTTTCCAGTATTGTTCTAGGAAGTCAGTTTCAATCGCGCTTCGCAAACAAGGTTCAATCTATTCTGGTTCATAGCGTTTAAAATATCTGCTCAATGCATAATATTTTACTCTAGTTGCCTATGAAGCTTTGAATTGGAAGCCAAAATGCTTTTTTCCAAGTGTAGAACCCAGTAATATAACTGCAGTATGTGAAAGCTTTCTTCAAAAAAAAGTTCCTTATTTTAACTTAAATTCATTTGAGCTTCCAAATGAGATTATAAACTTGAAACCTAATATGCAGCTAGTACAACAATAATAGTAACTACGATTTTTAGGAGAATTTGAGAGCTTTAAGGAGTACATAACTGGTGCCTTATGTACGAGAACAAAGAAAGAATACTTTAAATCTTGAAATCTCTAAGTAACTCGGCTTTCTAATTAAAAATAAGTTGCCTAAGTTCATAACTGCTTTGATGTTAAGGTCAAAGTGGTAATTGATAAAGAATGTTGCTTTTAGTACTACGTTTAGTTAATTTTTTTATATTATATTAATGTTTTTACACTCAGAGAAAATAATTAACTATACGGTGCCAAACATAATACTATCCCCTTTAAAGATTTCATAAACTTGCACAGCACAAAATATTTTCCCTCACCTTTGAGTCTCATTCGCTCTCAAAACACACTCCAACGGAGGCTGATTTACTTCTTCATTCACTTCTGCAATGGAATTGAGCTTCAATGGAAATATAAAAAATCACTTTGACAAAGTAAATCACTAAACCCTAGACCTACGATAAATCAACCCCACTCTAGACTCGTTCGATGGCAAAGTCTGGATTATTAATTTTCCAAAATAACAAAAATTGGGCTTTTAAACATCTTAAGCTCACGCCGCTGCTCCTGCAACGCTAGAAATCATAGTCCAGTTGCCGGTAGTCTAGTGCTTGCACAAAAAATACCATGCAACAACAATAAGAAAGCAATGGTTAATTTGTTCACGTTGCTCAAAACAAATGCGCTCATAAATACACAGTTAAAACAACCATATACATTTACAGACATGCGTATGAGTGTACTTGAGGCATGGATTTTACCCAGGAAAATTTCAACTAGACGGATAAATTTCTAGCCTACAACTAGTACTAATCTGAGGAGTTGCTGTGAAGTTCTGGACCATGTCTCCCTCTGCCCACTACAATACTCTACTCTAAGTACCAGCTTCCTCAAATATGGAGACTGAACAAGTTGAGTTACATTTGAATGAGGTGTTTACTCAAAATGACTTCATAATGAGAAAATCAGTTTGCCTGCCGAACTAGTTTCGGAGTAACCTGGAACTGGTTCATCGACCGCGAGGATTTTATTGTACACATACTTCTGAGTATGTACTCTTAAGAGTGTATGTGTAAGTGCGTGTGGGCGTCTGCTGCATAGCAAATGACATGCAACGTGATTGATGGCTCATAAATTAGTCATTTTGGGCTGTTGTTGTCGATCCTGTCGTTACTTCGAACATCGCTGCCGGTCATGGCGAACACAAAATAAATCGTAAAACAGCAGAAAAATTAAAGAGTTAGAGTGAGAGAGCGGAGAAGAGCGAGAGATGTAAGGTGGGCAGCAGCAGCAGCTAGTGGCATGTAGCCTTCGGCTGCTTTACCGTTACTCGCTCACATGAAATGAACCAATGTTTCGTATGCACTTTTGTTGCTCTTGCTTTATCTTCCCGTTGACAATTTGTCGTGCGCTGCCCGGAGCGCTTTCGTTCGCTCCAACCCAGTTTATTTAGGTGTGTGTGTGTGTGTGTGTGTGTTATGGTTTACGCCAGTGTTGTTGAATTTCGTGCGGCCTAATGTGCTTGTGATGTTGACATATTAGCATAGCCATAAAGCTCAATATGAGGCATATGCCTGAATCGGCGAGAGCGGGATGTCAGGGAAGATACAAAATGATTACCGTTCCAAAAAGCAGCATCAACCGAAGAACTCACCAACAGAATTCGCAAGATGTAAGCGTTATTCGAATCACACACACGCACACAGCTTACGGAGCACTTTGAGAGGACAGTGGCGGCCAAACCTGTGGCCGGCTAAGATAATGTGTAGCGATGTCGAGCATGCATTCGGTTGGTCGTCGGATGAAGCTGACTAAAGTATAAATAAGAAATATTATATGCGTACGAATACAATGAAAGGGAGAGAAGAAAAAGGGTGAACAGGCAGCGAGGCGACTAACAAAAATGGATAAGCTGAACGAAAAAGCGGTAAGCACTCAGGACAGTGATTGAAGTGCTATTGAAAGCGCTGGTGGCGATAAGCATTTAGTTGACTTAAGCAGAGCGGAGAAATTAAGGCGAGGCCGTAATCAAATGTGATGCATGAGCGATGCTTAACTTGCACCCTTTCAACACCAGCGCCGAGTCAGTGAAGTCAAGGACACGAAAGTCGTTCAAAATAAATGGAAATATATATATATATATATAATATATAATATATAATATATAATATAATATATAAATGTATAATATATATATTATATATATACACATATTTGATATATATATGTGTTGGAATATTGCTCTGGTTAAATGGTAAATAGAAAAGCCGCTTATGGCAGCCGGATGCGCTCTCTCTCCTGCTTAAATATGTTCACAATTTAATATATAAATTAAAATTTTCAAATTGATGAATTGCCTGTTATCGTGACTTCCCAGAATTGATGATTATCGATGATGCTTACCAGCTTAGTAATTCAGATAGGATTTGGTATAACGAGTTGTTGATAATTGTTAGAGCACCCATGGGTGACTGGCAAGAAGAAGAAAATGTGGTTAATTCAAGGCTTCTTTAGTCGGTTCTTTAGTATCCCTAAACTTGAGGAAATATTATAGAAAACTGCTAATATTTTTTACGAAATAAATGAAAAGATATGTATATGTGGAAATATAAGCTTACTACAACTTAAAACAAACACACATAATGACCTATCTGTTTTAATTCAATCGTACGCGTCTGGATTGGTGTTGAAATGAAAATTATGGATTTTTGCTTTTTATTTCTCTCCAACACATCCAGGTTGGCAAGTGTATATATGGCGTGGTGGAAATGTGCCTCGACTGTTTGATAAGCGTGGAGAGCCTCTCTTGGTTTAACATGAATGAGGAAAGTTTTTAGGGAGTTTTTAGGAAAGGATTAAGCGGTCATTTGGACTTTACGTACTCCTTAAATTGTGGTCTTTGGTGAATATTAACTGGAAAAAGGAAAGCGCTTTACTTGTTTGCTGACTTTAAAGGTCCTTCTTGAATACTTTTTGGCAACGCATTTTCTCTCTTTTCCTAAGAGTACTCCCTCTATTGGCAATCAAATCTAAGTGGTGTCAGTTAGTAGACTGGAATTTCATAGTTTTTGTTGTCAAAAGACAGGTGTCAGTTGACGAGTGAATATGAGCTTTCGGAGCTTTTGGAAATTCCCCATATAATCCAGTCGAGTACCGTTAGCGATATTCGCTATATTCGCTATATATTCTACTTACTCTGTTGATCGTTACGAAAAAATTACCCATACTTATTACGTTACTAATATTTATTAACAGGAAACCCCAATTTGTACAGTAATTGCTGAGTTTTGGCTGCTTCAGTTCACTTTAATCCCCTTTTTCCTTAAGCTGATAGGTATGGAACACTTTATACACTTTACTACTTTACTGCATTACCGCTAACTTAGTAATTCCCTATTTAATTTTCTTCCATTATTGTGATTTCTGGTGCCTCTGGATGTAAATAATATCAAAATCCTCCAGCCCGAGCGCTGCCTGCCCACTCAGTATTCCGATTATGTAGCGCTCAATTGTTTTGATTTTATATTGCATATTATTTTATGCTTGCAGTTGTTCAACGCTTCGCTGGCCAACTCCCACGCCGGCAATTCGATATTTTTTCTGTGCACACAAATGCTGGACCATAAATTAAGTTCTTACTTGAAAATTTATTATCAAAACCGCAAAGGAAATAAATAAAGAAGAATTGCTCTTACATTGGCGAGTTGTCAGCGACGCGTCATGTCTCACTTACTCGCTGCGGGTGTTTGCTTTCCTATGGGAAGCCTGTAGCTTTGCTTAATTTACATTGGGGTGTCTTTAAAAAATGTCGAATTTGCAAAGAACTCCTCTCTTGGGAGCAGTTATACAGCTACAGTAGTTGTTGTTTTGAGGAAAGAAAGTTGTATATCTTTACGCACACAAAAGTGAAGAATTTCAGAAATGAGCCTAAGAAAGATATGAAATTTTATTTTTTTTTAATTCTTACCCAAACGTCACAATGAGAGAC
Organism: Bactrocera minax; assembly: GCA_021498325.1. Taxonomy (NCBI): domain Eukaryota; kingdom Metazoa; phylum Arthropoda; class Insecta; order Diptera; family Tephritidae; genus Bactrocera; species Bactrocera minax. The sequence goes on along the minus strand of JAKEEE010000067.1, from coordinate 46,696 downwards.
CTGCATTTTGTATTAATTCATTGCGTTGTTTACTTTTGCCGTACGGAATTAATATTTGGAATAAATCATACTTCAGTTTATTTATTAGTTTTTTTAATAACAGTTCTAAATTGTCCCGATTTAATATATTCAGTTTGACTTTTTAACATCATTTTAACATTGCAATTTTTATGGAAAGACAGAACACACGTACCAAACACACGTGTCACAACAAATGATGAAAGACTAAATGTAGAATGAGAAAAAAAATTGAAAAATTCCAATTGCTCGTTTTCAATTTTCCAAATATTGTATTGGGGACTTGGGCTGCTTGTTGTCTCCTTGCACGATGAAAATACCAAATTTTGAATTTGAAACTTCCTATATTTTCACAACTGTTTTCCTCCACCCAGCAAATCTTCACGTTTCTCACTTTTATGTCGGAGAACCCATCAATGCCACAAATGGCGCAAAATTGAAGTTCAGCAAGCGTTATGAGGGCAGCGGTCCAAGCGCACCTTCGCTTATATTCACCACGAACGTTCACACCACACCACAACACATCACACGTAATTCATGATCTCCGATATTAACCAATTGTCAAATATGCGCTCCTAGCCCCGACCCCCGACCGCTCATCACTTTCACATCTCGCACCTAACGCACCGTTTCGAATTCGTAAAGGCAACCCTCGAGCGGAATCTCAATTGTGGCAGACGCTGTCAGTTTATTGCAGTGAAAGGCCACAGATGCAGCCACGGCCGCCCCCTTGCAGTTGGCCACTGCCCGCGGCCTTTTGCCGCAACATATCAATGTGTCAACATCGTTGGCATCAAAGTTGCCATTGTCGCCGCTGCGTTGCAACTCAATGCCATTTAGAGAAGCGGGCAGCTGAGTGCTCTCCTGTGTATTGCTGATGTGCACTGGTATGCTGATGGCAGCAAAGGTCGGTGGTATGGGCGCGCTGGGTTGGTAGGGCTGTTGTGGCGCGTGAGTGTGCGAGGCTTGTGATGCTTGTGACGCTTGTGGTGCAGTGGCAGTTGTTGATGCGTGGTGTTGTTGTTGTGCCATGCCAGCCATATCGGACAGCTCCTGTGCGAGCTGGTGGTTCTGCAGCCGTCGATTCTGGCGAAATTGGAAGGGTTTGCGGTTTTCCAATATTAGTTTGATGTCACGGGCCGATTGCCACCACCTGTAATCGGGAGATTGAGGAAATGAGCCAAGTATGAAGGAAATGAGCAAAATGTACATTAACTGTTTGACATGCATGCATGGGATCTTATGTTACATATGCCTAATTTCCGCTACGATCATTAGAGGTATGCATGTTTTCGCCCAATGGTGTAGCAAGCGGAGCGTGTCAAATTAGTACGTGATAAGCAGTGATGCTTACTACTAAGTAGCAGAAGATGTGATTTTGCCGTAAGCGCTGGATTTGGTCAGGGTTACTTGCCGAATGGAATAAATTTGTTCCATTTTAATTAGTTGCTGAAGGAAATGGGTGAAAGTGAAAAAGATAGAGAGTATTAACGCTTGGAAGGCCTAAGCTTTCTTGGACTATAACAGCGAGAATGCCACGTTTGGCTTCTACAGTATTGACTACTACAGAGGTTTATGGGCATATTATGGGTATAGTTAGCATCCAACCTGAGTTCCAGGGCAGTGCGTGTGAGCAACATTTAATTGAAAGCGCAACACCGCGGTTGTTTTGAAAATTCAATATTAAAAAAAAACGTGCCCCTATTAGAAGGAAAAGACGAGTAGTAAAGGTCTTCGAAGGCTTTTATTCAAACAATTTTAAATACCTTCACCTGCAAAGAAATATTCTATTAACCACCGGCAGAATAACTGCAGATACAAGGCCCTTATGAACCGAAGCTCGGGCATTCGCCGTGCATCACGCTGCGCTGGGACCCGGGTTTGGTGTTTATTTCCTATTAAATTAAGTTCAAAAATTCGCAGCAAAAAATCATAAAGCAAATAAAGCCATCTCTAAGGACGATTGCAAGGCGTCAACCGCCGCAAGGAGGCAATCAAATTTTCACTTACACACACATATAAAACAACACATGTTAAATTTTTATGGTCTCCAGGGTGACGGATGAAATGATGAAATTTTGCAGCTGCAACTAATTGAGTTTGCATACAAATTATAACGGGATGCCCAAAATGGAAAATGAGTATGAGGAACGAGTACATGGGAAAACATTGTATATGTGTACAGCATGTGATGCAAATTTTCTTACACACACACACACACACACACATATATATATATATATATATAAACTTTTAGAGAGATTTACTTGCCTCCAGAGTACATAACTGTAGTCAGATCGGATACATACAAAGACTAGAGTACGCGGCACCCTTCCGAATGCACCAACAACAAACCTCAAAGTCAACTTGGACTTTTAGGACTTGGGAAGCAGCGAACAATAAAAACGCTAACAAAACTCAGTGAACAATGCTTGTCGCCCTTTACAGTTAATCCTTTTCATTCGGTCAGTTTAACTATTTGACTGTAATTCGTGCTTATCTGTGCGCTTTCGATGTACAGTCTCTTGTTTGTGAATTTATTTGTTGTTGTTTGCATATACTCCACTGCCAACCGCTGACTGCAACTTGCAATCAGTGCTGTTATCGCTTTGCATGTGCTCAAAGTAAATAAAGAAGTAAATTCGTGGAAATTTCGACCGAATTCTGGCATGAGAGTGTTTTGCCTGAGAATAGATAGCGAAACAAATTTGTTTTTCTAATGAAATAATCGTTATTATGATTCAATGTTGAACAGAGCATGCATCTATTTCCTTCGGTGTACAAGAAGTTCAGAAATACTTGGATTAATTAGTATTAAAATCTGTTCCTTTTCACACTTACCTATACCAGGGGCTCAACTGTGATTTGAGTATCATATAGATATTTATGAAATAAATCGTCAGCTGGAATAATGTTAGGTTTTTACTTGATTTTAATTTCCGAAATATTACGTCACTTACCGTAGTGAATAGGAAGAATATCAGCCAACCTTTGGTCCACATACGACTTAGTAGCCAGGATTGCCCTTCCAAGAAATAGTATTGTATACCAACGAGTAGAGTTCCGATTATACCGAATGCGACCAGTGTGAGTAAGGAGAACATTTGGCAATCTTCCTGCAAAGGGAATTATTACAAATGAATAGGCAATGCTTTTTTGGTGTAAATAGAGCTTTATGTTTAGTTTCTATATTAAGGTTTAAAAATTTGTTTATAAAGGACTTAAACATTACGCCCTATGTTCCCTATATGAAATTTTTATATGAAATGTATATATGACATGACATGATTTGAAGACGAATGCCATTTGGCTGTTGGCAATAAACTCCACAAGTGTGAAACAACTTTCGTAACAGCTTTCATAAAAGCTCCTCACAAAGTGTTCAGGCGCTTCAGTAGTGTGATGAATTAAAATTTTATACAGCTATTTATACCGTTAATCAGTCTTTAACAGTAAAATACTTTGTTCATACTTACTTAGTCAGACATCTCATATATCTACACAAGATGGGAGTAAAAAATCTACGAAAGTTTATCTATCTACTCCTGCCGGTTGGCACTCACCTGCAATGCGCGACGGCTCATCGAACGGGAATACCACATTCGCAGCGATTGAAAGCATGTATATCTGTAATAAAAATTGTAATGGAGTTACGTTGGCTCATATGTACATATTTCCACTGATGTAATGTAATCAAGCCGTCAAAGTTGTGAAGAATTTTAATTGCTAGCAATGGTGACATTCAACTTAATTACAACATAAATGCCTGTTTGATGTGTATATATGTATATATATATAATGTACATGGTGGGTATAGTGTACATATGCGTATATGTGTATATGAAAGTGCAATAACCGTGGTCTTTTACCGACTTAGCGGTAAAAAGGGGAACACTCAGAGAGAAGACAAGCTAGTTAAAATCGCCTTATAAAGTTCGGCAGAGCATACGTGGGAATGAGACAATAGAAAGCTGCATTTACGAGTACAGCTTAAACCGAAGAACTGATCTTAGTGCACATTTAAATATATAGTGTAAGAGTTGGTGAGGAAAAAATATACTTTAAAATTTACATTTTTTCTTTCTTTAAACAATTATTGTGTATAATTAAATTTACATAGCTCTAGAATAATTTTAAATAATTCTAATTTTAAATTTCAAATCAAATAGGTTTTTTTGTTAAAATTTAAATTTAAAGAATAACGAAAAAATAGAATTTTTTTTTTAGATATTTATCAAAAGAACAACAATGAAAACTTTCAAAATAAATCAACAGATATATTTGCAAAAGCAAAACAATGTAATTTTAAAATATATTTTAAAAAAATTTAGAAATAATAAAAGAGCTGTATACTCAGAAGTGTAATAATCATCAGCTATAAGCATATACTTTTGCAATGTATAAATATTTGTATTTAGAAATTACCAAATTATTATGGTGAAGAAATATTTGCATTTATATAGCCTATAAACGTACAAATACAAGTAAGGGAGTTGTTGAGAATGAAATTGAGAATTTTTTGGTCTCAAACCATCAAATGGCAATGTCCTAAACTGAAACACAACTCGACCCTGCCTCTCCAAAAGAACAAAGCTCAGAAGATCTGAACTAAAGGCTTGTTTTCCCTTATTTGTGGACCACCCTATTATGAGCACATATGCGTAAACTCAACGCCCTCCAAAGCGCACATATGTACGACATGAAGCAACTTCGTATTCGGTCGCGGTTAACTTGATAAGTTACGGCTTTGCAAATCAAAGTGTTCACTGACAATCCCCGCCTCACTGAGCATTCGGTATTCCTAATGTCAACCACAAATCGAGCATATAAAGCAGCCAACTTTGCTTGTTACACACACATTTGGCCGCTTTTGGATCATTTTGTATGACTAAGTGGAACAACAACAAATTTGGCTAACAGTAAAAGCCAATATGCGCTACAATTTATTTGCACACACGCACACAAACACACACGCATATGCGCGCCCATATGTGGTTGCGGAAAACAATTTTTCAGCTCATTTGACACCGTTACTTTCGCAATACCCATTTTCAACAGCCACTCGCCCGACCAAATGCTCCGTTCGGTCCGGGCGCTTATGTGTGGGGTGGGGAGAGTGGTGGCGATTAGGCGTTACATCCAGAAGGCCACTCATATGGCACGCCACTTTCGCCCCAAATGCGTGTTAGACGCGAATGCGAGTGCGTAAAATAGGGCACACACTGCTGTTGTGTCGAGGCTGTGGCGCCAGCGCAACACCCCCCCTTTGCCAGTTCACTGTTGCCCACACTCGCGCACTAAATGACATATACGCGTTTAATTTAAAGCAAATAGCATCCCGTGCGCACTTTTAACATCCCGTGCGTGGTTTTCAACCCGCGCCACCATACACGCTCACAAAGCGCCGCGAATGCCCGAACTGAAAATGAAAAGGCGAAAAATAAGAAAACAACAACAGTTGGCATTGCGAGACATCACGCTTTGCTATGAGACGGTATCATCAGCATGCAAAAGCTTCGTAGGACGAGAGGAATGACGCATGCCTCAGCCTTCAGCCCTCAGCGCTGCTTAGTGTCGACCGAAACATTATTGCTGCTCCTGCCGCTGTTGTTCTATTTGACCGGATTTGTAGCGGAATGAATAGCAAGTCATTGAGTAGAATGCCTGCTTGCCTGCTCTCTGATGTATGGCGCCGAACGGAATGGGGCAGTCCAACCACCTGAGCTAAGTTTTTAAATCACAGGCGCTTTTATAATGACACTGTGTTCTAGCCGTTATGTTGCCTTCTGCGCGGCTTCTGTTAATGCGGTTCTTGTTTTACACCTCTCTTACATCTCTCTAACATATTCATATATGTATGTCCATATTCCTGTCTATATGCCTTGTTGGTGTAATTTACCCTATAGATAAGCATGGGAATTGTGCCAAATAAATATATTGAAGGAAAACAAAGCTAAGGTAAAGGAGATCAAGTAATCAGTTCCAGAGGTGCATGTTTTATCCGAGCAATCGAACAATCCAACAGCCGTCTGTTCATCAAATTTCGTTAAATCAAGTCTGGCGGGCTTCTATACTTGTTTCTAAACGAAATCATTGTTCCTTAACTACCTTACTAAATCGAAAATTTTATTACTCAATTCTACTATGTATACGTCGATCGAAATACTGACGATTTATTTTCTGAAGTAATGAAATTAAAAAATTATATGAGCAACATTATCATTGCAACAACAACTCGATTATTGGGTTACCTAGGGTAGAATTTTTAATTCGCTTGCTAAGGCTATAAGACTCGAATATGAAATGAATTGGGCATGAAAAACCTGTTTTATGCAAATGCGATCACACTCAGCTCCCAGGGTGTGGGGGTCGCACTTTTAACCAAATTCCCAATCGCCGCAAATGACAAAATGCAAACAGAATTATGTTTTAATTGCTTTGATTACGAGGCCAATATTTATGTGAGAGTGAATATTTCGCATCTTCATATTTGCGTTGTTCCCCGTTGAATTCACTAGATTCACCAGCTGTTGTGGTCGCAATTCATTAATTAGCGCAAATATTTTGTAATTACCAAACTGATATGCATAGATAAACATCGCGTAATTGTGAACACCCCCCACCTTCTTCTGAAACCGTATCTTTCCCAGAAATGCACACACACACACACTCACCTCAGCGTCTGCTCGGTATTGTACTGGAATTGGCAAAGCTCGCAAACGGTGCTCCTCGAGGTGCTAATCCAGCGCTCCAGGCAGTGAATGTGCACATATGTCAGTGATCCCTTGCACAAACATGGCGAAACTAATCTGCACATAGAGATATTTCAAATTAAATCGCATTCACATAAATTAATATATTTGCATGTGTATTTTTTGTAAATACATGTTAATGCTGTTTGATTAAAAATCGCTGATAAACGCTCGCCTGCACAAAGATAACATGCCCCGCGGGCACAAACGGGTGCACCCGTGTGTGCTTAGTGCGAATGAATTTTTTAATAATTTTGTGCAAGCCGATTTTATGTAAATTTAATTAAATTGCAAAATATTGCAGATAGTTGAAGTGTCATTGTTCATACATTATGGGTTATGGATAATATTTAAACAAGGGCTTATTACTTCGGAAATTTCTAAAATGTTTCCAAAAATTTACCGCGTCTCTATTTTTTGAGCATTTAACGCTACAGACTCATCATAACCTCTTTTCCGAGCATTTACTATCAAGAGTTTGAATGGTTTCTAGAGTGCTTACATTACATTACACTAATTGTATGAAAACTTACCAACCGTGAGTCCAAGACTCAAAGATTGGTAGGCTCAAAGTTGCACCCGAATGAAAAAATGGGATAATTGTTAAACACTATCAGAGTCTATCCAAGATTAAGATAGATAATTAGATCGCTCTAGACGTATTTTAAAACACTGAAGAAACTTAACTAACCGTGAAAGCTAATCTCTTGTGAAAAATATGATACTGTTTTCTAAAACTCTCACCTCTCGGGATCTTCGGAATTGTGACAAATGCGACAAACCAGCGAGCCGATAGAACGCACAGAGCCAGTGGGCGTGGTCTGTGGTGGCCCTTCCACATTGCTGTCACACGCTGCTGGCATAATGGCGGCATCTCGAACCGCAATTAAGTTCATCTGTTTGACACGGTCGCTGTCGGCTTGCAGCACCAGCTCATGTGCAATACGCTGACTCGAATTGCAATCGAGCTCAACATGCGCGGTCGTTATCGTTTGCTCCGAATGCGCGAGCAGTATGCGGTCGAGGGTCTGATTGCCTTCGAATGTTTTGCCATCTAACCCTGCTGTGGCGAGCACCTTCAGAGCGTTGTTTTCGGATTGGTCGGACTGTAGCGTACAGTCGGAGTCATCAGACTTTTGACTAAGCGGTTTGTCGCTACACTCGCGCCCCAGCAAATTTACGGCTGCCTGCTTGCCCATTGCAATGGATTCAATCGGTGCCGTTGTTGCTGTTGTCAAGGTAGATTTTGTGTCCATGCTCATGTCTGGTAGCACCTTACTTCTGGCAGCGGCCTCTGCCGCCAACACGGCGAGCGTTGGCAAGTTCAACGGCTCTTTGGCATCCGCAGGCGCTGAGGGAAAGAGAAACAGTGTGAAAGCCAACTAAAGGAATATTATATTAAAAGCATTAAATATGAAAGTCTTGCTGTCCGCTCGTCCCGCTCGTCCCACTCGACGTGGGTCATTTTTGTTGAGTGACATGTGCTGCACCTAATTAAAGTAATTATAAGTGCTTTCCACTTATGCAACATGAAATTTGTTCTGCCGCTTCGACATGTGCCAACATAGCAACGTTTATTGACTTTGCCTTGAACCAGCTTAAGAGCAATTTTTATGAGTACGCATGGGAGGTGGAAGCTGCATTAAGGCGCTTCTGTCGTCTTTATGACCATTTCTCAGTCTTCCCTACGTCCCTCACATACCATTGAGTGTGCTCCCCCCCTTGTCGTTAATATCCTTAGTGTTCTCAGAATCCATTCTCTTTTATTCCTTTTTGCTTGCTCTTGTTGTTTTTGTTGTTTCCCTCTGCAGATGGAGGGGTTTCAGTTCGTATGCGATTTTTATGTGATTTTCTTAGATAATTTACGAACAATTTTGTTTTAAATTTATTATTCAGTCACAATACTTTTTGTTTATGCTTTTTCCTTTATTTGTTCCCTTCAGTTTTTACTTAAATGGCAAAGTTCCTACAATTCCCGATTAAACCATTCAGAATATATGTATAAACCAACAGTGATTCCGTTTTTTCCGGATATTGCTGGTATTGCATGTCCATATTTCTTTCCCTTTCAAGTTCTTAGTATCTTCGTTCCAGCTCTATATTTTTTTTTAACGATGGATGTTCGTTTGCATCATGGAGATTTGGCAAACATTTGGCTGACCTTCTTTCTTGTGCTATTTGTGGTCCAGGTGGAATAGGACTCTTTCTGTTGGAAAGGGATTTGTCAATGAAAGTACCATTAGAGCTTCCGTTTTTTGTAAAGTTAAAAATGAGAGCGCCCTACTAAAGTTTAACTTGAATGTTGATACTAGTGAAAACACAGTAGTGCTCCAATTTCAAATAACAGAAAATATTTAGGTTAGTGGGAGCAATTAAGGTTTTTTTTCAACCTATGTGATACTCGACGTTTCGGTTTATGTTTTTCTGGTAGTTTGAATACACACCTTAACTTAGGCTGAATTAAGCTTCTCCTCTTTGTGTTCAGGTAAAGGTACTTAGAAATATTGTAATTTTTTACAGGAATTATGTTTTCCGATACTTGCTCTGACTTGCTCATCGAGACTTGTATGTTCTAAGTAGTCTAAGTAGAGTCTAAGTACTAAGTAGCTGAAGTTATATTTAGCTTTTTACAATCTACCATTTAATACTAAAAGCAAGCACTTCTGAATGGATTAGATTTCCATTTAAACAAATCACGCCACTGGTCACGCTACAAACAAAATGGAGCAATTGAAACCCAAGCCAGGCACATAAACATACAAGTATTGAAATAAAGTGGCAAATAAGCAAAATTTATGTTCACAATTCACAATCCACAATTTTCTGGCACACTTTCGCTTGGATTTAAGCAAACGAGCTTCTAATAAGTTTCCGGTCAGCGCGCCACGGACTTGCACCAACACACACACACACTCGGCCACGTACGACCATTTACAAATTTGCAGGCTTTTCGCTTTCGAAGTTCTTGTTGTTGAAAGCGAACTTCCGATCAACAAAATCCGGGGTGGATTTCATGCATGCCTCTTTGTGTGCGAATACAGGGTGTTCACTTCTAATAGCACAACTTATTTTGTTGTATGTGTGTTTGTTTTATTTGGCGCATAAGCAAAATTCACCGACCGATAAATCAAAGCCAACAGGATGTCGAAGTTGTACCATTTCCGGCCACAAAAGTATTGTACAATAAGTGTGCCTGAAACCAGCGGACAAACCGGTTCCTGGGACTGGGCATTCGCAAAGTTTTCTGTAAAGCGACTTCAAATGAATACAAAATATCTTGTGATGACCCTGTGGGAAAATCTAAAAGTAGCAAGAGAGTCTGGGACTGTCTGAGCAAGCATGTACAATTTGATATTCCTCTTTGAGAAATAATTAACTTAATCCACCCATAAATATTAATTTTTCCTTTAATTTATTAAAATAAATTTTCGTTAAGTTTTTTGCTAATACAATACCTTTTGACTTGTTATAATTGAAATGCAGTCACTCCATTTAATACTAACTAAAACCCTTGTTTCCTCTTTGTATCAAAAATTCCCTACTGGGACCACTCTTCCTTAAATAAAGGCTTTTCTAAAACACCTTTCATTTTGGTTTCTATTTCGTGCAGCTATTTACAACGAACTGAAATTACCATAGATTTAAATACATCAAAATAAACATTAATTTTTCGCTCCGACCGCAAAGAATCTTGAGATCAAGTGCCGAAGCCCTTTTAAACATTTTGTCCTTCTTGAACTCACAATTTTGTACCGAAGCAGCGAGAAAGTTATAAACAGTAAATTATATGTGAATTTGCGCTTTTAACAATAACTGAGACCAAATAGTGTGAAAGTTTTTTTCTAGTGGAGCCAATTTTAATTTTTTGTATGAAGGAATATTTTATTTACGATGAAATAAAATTATTGTCGGCTGAAGTGAAAGTATCTGAAAACACCTCGCGGTTCGTATTATTACAACTGTGGAAAGTGATTTGAGATTACTTTGTGCTTATTAGACCGATTCACTTGGTGGATAAAGAAAAAATAGAGAGAGATCTATCGCGAGAGAGGTAGATCACGCCCTCGATACTGTAGTATTTTGTTGGCATTTCAGTAAAAGGCCGGAGTCTTCCCCCACCATTTTCTTAATTTTTGAGCTAGATTGTGTCATCTCGAACTAGTAACAGTACGTTCAATGTGAAGACCCTAAGCTTTATAGAATTATGACATCTCTCATCGCATTCAAAGATCGAATTATAGCACTCTATTTCACTTCTATATATATAATACTTCATTCTAGGGTATAGGAGGAAGGTCTTTCTAATCTTTAAGTTAATAATAAAAATTCTCCCCGGAACTCCACAAAGTCGTCGCAGCCGTTCTAAATATACCAAAAAATACTTGTATATCACATACCTATTATTATGTAATTCTTAGAATAATATATAATTAGGAAAATGGATATTTGTGACAAGCCGGTTGACACTGATACTGAAGTCATAAAATCAATGGCTGCTCCTGTCGACACACACACACTTTTTGCCACAACCCCCTCGTGTAAAAGTAGTAATAAGGTTATTAAAGATACTCAGGGAAGAGGATAATATTTCTCACAAATTTTGGGAGGAAAATTTAGACAAATATTTACAATTTCCCTGCAGCGTGGCATTTGGCAGTGAAGCAGGAAAGGAAAGTGAAAAGCGGGGAAAATCATTTTCAAAGTGTGGAGGTAAAATGGCTGACGGCTAGGGTCAACAGCCAACAACAAATTGCACAATTTGAAATATTTTCATGATTTCTAATTCTAATTTAATTTTCTGGTCGTTTTCTTACGGTATTTGCCACGAAAGCTTTTAATACGATAGAATATACAAACGCATTGTATAAGGATATTTTCAAAGGACAGACAGTCTTCAAAGAATATTAAGCAATTCGAAATATTAAAAGATAATCCAAAAAGGGAATAAAATATACACGATATATATATATGTATATACATATAGTTGAGTGTATTTTTCTCAAAATTTAATAAACTTTAGTTCAGACATCGTATCGATTAAGCAGGAAGTGTATGGTCATACTAGCACTCGTGCCCATATTGATGTTTAATTATGTATATGTATGCTTTCAGAGAAATCTCCGCATGCATGCATAAAGCTGGAAAAGAGCTACTGATTGGCAGCGATATCTTACTGGCCCTCAGTTATTACCATACAAGTTGTTTCTGTTGTTGGCGTTGGCACTTGAGGCACTAAAACATAAGAAAAGTTTTAATGCATTTTCGGCAAAACATTGCCCCAACCTACAGGGCAGGCAGCCCTTTCGTCCAGCTGTGCGCAGCGCAATAGAGCGAACCAGTGCGTACAACCATTTACACTAATTCTTGGCAAGCAACTACGACACTCTCGCACACAGTTTTAATAGAACCGCAAGCGATATGCCACAGCTTACGACCGAGTCACCGACACCTTTGTAACACCCACACCAGCGGCAAGAACTCGAAAGTGCAAGTGATGCCCTTATATAGAGCGGATGGACGGACCAGGGGTTGGCCGGCGTCGTGACATGAAAAATTACCGGCGATAACGAAATTCTGTTACACGGTGTAAAGTGAAACTACTGTACAATTTATTCAAACCGAAAAACTTTATTAAATTGTTCACAAGTAAAAGTTTTCTTATATAACCACTGGGGGAATACAGCTCCACCTCACATAACGGACACAGTTGCACGCACACACAGAGGCTGCTGGCCAAAGTCACACCTTCCAACCGAAAAGGCGCTTCATTATGCCGCATCGTTGGACGACGGCTCGTTTTTAACGCTTCCGTTCACACAACGTCGAGGTAGCCAGTTGTGCGGTGGCGAGCGGTAGTGGGCGGTGGTGAGGAGCGTTGCGAGCAAAACTTTTCACTTTCGGATTTTAATGAAATATTAAATTCTTTTAGGGTGTTTTATAGTTTAAAAAACTTTGTTTATGCCTTAAGTGCGACCGAGACTTGGCGCAAATTGTTCATCCCAGATATCATAGGCGGCTCGAGTGGTGTTGGGTTCACGATGGCTTCGAATAATGTTTAGCAATAGAAATCTTCTTCTGCTATTAGCTTAACTTCTACATAGTTGATGCTGGTCAAGGATGGCGGAAGTCTTGCTTAAAAATGTAAGGTCGTCTAAATAATCCTTCGGCCTTGTAGGGAAGATACGGCCAAAAATTTGTCTTATTCTCATTAACCTAAGCACTACAGTTATCGCCACTTCTCGTATAGCCAATCCTATCAAACTGTTGGATTTTATTTTACGGACTACAAGGGCATGCCTATATGGTTACCAACTCTGAAATAAATGATGGAAATAAATGGGTATGGCGTCATAAGCTCCTTTCATCCAACCTGCTAAAAACTTGCACTAAAGACTTGTACTAGAGTAAAGTAAAAAAGTATATGTAAACTTAAAAATGGACACTCCTTGTACGAGTATCCATTGCAAGCGAAACTCTTCAAATCAGGAAATTCAAATCCTTTTTGCTTTGCTTCACCCAAACCCTTCTTCGTTGGTAATTGCGTCAAGTGATTAAATTTAAGTGAGTGAAAGCATGTGAAAATGCAAAGGTTCGCCTTGTTTACCTTTCCACCATTCTGCTACTCAAAAACGGAAACAAACATCTTAGTAAGAAATCTACAAGGGTGAAAACACTTGTTCAGCACGTTTTTCTAATTTCTTAGTTGCCGACACGGATCCTTTAAGTTCCGTAAGCTTTTAATTGCGATTAAAGTTACCTAACGGCTTGTGGCCGTTTGCTCTTCACTTTTTTGTTTTCGCTTGCCTTTGTTGCTGACATACGCAAATACCGTTAAATTAACATAATAACTTTAAAAAAAAAAGAATGAAAAGAATGAATGAATGAAGAATGAAAGTTAAAAAAATGTGCCAAAGGTCATCTCTAGCGTTGGAATAGGGATTATATACCGGTGAGTTTGTTTAGACATCATATTCACGTTGACTTCACTCGCCGCCTTTCGCGAAAGGAAATAAATGCGAAATGTTTATTTGTTTCATAAAATTTTTGTTTCTGCAAAATTCGTAACGTCTGCCTACAAAATTTGTTGCTCTTACTGCCACAGAGGTGTAGATATAGGCTATACTCATTGTACGAGTATATTCGGTTGGCATGTTGAATACCAGCGTCGTCCCGAAAAGGCGTGTCAGTAACAGTTACGACTCATATTTTTTAAATTGGTCACAGACGCTTTGGCGCCACAATTTATAGCGCGACTTCACTTAGCTGCTTGGCTGTCTAACCGAAAAATGTGATGAACTTAAAGCCACTTAGAAAGCCAAAATAACCAACCAGCTGTGTTGTTAGCACCACATGACTTTCAGAAAAATTTAAGCCAAATTATTTTAAATCTTTTTCCATCATCATCCTAATTCCCTACTCATTTTTCGGAGATGTGAAAAATACTCTGAGTGGTTATTGAATGGGTGGAACCGATGGTGAAGAACATATCAGATTACGTAGGTTCCGAATACTGTAGAAAGTGATGCTATAGTATAGAAAGTCAAACATAATATTTGGAGAGACTCACGGTATGTTTCTGAGTAAGCTTCTCCTGACATTTACACACTCTTTAGAGAAGACATGCCGTTCATGGCCAAGACAAAATAGTCATTTTAGTAAGATGGTTAATCTTTCACTGGTGAATAAATGATCGGATAAAGGTCGGATTTCCCAAAGAAGAGCAGGTAGTTCCTCACATATAACAGATCTCTGAACTATGGCGCCTTCAGCTATCTAATCGCGAAAAAACGCTTATAGATATTCTGAAGTTCTTTGACATATCCTATTGTTGCACACAGGCATGATGTAGACTGCAGTACATTACATTGTGCCTTACACAAACAAGCTATTGATCGATGTCAATCGAAATATAGCAACACTCCCAAAGATTTTATGTTTTATTTGGTCACTGAGGAACCACTGTGCCAGGAAGTAAGTGCAGTAGCTCCTGGCAGCAGAGTTTCGTATTTTTTAAGTCCTCATTTTTGTCAGTTGAATTTATTTTCTCCCATTACGTGACAGTTTTTTCCATTTATTTGAGCACAAATGTAAAGAATTAAGTGCAGAAGTGGGTCAGAGGTCGATGGGTCGAAACGAGGGAAAAGTGTGACATTTTCGCGTTTATTTATTTTGGTCGCTTTTTCTTGCCTTGTTTGCATTGCCACCCGGGGCACATATGAGTCGGGTCAGCCTGCATGGGATCACTTAAAAATTATCCGTTTTCTGCAATGTTTCCAGCTTTTTCCCTTCGGCCTTGGCCTAGCGGCGACACTTACCGTTCAATGGTGAGGAAATTAAGCTCATTAAGTGTCGATTGTTGACAACATTGAGATTTAAGCCAAAGCAACGGGAATGCGCACAAAAAGTTTTTATTGATGTCGACGTGTTTGTGTGAAATTGTAAAAAAGGGCAAGGTCAAACAGCTACTGGGCAGAAATGAAAAAAAAAAAATTTATTTGTTATACTAAGGCAACCATAATGAGAACAAGACTATCATTTCATTAACGTCCCTTGAAATGTGAATCATTCACTTTCTTCTTATTGCTTATTTCGTTATTTATATTATATGTCGCTGCAATTAATGAGATATGCATTTTTAATAAAGCAAAATTAAACTTATGTACACAATTACTTATACATGTAGAACAAATGATGACGAACTCTGTCTAATTTTCATTTATTTTATTTATTTTTTATTTTAATTTTTTTTAATTTAATCATAGTTCGTTTCTCTGCAAGTATATGTGCGAGTATTTACGACTACATATGTACATGTTCATATTCATATTATATTATCAAAAATTACATAACTTTTGCGCACGTAATTAAAATTGAATGCCAACAAAACAATAAGACCAACAAATTCGCCATTCACTAAATGCTTGCAAACTAAAGTCATTAAATAAATCTTAACAATGTGCGAATGGGGAACAATTGTGGCCACAGACAGAAAGAGCAAAGTTGATGTAGCGCAGGCGCGGAGACGCGGGCAGAAGGCAGGCGCTGAGGCTTGAAAATAAAATGCAATTTTCATAACTCTTCTTCACTTTCGGCTTTGTATTGGAAGCACATACACACACACATACACACCCCTAAACTCACATGTTTAACGTGGGCAAGGGATTACTGTGTGCTCTGGCTAATGGGATACACTGTAAAAAATACAAAAAATATATATTTTAGAATGTGGCATCTTTAGTACATGTGGAGAGATTAATTTATGAAAAGATACTCTATCTATGCTGAGATTCTAATAAAAAGGGTCGTTGAACGTTTACGGGGGTATTGTAGTCTGGAGGCATGCATTTGAGTTGTTTTTCCAAGTTCTAAATAAACTGTTTTAACAAAATATAAAAAGTGAAAGAAATTTACAACTCAAAATGTTATAAGCTGTTGAAGTGAGGGGTTGGAAAAAAATGGCGGGCCAAGTCTGCCACGATTGCGACCCTACAAAAGATATGACGCAAAATTAAAATACAAATGATTATTTATATAGGTAAACACTGCTATGGTACCACTAAATTAAATTAATTTAAACAAAAAATTTAAAAGAGTTTTTTTTTGCTAAATTGTGGAGTTCGAAAAATAATAAAATTTTTCAATTTTTTTAAATTAATAAAAGAAAATTAAATTTGTTATTGGTGATTCATACACTGGAGACATACATAACAAAACTTCAGGTGCATCGGTTAAGTGAAATTATTGAAGTAATGACAAACTTTTTGAAAAATTTAGTTTCGAGGAAAACGGGTTTAAAGTTTCGGGTTTTGGATTGGCCGGTTTGGATGAATATGAACGAATATCAAATATCAAAGTAGGGTCACTACCAAATCAAAACTTTTCCTCAGTGTACTGAACTCTAGTTATTGCCCAAAAATCAATGAAAATTAATACGAAATAATTTAAGCGATCATAAGAATTTCGTGTTTTTGTTCCTGATGGTCTGAATCTATATATGCGGCATCCCTCGTTGCCGGCGTTTATCATAATTTAAAAATTCTGTTATTCTATGTATTGTATTTGCTTAGTGTTGTGCCGTTGTTGCCAGCACTATTGTTGTGCGATGCTTTTGTGGCATACTCAGTGATTGCAACAAAAAACCAATTTTCAAAGGGTAAAGGTTAAAATCAACAAACAAACAAACAATCTACTGAATAACGCGACTTTACGAAATAAACAAAAACTTAAAAAAAAATAAAAACCGAAAAAGGCAGAAAATTTAAGCTCAAAGTTACCTTTGCGCGAAAAGCCTTTGACGCAGCTTACTTGATACCAGCCGCAACCAAATGTGTTGCAAAAGTTTTAAAGCAACTTTATGGCGTAAACGCTAAAAAACAAAACAAACACAAAGGGAAGAGTAACAAATTTGAGCTGGGTTACAACAGACTCACTTGACTTGGACAATACAAAGAGCTGCTTGCGTTGTTGTTGCTTTCGTTCGTGTATTTGCGGCGCTCGCCGACGCCACTTCAATTGAGCTGTCAAGTCAGTTGCTGGTTATTTTTCTTGTATTATTTATTTGGTTGCTCTGTTTTCACACTTGAAGGGTTGTTCCGACTTGTTTTTTGCGCTGTTGTTTGTTCAGTAGCCGTTATTAAGGTTGCCGTTCTGCCGGGCCGGTGACATTCTTGCCTAGAATTGGAATCGGGCGCCCTTCTTGTGCTGACAGCAGCTATAATTATTGTTGTCATTGTTGTTGTACTGGCAATGTTGCGTCATATTGCGCCAGCGAAGCGAGTATCTTTGCAACCAAAGAGTCAAAAACTTCCGAAAGAGTTGGCGAAGACTGGAAGACTGGAAGACTGCGCACGCCAATGCGACGAACTTAAAGGCTTTAGTTGATTTTGTGTTGTTGCGTGTTTTCCGTTTTCTGTTTGCTTACCTCTTTGTTAACGGCGTTGACACTTAAGCCGGGGAATGGCAGGGGGTATGTGGATTCGTGCATATTTCCCCTTGAAAGTTTAAATGCATTTATAACATTTTAATTGTATTTAATGTTTGTTCACAACTTTGTTCGTGAATCCGAGGTTTTTATGGGCTTCAAGGTCTAAAGCCCCCTCACTGGATGATGTGTAAGCGTTGAAGAGTGGCTTTTAAATTAGGTAGCAAATGATTTGTAGGCACCTTCTTTTTGTCTTTTTGTCTTGCTTCGGTGACCTTCGCCTTTCGAGTTCTGCATATTTCTGTTTTGTTTTCTGTTTAGTTGTTTTGGAAATATTTGTGTGACTTTAGTACCGTTCGTATAATTGTTGTTGCTTTGTTAGCTCTGGCAAATAAATGTTTGCAAAAGTTGGAAGGACTTGCTGCAAGTAAGATACGGCAAGGAAATTACCACCGACAACGACAGCCCGTTAATAATAACTGAACAAAGTGAAGAAGTAATTAGAACCATATTTGTAAAAACCACAATTTATTTATCTTCTCCTTTCTAGTTTACGATTGGACAGACTTCAGTAGCATTACTAAAATTTGTAAAAATTTCTCAATTCCATTTGTCCCCAAAGTGTACTGTTACAGATCTTAAAATAACTCATTACTAATTGTAATTATTATTTGCAAATAATTCACAGGTCTCCTGGATTAGAAAACGTGACTTACACATCTTGACGGCTGGTTCCACGACCTACACATCAGATCAGCGATTTCAGGTGAGCTTTCTGCAAATATTTTAATTTATGTAACACTATGCAATTCTTAAATGATCTAACAGTGCGCTCACGAAGCACGACAAGCTCGAGATTATTGGCTGTTTTCGGTGTTTAGCACTAGATACTACAGACAAGCACAAAATTCCCATATAAAAAATTTTACTGAAGCTCCTGTTTGATTCTATTGGAAATACGAACATGATTTGTCATAAAAAATCAATGAAAAACACAGTCATTATCGCCAGTTGCTCGAAAACACAAAGCTTTAAGCTCGAGTTTGTTGTGCAATGCGAACATGCCGTTAACCTGAAACTTAGCTGGAAATTAAGATATTATTTATTTAACCAATTTATCGTTTAAGGTGATACGACCTGAAAATTCGGGCAATTGGACACTACAAATAAAATATCCGCAACAGCGCGACTCCGGCATCTACGAATGCCAGATTAACACAGAGCCGAAGATGTCGCTCTCATACACGTTCAATGTGATTGGTGAGTAACCACAAGGAGTCCATAATAAAATATTTCACTAAGTTACGGTTCACAAGTCCACACAAAGTAAAAAAAGGGAATATTTTTTTTGTGAAATTTTGCTAGCTGAAACAGTGTATTACACATTCTCTTCACTGATGCTATAACAAAAGGCATTTATAAGCGCATATTACGCTCCAAATAAAAATGAGCAGTGTAACCTTATATATGCATAAAGATTTTTTATATCAATTTCCATTTTTATGCAGCGGAGCGCTACAAATAGCTATACATTTGGCTTTCAATCTACTTAAGTAACAAGTTAGTCTCATGTCGTTGCTCCTCTATTTTAAAATTGATAGGCAATGTATACATGTATAAAAATTTGTACACGATAACAACAGCAAAGCACATGTGATATTGAACACTCCAAAATTTCAAATGAAAAGGAGAGGAATGAATATGCAAAGCGATTTCACCAATGCGAAATGAAATAGAAAATATACACATTCTCAACCATAAATCTCTATCCATTTAAGAAATCTTTCTACAATCTGAAAGCAAGCAGGCGAAATTGAGAGATTTGCATTGAGGAATTACCTTGGATTTGTATTAATCGAAAAATAAATGGAATTATTTTCAATTTATGGAATTTGTTGAAATTTGTGCAGTGTTGATTTCATTATGTGTTTCAGCAGATTTTGACTTTAGATATTTTCTTACTTAATCACCATTATTTCGACTTAACCCTGCTTCGCATTCCATCGTGGTTAAATTTAGCTTACCGTTAAGCTCAATTAAATAAATTATAAATACATGTGCAGCATTTGATTTTCAAATTTAGTAATGAAAATCTCCTCCTTGGCTTTCGAGTTTATCGCCTGCAAAAGTTTATTTAAAGAACATAAATCGCTTGTTCATCATACGCCCCGCCGAGCCAATTCTATGCGCTTACACAAAATAACAATCTCCCAAGTCTGCACAATCACCATTGGCTATGCTGCGGCTATTTTTAGTTGTTATGTTATTTTAATGCGCATTCTTAGAAGCGCTCTCATAACACTACCTGTGTTTGCACCACGAAACTTTAAAGTAAACATGCAAGCACATATAAAATGGCAATATGATCGCAAGGATATCAACGATGCAGTCTGCATAAGTGACTGTAAGGAGAAATAAAACTTGCAGCACTAACAATATTTGTGTGCACATGCCCATACATGCCCATACATGCACATACATGCACATACATGCAAATTCTAAGAGGTAATATATTATTACGAAACATCCCGCTGCTTTTATAAGCACATCCGCTCCTAGGAGACTTTGGAAACTACTATTACGTCAACATTAATTATGTATGGAGCTTTTTTATACAATCTGTAGGTGTTCTGTATATAATTTTTGAAAATTAGTTGGAAGAAATTAATAATTCCTTTGCAAACTCCTATCTAATAAAAAGCATTTCGTCATGACATTTGATTAGTTCACAGTAAATAGATTAATAACATGCGTCTCCAATGTATTGAACTGTGTGCCTTGTGTGTGTGAACGAATGTGAGATCATAATTATCGTAATTTCGCAATTTCTGATATATTTTTTCTGCTACCACAAATCTCCATTAAATACAGCATTGATGAATAACTGATTGTGGGTTTTACATTTTTAAGTTCTGCGATCAAATCCATTATGGCTCTTAAGTATTACCTCATAATCTGTCTTTATAATTTCTCCAAAAAATTTCCATATGCTACAAGTGGGATAAGTCTCAAAAGGGAACCCCTGCAAGCACATATTTTAATGAAAAGTATATCTATTTTACCTGATAAATTTTGCATATAGCTTTCAAAGAGCATCTCCAATGAACCCGATTGTACCACAGCAACACCTAGGGGCAACGTAATGCCATTTGGAAGTCTGAAAGGTTTTTTTTTATTTACGCAGGCTCCACGAAGGATATCAGATAATCAGATAACAAAGTTTTATAAATGCAGATATAACCCTTGCTTTGTGGCTCCGCTCCTTCAAATATGCGTGGAATCGACTTATATCATAATCTAGTTCCATATATGAGATAAAACCCTATACCCCTAGAGGACTTAAAGTTTTTTGCTTGGTTGCGTCTGAACTTAGTTGTTCCTTACCTGTAATCTTTTCGTGTATTGGAATTTTAATTTCTCAAGTACCACATTTGGACCTCTATGTGGGGAACTGATTGAGGTTTCAAAATGAAACACCACCATAAATTATTGCATTGCATCCGAATTGAATAAAAAAGCGCAAAGTAATCTTGGAGTCTATATTATATATATTTTGAACGAGTCTCTCTAGTGTAAATTCACAGCTCGTAAAATAAAGCTGAAAAATACTTGAATGAATCACTTGATTTGCTTATTGAGTTGCTTGATAAATGAGTTAAATTCACACACTCTCATTTGCACTCGCATACATTATGTATGGAAGCCGATTTATTTAACTTTACGTTAAGTGTGTTAAGTTGTCTGAGTGTAAACTTATGTTTACGAGTATTACTTGACTTAAAGATAAAATTTGCCGTCAGATGAAAGCAGGGCTCGCATGAGTTGTGAGCAAGCGTGTTACGAGAAACACATTTATCCGGGCTTTTATATCGCTTACAGCATCTGAACAGCCATTATGAATGCGTTGCATTGTATTTCATTTATTTATGTCTTCAGGGTGGTTTAAAGGCGAAATACGAGGGCGGGTCAGTAAATACGTGACTTTTAGTAGTAGTGTTTAGTAGTGTAGGAGTAGTGTTTTTTTTTTTTCAGTAAAGAGGTCAGAAATTCAAAAAGTCACGGACTTATTGACCCGCCCTCGTATGTTGCACTGTTGCATGTTTGTATCGATTTAGTTTTCATGGGAGACACGGCGCACCAGCAATATTTGATTTCACCTACAAACAAATTGCAAAAATTAATTTATATTGTGCTGTAAACTTTTTCCTTGTTTTTTGCATGGAACTTGTTTCAATTCAGACTTGTTTTGACAAAAAATGTAAAATGGTTTTTGGTTGCGAAGCTAACTTTTAATAATATTTTAAACTTATGTTGCTAAAAATGAGTGACGAAATACTATTAAAATATATAAAAGTTGGTGATTATAAAAGCTATGTCATCATACATTAAGGCACCGTAACTGGAACCCATAAGTAGATAAATTAGATTTAATTGAAAATACTTCCCAATTTGAACTGTTTCAAGTAATAACTCCTTTGTGGATTTCCTCCAGGTCATCTGTTTTCTAGAGAAGAGTAGTTTCTAATTTCAGCCTTCGAGCAGCTTTAGGTTCTCTTACCATTTCGGTTTACTCAATTCATCAATTTCATACAAAATTCGATTACTGCAGAAGACGTGGAGCACTCGGGCACACTTGGTGTCATTGTGAATAGTAGTCAAATCCAGCTGTGATGTAGTAAATATATATATATATATGTTTGAGTTCATAGGCTAATGTGTGTGTGTATGAGTGGAATGAAATTTGATACGTAAACTCAATTTAGGAGGAGAATTGCAGCCGATTTGCATAAATTACTTATTGACGACGCATTTACCTGTGCCTAACGGTACATGTAAGGGTGTGATTGTGTGCCTGTGTGTGTGTGTGTGTGTGTGTGTGTGTGTAAGTTGCAAGTGAAACGAACCACCTAGTGTGAGTTTATTTTTCTTCATTATTTTTCTTGCGCAACGTACAACACGCATCGAGAAATTGCCTGTGTGTCTACAACGGTGCGCTGGTGGCTTTTGTTGTGACGAGCAAAAGTGGAGGTGTGCTCAACTAATGGAACATTTCAGGTCACGTAGCTGTTATGAATTTTAATATGCAAAATTGACAAAATATGTTAGCCAAGCTCACTCATAATAAATAGAAAACATCCGAGCGCACATCTTCGTTCAATGTGCGTGTGCGTGTGTGTGTGTGTGTATGTGTGCGCTAACTGGAATGTCGTGATGCTTGTGTTAAGTGAGCAGACATGCTGTTGTTGTACAGGTAATAGGGACTGTCGCCCAGTCTGCGTGGCTGCCTGGCACGCTTTCTCACCTAAATTTCAGGGAAATATTCAAATTGAATATATAAATGAGAATTTTACGCAGCCAGCATGAAAGCAATCTATTTTATTATCACTGTAGGCGAACACTTTCGGTCATTGTCTGCAATTACTTTAAATGCAAAAACACACCGGATAAAGCATTTATTGAGTTGTACGATTAATATTTCACACATGTGCCAAAATCTATAAATGGAGTTAGCTCTCGTTTGGCTAATCTCTTTTCAATCGCCGCATTCCATTTTCTGATCAACTAATTCCTGCAAATTTCAAATCGAAAAGTTCAACATAAAACTGTACTCAATTTTGCAAGGTCCAGATTGCTCCAAATGCCACGAATAAAACTCCTGCCAGCATAAAACTACCAACCGCTAAGTGCGCCCAAAAGTATGCAATCCATTTTCATGTTCCGAAATCTGCAAGCATATAATGGCGCGAGCAACACTTTTATTTTCGCAAAGTAATATTTTTTTGTTCGGTTTTTTTTTTATTCCTTACATCCATTTGATGCTGCAAGTGTGCGCATGTGTGTTGGTGTGTTTGCGTACGAGCTACTAAACTTGGCATATTTCAAATTTATCACACTTGGCCTACAGCCAGGCGCAGTGCAAATAAAAAAAAACAACAATAATACAACAAAAAGCACACGCAGACACCGTTACACACGTGCAAAGGCAAATGAAAAATGTAGAGCGGCTAGCGTTGACTATAACAACAACAAAAAAATTCGCTAACAGAAAAACCGTACACAAAATATAATACTATTTCGCAAAAACATATTTACATATG
Source organism: Bactrocera minax (assembly GCA_021498325.1). Lineage (NCBI taxonomy): Eukaryota > Metazoa > Arthropoda > Insecta > Diptera > Tephritidae > Bactrocera > Bactrocera minax. The sequence continues at coordinate 22,907 of JAKEEE010000067.1, read as the reverse complement.
TATGTAAGTATATATGTGCATATACGTGCACTTCTAGAAAGTATCTGCGGAATTACGGTTGCATGACTCGCTTAGTTCTGGTAGTTCGGTGCAACGTGAAACATAAAAATGCACTTGTTTTGAAGCACAGCCCGCAAGCATTAGCTAGCGAACTAAAAAAAAGGTTGGTTTAAAATGTTGCACACTGATCGCACTTGTACTACCATATTTGCCGTATGTGCCTGGATGTCCTGCCCTGGATGTTGTCTGAAATCTGAAAGCAGCGCACATTTACAAGATGAAGGTTTAAACCAATAAACACGGGCGCAAACATGCATTTGTAAAACTGATTTATGCTCCAACATTTGCTTCGTTTCTTTATTTGGCTTTCAGTTAATTATGAACTCTTATAATATCAGACATACGAAATACTCTGAAAAGCGAGTATGGTTTAAACTAGAAAGCCCATTAGAAGGCCAATTACTATCCGAAATATCTGACTTTTTAATAATATTTTGCTAAAATAATCAAGTAAAACTGCCACAACATAAATAACAGATAAATAAAGGAGTCTTTAGATAAACTATTAATATAGCTCGCTTTTCAGCGCCACCAATATTAGAGCATTTCCCTATATTTCCGTATTTCAATATTTTTCGTAATATTAACAGTCTTTAACAGTGTGACTTGGACGGTCTATGTTTCCCATGGGCAAAAAGCAGCAAAAGCTTTGCTCTACCAAAACATTTGCAAATGCTCATGCATTCTCGCACATGTGCTCTCATGTGTGTGTGGCTTTTGGTGGCAACGAAATGTGCTCACCAACATTGGCAGAAAAAAGTTCACTTCCACAACTGTCTGGGCATGTATGCAAAGTAATATATTTCAGACAGTAGGCACATGCACATTTCGTAACTGTTCGCACATACAAACATACAAATACATGCACATATTGTGTGGCCTAACTGACACACATGCGGAAGAGTGGCGGAGCACCTTGAGTTGCGGAGCTCCGTTACGGCGACCGCATTGCTGTAACGGAGTGATAAAAATTTATTACCCCAAATATGTTGATGCATGCGCACATTTTCCCATATTTATTGGGTAATTTCTATTTAAGTGGGTCATTATTTTGCCCTGGGCAAAGGCGAGGAGTAGAACGCATTCTCACAAAAAGTTTAAATCAATGTCGCTGACACAGATCGCAAGCTGAAAGGCTTTCAAGTAAGCGGGAATTCAGTGGCACAATAGCGTATAAATATTTCAATTATTTTCACCATTTAATTTGGACATCAATTTGGAAGTAAGGGCAGGAATAAATACTTTTGGCCTCGTTGTCGGCTGGTGGTTAAATTGAACTAAAACAATGGAAAGTTCAAGCTCGCCTAAAAACTTCAAACCACTATACACTTCGGTAGGAAAACTCTATTTTTCTTTTCATTCCCACTGCGCAATCCAATTCTCATCTGCATTGTATTGGCTTTTTTCCTCCTTTGCGCGACAATCATTAATTTTTACTTAGTTCCCCTCCTCATCTGTTCTTTTGGCCGTTTGTTCATAAATGGAGTGGAATTAATTGACAAATAAAGTAAACGAAAACAAATTTGCCAAAGTCATTTGCACACAGCGTTTTGTTTTTTTTTGTTTTGTTTTTCGTTTCTACTTTTTGCAACCGAAACGCTGAGTATGTCACTCATACGACGTGGCTGTCGATGCTGTATTGAGCACAGTAATTTGACTGACTTTGTTGTTGTTGTTGTGATAAATGATCGTGGCATTTTATGTAAATTCTCAAGCTGTCAAAATCAATTTGACGCCATAAATTATAAGGTCACATATGTTTTCACCAAATACTGGCGGCAAAGGTAGTCAATTGCAGTGAGTAAAACTGGAAAGAGAAAGCAAGTAAAGCAAATGACAACTAATAAATTGAGAGTCGAAAAAATTACGCCTTTACACACAATAAGATGAAGTGGATTTTGTCTGTCTGTCCTTCGCATCCAGAATGTGATATTTGAAGTGCCGCAATGTGGCAGATAAAACAAATATTTTGCAATAGTATACACAAAGGCCTTCAACACCAGCCTTCAGCCAAATCGTAAGCGTATCCAGAATTAAAAAAAAAAATTTCGAAATTCGAGTTGAAATGGAAAGATTCGAATCTAAATTGTACTCTAAATTTCCCTATTGTAATCCAATATATTCTACTCGCATTCTCCTCACTCACACACAAACCGCTGCAGTGAACTCAGTACTCCCATTTTGACCTCATTAATTTAATTACCGTTGTGTTCACCTCATTTCTATTCGATTCAACAAAACATACATAAAGATGTGATAAGCTCAAAACTCGATGGCTTACTTGTTCAGCATCGACAGCGCGTTTACGCCAGTGAAAAAAAAAGCAACTACAACAACGTGTACGCCGTGTACGCCATGTCAAATGGCAGGTGAAGTGAAAAAAGTCAGCAAAGTATTGTGGCTACCGGTTTCACCACACATCCACATATATATAAACGTACTAAAAACCGAAACACAGCTCGAAAATCAGGTATAATAAATTCGTTGGGGGGACACTGACAATACAATACCCAAGTGGATTTATGCATGCGAGCGTGTGTGCGAGTTTTCCAATGTCACATGCTGGTTTTGCAGTATGGTTGTGGCAGCGACGTTGTCGCGCGTGGCAGAGATAACTGTTTGCGGTGCGTGGAATTGCGATACATTGTTGTGATCGTGGAAAAATTATTTCGCATGTCATGAAATTGAACGCATACAACTCGACAAACACAGGTACAATATAAAGCGAAGCATATCACAAGGCGCGCAGCGATTTCAAGCAAAGATTTGCTAATGCAAATATGTTCAGGATGTTTGGCGCACGAAAAGTGACGCTGGCAAAATGTTTTGCCCAGTGAGGAAAAGTATTGTTGAATTGGTAATATGACCAAAGAGCTTTTCTTATTCAATTAGTATTAGCTTAAGTTGTTTTTAAGACTTCAATTTCATTCGACTTACAACAATTATCAAATATTAGAATGTTTCCAATTAAGCCCCATTGAATAATTTCTATTTCTAGTTCTGATAAATTTATCCGCTGGTGTTAACTGGGTACACTCATCGCTCTGCAGATACACCACAGTTACACACACGTGCGAACACTCATACTCATCACGAGATTTATATCACGTGATATATGCGAAAGATTTGTTGTACTTGAGGGAAATAATTTCCGAAGAGACGAGCAAAGAGCGCTCAACACCACCAATAATGCAGGCGGAATATTGGAAAAACAAATGAAAAGCGAATTTACAGTTACCACAATAATCCCACAATACACACACATCGCACACGTGCAAAGTGGTGGCACTCTCGCGGAGCTGTTAAGATTTTAATAAACTTTCACTGGTGTCACATAATTTAGCGAAGTATCGCATTGCAGGTGCCACTGCTCTTTGTGTGGATCTGTATACGATTGTGTGCGGTTGGCGGTGTGCGGAGAGCGACTCAATCCACCTTAATGCCACTGCGTGATCTGTAGTGTTTATATGTACATATGTATTTGCCTTCATTTATACAAACACTTGACATCCGCTGTTTAACAAAATGCTTTCAATTAAATATGCAGCAGCTGCGGCTTTTAGTTACTCCTATAAGTATGCAAAGCGATTACTGCTTTCGCCCTTGTTGGCCATGTCCATTAGGTGAAATATTGGTTCTCAACGTTTCTCTTAATACACCGCATATATAGTATTTAAAAAAGGAAAAAATGTAAACCCTTCAGGAAGTTCATGTTAATATTTTTTTTCGTAATTATTTTATTTTTGATGTGGTCTAAAAAGAGCAAGGGCTGATTTTAAGCTTATATAAGGGGTTATATAAGGGCTTATATATAAATCAGCATAACATATAAATGAAGCATCGAGCAGGCCAAAGTAAAAAGTTGGTATTAGGTGGTTATTTTAAGGAAAAGCATTTCTTTTTTATTTTATTTCGATTTTACTGTTCAACATAGTTGCCATCGAGCGCACTCTCTATTCATGTTTTCTTCAAAGAGTGCCATTTCCAAGTGGGCAGCTTTAGATATAAATAAACGGTAAATACGCACAAAGCATTGCAAACGCTCAGGCAGGCGTTTGGTGAATGTGCGTGTGTGTGAATGTGAATGTGTGTGGTGAATGGAGTTTTCATGTCATTGACTGCTCACTCGCTGCAAAATGCGCCGTTGTGTTGCAAATGTGTTCCCTGGAAATTGAGAACTGATTTTTACACTTCAGCAACAAGGATTAATTTTGAACGCGACACAAATTGTATTAAGTGCGCGAGACCCAAATGAAGTTACATGAGCGAGAAACGAGAGGAAGAGCGTAAAACAAATTGAAATTATGGTGTTAAATAATAAGTGAGGTTAATTAAAATATATATCTCAGAACAACTGTTTGTTTCAGCTTAATTCATTCACGGCGGCGTGAGTGAAGCTCATTTACATATCAATTTGGGTATCGTTTAATATGACTTGGTGGTACATTTTCCACCTTTAAAATTATTAATTTTGAATTAATTTTGAATACATTTTTATCTAAGCCAACACATTCATATATTTTTTGGCTAGAAGAATTACCAATTTAATGGAGCTTGTGTTCACAGGTATTTTTAGTAAGAGTAATCAACATAAAAACTGAATTTGGGAGATGCATTTCGTTGAAATTACGATAACTAATTATTCTAGCCACAACCAGACTAGGAGTGCAAAAAAATTTGCTTCCATTTATCAGTTTACTTCATGGATAATGAAGTGAATGGACCTTCCATTTGGCGCGCTCTGTTTTCGGTACAGGTTCAGGTAAATTCGTCGTATCACTGACATCACTGACCCACTTATAGAAAGTTAAAATTAAAAAGAATCACAAGAATCCTTCAACGACATGTCACTGCAAGTTTTATTGAAATCTGTGATCTTCAATTCACTCTCGCACACATACACACACGCATGTACGGAGTGTTCGTAACGGGAAAGTTTCCATTGCGCACAAATATTCCTTTCATCCTCTTAACCCATTTCAATAAACAACAACAACTTTTGAGTTATAAAAGCGATACCTGAGGATTATCAGCACAGCACTTTTACACGCAGTCGCTGTGCCTACTGGTTCACATGTGTGTGTGTGTGTATGTGGGAGTGTGACGTGTGTGACGCCTTTCAGTGCACCAAAGCTTTGAGTGTAATCACTTAATGTGTTGTTGTTATTGTAATGTAGCATAAAAACTTTAGATATCTCATAGTGGCAACAGTGTGTGTGACTATGTAGATCCATATATGTATATGTATATATATATATATATATATATATTTGTGAATAACAGAAAATGGTTGACCGATTTTATTCTCGCTTTGTTGGAAATAAAATGAAAACATTTCTCAGCAAAACGATAAATGCAATCTTAGTCACATAAATGCTTATAACGGTTTATGAAAGCATATTTACATATATATATATGCGTGAACCACGCAGGTTCAGAATTATTTGAAATCAGTCCGATATTATTGCTTATTGTACCCTATTTGCCTATAAACCACTCCCGAGGGAGTTGGAAGGACCTTGCTCCAGCGTTGTTTCAAAAACGTCGTCATTAAACCGCATTTAACCGATCTCCAAAATCCGAAAGCTAATGTGGTCACGACACTAAAGAGCAACTCCGCAGCTTGGAGCTTGCCTAAGACCAAATGATAGTTCTTCCACACAAGAAATTAACTAAATTCATTTTTGTATTGAAGAAGAAAAATTTTAAGACCAATATATTTGCGGAATTTCCTGCAGGGTAGCTTCCAATATGTCAACGCACATATGAATATAAGTTCCCTTTGGTACCGTATCGGTGGCACGTCGTTGACAGGCGTGCGAAATACAACCGAGTAACTGTTCCAAACCTCTCAATAGAAGCCGCCGCTGTGGCGCCAACTCTTTAGAGTATGAGTATATGACATTTTTTTCCACCTGCGATCGAGTTCATTGAAAAGTGAAAGCCGACCTGAAAGAAAAGCTGTGACACATGGGATGCAATACCCCGGGGGGATGTTAAAAGTATCAGAATTGCGTAAAATGCATGTTGGCAGTGAGCAGAGTTAGAGTTAGTTAGAGCAGAGTTGTTAGAAAATCAGAAAAAGCGAAATTAAACAAATGCTGCCAAAGAGAGAATACTGTATGTGTTGGTTTTCTGTTTTTATTTTTGTGTACCACACACACGGGCACAATTATTCGCACATTGGTATTAAACTGCCTTGCTGTGGTATGCACTCCCCTCCATCCATCGCCCCCCACATCATTACATCATTTGAATACGCTACATGAAGTGCAGCGTAAATTCCGGCGAAAGAGCAAATACCTTGGGTTTACACATAAAGTTGCTAGACTTTCAGTTCAATTCAGCGCCACAGAAGTGTGCATTGCTGAAATAATATTGTTTCTTTCCTTTTCTATTGTTATTCCAACCTTCTTCGCCATCGTCTTAAAAGAAGTTGCTTGAGTGGCGTGCAAGTAGTGCATGGAATTTTCGGGCGAAAGTGCTTAGACGCAAGGCAGTTGGCAGGTGGAAATTCTCGGATTTTATGGTGATGCTGTGTAAACGTGTTTGCTTTTCAGTTCTATCGTTGTGTGGAAAATAAAGATATAACTGCGCACAGCACACGATGGGCTAGCCAAAGTACATTGTGCATAAACAAATTAAACTCCGACTAACTAATGGAGAGTTGGTCAGTGGGTTTGAGATATTTTTCCATAGACAAATAAATGCACTCTCTTCAGAAACTCCAACGAATACTTTTAGCGAAATCGTTTAGTAAGCTCTCTCTCAAATTTTTTAAGTGCTTGCTTCGCTTTCATATATTTATGTACATTTAACTGTAGGCTTGAGATGTCTAGCATTGCGAGATGTATTAAAATCGTAAAATGAAACGAGGAATCAAGACAGTGCAAGAAATTTGAAAGTAAATAGGGAAATATGTCGAAATCTTTACGAAAGTAACAATAATCTGAAGAGGAAAAAATTGCAGTCTGGAAAAATGCTTTTAAAATGAAATTCCGCACTTAGGGTATACAGATTGTCGTCATATTTAGAGCTGATCCGATTGCAATAGTTCGTTTTTGGATTATTCTATGTAATAGTTTAATGGTTCAAAATGGAAACTGCATCTATTTATAATTTTAAGACCAAAAAGTTTGTAATACATAGAACCCCGAGATATAACCATAAGCTTCATAGATCTAAGGAAAGTTACGGTTGAAAATATTTTCTTGAGAAGAGTTGCTATATGATTGAAATATTTAATTTAAGTTAAATACTTTCAAGTGTATATACAAATTATTTGTCCTCTTTGAGTCGTAATATTGAAGGCCATACTTGTTGAAAGTAAACTGATCAAAAGCAATGTGTTAATTCACAATGGTTGTATGAGAATCCAGCTTATGTGTATGTTGGTTAATTGCGTATGCTCTAAAACTCACACGTACTTCTCTGCATGTGACAATTTGGCTTTCTAATAAATTCATGGTTGTGCTGTGAAAATCTGCAAATTAAATGAGGACTCAATTTATGTTTGGCCTCAAGGTAGTACTTTGTATCTGATATTTGCAGCCGCTCACACTAATTGTCTAAACTTTATGCAAATACCCGATAAACAAACCGCCACCATTCGCATCCCATCACACACAAATATATGCAAATAAACAGTTAATATTACCGTTGAATGACAAATAGATATACACCACCCGAATGCTTTGCAAATTTGCCATTGACTTTAGTTACTGTTATAGAATATAAATGGAGTGCTCTTTGATAACTGTAAATTGTTGTTATTTGTTGTTGTCTTTGCAGAGCTCAAAGCCAACATTATCGGGCCGACGGATTTGTATGTGAAAAGTGGCAGCGATATAAATCTGACGTGCCGCATCATGCAGGGACCGCACGAGTTGGGCAACATTTTCTGGTACAAAGGTGCGTATACACACACCCATACGCACAGAACGCATAAACACTCACACACACATAAAAACCATAATTTATATACGCGTGCGCATTACAAATGTTTTTGCTTTCGCTTGTTGTTGTTTCGTTGTTCGCTTTTAGCCGCAAATTAATTAAAAGTTTTTGCCCGTTTATTTGCGCTGTCACTTGCTTTTGCTGTGCTGTTGCCGCGCATTAATGATATTAAGCAGCAACAACAAACACAGAGGCGACAAAGGAGAAGCTTAACAACAACATCAGCAATTGGCAAGGCGTCGCTTTTTTCGCCTTAACATTTCACATTTCAATCGCATTTCGCTCACAATGACAATGCTGAGCATAAGCAGCAGCTGCAGCAGCTGCAGCAACAGCAACAGCAACAACAATGTACATGTACTTCGGTGACAGTAATACCAACAACCACTGTGAGTGTCACTGCAGCGGCTTGTCAGTGGCGCCGGCGGCTGAAATATTTAACACCAATAATAAAAACAAAACAAAAGAAACAACAACAATGTGGTAGTTAGTGTCGCTAGCAATGCAATCGTAAATGACTTTACTCAATTATGTTGCAAACGCGCCAGCACATAATTGATGTGACAATTAAAGACGCATACTTGTGGCAATACCAATACACACACACGCGCACACATGCAAACACACACACACACACACATATACATATTTATATCTATGTGTTTACCAACACACATGCAATTCTGTATTCCATATCCGCAGTCGCGTGTTAAATGTGCAACAAATTGGCCACCAACGCTTTTTAATTTTTTTTTGTCCAATATTTGTGTATTTGTTGTTGTAAATATTGTTTTACCTTTTCACAGGCTCCGCTCAAAGTTTTCAATTAAATTTTTCAGGCACAGAAATCATTGATATGTCAGCGAATCTAAACGAGATCGACAGCGCGACGCGAATTAGTGTCGACAACGATTGGACAGATGGATTGACATCAAGGTGAGCAACTTTTCAACTTTAAATAAAGCTCATTTATAGTAGTAAAATTAATTCTCTATAGTGACACGCAGTAATTGAATAACCAAGAGTGGTCGCTGATCATAATGGCGTGTTGACTTTTTGTTTTTGGGTTTTTAATCCTAATTTTACTTCTCAATTTAGGTTGATATAAATTGATTGTGGATATAGAAATAAAGAAGAAGTTTCTGACTTTTTTTTAGAAATGTTAGTGAAGAAAGTGCTACTTTAGTTTGCGGCGTTGAACTCACGGCTGCTCTATAAATGGGCATTCCGAAGAGTTTCTGGGGTCCATAAAACGAACTCCGCGACAATAAATATTTCAGCCATTACTTGATGTGGTTTGTATATCTCCCTCTCTCTTTTGTCGCCCTTCCATCCTTTCGAAGGTACAATAGATCAAAGGGAGTAGTGCGCACTTCTACATCTTTCAACTCCTTCCTCTCTGCATCAGCGCTCAATTTTTTCTTGTTCTCATTTAAGGAAGTTAAGGTCTAGCAAAAGCGAAATTCTTATATGATTTAGAGACTTTAATTTCTCTGATTTTTATTACCGCCCGATTTACGTCATGTTATTATCAGTTAGTTAGTCGTTAACTTTGAGTCGCTAGCTTTATCCTATTTGAGCTTTGAGCTCTATGACATGTTATATACATACCGAAGAGGTGGTTTAAGTACGCGGTTTGACTGCCCAGCTATAGCTTAAAAGATAAAATTGAATGAATATTCCTGAACTTTTTATTTTTATCTTTTCCAGATTGAAAATTCGCCGCGCCATGTCCTCTGACACCGGAAATTACACGTGTGTGCCAACAATAGCGAAATCATCCTCGGTTTATGTGCACGTCATAATAGGTATGTACTTGTCCCATTGAATGCACCTATATATGTCATTGCACTGCAGATACTACATAATACTTTCCAACATAAAGAAAACATTGACAAATTAGAAGAATTAAAATACGAGTGCTTACTTCTGTTCGTTGTTTGATTTGACAAGTATATGTTTTAATTTATTGAACAAAACCGGCAAATATTTGTAATTAAGATTACGGCCGTTTTATAAGAACTAGAGAACTTGAGCTATTTGCAGCAGATCCATTGTATCAAATGTCTGTCAATAGAGATGCTGTATTGACAGCAAAAGCAATTTATGGCAAATAAATTGACAACCATGTCGAAGAAATGAAAGCTGCGAGCTTCAATCAAGTTCTCATCACAGTTGGAATTGACCGCTTATGGACATTTAAATAATTTTTCTCGAAGCTATGGAATCATCTATTATCATAACTGCACAATTGCTAGGTTAACGTCATTATGTTTGGCATTATGTTGTATATGTATATGTATATAATCTATATATAAACTTCACACACATTTTTTTTATTTTTTTTTTTTTGGTTAATATGTGAGTACGCCAACCAACCGTATGTAGGTTGGTTGGATTTGAAGGTTTTCAAATATTTCATCACGAGCATCACATCTCGAATATATAAAATTATAGTAATATTAATGTATTCGGTCCATATGCATACCAAGTACGGACTCAAACAAACCATGCTCTGAATGAATGAAGCTCTGCAAAACTCGTGCGCTTTGTGCTGGATTTTTTTGTTTGCGAGTAGTTTTGTGCTTATCACCAATCCTTCGTATACATAAGCTTATTTGCCGGCTCGGTGCGTAGGTGTTTGCTTATTTATTTCTTTTCTTTTTCTTATTCAATGCGTAACTGTGAGCGTTCACGGCCGTTCCACTGAGATGAGGGAATAATTTTATGCATGAGCTTCCGCTCTTTTATCACAAATCAGCTCTGGCAACAGGTGGCAACAACAGCAAATACAATAGTGAACTGATTTGAGTCCAATTCGGCGCTTATTTGTCATAACTCTCCAGCGGCAACAACAACAAAAACTAGCCAGTTGATGAGCTGCTTTACGACGCCACACGATCGTAAAAAATAACAGTATTCTTGCATGGCCATTGCAGCTGCTTTTGCGACTGCCGCAGCGAGCGTTGGATATGGGAGGCGCTTGTGGCGGTTGCTGGCGCCAAGGTACGCCCCTTCGGATTTTGCTTATCAGCGCGCACACCACCTAACACCGCAACTCGCATTTTTCAACCTTTTTTATGTGTGTGTATGTGTGTGTGTGTGCGTATGCATGCTCGTGAGTAGTTGAAATGCATGAAATGCCAACTCATACAATTTCGCAGAGTTCGCTGCTAAGCACTGCGGTTACTTTCATCGTTTCCCGCGCGATTGTTATGGTCGGGACTTGACTATAATGAGCAGTTTGGTCAAATTACCCGCTGGAAGAACGCAATCGAGGTAGTTTAAGCCGTTCGTGCACACATACACCTATGTACAAATGCACATGAATACACACATGCAAGCATGCGGAGCTTTCTTCATAAGCAGGCGCCACACGCGCCTCTCTATAACGTGCTCAATTTTATAGTTGGCGCTAAGTTGAAAGATATACAGTCGCAGTGGAGTCGCAAATTGGCATGCGATAAATATTTGAAAATAATAAAGAACTCACGAAACTGTAATCCGCCTGGCAAGCGACTTGAAACACAAAACAACTACAATTGCAAATAGATTGGTGTGTGAAGTTAACAAGTTTTATACCAGAATCCGAACAGTATTTGGTTTATGGCCCAAATGCGGTCTGGTCTGCTGTAAATTAGAAGCTTGACTCCACTCTCCACTTTCGGACAGCAGAGTGAAATGAGGCAATGAAAATACCGGAAGAATAGTAAGCCCGGTATAGTATAGAAAATGCATACACCTCCACATATTGAGTTGTATGAGCGTGTTTAGCTTCACAATTTCGATACCTTGCTGCCGCAGATTGGGCAAGTGCTCTTACTGTGTGGCTGTCTGTGTTAGTCCGTGTGTTAGGTGTGCTTGACGGGCCGCTTATGCAAATTATATGCCGCAGATCAAATACTGTGCCTATTTGTGTGCTTCTGTTCTTTTTATAATTTTTTGTTTCTACAGTCTTTCGAAGAAACCGTCAAACGCTCGCCCCTTTCATATGACAGGTTTTTACGACAAGTTTTCCTTTTAATGCGCCAACCTGCTTTTATGGCATTATTGCCTATTCATTAGTGCCACAATTTGGCCGTCTGGCGGCATTAGTCATAAACTTATTTTATTATTATGCTGAATACATGCTCACAAGAGTAATTTAAGTGAGTTGCTGACTTTTATTTTCTGCGAACTGACTTACCTAGTCCATATTTAAATCAGCTCTTCAGAGATGGGTTGTATGTGAAAGACGGAGACAATTGGCAGGTTATCAACCAAACCGAAATGGAATGATGCAATGATAGAATAATGCATTTTAATGTGAAAGTATTTCGGTGTAATTTGACAATAAAAAGTTATACTGCCGAAATTAGCAATGACTATGTTAGAACTTCGGTAGTGAAATTTTGAAGACAAATTGTTCAACGGTGTGTTAATCGTTTTGATTGTAGAAATTTCATGTTTATAATCATTGAAATACATAATCGTAAAGATTACAGATTGAAATAAAATAAGAAATTTATTTATATATATATAATAATATATAATATATAATATATATAAAACACCCACACCCACAAATGTGTTGTAAAAAGCTTCGAAATTGTTATAAAAAATTTTATAAAAAATTCTAATTAAGCATATATGTATATGGGAAGTTCTCACTGGTTTAAAGCTCCTTCTTTTACATAAATAAATAAATTGAGAGAGAAAGCAAATAAAGAGAGTGTTGTATCTCTATAGGAAAGAAATAAAGAAATAAAGGCCTTGAAAGAGCAAGAATGCATATGAGTAGAGTGCAAAAATCGGAAGGTAACGTCCGCTTTGCAGACGTAGAACTGGGACCTAAGTACCAGTATAATTATGTTCGCTTTATAGTAGTGAACCTTTATTAAAACCAATTAGTTCTCGATGGTAGTCACTTCACTTTCATTCAGCCTCTCGTCAGTAGAATATTTCTTATACAATTCGGACATCGCAGCTTTAAATCATAAATATCCTATCAAATAATTCAGCAATTAGTAAGAAAATCGGTTACTTCGGATCAATAATAGCATGACCCTTTGATCCTTAAAAATTGCTCGAAGTCAATAAACTGTTGAAAAATATGCTTTTGTTTGACTTTCTTTAATACAATAATTTCTGCGATACTTATAAGACGTTTTTATGAAGGCAATTTTGTTCGATGCTGGCTGCGATGAGCTCCATCAACGGAAATGTGTTAAACTCCTTAATAATAAACATTAAGAGTCTCCGCTATCTCCGTTAAACCAATACAATTTTTGAGTACACGTTCTCTTCATTCAATTTATCAGGACATCTTTCACTTACAATGATATGAACATTATACATATGAACCGCAGGCGCTGTAGTCATTATATTGATTACTGGAGCGTGAGAGATGTGAATATTATCCTGAAAGTGTGAAGTGCCACGCCCATGGTTCTGATCCCTATGTGGACGTGACTCGGGACCTTCACTATTAACATGGGAAATGGGAAACAGACATTATTCCTAAGGCTTTAGTTGTGCAATTTACAATTGAGTTAATATTATTCCGAAAGGAGTTCTATCACACACTATTCATGGTCAGTGGTCCAGATTTGAAATATCGCTTAGGCCGCACGCAGGTCACCAGTTCATAGCCTTTATATATTTTTCCGATAAAATACGCCAGAGATAATTAATCAGAAGTCAAATGGTTGTAGTCTTTTAACAGCCAAATGGAAGTGTACAAAACTTGGTGCCGCAGTTGCAGTTGCAATTTCCTTTCTTTTGATTTATTTTAAACGCGCTCTCAGCTACGCTTTTGTGCTATTCGCCACTTTTATGTGAAACTATTGCAAAAATGCTTTCATTTTGTTGCTTTTATTATTAGTTTTCCATTTTAGGGTTGAAAGAGTCCTCATACAATTTGAGCAGTCGCACAAAGGCTGATGACTGTGTATACAGGAAATGCCTCAAGCTGCAAAAAATAATTAACTACACACCAATATTTATACAACACATACAATAACCACTTACACACACCACCTTTATATACATATATATATATATCCATGCATGCATGTATGTGTTAAGTAGATATTTGTGTGGTTTTGTGTGGCAGCTTAAAACTAGCTTTCTATGCGAGTGTTTCAATGTAGGTAGGTGCGATCTAACGGTAGTGTTGCTGCACGCATACAGAAATTGAGGCGCCTCTGGCGATAAATAAACTTGTGCCAAATGGTTTCTTTTATGCAACACTACTGCACCATTTTCTCCAGCCACTTTTTTTTTTGTGCAGTTTTTTTGCATTTTTTGCATTACTTTGGGTAAATGTTTGCTTTCTTCTCGAGTGCACATCAAGAAAGGAGCTTTCCTTTCGCGCACAAGTAGTAGAAGAAAGGAAAATAAATAAATAAATAAGTGCGAATGCTTGTGAGAAGCTGTGTGTGGGCTGTGCGGGGCTTTGGATTGAATTGAGAGGAAATGTATTGCGCATTGCAAACAACAGCAAATGGCGAAGCCGCTTTAACGGTCGATTACCCGAAACAACAGCAACAAAATGGCGCAGCGCAGCCATACAACCTCGTCACGCGACACTGCAGCAGGACGCTGGGCAATCTTGATACTCGCGAAGCGCTGTAGTCATTTGACAGGCCACTTAAGATGTGCGCGGCAATTCGTCACAATGGAATGTCAAGTGTGTTGCAAGCAGCGCAAAATATAGTATGTTGCAATGCAATTCTCCTCTACATCTACTTTTTGTTTACAAATCATGTTCTGCCTAAGGCAAAAAACCGAAAAAAAAAACAAAAGTGTTTACTAAAAGGTCGTGAAAATATTTCCAGGTCTCACTGGTCCACGCAGTGTTGCATTTCCGGCACTTTTCCTCTCACGTACTTACAGGGGCAATAAACAGTTTTTCTTTGTGCCAGCTGCATTCAGTTGAGGTCCGCTTGGGGCACAGTTAGTTAGACAAGCTGTCTATTATATGCGTTGCCGCTTCGCCTTCGGCGACTTCGTGGCGCAGGTGACATCTCTTCGTCAGTGTTGCTTTTCGTCTTTTCGCTGTGAGCCTAACATTTCCGTTGTTGCATTATTGTTTGCGTGCATCCCATTGTTTTGCCAAAGAGTTGTGATGATGACAGATTTAGTAAAGATGTTGTTGTTGTTAGTCATGTGGGCATTAAGTGTTTTGGCAGAGAGGGTTGTTGCCAATTGGCTTTCGACCATTAACTCACTTCAGCTACTTCTCGATTTAGTTCGTTTCTCTGGTTTTGCACGCCCAGGCCAGGCTTTAGTTTTATTTTAGATTCTGTTTCGAGTGCTATTGTTACTCAGCCCCTTACATAGAGTGAAAGCGGCCATGCCTTCTGCTTATTTGTAAGCATTTACAAGACATCTACACTGGTGCTCGGAGGAAAAATCTTCATTCAATACTAAAGCCGAATTATGAAAACCTTTCGTCATAACTTTTACTCATCAAATATCCAATCTTAAATGGTTTAGTTATGAAGCAAAGCTTGTGACTGTGATTTTTCGACTACCAGTTCCTTGGAGTGCGGTACTTTGTTACTTCTACGGAAAACCTAAACTATTCTCAGCCATTTGGTCACCAAAGCAAACTGTGATGAGGTAAATGTGCTACAAAAATATCTCCGAGGGTTCGAGAAAGAAGAAGTATTCATGAAGATTAAAACATTAATTTTTTTGAAATTTTTTTGAAATTGTGCAAAATAAGATAAAGCTTAAAACGATTAATTTCGTTCTGTGGAGAAATCATATAAACCTTCTGTCAAAGATTTCTAATGAAAAACAACGGCCTATCTCAAAATGGTATATGCTGAAAATATAAAAAGTGTGTCAGTCCTATTGTTAATAAAAATTTTGAAAAAGTTATAAATTTCCTATAAAATGCCCAGAAGTTACTTTCGCCGATTTTTGTTAAAATTTAGAGTAGTTCCAATAGTTCCCTTTCGACGTATAACCCTCTTTCTCAACGATAAGCTAGATTAAGCGGGAAAGATGAAGCTAGAAGATGAGGTATCAGTCGCCGAAGACTTCAGCAGCAGCACTTGTTGCAACATAGTAAGAAAGTAAGATGCCAAAATACAATGGCGATTCGAAACAGGTACAAAGTGCAACAAGCAACCTCCAAATAAGAAACTTTTTTATTTTCGAAATTAAGTTGCATGCAATGTTCTGCAACGCAGCAAATTCTAATGGCCCTACGCATTACGTGAGCTGCAACATTTTACAAATGCGAAGAGAGAAGTCAAGAGGGGCAAGAGAAGGGCGAATGAACTAAGTAATAGAAAAAGCCATTTATGTTATCGGCCACTTCCAGTTGGTTTGGTTCCCCTGCCATGGCTGCAGGTGAATGGCGCCAACGCCAACCTTCTACGCAGCCAAACTGTACGAGAATTCACAAACACATACACACACGTACATGAATCTCTGCAAATGTGTATGTGTGCCCTGCAGCAGGTAGCTTTTCCTCGAGCTCTTCCGTCTCGAACTCTTCTCGTCTCCACTTGCTAGTATTTTTTCAAGTTCCTTGAATAGCTCATGCTTTGTGCTTTCAACTGGCGCAGTACCGTTACTTTATAAACTCTTGCATTGTACTCAGTTCGTGATATTAGTGTTTACCGCTACCTACTCTATGTAAACAACATAAATATACAACGTGTTCTAATTGTGCAATAGGAGCGAAAGGTATAAAAGATTCTGGTGGAGAATCTTAGCACTGAGCGTTAAGTTAACTTAGCAGGACCTTACAGGAAATCTTTTCTTTTTGAAAAATTTAAATTTTTCCCTCAAAGAATTTAACTTCCTCAGGCTTCTCAACTAGCCGAACAGGGGTAAGCCGAATAAGGCAACTTAGCAACTAAACATCTGAAAAAGAGTTCAACCGACGACAACAACTTGTTTGAGACCCAATAAATTTGTCGGAGTTTATTTATAAGGTGTATTAGAGGCCACACCGAGACTTGGTCTTTATCTGGCTGCTGAAAGACCACAATCACTCGAAGAGTTTCCGCATGCAGGAATTTATGCAAGTGAGGAAAGAAGCATTCTCGAAATTTGCTTAAAAACTCATCTCGCTGGAGCGCTATAAAAACGTTTTCAAGCGGGATCGGAATTAGTGGACTTTCAATAGACGCCCATTTAAGTTTTTATTTATTTAGTCGTTCCTTCATTCGTTAAATACTTTGATACTTGTAGTTTATAGCGTACACACGTTCACTTATTCATGACCGCAGAGTTTCTCGTAATTTTCTTATTCCAATCTTTCCTCTTTACTCGTTACAGGCGAGCACCCTGCTGCCATGCAACACAACTCGAGCAGCATGTACAGCGGCAATTTCTATTGTAGCATTTGTTGCATGCTCTTCACAATTTTCACTTGTTGTTTGCAACATTTCCTCGCAACAACAACAGCGGCTGCAACATTACTCACAGTTGCAACCAGACGTACCAGCAAATGCATCAGAAGTCGCAACAACAACGACGGCGGCGGGAACGAGTGTAGGAATTCAAATTCATCTGCACAATGCACAGTACGAGCCACTGCAGGCGACTGCAGGTGCGTGAGTATAGAGAGCAGCAACCATCGTAACTATCAAAGCCAAAGCCGTAACCGCAGCTGCAGACGCAGCCCGAGGCGCACTAACATTAGTGGTGCAACCGCAAGAAGTTCGCTTGCAACACGCGCACTCAGCGAAATTACGAGATGAAGATGAAGCTGTGACCGAGCGCAAACAATTATACTGATACTCACACACACGCACACACATATATATATATATATATATATATATATATATATACATAAACACATACACAGCCAGTGAGCGAAATTACGTAGTAGACGCAACAATTGCGCAGTGCTGAAGGGCCGCACAAGCGTTGAGTTCGCAAATGGAATTGGTGGCAGGGCTGGAGCAGCAGAGCGCGATTTGCCGCGTGCAACGGTTCGAGGTGTGGAAGCATGCAGAAAGGGCAAAACGCTATGAAGTTAAAATACTCACGCACTCAAACGCGGCAAACAGTTCGGCTGAATATCCCATACCGCAAGAGACCAGGCGCAGTAGCGGCAGTTAACGGCGAGTGTTGTGCTTGTGTGCGAGCGTGTATGCCGCGCACTCCTCTGGCAGCACATTAAGAAAACAGCGGCATCAGCATCTGACGAATAAGCGCGAGTCTCTCGCCAAGCACTTTGCGACCTGCTTTCGACTCCCTTGTGTCGCCTCCGCCCTCTGACTTTCGTCGAGTTGGAGCGCGAGGCGCGGAAGGGCCGCGTCAACGTATGACCAGTTAACTGCCGACTTGCGCGCGATTTCGTGCCTTGCTCAGCCGAGCCACATTGACATATTGCCACATTGCCACATTTTCCTCATTGAATGAACTCACTCTCCGTGTGGCCGTTTGGGTTTGGAATTTTTATGAAATTACTTTTACTTTCCCACACCCACACCGACACAAATGGAAAACGTACTACTGATAAGTTGAGCTGTGGAGGAACATGACACACACACGCACGCAACCTTAGAATTACTTACATATATTGAGATATTTCAAGAAATAAAATAACTGTAGTGAAATTTAAGACAAACACTTGTAGTGAAAATAATAATTATGGTAAAATAACAGAAAAGTAAAGCAAAAATCATGGAAACTAAGCCATCAACTATAATTGAAGATTCTTTCACACACACACACACACACACACACACAAATATGAATAGTGTAACTTAATGTCGTAATTGTAAGTGAACAGGTGATTAGTGGGTAAGAGCCAAGCTCCTTAAGATCGGCAGTTGAATTGCTGTGTTTAAGAGTGCAACGATGATGAGGTAACCATAAAATGTAAAACCAATTAGTCATTGTTGAAATTGTTGCCGTACGCGGAAGCGCATTTCGTATGTGTGTTGAATGTATTGTATGTACGTCTGCAACACCATTGACACCGCGTAGCAATATGTATTGGTCAGAGGTAATGCTGTCCTAGTCGCTTCAGCTGCAATGCTGGTTTTTCATTTGTCATCATATGTATACACATAAATTCTCCATATACTTTTTCTCAAATTCTTCACATTGTTGCATATCTCTCATGTTGTCTTAAGAAATATTAATGTAGTTGCAATTTTTTTTTTTCTTTTGTTCATTTCCATAACTAAAGCTCTACTAAACCCGTTTGGAGTGCTCTAAATCCATTTCACCAACAGCTACCAAATATCTTGACTTCAGTGCCATCTAGTAACAAACTATGAAGAACTCGGTGAGAAGTTCTCTTTAAGAAAAAATACATTGTTAAATATAACCCCAGGACGCTCATCAATTTCTGGATAAATTTAATGAATTTCACTTGGAACTTTTCAATAAAAATAATTTAAAGAAGGCTATATCTTCTCATACCACAAAAAAATAGTGATCCACAAAATCACTTAAGAAGATTAAAACAGCCTTTTTAAAATAGTTGGAGTGTAGATGATTCGGTGAACCTTTCATTTATAACTGATAAAGAATTTTTTTTTTTGATTTTTTGTATTGAAATTACAAAAATTTTTCATTGTTCCACAGAAATGTTTTCATCTCACAAAAGTTTTTGTAGAATTTTGGGTCCTTTTATGTATGTTCGCCTGTTGTACCTACATTAGCACTCGATACAGCAAACACATATATAGACCACATTATTCGTCGTATTCGTAGAAGCTAAATTGAAAATGTGTTCTAAAATTTGATTATCCAACCCTTTTTAACTCAAATCGATCTAATAATTTTTATCGTCTCTACTCGGACTCAGAATCTTGCATTCCTGTTTCAGGATGAGCGAAATATGTGTAAATATTTACAACTGAGGTTTTTTAGTTTATAAAATAATATGTCGAATAGAATATGCCAGTGGTATAAATCAAATGAGCTGGCATAATCCAACAGTATTCTCCTATGTTAATTTAACTTCATAAAATTGCTGATGCTCTTACATGTCAAGCTTTTTGACGTGAGGACAGAGCGCAAACTTAACGAACTGAGAAGTGGCGAATCGAAAGCACATATTTTCATAATGCGGCTTAGTATATTTCGAGAATTTTTCAAAAGTTTTAAAATTATAGTTTAGTTTTCCTTCGCTAATAAAATATTTCAGAAACTTTATGGTATTCCCTAGTGGATCTCCAGACATAATGAACTTCAGGGGGTATTTACACACATATGTACAAACATACAAACGCACACATAGTAGTTGTAATGAAACAAGTAAGTGTTTGCAAAATATAACGGATGTGCGTGTATTCACTTGGTAGCGGTGATGATTCTCTGATACTCGTATGTATGTAATTAGGGTAATGGGGGCCATAGTGTTGAAGCCACAGATAGTGAAATGTATGGTAATAAAATTAACTGGTTAAAATTTGCAGTAATGAGTGGCTAAATTAAATTTAATACCAAGCGTAATGTATGTTGTCGTAATTTGTAATAATAAGCATAATTTTTTAAACACATTGTTTGTAACCATGTACATATATCCTTATGCTAAGTACATATATATTTAAAATTAATAGAGTAAATTACCTTTTATAAGCTGGCATTCGATTTCAGCTCACCTCTTCATTAATCACAAGTACTTTTTACTTGGGTAAGCAGTGGATGCTTAGCATTGTTGTGTACCGAGTAAATGGTGAAATTAATTTGAATTTATTGCTTACAAAGCGAATGCATAAATGGGTATGTTGAAAATAATTTTTCATTTTAAAATAAAGCATTGACAGCGCAATCCAAAAACCACACCATACCTTGTTTCGTAGTAGAAAGGGAAAATTGCACATATTATTTTTTAGAAACCTAAAATTCCTAGAATAGAAATTTCATTGCGATAATTCAGTTCGTGCGATAAATAACAGCAAACTCATTTTAATTCAAGCCATTTGAACTCTGATATTTGGTGCGGATTAGCGGTACACAAATATTAAATTTGAAATTACTTATAATCCCACTGAATGGTGGAAAATAGCGATTTATGAAACTCTTCATAACTCCGATTTGAACGGAATAATATTACAAAGCAATGGCAAATTTTGCAAAATTGTTTGTGAATTAATACAAATTCTTCTATGCGAATGTTTGTACATCAAGTATATGAACATTATATAGCTGAATCTGTTCATTTTATTCTCTCCCATTTTGGGTTATAAATATTTTATTAGTTTCGAATTAGTTGCTTCTTTTATGACACATTTGCATTCTGTTACAACGTGGTCTCTCTAAAAATGGAAATGAACTATTTTTGTTCGAAATATTTTAGTTTAAATTGCGTTAGATTTTTTTTTTTTTCGTCTGGAACTGAGTAAACGCACGAATAATCAGCACCAAGCTGATTATCAATAGGAATAATTTTATGTAGATGTGTGTGCGTGTGTATTTGCATTTTTATATCGTAAAAGCAATGTCTACTTTTAGTATTTCTGTCTGTATTTTTTGTTTTTAGTTTTGAATTTCCATTCCCATACCCGCATATACCCAAGCATTTGCGCTGCGCTGGTGTTAATTGCCATCGAATACAGTTCAATTGCAAAGGCAATGGAATATTAAAACTAAATATATTTGTATATAGTAAGCGAATTAATGCAAGTCAATAGTTCGAAGCTAATTTCGAAAGCATTCAAATTGCATTATAAAAACAAAAACAATAACGACGAAGTGTAAAACAATGAACCAATCACACAACACAGACACATATTATATATAAATAAAGTAGTGCTATTGGGTAATCGGGAAAATGAACCAAAGATGAAGTGAAAAGCAGATTTAAATTTTAGATAATAAAAACAGTTAGATTTTCATATGCCGCAACGCTTTAGCAGTTAAGTGCAACATGAAGTTCCGCAGCAGAAAAACAGAAGAGTTTGCTACAGTTTGCATTTGTTTTTATTTATTATTAAATATATTATATATTTGTGTGTTGTGTTCACTACCGCAAATTCGTGATTCCGATGCAAAACGCCTTTTTATCAGATATATCAGAGTGTAATATTTTGAAAATTTCCATGATCAAATGCTATTGTTAATTATATTACAGTTATATTTCATGCTGCTGATGATATTAATGATTGATGATATTGATGAGCAGTAACCTTTTAAGTGTTTTTTCCTTTATTTCCATATGAATAAGCATTGATAAATCAACGCGCGGTTGCCTACATTTCGGCGCGGAGAAACTTAAGCTTTTTGTGCAAAATATATTTTTTGTCAATTGATTATTTCAAGTATCAGAATACCGATTCTCGGGATTAACACCTCCATTGCAGACACAAAAGTATGAGTTCAGACTTGATTAACAGAAATATTTCAATAAATATTTAACAAATTTAACATGTTAATTATAATATAATAACATAACGATTTTGTTTTTGTATTTAGTCATAATTGTTTGAAGTGAGAATGTGACGAATGTAAACAGACAAGCAAAGTTTTATATAAAACTAAATATTAAATAGAAGTACAATAGTAAACAAGTATAAAAGAAAATGGTGGCAACGAAACCAACTTTCGTTTCATTTGCATGGAAGAAATAAAATCCAATTGTAAATAGTATTTAAAAATTGCGATAATTCTTTTCAACTGCAGAAGAAGAAATGTGCTGCAGAAGTTTAGGATTAAAATATTAGAAATCGAACTCATAAAAATGCAACAAAAAGAAGGTAAAAATACAACTGATTTGTACATATATTTATATAGTGAAGTAAATATAAAGTAATTAAAGTAAATATAAAGTAATTTTATAATGCATTTCAAAATTAGTACATTTTCATTGGTCAGAGCTCGCACAGTGCATATGAACATTTGTGGTGCATACACATACACACACACACACACACACATTTATGCATACTAGTTCATGTGAGTGCAAATGTATACGCCGT